>OY757010.1:135412097-136612097 GCA_963580285.1 Lucinisca nassula | reverse complement strand
GTTTCAAGTATTCAAGATATTTAGGAAATTTTGTACTCAGGTGTGCAGGCTTAATTGAATTCATAGAGAAAATTATGCATATACATGTAATTCTGTAAAAGCATTCAGAAAGCATTGCAGCGTTTTGTCCTTGCAAAGGATCCTACACGAGTGGCATTTTTCAGGCTTATGAGTGTTTTAACTTTGACCACAGTAAAACTGAGCCCCGTCAAAGCGAAAGTGGGGCCTTGGCCATCCATGTATATACGCTCAGCCAAGGAATCATACAAGCCTGCTTACGTACTCGGTCACTGAAACCACAGTCGTCCAAGAGTGCATGGAAAAGCTTCCGTAAAACGTAAAACGCACAACGAAGACTCTGTAAAACGCACAACGAAGTAGCGCAGTCTGATCAGAGTCTTCGCTGGGCACACGTATGTGAAGAAAAACCATGGCAAATATTTGTACACCTCTCCAAATTGCATTATTCGCAATATATACAATTAAGGTCATTTTGGAGATGTCCAATTTTGTCGGAATTTTACCCGACACTGAGATGAAATGACATCTCAAGCCTTGTCGCCCAATATAAACACTTATGGCTTATATACACTGGACGGTTCAATTCGTGCAGGCTTTGTTCTTCTAAGCGGTTCATCAGTACTCAGTGTGCAATCAGTTTCAGATCTGTTTCTCCAATCTATTTCTCCAAGCCCCGATGGGCGGGGGCTCCTTACGCACATGTATCTCCCACGTACATGTATCTTCTACCTAAGGTCCCTCGCCGCTGTGGGTTCGAGCCTCGGTCGGGTCAAAGCATCACGTGTGAGACGCCAAGTACTACAACGGAAGTTCAGGTGGTCTTGAAAATACATTGAAAGGGACGTAAAAAAGGGGGAAAATGCCTCCTACCTTCACTTGACTTTCAGACATCCCTAGTGCATACGCCAAACGCGCTCTCTCCGGACCCGCCAAATATTTCGTCTGCTCAAACGTTTTCTCTAGCGCAAAGATCTGTTGACCGGAAAATGTTGGTCTCGTATGTTTTTTCTTGCCATCTTTATCAAGGATTACAGAGGAACCACACGCGCCTGAAAGAAATACAATTACAATTACGAAAATGTATAGAAAAGTTTACCAACAAAGGACTCAATAAACACTATTTTAGATAATTTTAACCTATCCACACTTTCCTGGGCTGGGTTATACGTAAGCGGTTAACCAGTACAGTGCACATACTTTCGCCAGAAACTGACAACTGCCCTTCTCAGCGGAAGGGTGGGAATGAATGACCATAGAAAAGATCTCATGATTAATCTCCACAAAAGACTGTTGCCGACCACGGCAGGTATCGAAACCGCGTCCTCCTGATCACCAGTCAAACGCGCATCCGACTGAGCTACAAAGGCCGACAAAGACTCGTTGAAATGAAAATTTTCACTTAAAAATTCTGACATTAATCATAGCATAAGCCTTTTGGTTTCATTTAGCGGCAGGGCTTGAGATGTTATTTCATCTAAATGTCGGGTAAAAGTCCCACAAAATTGGAAGCAGCGTCGCTAAATGACCTAAATTGTGTTGACGGGGACTTCCCCGTCAACACTATTTAGGTCATTTAGAGACCTCCGTTCTAGCAATTCAAACAAGCAAATAAGCTTTTCCAGTAGCTGCTCAAATTCTCTTTTTTAGTCATCTTTCACTGTCATAGTGCATAAAGTAATTATCCTATGACTACATTAGCCGTCATGTCTACATTTATCTATCAGCATCTCTGTCAGCATCCCTACAGTAGGCTAATTGCTGGACTCATGCTGACAGACTTTACATAAAGACCCGCGAGAGTTTGTAATTGATCTTGAACGAGCGATAATCGCCGAGATTTGACAAGAAAACCTGGGCAAGAAAATGTCAAAATATAAGCATATATAAATAGTGAGTGGTGACTCTTTAGAAAAGAGTAAATGAGCAGGTGGTTCGAACGGACATTATCTATGTTTGAACCATATACAGACACAATACTTCGTAAATGTCAAAATGCCATTACGACCTATATATATATACATGTCTGAGCACATGTACATCAGTATATTGGTGACTCTTTAGAAAAGAGTAAATGAACAGGTGGTTCTAGACTTGCCCAAGTCTGTTAATTAGGTGTAAAAATAATTGTTTACAAAAAATAAAAATAAATAAATAAATACATTGTAAATGAAATGGCAATACAGTCTTTTATGAAAATTGTGAAATTAACAATCAGGCATGAAGACTAAAGAGACTTTTACATATTTTTTGTTTAAAGGGACTTTCATTTAGAAATAAAAATGTAAATGTAGGGACTTGGGCAAGTCTAAGGTGGTTCTAATGAACATTATCCATGTTTGGAGCATTTACAGAATGTCGAAATGCCATTACGACCTACCTGTATGAGCATGTGTATATTTACAGAGAGAATTCAAAGATTGTTTTTAACACTTTATAAGCTGTAACATTTTTATTTGAGAAAAAAAAAATAAAATAAAAGTAAAAAATAAATATATTTATCAATTAATTAATTGAATAATAAAAACGCATCATGTAAAGAAGTCCGTGTAATGATGACCCCCTATAAATCCAACTTTATATACAGAAAACTTGGGTCAAATGTGGTACACATTATTTTTCTTATTCCTGCTCCAAGACATAGGTTGTGGGCACTCGTTACAACCGCCTCAATAAGGCGATTCTAACGAGCACACACGACCTATGTTTGAAGTAACAATAAGAAAAATATCACAAATTTCCATTTCAAACAAAAAAAATAACCGTAATAGAGATATGACATATTGCACTATATCACACGAATTTATCGTATTAAATAAACAAATAAATAAAGATATTAGCCAACTGATGAAAAAGGTACTTTAGGCATAGACGACCAGCGAAGGCCCAGACGACTGAGACTGCTGAGAAGCGCAGTTTCGCCAGAGCCTTTGCTACCCAAAAACATGTGCGTTATGTGGTAAGCTGGGAGTGGTGCTTCTATAAATAAATAAATTAATAAATATATAAATAAATAAATAAATAGCAGCAATAATGTCGTAAAGTATATCCCGAGAAAAAACATATTTAGTGAGAAATGGAAATTTTTATATTACGGTGTATTCATAAATATGTGATATTTACATCACGTAAAAAAGTCCATGTAAGGAATGCCCTCGTTAATCCCTCTTTATACAGAGAAAGGTGAGTATATACATACGTATTATTCTCCCTATTATTGCTAAAAACAAAGATTGTCGGTTCTCGTTATGGCTGCCTGAATCCACAATTTGTTTTGAGAAAAAATAAGTACAATATCCGACAATAACATGTATAGACATCACGAAAACACACCTGTATAATTTTGACCCCCTCGAACCCCACTTTTATGTAGAAAAACTGGGGTTAGCAGGGGTAAACATTATATTTCTTATATCTGCTAAAAATATAGATTGTGTGTACTCGTTAGAACCGCCTCGATGAGGCGTTTCTAACGAGTACAAACAAGCTATATTTTGAGTAGAAATAAGAAAAATATCACAATTGTTCATCTTAAAAATTCGTTTTTTTTTGGCAGTAAAATTTACATTGTATTTGTATAGGCGTGTTTCGTAATGGTTTACATGAGATTTTAAAGTAATTTTTGTTCAGTGCCTTTCCAATTTCTTTCTCTTGGCAAATATATGTTGCGTATTTAGTAACATGCATTTATTCCTTGGTGAAAATAAATGAATAAATAAATAAATAAGTAAATAAATAAATAAAATGTATTGAGTGAGAAACGGTGTATTCATATATTTTTTTTAATTCATATATTTTTTAAATTCATAAAAAATGGTTAAAAGTTAAATAAACATGCAACTATCCATATCATGCACTTTATGACATATACAAGGGTCTGCGACGGGCCTCAGTGGCCTAATGGGTAAGTTTTTCTTTAATCCGGGTACTCCGATTTCGCCCATCTCTGATTAACGAAAGGCTCAAAATATGTGAAAAAGAATCTTGAAAGGGCTGTAAAACAATCCCCAATAAATATATATAAAAATAAAATAAATAAATAAATAAATATGATTACAGGGGTGCGCAGGGGCATATATTTTTTCTTACTTTTATTGACTGGCAGACTTCAAATTAAGGCCTTTTGTCCATTTTTGGAATAAAATGAAATATGCATTGCAGTTTGGCATGAAAGTTTTCTCAGCCCATCACAACGAAAAACCTCGAACTGCTCAGCTACCGTGCATGATGATAGATAACATATCCATAATCACAAAAACGGTCATTTTTCTGACACAATTTTGTGAATTTTTCGTCATTTATGTCCCAAACATAGATTGTGCGTGCTCGTTAGAACTGCCTCATCTAACGAGTACTTGGAGCGAAAATAATGTATACCCCAGTAAAACCCAGTTTCCAAAGCAGCGGTCGCAAAGGCGCTGATAAGACGGCGCGGATGTGCAGGCTAATCCGCTGCGTTTTTGTTCTAAAATGACAAAAAAATGTTTTCCATAATGAGGCTTGTATCTTGTAATCTGTTAAATATGACTATGTTCGCAAAGTTTACAGTGTTTTGAAGACTGTTTAGATAATAACGTTTTATAAGTAATTTACATGTAAATTTATATTAACCCATTTAGTACCAGAAACCCCTAAACGGGTAATTAGGAGGCGTCTGATCAGGGCCTTCACTGTTTGCAAAAAGTTCGGCCATTTTCCAAATAAAATGTGAAGAAAACACAACCTGACAACCTTAAATTTTGAAATGAACTCCTGCTATATATAAGGAGGAAGATTCCATCTGGTGCCCATTAGGTTAACAAGTCCTTGAAATGAACACCCATTTTTGCAGGAAAGTTGGGATGTCATCAAGTTCAAATGTCGGGTAAAAGTCCCACAAAAGTAGAAGCAATGTCCCCAACAGGACTAAATAGTGTTGATGGGAACGTAAAACCTCAATTTAAACAAATAAAGATTGTTTAGGAAAATGGGGTTTACAATTGTATACATTATTTCATTTATGCTTGCGGAGACATAGATTGTGGGTGTTAATTAGAACCGCCTCCTCCGGTGCTTCTAACGAGAACCCACAGTCTATGTGGTTTACAATTGTATACAGTATTTCATTTATGCTTGCGCAAACATAGATTGTGGGTGTTCATTAGAACCGCCACCTCGGGTGCTTCTAACGAGAACCCACAGTCTATTTCTTAAAAAAAAATAAAAGAAATGAAAAACTAGCAATTGAAGATAGCTTTATCTTGCATAGATGTGGTATCGTAATGTGGAATTTGTTTATCTATTTATATATTTAATGAAGTCTTTTTCTACGTCCCATCTAATGAAACATTACTGTATCAAATAATTATACAAATATATTTACAGGAGGTATATATACCCCACTTCGACGTTTAACTAGAATTTCCCATTTGCTAAACATGTTAAATGATATCTTTCATGGCAAAAGGAAAGGCGTTGTTTGTTTAACGTTTCATTCATTTATTTCTTTATGTATTCGCTTTTTGCTAGCGTCAAACAAACAAGTTCTTGTTAGAAACACCTCGTTTAGACGATTCTAACAGATACTTTGCACATTCATAATACATGTACTGTGCATATCCCAGTAAATGTCAACTTTTCCTGATGCAAAGAAACTTTACCTCGAACACGGGTAGTTAATTTACCATGGCTGAGTCGAACCCTTTGTATTCTCGGGATTTTTTCGATTACTCCTATAAACCAGGGGTCGCAGGATCGCTCCCGGGCTTCTCCAGACTTTCGGACGAGTCTTTAAACCGAAGTTCCGTCTCCGTATGACCATAGCTGTTGGTGAGACGTAAAATTCAAACTCACTTACTCACTCATTCCCATTACTTCAAGAAACAGTGAGGGATAATTTAGGCAGATTTTCTTTAAGATTGAAAATAGTATGTAGTCTGTGCTCATTAGAATCGCCTCGATGAGGCGATTCTAATGAGCACAAACAACATACCTTTATTTTATGGAACATTGAAAAAGCAAGGTTATATAATTCTCTAAGTTTGAGAGTTATATGCCCTGCCCTGCGAAAACGATATTTTTGAGTTATTCACATTGAAGACAGGGGCACCCTCTTTTGCTCGAACTACCCGTCTCGATCATATTTTGATGGTTTCAAAGGTGTTCGAGCCATTGAAGTTCGGCTTAATATATTAACATTTGTCTTCATGTACACATGTACATGAACACTCAATGGATTTGTTAACATATGATAATTAAAATTTGTTCATATGTAATATAAAAGAAGACTGATTTACCATTTGGTCGCCATGCAGGCCCGCCAACACATCCTGGCCAGTAAATTGGAGGTCTTCCTGGAAGTTCGGCTAGTTTCATGGCATTTTGAGAATTAAAGTACATTCCTGTATTCAAATGAGGCAGTCCAAGCGAATTATGTATTAATGGTCTATTCAAAATGTCTGAAATTCTATGTGAAGTTGCCGCTTGTGACATTGCAAGTCCTAATTGTTTCAAGGTTGATTGTGAATAACTAGCATATGGGTTCTGTAGCCCTGGTGGGCTCGAGTCCGAACTTGGTGTTTTCATTTCTGTCATATTATGTAATGCCGCGAGAGGTGGGCTACTCAACATAAACGCTGAATGTCTCTGTGCATCCGCCATATTGGCCGCCATATTTGGTGATGTCATCATGTCCATGTTATATACTGACGTCATATTCGGGCTTGGGCTCTGGTACCTTGGGGAAGAACTGTCACTGGAGCAATAGTCTAACATCTTTAATGTTATGTCTTTTATATTCAATGTACTTAATATATTATTCACTAAACATTTATAAGAAAAACAATATCACTTTTCAATAAGATACTAAATAACAAAAATCGGAGTGATACACATTTTGACAAAAACTTGAAACAATCCCAGTATTGTTTTTCTTGAGTGAAATTTCTTTGAATACCGATGTAGAACTGATGACTGTGTTAGGATAAAAACAAGTTAAATAATCCAATTATATGAAATTCCTTCTTTTCAGTGTCATAAGCAACTCGATATCTAGGATGTAGAACTATTTGACTCCAAGAATCTTCGCACACTTTGGTAGGACAGGAATGACACCATAAGATGTTGGATAAATGATAAATTAGGGGTGAATAAATCGCCTTTTAATGCTATCAAGTAAAATGAGCCGATAAATGGATGAGTTGTAAGGTAGGAGCTGATTGGTCGATGGAAGATTAGGCACAGCGGGATGTTGGGCCGGACTACCAGTTAGCCAATGAGGAAAATGGATAACGCTGCTGGAGGTTGTCATCGAATAGCAGAATCGTTGTGAAACTAAAAGAAAATTATTGTCGTTTCCAGCGCCATATAACTTTTATTGAGCAGAAATGTCTAGCAGTCGATTTTATGTTGTTTTTTTTTTTTTTTTCAGAGAAATTAGGCATGATCTATGATGAGAGGAAGGCGAATCATATGAAATGTCCAATCCTGTTTTCCAAGATAAAAAATAAAATAAAATAAAAATAATACCAAAAAAAAAATAATAATTGTAATAAATAAAATAAAGAAAAAAAAAATAACGTTTTGCCTTTAACGCATTCTACAGTCGTATATTCGTTAAAACTCCATTGTAAAACCCACTTTATGCATACACGAGTATACAGAAAATATACATTATTTTCGTTATATTTCCTCAGAAACATAGATCTGAGATTGTGGGTTATCGTTAGAACCGCCTCAATGAGGCGGTTCTAACGATCACCGACAATCTGTTTATGACGCAATAATAAGAAAAACACAACAATGAATTTGTCAAAAAGAAAATGCAACATCTCTTTTGACATAAAGGAAAGCGTTATAAACTGCTTTTTCCTTTTTTCTCTATATCTTTTCCTTATTTCTCTATATACAAAGTGGGTTTTGTATAGGTATTCGTTATGTTTTTCTAAGAGACAGTATCTTTCTTTATACATCCCAAGCTGTTATAATTCAGTTGAAAACAAAATCGTTGGGCTTGTATATTTTCTTTCTTTCTTTCTTTCTTTCTTCTTTCTTTCTTTCTTTCTTTCTTTCTTTCTTTCTTTCTTTCTTTCTTTGTTTCTTTCTTTCTTTCTTGAAGCCTCCGTAGTTAAGTATTTAACCTACTCACCTCATAAACCAGGGATCATGGGTTGGATTCCGGGCTTCTCATCACGAAAACACGCCTATATAATTTTGACCCCCTTGAACCCCACTTTTTATATAGTAAAACTGGGGTTTACAGGGGCAAACCTTATTTTTCTTATTTCTGCTCTAAATATAGACTGTTGGTACTCGTTAGAACCGCCTCGACGAGGCGGTTCCAACGAGTACCTACAATCTATATTTTGATCCTAAATAAGAAAAATATCACAATATCTCATCTTAAAATTTTCATTTTTTTTGGCGATAAAGTTTACAATGTATTTGTATAGGCGTGTTTTCGTAATGTCCAGAACGTCCCGTCTTCATGCGATCTTAGTTGTTGGTGGGCCGTAAAAATCGAACACTTTCTTTCTTATCTTTTTCTTCTTTCTTTCAGCCGGCCTCGGTAGCTCAGTCGGATGCGCGTCTGACTGGCGATCAGGAGGACACGGGTTCGATACCTGCCGGGGTCAGCAACATTCTTACGTGGATATTGATCTTGAAATATTTTCTACGGTCATTCTCTCCCTTCCACTGATTCAAGAAGAGCAGTTGTCAGTTTCTGGCGAAAGAATGTACACCGTACTTATACTGCTAAACCGCTTACGTATAATCCTGCCCAGGAAAAGTGTGGAAAAGTAAACTGACCGGCTCAAAAATGACCTAAATAGTGTTGACTGGGCCGTAAAGCTCCAAAAAACAAATCTTCCTTTCTTCTTTAAACACACACGTTTTGCCCCCGCCCAATTGGGCTTGAAGAAATAGACGGGCTGCATGATGCTTCAAAGCAGATCTGAAATCGAGCGCACATGAGTGCTGGTAAACCGCTATGAGGATCTAAGCCTGCCCAGGCAAAGCGGTGCGAGTCGGACCTTCCATGCTTATAAAGCCTTTTGGGTTCATTGGGCGACAGCTCTTGGGATGTTATTTCATCTCAATGCCGGTAAAAGTCCCACAAAATTGGGAGCAACGTCTCCAAAATGACCTGTGCTGTGTTGACGGGGACGTTAAACCCCAAATGAAACAAACAAAACATACAAGTTTATTTAAAAGTTTATTAATACCCAGGTTATATATCAGCTACATTCATGTACTCAATAGGAAATTCGTGGTTTGGGTCCCCGCCCAATGGGGCTTGGAGAAATAGATTGGGCTACATGGTGCATCCACGCTGATCAGAAACCGGCCGCACACGAGAACTGGTAAACGGCTTTGAAGGTCCAAGCCAGCCCAGGCAAAATGGTGCTGGTCGGACCGTCCATGCATATAAACCTATTGGTTTTATTTGGCGGCAGGGCTTGAGATGTCATTCAATGTCATTTACCTAAAAAGTGTTTGTTTGTTTGTTTGTTTGTTTTGAGGTTTAACGTCCCCGTCAACACTGTATAGATCATTTTGGAGACGTTGCTTCCAATTTTGTGGGGTACTTTATCCGACATTGAGATGAAATGACATCTTAAGCCCTGTCGCCCAATGAAACCAAAAGGCTTTATAAGCATGGGCAGTCCGACTCGCACCGCTTTGCCTGGGCAGGCGGTTCTAACAAGCACACACTAACTATATATGTTAATGAGCATTAATAAGAAATTAATGTTTACTCATGTAAACCGCACTTTTCTCTATAGAGAGTGTGGTAACTGGTTAAAAGGGGTGTTCCTTACATGGACTTGTGAACCTGATTCAATCTATGTACTTAATCCATAAATTTAATACGAATAAATAATCATACACTTATAAACACCACTTTTCCAAATATTATAATGTTATTAATCAAGTAATTTCGTATTGGCCCAGTTACAGGTCCGAGGTCTGCTGTATTGGCCCGAGGCCGAAGGCCGAGGCCAATACAGCTAACCGAGGATCTGTGACTTGGCCAATACGAAATAACTTGATTAATGACAATTTTATTAATTGACGCATTAAACAAACATGATTTATGATTTTTGACCTTGGTTTATATTGCTTGACCTTGTTTAATACAGGATATTCAATTAATAAAATGTGGTATTTGCAGGGGCTTTCATTACACGAACTTGTTTATACATGATCGAAATATTATAAAGCATGAAAAAAGCATACAGCAAGTGTTAATACCGAGATAAATGTACATGAACATTTGACATGAAAAATGCAAAGACTCATGATTTGTTTGTTTAAAATGGGGTTTTACGCACACAATAGCACTATTTAGGTCATTTTGAAGACGTTACTACAAATTTTGTGGGACTTTTAACCGACGTTGAGCCGAAATGACATCTCAAGCCCTGCCGCCAAAACAAACCAGAAGGGTTAATATGTAGGGACGGTCCGACTCTGAGCAGTTTACCAGTGCTCATGTGCGATCGGTTTCCGCTCTGCGTGAATGAATCATGAAGCCCAATCTATTTCTCCAAGCCCTGATGAGCGGGGGCCTCCAGAGATTAATGTAAGTACATGTACATGTCTGATCAGAAAAAAATTCAGACAATAATATCAATCATAATTAAATCATGATGATGCTCGCTTAAACAAAAAAGATGCAGATTTCTTTTTAATGAATATCACAATAGATAACGACAAACGTTTCTTCGACTAGTTTGAACTAAAGAAAGGCACTTATTTAGCACATATATGCAAAATGCCCTTCGTAATTTATTGAAGTGTTATAACAATGATTTTCGGGCTATCAGCAAAGATTTAACTGGTTAACAGGGCGTTAATGCGGTCTATCTCCTACTGGTAATTTATAAAGATCCCTATTGATGTTTTATTGGGGCCAGTAAATCTTCACTTAGGTGTAAATTGAATTATTTGTGGTTTTGTTACTTAATTTCGCGGGCACGTGTTTCTGCTTAGATCACTAAAGAAATTCGTTCGAAAACAAAATTAGTACGGGACCATACAAATTGAGTTCTCTCTCTCTCTCTCTCTCTCTCTCTCTCTCTCTCTCTCTCTCTCTCTCTCTCTCTCTCAATTGAATATTGGAATTGTAAAATGAGTGCTTTTATAGATTGATTTGAGGTTTAACGTCCCAGTCAACACTGTATAGAACATTTTGGAGACGTTGCTTTCAGTTTTGTGGGACTTTTGCCCGACATTGAGATGAAATGATATCTCAAGCTCTCTCGCCCAATGAAACCAATAGGGTTTATAAACATGGGTGGCCCTTCTCGCACCGCTTTGCCTGGGCAGGCTTAGATCGTTTAAAGCGGTTTACCAGTGTGCGATACGTGGAAGCATCATGCAGCCCATCTATTTCTTCAAGCCTCCATTGGCGGGGACCGGTAAAACTTTGAGGGCTTATGTGTGGACTGATAAACAAATGAAGCCACACACAATGCGATTTTTATATCATTTTATAAACCATCACGAAAACACCCCTTTATAATTCTGACCCCCCTTGATCCCCACTTTTATATAGCAAAACTGGGGTTTATGGGGGTAAATGAAGTAAATTTAGTACTGGTACTCAATGTCTAACCCTCTATAAATAAGGTCCATTATTATAATTATTATTTTGTTATTGCTGTTCTAAAATATAGATTGTGGGTACTCGTTAGAACCGCCTCGATGAGGCGGTTCTAACATATACTCACAATCTACATTTCGAGCAGAAATAAGAAAAGTATCACGTTTTTTCATCTTAAAATATTCTCGTTTTGGCGGTAAACTTTACATGTATTTGTATGGGCGTGAAATAAACAAATAAATAAATAAATAAATAAAGGCATCAACCTTTATTTGCCTGTAGACGGACTTCCGAAAAGCTGTTATACGCTAGATTGGCTTCTCACGGGTCAACAAGTCCTTGTAATTGACACCCCTTGAAAAGCCTATTTTATATAGAGAAAAGTAGGGTTAATGGGGTTAATGGGGGTATTTTAATTATTTTGCTTAAAAAAAAGATTGTGGATACTTGTTTGAGGCAATTTTAACGAGCACTCACAATCTATATTTAGACAAAGAAGAAAAGGAAAAACATCAAGCCTATTCAACACAAAAATCTCGGTAGCTGAGTCGGATGCGCGTCTGCAACATTCTTTCGTGGAGATTGATCATGAAATCTTTACTATGGTCATTCTCTCCCTTATGCCTCGGTCACAAATTCGGCGTACCCCGGCCGAGCTATACTAGACTTGGTGGTCGGCCGAGCTGTCCAAATCGAGAAGAGGTCGGAAGCCGGTGTCTGGCTCGGGTTTGACAAAAAGTATGCCGTGCTGGGCCTGGAGGGACATCCGCCGGGAATCGGACGGTGTCTGCAAGATCTTTGAGGGTAAGCATCGGCATATACGCCGGGCGGAAATCGGCCGGTGGACTGCAGGTTACCGGCCGTAGGCCGGCCGTATACTTGGCGATTGTTACAAGCCGGCCGAGCATCAGTTGATGTTCCGCAGATGTCCGCACAGTTCCCGGCCGAGCATGGCCCGTCGCCGGCGAGGGACGGGTTTACACCCGCCGGGAATGGTCCAGTTGTCCAGGCTATATACACTGCATCTTCTCCTGTCTGTACAACAAATGTGTCAGCTCGGTTCGTGGGTGAACAACCTTCGATTTGTTGACATCGAGTGAGTGAGTGTTTGAGTTTTACGTCTCACCAACAGCTAAGGTCACGGAGACGGGACCTCGGTTTATTGACTCATCCGAAAGTCTGGAGAAGCCCGGGATCGATCCTGCGATCCCTGGTTTACAAGGCGAATAGCGTAACCACTACCCCATATCACGAAAATACGCCTATATAATTTTGACCCCCTTGAACCCCACTTTTATATAGTAAAACTGGGGTTTCCGGGGTATACCTTATTTTTTTTTATTTCTGCTCGAAAATATAACTTATGGGTACTCGTTAAAACCGCCTCGACGAGGCGGTTCTAACGAGTGCCCACAATATTTATTTTGACCAGAAATAAGAAAAATATCACAATTTTTCATCAGAAAATTTTCATTTTTTCGGCGATAAAGGTGGCAATGTATTTGTATAGGCATGTTTTCGCAATGCGGAGGCTTCTTTGTTGACGTCGAAGAAACCTTTCTTCGAAGAAAAGCTATACAAGACGCCTCTTATCCCTACTGGTCTGCTAAAAACTGGCACGCATCGGAGATCGGGCCCTTAAGCCTAGGTCACATAGCCCGACCGATGTCCGGCATCGGTGGAGCTCGGTAGATTTTTGGGGTGTCGCCGATTTCCCCTCATCGGACGCATAGCTCGGTGACGTGAACGGGCTCCGTCCGGAAATCTACAGGCGACCGACCAAACACCGGTCGATGACCGTACGGAGTCTGTCTTAACAGGGGAGATTTTTTCGGCCTTTGTGGTAGCAACTACCGGCCGGTGGTCGATCGGACATCGGGGGTATACGGCCGGTACCCGAGCAGGTTACATGACACCGTGCGACCACCGGACGGGTTGTAAACGGTCTTTGAACACTGCCCGGCCGATGTTCGGCCGTTATAACTCTGACATGGCGGGGGGGGGGGGGGGGGGGATGGTCAGCTATTACATCACTGTATATATGTCCAACCTGCCTGGCATGGTCAATTCATCACTATGGCTGCATCGAGAAGACTTCGATTGGCGTTGTTAGAACACGAGCTAGGTCAGGCGAGGTTCCAGTTTAACTTCGTCCTGGCGGCAATACTCGAAGAAGCCCAGAGGGACAGAGGGCCGGCAGAAGTGAAAGGAGAAAGACGTTGGTGGGCGCGAGAGTGGATCCTACGCAAACCCCTTTTCGGCCAATATGAGACGCTCATGAGGGAACTCGAGGCCGAGCACGCTGCCGACTTCAAGGCCTACCTCCGTATGGAGCCACAGATGTTCCAAGAGTTGCTCCACCGAGTTGGCCACCGCACTGCCAAGACCACAAGGTAACTTTACACTTGGTGAACTTAGTGTGAAATTGTACTGAATGTACTGAATTTCATTTCTTATTTTGCAAACACATGCCTTCCAAACATATTTATTATTGCTTGATTTTAATCATATTTCACCTTCTTCTGTTGCAGGCATCTAACTCCCTTGGACCCTGGGCTGAAGCTGGCGATCACCTTGAGGTTCTTGGCGACCGGAAGCAGCTACTGCGATCTGGCGTTCGCGTTTCGTGTCCCACACAACACAATCTCTCTGTTCGTCCCCGAGGTTTGTCAGGCCATTTACGACGAATACGAGGACGAGATGTGGGCCACTTCCCAGACAGAAGATGAGTGGCACCTGGTGGCCGAGGGATTTGAAGACAGATGGAACTTTCCCCACTGTTGTGGCGCGATCGATGGGAAGCATGTCGGCATCATGAAGCCCCACAAGAGCGGATCCCTTTACTACGACTACAAAGGCTTCTTTTCCATCGTCATGCTTGCGGTGGTAGAATCTGAGTACAAGTTCATCTGGGCGGATGTGGGGTCACCAGGTTCGTATTCCGACGCCGGCATCTTTAACCGGTCGCGACTCGAGCCAGGTCTGCGTTAGGGAACAATCGGTCTACCCGAGCCGGATCCCCTGCCAAATGACGACCAAGACACGCCCTACTGCATGGTCGGAGACGACGCCTTCCCCCTCCGGCCGTACATGATTGAGCCCTGCCCTCATTGGTACCTGACACGGGACTAGCGGATCTACAACTACCGGTGTTTCAGGTCACGTCGTGTGGTTGAAAACGCGTTTGGTATACTCGCCAATCGCTTCAGATGACTGCTAACAACCCTGGAAACGAGACCGTCGAAAGTTATCCGGCCGAGTTCCGACCGATGTCCGGCCGAGCTTCGGCCACTGCCCCTTACATCGGTCACCCACCGGTACTATATTTTCCAAGGCTCAGTCCCACATCGGTCGGACCTCGGCCGTAACTCGGTCGGTGTCCGTTCACATAAACTTGTCCTCTAGTGGCCTCAGATGCACGGGACACCGGCCGATACTCAGCCGTACACCGGCCGATACGTATTCCTATGTGGTAAGGATGGGGCTGCGATGAGGGAGCTCGGTGAGAGCCCGTCGAATTTTAACTCCGAAGTTAAATTTCGCCAAGCTGCCCACCGATGCGGTTTTAAGCCCCAAACGCCGGCCGGTGACCACGGGATTCCGGCCGGTGTTTGGCGAAAGTCGCATCGCTCGCTCATCGAAACCTCATCGGCCGGGCTATGTGACCTAGGCATTTCGTAGTCGAGCGTCGGCGATCGAGCGGCGACAGCCGAAACAGGATTCGTTGAGCGGATTCCGCTTGATAACCTGTCGGGCGTCGGCCGGGCTTCGGCCGATTACTGCCCGATTATCTGATTGGTCGGGGTCCGCCCTATACGACCACCGGATGCCAGCCGATGCCATAGACATCGTCCCAACGTCGGTACGAGCTCAGCCCGACTTCAATTCGACCTACGAAGTCGGTGAGAACTCGGTGCGAATTTTAAGTGCTAGTTAAAATTTCACCGGGCCCCTCCCGACCACCACCAATGCCTCAACATCCGGCTGGACGCCGGCCGGACTCCAGCCCGATTTCACCCCAAATCAGTCGCCAACTAGTCGGGCGGGGCTCGAATAGTGATTTGTGACCGTGGCATTACGCTGATTGTGAGTTTCTGGCGAAAGAATGTGCACTGTACTGGTTAATCGCTTACGTATAAGCCTGCCCAGGAAAAGTGTGGATAGGTAAACTGACCGGCTCAAAAATAACCTAAATAGTGTTGATTGGGCCGTTAAACTCCAATACAAACAAACATAAATAAAGAAAATTTATATTGGGACTAGAGTAAGAAAATATATCAGGAATTTTCACCTGAAAAAATGCAAGTTCTAGAGACAGGAAAGATGCCATGTGTTAATGTTATGAAGAGCAAATCCCTTGTGTTAAGAGTAGGTCCAAGGGAGGCAAAATAATTTATAGAGAGTTGTCTCCCCTCAAATTCCATACTTCATGTGAACAAGTCCGTGAAATGAACACCCCACCCCCAACACACATCCCTAAACCCAACTTTATACATGTATAGAAAAAACTGAGGTTTATGGTGTTATACATTATTTTTCTTTTTCTGTCCAAAGACATAGGTTGTGTGTACTCGTTAGAACCGACTCCATGAGGTGGTTCTAACGAGCACCCACATCCTGTGTTTGCAGTATAAATAAGGAAAACAATCAGAGTGAGTGTGTTTCAGTTTTACGTCCCACCAACAGCTTAGGTCATACGGAGACGGGACTCGGTATAAAGACTCATCCGAAAGTCTGGAAAAGCCTGGGATCGATCCTGCAATCCCTGGTTTATCAGGCGAGTAGCATATCCACTACACCACAGAAGCTCCTAACTTTCATCAGAAAAGTAGCCATTTTGGAGATGTAACGGGTGTGTTATCGTAATGCAGTACAGGTAGTCACCTACCTGTTAAAACAAAACATTTTCTCTACAATTTGATTCGGGCGTAATCAAATCACACGCAGGCAGATTTATTGACCTATGAATTGTTCCACTGTCTTTGATAGCTATACCACATCGTGAGTCCGGATCTTATCTGATTCATAAATGTACGTTTCGGTTCATTATCGTGTAATACGGCCTGTATGAAGACGTCATGGCAGTCTGACAAGTGTTGCTTGTATATTGTTCGGTCCGTTCTGCCGACGTAATTGCTGTCATTGATTAGTCACAGATACTTTCGTGTACAATTCCATTAGTTATAGTACTGTAAATGTTCAGTGGTCCCTACCCAGGCATCTGACCATCCAATAGTGTCAGCATGCCCGCCTACCGACGTTGACCACGTCTTGTAGTGCCACCATGGAGAAAGTCCGTGGGAACATGGAGAAGTAAAACAACAAAACTTTACTACTACCACTACATAGGACCCGCGTTATAACGGCAGTATGTGCCGTTACAATGATTTTGTCGTTATAAAGAATCCCAGTTAGGAGTATGATAGGTTATAAAAGGTCTTTTCCACATCATTCCTCCAAGAAACAAATGTGATAGACATTTGTTAGAATCGCCTCGGTGAGGCGATTCTAACAAATATCTATAACATTTGTTTCTTGGAGTATAAGATAACAAGACCCTTTCATGACTATGGATTCGATTGGGGCATTTCCAACCCGAGGGGAAGCCCTCATCGCTAGGAACCTAGGCTAAATATGTTCTATAAAAGGGTTATCCTTTGGAAGCAAGGAATACACCACAGAACTAGAAAATATGAAGTGTACATTTTTTCTGGGCCAGACTAGCTAGTTTCGGCGAATTAGGCCCCATCAATGACCCTCAAATATCTTTCAAAATTCCAGAATGGAATCAATGCCTTTAGCAAAGTAGTCATTCCATTGCAATTATCGTTATGAGTTTTGCCGTTATAACGATTGTCTGTATCAAAAGGGCTGACTACCAAACGCCTAATAAATGTTGAATTCTACTCAGTTCATCGATGTTGGCAGAATTCATTCCGCAGCAAATTACTGGGCGAAAAACCCGCCATTTTACGACGCCACTCACAGATTCTTTGACGTTAGACAGTGTAGCGTCAGTTTCTACCATCCATTACCATAAAACATGGGTTCATTTTCCACTTTCTGATGGAATTCCTTGATATTTGTCTTATTTATACTGTCAGCATAAGTTGTGGGTGCTCGTGGGAGCATGACTGGAATTCTTTGAAAATTAAGATGGGAGTTTCTCAAGAAAAGGAGAAGAGACAGTTGGCTCATACTCTTATACAAAGGTCTAAAGAGTACTGCCATTATTCCAACAGATGGCCTTGCTCCCCAAGCTAGGCACTGTAGAAAGCACCATTCAATGGCGTTTCAGACCCTCACTGCAAGAACTGACATTTATAAAGAATCGTTCTTTCCCCGAACCATTAGAGGTTGGAATGCCCTTCCCGATTCGATTATTTCGACAGCTAAAGTTGCTGAGGATTGTGTAGCTAAGTTTACCTCTTTGGTTCTGATTCTGATAGAACCCGGCGGTTCTGACGAATATCCACAACATATGTCTTGGATATAATAAGAACAATAATGAATATCCCCGTAACCCCAGTTTTCTCTATATAAAGTGGGGTTTGGTCGAGTGTTCATTCCACGGACTTGTTCACATGATGAAACACTTACACAAGGACTAACATGCATGTTCTACACTCAAATGTGTTGGCAGAATTGCCTCTAACAATTAGAAAAGGTTGGGAGAATTTGGAGAAAACAACAAAATTATTGTTGATTTTTACTGCGGTAGAGTCGAAAAAGATCAGCTCAAGTGCGTGAATAATGTCATCCATCCATCACGCTAGCTAGCCCGTGAAATGAATATCCCTTTAAATGTTTTGAAAAAAAAAGGTTTACGGGTGTAACCATTGTTCTACTTTTTTATTTTTGCTGAAAAACATAGGTTGTGGGTACTCGATAGAACCACCGTTCTGAGAACGAGCACTCACAATCTGTATTTGGACTAGAAAAAAAGGAAAAAATATCAAACATTTTCATCTGAAAAATGTTACATCACGTGAACAAAACCGTGAAATGAAGACCACCCTAAACCCCACGCTATATAGAGAAAACTGGGGTTTACGGGGGTATTCATTATTTTTCTTATGTCTGCCCCAAGACATAGGTTGTGGGTACTCGTTAGAACCGCCTCAAAGAGGCGGTTCTAACGAGCACACACAACCTGTGTTTTGGGCATTTATATGAAAAATATCAAGGTTTTTCATAAGAAAAATGGCAATTTTGGAGATGTGAAAAATGCACTATGTCGCACGGGTGTGTTATCGTTATGATTTCTAGAGATAAGTTGGACGCCATTTTAGCGTACGGTATTATCGTACAGTATAATGAATATCTGAGTGTCACTGATGAGGCCTAACTGACCGAAACTAGCTAATTTAGTCTAGTCCAGAAGAAGACCTGTATACTGCAAATGTACGTATATTCATTGTTTCCTTTTAGCCCCCGCCCATCGGGGCTTAAAGAAATCGATGGGCTGCATGATGCTTCCACGCAGAGCTGAAATCGGTCGCACACGAGTACTGGTGGACCGCTTTGAGGATCTAGACCTGCCTGGGCGGGGCTGTGCGAGTCGCACCGTCCATGCTTGTAAACCCTATTGGTTTCATTGGGCGACAGTGCTTGGGATGTCATTTCATCTCAACGTCGGGTAACAGTCCCACGAACTTGGAAGCAATGTCTCCAAAATGACCGATACAGTGTTAAACCTCAAATCAAACAAACAAATCATTGTTTCCAAAGGTTGACCCTTTTGTAGAATATATTTGACTTTTCTGTTGCGGCTCAATTTTGTTGATGAAAGTGTGTGACAAAAGATGACGGCATTCCAGTCCTTTGTATAGTTTATTAAGAGCTTGCTTATAATGCAACAATTCGAATGTTGTATAATTTTTAAAGTGGGGCTTTTTTGGAACAAACGGTAAATCTTAAGTGCCGTCTTTTGACCATCGGAATACTGCAGTCATCTGTTGCTAAGTCATTTTGTCTAGCATTTTTAAATTCGAGATTACACTGATCAAAGGGTCAAAGTTGAGGGCCAGTTTATTTGCCCATTTGTCATTGCTGGCAAAACACACCCATGCGAGATAATCTTGTCTTTCATGTCGCAATTTTTCTTCTGATACAAATTTCCGCCTTTTTTTCTTGTATTCGTTTACTACTTCAAACATAGATTGTGAGCACTCGTTAGAACCGCATCAACGATGCGGTTCTATCGAGTACCCACAATCTTTGTACGAAAATAATGTATATTCTTGCAAACTCCACTTTTAACATTACAAGGTAGGGTTTTAAGAGACTTGTCCATGTGACGAGAACATGTGTTGAGAAGAGTCTTTCCACATTGAAATGACCGTAGTGAACCTCCCGTTGCCTAAGTTGGGTGACCAGGAGGACGCCGGTTCGATTCCTGCAGGTTCTGGGGACCGGGAAGTGTTTTTCGGTATTGGACTGGTTAACCTATATATACATTTGGGTTCCAGAATGGTAACCACGTAGGCACAGATCAGATGCCACAGAACTCGACATCCGATAAGGACCTACACTTTTTGCTTAAAATACAGGAATTCATCACGAAAACACACCTATATAATTTTGACCCCCTTGAACCCCACTTTTATATAGTAAAACTTGGGTTTCCGGGGGTATGCCTTATTTTCTTATTTCTGCTCTAAAATATAGATTGTGGATACTCGTTAGAACCGCCTCGATGAGGCGGTTCTAACGAGTGCCCACAATCTATATTTTGAGCAGAAATAAGAAAAAAATCACAATTTTTCATCATAAAATTTTCATTTTTTCGGCGATAAAGGTGGTAATGTATTTGTATAGGCGTGTTTGCGTACTGTAAGGATCAAACTAAACCGTCTGAGACAAGGTTCAACACCAATATCCCAGCCTTCACTCAGGGATTGTCAAAAATGAGCCGTCGAGACGAGTCCGTGGGAAAATGTCCCACTATATGCAAGGAAATGCAAACTTTGTGCAAAAAGATATCTAGGAGACGAGTTTCAATATCTTCTATATTGCAATGTCTTTGAGACAGAACGAACCTTATTCTTATGTAAGACCTAACATGTTAAAAAGTAAAGATTTGCAATGCTGTGATAAGATATTGATACTTAACATCACGTGAACAAGTCCGTGAAATGAACACCCACTCTCACCCCACTTTGTACAGAGAAAACTGGGGTTTACGGGGGGTAAACATTGTTTTCTTATTTTTACTCCAAAACATATGTTGTGGGTACTCGTTAGAACCGTCTCAATAAGGCGGTTCTAACGGGTACCCACAACATAAGTTTGCAGTATAAATAAGAAAAATATCATTGATTTTTATCCGAAAAGTAGCCATTTTGGAGATCTGAAAAATGCACTATGTTGCACGTTATGAGAAGCTTTCAGAATTTGTCAAAGTGATTATGAGCAAGTTTACAACGCGAATGCTTTCTACATTTTGTTTTTTAAAATACTTTTGTTTTGTATACCTTGCAAATATTTTCGTTAATATATGTCTGTTTGTATTATGCTCTTACGCCAGTTGTGCGTTGCCTGAGTTTTTAGAATAATAAAGTTCTGTTATGTTATGTTCTGTCAAACTCAGTGCCGATGTCAGTGCTCTGGTTGTTTTTACATATAGTAAAATTCCTATATTAAGACCACCTTTGGAACTATTCAAAAGTGGTCTTTAAGACCACTTTTGAACAGCCCCAAAGGTGGTCTCTGACCAGAGGACACTATATGCAGAAAACACAAAGAAATAACTGCAACCTACTGAATAAGCTTTTTAAAGCAGAATTAACCCTAATTTTAGGTGGTCTTAATAGCTGAATTTCACTGCAATATAAATTTGTTATTTTATTTCTTTTCAGGAAAAGAAAAACCGAGACTGCGTTGGGGCGATGGGTTTGGTGAGGACCGATGGCATGATACTTAAAATATCAACGTGCAACATTTTTGTTTCTGTTACATACATCAAACGTTGGGTGTTTTCCAGAAGCACCGCCTCATTGAGGCATTGTAACAAGCTACAATAGCTAAACAGTAAATTCCGCATTACATGTACGACCACACACTGGCAAAAAAAAGAATAATTCTGATCTTATATACATACATGTATTTACACGGTTTCAGTGCTTGTTTCTTCATTCTTTCTCTGTGTTATCTACTTACCCACCCCACCTAGGAAGAGACCACCATGGGATTGTTCAAAAGTGGTCTCAAGACCACTTTCGAATAGTCCCAATGATGGTATAGACGGGGAACAAGGCTATCATTCTAGAAGTTCAGTTGAATTCCAATCACATTGGAATTCAACTGAACTTCTAGAAGGATAGCCTTCGTTCCCGTCTATATGAATTGAAGAAACATACTCCTCGTGAAATAAGTCCCTCACCTGAGAGAAACTGATCAGCCAAATCGGTGTGAAACCCTTCGAAAGATTCTGTTACATGTATATGAAAATAAAACATGATGCAGTAATTAAAGAAGAAACGATGAACAGAACAGAACAGAACTTCATTTAACTGCCACTCACAGGTGGCGAAAAAGAATGAATTTGTACCAACGTTTATTCACATGCACATACATGAACAAGTGAACGACAAAATTACGAAAGCGTCACGAAAACATGCCTATATAATTTAGGCCCAATTACGCCCGCTTTTATACAGTAAAACTGGGGGGTTTACAGGGGTATACTATACATTATTTTTCATATTTCCGCCCAAACCCACAAGCCGCGGGCACCCGTTTAAACCACCTCGACGGTTCTAACCAACACGCACAACCCATGCCCCGGGCAGAAATATAAAAACAACTATCAGAATCTTTCATCTGAAAATTTTCATTATTGACATCAAGACGCAATAGTTATCTCAAATGCGCGACCAGAGAGCAATGAAAGAAATCATGCTATTGCATAGGTATGTCATCTTAATGGGATTCTGTCTTCTTCTTTCAAAAGATATTTGTTTCTTCGTCTCATCCGGCCTGACAAGTCTCCATTGCCGGCGTGTCAAATGAAGATGTTTTAATCAATGTAAGTGACTGCCGGGGTTAGTCTATTAGATGCCCCAAGACGAGAATTGTTTTGTGCTTCAAACCTATAACTTCTCATAACATGACATCTCTATATAACCTTCCGCGCCCCGTGTCCATAAAGTGATGAGGTTTGCAATATTACTACGCCAAACTTGCCAACTTTTCTTGTCAAAATTATTAGCGTTAAAAGCTCTTGGCAGTGAGAGATGCGGGCTTAAAAAGCTTCTTTACAAACAGTCTGACAGCTTCTTGATCCGGCTTAAGAAGAGATGACTTTATAGACACCGACACTGTGTTAAAATGCCCGCTCAAAAAGTTTTTGTTCGTTTGTTCATCAGTAAAGGCCGTATACTTTTCTGTAGGAAATTCAGTAAAATCCTTAATTATAGGTCTTCAGACCACTTTTGAACAGTTTCATGAAAACTTGCATATATAAGTTTGATCCCCGAAAACCCCACTTTTATAAAGTAAAACTGTGGTTTACAAGGGTAAACCTTATTTTCCTTATTTCTGCTCTGAAACAAAGAATTTGGGTACTCGTTAGAACCTTCTCGATGAGGCGGTTCTTACGATTACCCACAAACTATATTTTTAGCAGAAATAACAAAAGTATAACAATTTTTAACTTAAAATTTTCATTTTTTGGAGGAAGGCGTCTCTTGCCTGATGCCTCCAGTTGACCTGTCTCATGAGCTACTCGATTGGTGTGAGCTCGGTGGGGGATATGCTGTGTTTGCTTGGTCTTGTCCATCATTCGTTTCGGTTTCAGAACTTTGGGGTTGAGACACACTGATGAAGATTACATATCAGAAATGCCTCTGTGTCACTATATTTGGTATAGTTACGCCTTAATTTCAAAGGATACCTCGGTCCACTTTTTTTGGTTTTACGACGCTTTCAAGTTTATTTCTCTTATTACAGAGGTGGGTAAAAACTTGAGTACCCGCAGAAAAACCACATACCCTTCCGTTGCAGAACTTGGCTTGCACACCAGATAAGGAAATCCATAGTTTTAGCTTGGGATAAAAATTCTGTTCAAACCCTGGTGTTCTTACCCCAAATCGAATATTCTCGCGTGTAAGATAAATGCACTGGTTGAATACGACCTCATATGCGCCGTCGTTAAGGTTGACGTCACAGCACGTTACTAGACGTCACTAAACATTCCTGTAGTGTCATCACAATATGACGGACGTCGGTAACCGAAGTCACTGCAGATTTAAAAATCCGCGCTAAGATATGGAAGGTATGCAAAAAAAGAATCCTATATGGGTTTGAGGGGTGGACAGAAAAATCCGTCCCTCACTGTCCGGCATCACGAGGCTTGCCGAGTGATGCCGGACAGTGATCGCGAGGGACGATTTTTTTCCATCCACCCCTCACACCCACATAAGATTTTTAGTCTCCAATGTGGTCCGAGCGAGACTCGAACGACAGCGAGAGACCTATAGAATATCTCGTTAACGTTATGAGGCGGAACATGCTGTCACCGTTGAAAGGACCCGAGACAACGTTGACAGGTTTCATCACCTCCCGCGTCGTATCTTGAGGACACGTTTTATATGCCAGGAAATGACTTTCTTATTCCAAACAATACACATTCTGATTACTTCATGAAAAGAAATAAAAGAAGGAAAATATCATTAAATTAAGCTCTTGTCTTTGTTATTGAATTATAGGTCCTATTTCATTAAACATTATCGACAAAATGGCTACCACTGGTGATATTTATCCCCAATAAATCGAATTAAATGGTCGTATATTTATGGATTTGCCACTTTTAGAAAGTGATTAATTCGAATTAACGTCACGCATATAAATTGGTCTCTCCTCAGTTGAATTATCTGTACAATTTTAAGTAAAATCTTGCATCGAAGAAATTTCCTTTATTAAGTTGTTGCTGATTGGTTCTCAGGGAATCCAGCTTGTGTCATTTTGTGCAAAACGCATCAAATTTTCTCTCATGTCCGTGAAGTTGGCTGCCAGTTGCCAGTTGCCAGTTGCCTATTCAATCGGCAACTGGCAAATGGCATCTAACTTCACAGTGTGGCTGCCAATTCGCTAATTCTATTGAATTGGCAACTGGCAACTGGCAGCCAGCTGCCAATTCGATTTGAGAGATTTTAAGAGTATAAAAACTGAATAGGCAACTGGCAAACGGCAACCAGTTGCCAATTCGACAATCCTAGTGAATTGGCAACTGTCAACTGGCAGCCAGCTGCCAATTCGATTTGAGACGGTTTTAGAGTATAAGAAATGAATAGGCAACTGGCAAACGGCAGCCAGCTGCCAATTCGCTAATTCTATTGAATTGGCAACTGGCAACCGGAAGCCAGCTGCCAATTCGCTAATTCTATTGAATTGGCAACTGGCAACTGGCAGCCAGCTGCCAATTCGATTTGAGACGATTTTAGAGCATAAGAACTGAATAGGCAACTGGCAACCGGCAGCCAGCTGCCAATTCGCTAATTCTATTGAATTGGCAACTGGCAACTGGCAGCCAGCTGCCAATTCGATTTGAGAGATTTTAAGAGTATAAAAACTGAATAGGCAACTGGCAAACGGCAACCAGTTGCCAATTCGACAATCCTAGTGAATTGGCAACTGTCAACAGGCAGCCAGCTGCCAATTCGATTTGAGACGGTTTTAGAGTATAAGAAATGAATAGGCAACTGGCAAACGGCAGCCAGCTGCCAATTCGCTAATTCTATTGAATTGGCAACTGGCAACTGGCAGCCAGCTGCCAATTCGATTTGAGACGATTTTAGAGCATAAGAACTGAATAGGCAACTGGCAACCGGCAGCCAGCTGCCAATTCGCTAATTCTATTGAATTGGCAACTGGCAACTGGCAGCCAGCTGTCAATTCGATTTGAGACAGTTTAAAAGTAAAACAACTGAAAAGGCAACTGGCAAACGGCAACCAGTTGCCAATTCGACAATCCTAGTGAATTGGCAACTGGCAACTGGCAGCCAGCTGCCAATTCGATTTGAGACGGTTTTAGAGTATAAGAAATGAATATGCAACTGGCAAACGGCAGCCAGCTGCCAATTCGCTAAATCTATTATATTGGCAACTGGCAACCGGCAGCCAGCTGCCAATTCGATTTTAGACGCTTTTAGAGCACAAGAACTGAATAGGCAACCGGCAGCCAGCTGCCAATTCGCTAATTCTATTGAATTGGCAGCTGGCAACTGGCAGTCAGCTGCCAATTCGATTTGAGAAAGTTTAAGAGTACATCATCTGAATAGGCTACTGGCAAACGGCAACCAGTTGCCAATTCGACAATCCTTGTGAATTGGCAACTGGCAACTGGCAGCCAGCTGCCAATTCGATTTGAGACGGTTTTAGAGTATACGAACTGAATAGGCAACTGGCAAACGGCAACCAGATGCCAATTCGCTAATTCTATTGAATTGGCAACTGGCAACTGGCAGCCAGCTGCCAATTCGATTTGAGACAGTTTAAGAGTACAACAACTGAACAGGCAACGGGCAAACGGCAGCCAGTTGCCAATTCGACAATCCTAGTGAATTGGCAACTGGCAAATGGCAGCCAGCTGCCAATTCGATTTGAGACGGTTTTAGAGTATACGAACTGAATAGGCAACTGGCAAACGGCAACCAGATGCCAATTCGCTAATTCTATTGAATTGGCAACTGGCAACTGGCGGCCAGCTGCCAATTCGATTTGAGAGGGTTTAAAAGTATAAAAACTGAATAGGCAACTGGCAAACGGCAACCAGATGCCAATTCGACAATCCTAGAGAATTGGCAACTGGCAACTGGCAGCCAGCTGCCAATTCGATTTGAGACGGTTTTAGAGTATACGAACTGAATAGGCAACTGGCAAACGGCAACCAGATGCCAATTCGCTAATTCTATTGAATTGGCAACTGGCAACTGGCAGCCAGCTGCCAATTCGATTTGAGACAGTTTAAGAGTACAACAACTGAATAGGCAACTGGCAAACGGCAACCAGTTGCCAATTCGACAATCCTAGTGAATTGGCAACTGGCAACTGGCAGCCAGCTGCCAATTCGATTTGAGACGGTTTTAGAGTATACGAACTGATTAGGCAACTGGCAAACGGCAACCAGATGCCAATTCGCTAATTCTATTGAATTGGCAACTGGCAACTGGCGGCCAGCTGTCAATTTGATTTGAAAGGGTTTAAAAGTACAAAAACTGAATAGGAAACTGGCAAACGGCAACCAGTTGCCAATTCGACAATCTTAGTGAATTGGCAACTGGCAACTGGCAGCCAGCTGCCAATTCGATTCGAGACGGTTTTAGAGTATAAGAAATGAATAGGCAACTGGCAAACGGCAACTAGATGCCAATTCGCTAATTCTATTGAATTGGCAACTGGCAACCGGCAGCCAGCTGCCAATTCGATTTGAGAGGGTTTAAAAGTATAAAAAATGAATAGGCAACTGGCAAACGGCAACCAGTTGCCAATACGACAATCCTAGTGAATTGGCAACTGGCAACTGGCAGCCAGCTGCCAATTCGATTTGAGACGGTTTTAGAGTATAAGAAATGAATAGGCAACTGTCAAACCGCAACCACATGCAAATTCGCTAAATCTATTTAATTGGCAACTGGCAACCGGCAGCGAGCAGCCAATTCGCTAATTCTATTGAACTGGCTACTGGCAGCCAGCTGCCAATTCGATTTGAGAGGGTTTTAGAGTATAAAAACTGAATAGGCAACTGGCAAACGGCAACCAGTTGCTAATTCGACAATCCTAGTGAATTGGCAACTGGCAACTGGCAGCCAGCTGCCAAATCGATTTGAGACGGTTTAGAGTATAAGAAATGAATAGGCAACTGTCAAACGGCAACCAGATGCCAATTCGCTAATTCTATTGGATTGGCAACTGGCAACAGGCAGCCAGCTGCCAATTGGCTTATTCTATTGAATTGGCAACTGGCAACTGGCAGCCAGCTGCCAATTCGATTTTAGACGATTTATGAAGCATAAGAACTGAATAGACAACTGGCAACCGGCAGCCAGCTGACAATTCGCTAATTCTATTGAATTGGCAACTGGCAACTGGCAGCCAGCTGCCAATTCGATTTGAGACAGTTTAAGAGTACAACAACTGAATAGGCAACTGGCAAACGGCAACCAGATGCCAATTCGACAATCCTAGTGAATTGGCAACTGGCAACTGGCAGCCAGCTGCCAATTCGGCTTGAGATGGTTTTAGAGTATACGAACTGAATAGGCAACTGGCAACCGGCTACCAGATGCCAATTCGCTAATTCTATTGAATTGGCAACTGGCAACTGGCAGCCAGCTGCCAATTCGATTTGAGACAGTTTAAGAGTACAACAACTGAAAAGGCAACTGGCAAACGGCAGCCAGTTGCCAATTCCGACAATCCTAGTGAATTGGCAACTGGCAACTGGCAGCCAGCTGCCAATTCGATTTGAGACGGTTTTAGAGTATAAGAAATGAATAGACAACTGGCAAACGGCAGCCAGCTGCCAATTCGCTAATTCTATTGAATTGGCAACTGGCAACCGGTAGCCAGCTGCTAATTCGCTAATTCTATTGAATTGGCAACTGGCAACTGGCAGCCAGCTGCCAATTCGATTTGAGACGATTTTAGAGCGTAAGAACTGAATAGGCAACTGGCAACCGGGAGCCAGCTGCCAATTTGCTAATTCTATTGAATTGGCAACTGGCAACTGGCAGCCAGCTGCCAATTCGATTTGAGACGGTTTTAGAGTATAAGAAATAAATAGGCAACTGGCAAACGGCAGCCAGCTGCCATTTCGCTAATTCTATTGAATTGGCAACTGGCAACTGGCAGCCAGCTGCCAATTCGATTTGAGACAGTTTAAGAGTACAACAACTGAATAGGCAACTTGCAAACGGCAACCAGTTGCAAATTCGACAATCCTAGTGAATTGGCAACTGGCAACTGGCAGCCAGCTGCCAATTCGATCTGAGACGGTTTTAGAGTATACGAACTGAATAGGCAACTGGCAAACGGCAAACAGATGCCAATTCGCTAATGCTATTGAATTGGCAACTGGCAACTGTCAGCCAGCTGCCAATTCGATTTGAGAAGGTTTGAAAGTATAAAAACTGAATAGGCATCTGGCAAACGGCAACCAGTTGCCAATTCGACAATCTTAGTGAATTGGCAACTGGCAGCCAGCTGCCAATTCGATTTGAGACGGTTTTAGAGTATAAGAAATGAATAGGCAACTGCCAAACGGCAACTAGATGCCAATTCGCTAATTCTATTGAATTGGCAACTAGCAACCGGCAGCCAGCTGCCAATTCGATTTGAGAGGGGTTAAAAGTATAAAAACTGAATAGGCAACTGGCAAATGGCAACCAGTTGCCAATTCGACAATCCGTGTGAATTGGCAACTGGCAACTGGCAGCCAGCTGCCAATTCGATTTGAGACGGTTTAAGAGTATAAGAAATGAATAGGCAACTGGCAAACCGCAACCAGATGCCAATTCGCTATTCTATTTAATTGGCAACTGGCAGCCAGCAGCCAATTCGCTAATTCAATTGAACTGGCTACTGGCAGCCAGCTGCCAATTCGATTTGAGAGGGTTTAAGCGTATAAAAACTGAATAGGCAACTGGCAAACGGCAACCAGTTGCCAATTCGACAATCCTAGTGAATTGGCAACTGGCAACTGGCAGCCAGCTGCCAATTCGATTTGAGACGGTTTTAGAGTATAAGAAATGAATAGGCGACTGGCAAACGGCAACCAGATGCCAATTCGCTAATTCTATTGAATTGGCAACTGGCAACCGGCAGCCAGCTGCCAATTCGTTAATTCTATTGAATTGGCAACTGGCAACTGGCAGCCAGCTGCCAATTCGATTTGACAGAGTTTAAGATTATAAAAACTGAATAGGCAACTGGCAAACGGCAACCAGTAACCAATTCGACAATCCTAATGCATTGGCAACTAGAAACTGGCAGCCAGCTGCCAATTCGATTTGAGTCGGTTTTAGAGTATAAGAAATGAATAGGCAACTGGCAAACGGCAACCAGATGCCAATTCACTAATTCTATTGAATTGGCAACTGGCAATCGGCAGCCAGATGCCAATTCGCTAATTCTATTGGATTGGCAACTGGCAACCGGCAGCCAGCTGCCAATTGGCTTATTCTATTGAATTGGCAACTGGCAACTGGCAGCCAGCTGCCAATTCGATTTGAGACGATTTGAGAGCATCAGAACTGAATAGGCAACTGGCAACCGGCAGCCAGCTGCCAATTCGCTAATTCTATTGAATTGGCAACTGGCAACTGGCAGCCAGCTGCCAATTCGATTTGAGAGGGTTTAAAAGTTAAAAAAACGGAATAGGCAATTGGCAAACGGCAACCAGTTGCCAATTCGACAATCCTAGTGAATTGGCAACTGGTAACTGGCAGCCAGCTGCAAATTCGATTTGAGACGGTTTTAGAGTATAAGAAACGAATAGGCAACTGGCAAACGGCAGCCAGATGCCAATTCGTTAATTCTATTGAATTGGCAACTGGCAATCGGCAGCCAGGTGTCAATTCGCTAATTAAATTGATTTGGCAACTGGCAACTGGCAGCCAGCTGCCAATTCGGTTCAGACAATTTTGGAGCATAAGAACTGAATAGGCAACTGGTAACCGGCATCCAGCTTCCAATTCGCTAATTCTATTGAATTGGCAACTGGCAACTGGTAGCCAGCTGCAAATTCGATTTGAGATGATTTTAGAGCATAAGAACTGAATAGGCAACTGGCAAACGGCAACCAGTCGCCAATTCGACAATCCTAGAGAACTGGCAACTGGCAACAGGCAGCCAGATGCCAATTCGATTTGAGACGCTTTTAGAGTATACGAACAGAATAGGCAACTGGCAAACGGCAACCAGATGCCCATTCGCTAATTCTATTGAATTGGCAACTGGCAACTGGCAGCCAGCTGCCAATTCGATTTCAGAGGGTTTAAGAGTATAAAAACTGAATAGGCAACTGGCGAACGGCAATCAGTTGCCACTTCGACAATCCTAGTGAATTGGCAACTGGCAACTGGCAGCCAGCTGCCAATTCGATTTGAGAGGGTTTAAGAGTATAAAAACTGAATAGGCAACTGGCAAACGGCAACCAGTTGCCAATTCGACAATCCTAGTGAATTGGCACCAAGTGAGTTGCCAATTCACTAGGATTGTTGAATTGGCAACTGGTTGCCGTTTGCCAGTTGCCTATTCAGTTTTCATACTTTTAAACCCTCTCAAATCGAATTGGCAGCTGGCTGCCGGTTGCCAGTTGCCAATTCAATAGAATTAGCGAATAAGCATCTAGTTGCCGTTTGCCAGTTGCCTATTCATTTCTTATACTCTAAAACTGTCTCAAATCGAATTGGCAGCTGGCTGCCAGTTACCAGTTGCCAATTCACTAGGATTGTCGAATTGGCAACTGGTTGCCGTTTGCCAGTTGCCTATTCAGTTGTTGTACTCTTAAACTGTCTCAAATCGAATTGGCAGCTGGCTGCCAGTTGCCAGTTGCCAATTCAATAAAATTAGCGAATTGGCATCTGGTTGCCGTTTGCCAGTTGCCTATTCAGTTCGTATAGTCTAAAACCGTCTCAAATCGAATTGGCAGCTGGCTGCCAGTTGCCAGTTGCCAATTCACTAGGATTGTCGAATTGGCAACTGGTTGTCGTTTGCCAGTTGCCTATTCAGTTGTTGTACTCTTAAACTGTCTCAAATCGAATTGGCAGCTGGCTGCCAGTTGCCAGTTGCCAATTCAATAGAATAAGCGAATTGGCAGCTGGCTGCCGGTTGCCAGTTGCCTATTCATTTCTTATACTCTAAAACCGTCTAAATTCGAATTGGCAGCTGGCTGCCAGTTGCCTGTTGCCAATTCACTAGGATTGTCGAATTGGCAACTGGTTGCCGTTTGCCAGTTGCCTATTCAGTTTTTATACTTTTAAACCCTCTCAAATCGAATTGGCAGCTGGCTGCCAGTTGGCAGTTGCCAATTCAATAGAATTAGCGAATTGGCATCTGGTTGCCGTTTGCCAGTTGCCTATTCAGTTCGTATAGTCTAAAACCGTCTCAAATCGAATTGGCAGCTGGCTGCCAGTTGCCAGTTGCCAACTCACTAGGATTGTCGAATTGGCAACTGGTTGTCGTTTGCCAGTTGCCTAGTCAGTTGTTGTACTCTTAAACTGTCTCAAATCGAATTGGCAGCTGGCTGCCAGTTGCCAGTTGCCAATTCAATAGAATTAGCGAATTGGCAGCTGGCTGCCGGTTGCCAGTTGCCTATTCATTTCTTATACTCTAAAACCGTCTAAATTCGAATTGGCAGCTGGCTGCCAGTTGCCAGTTGCCAATTCACTAGGATTGTCGAATTGGCAACTGGTTGCCGCTTGCCAGTTGCCTATTCAGTTTTTATACTTTTAAACCCTCTCAAATCGAATTGGCAGCTGGCTGCTAGTTGCATGTTGCCAATTTAATGGAATCAGCGAATTGGCATCTGGTTGCCGTTTGCCAGTTGCCTATTCAGTTCGTATACTCTAAAACCGTCTCAAATCGAATTGGCTGCTGGCTGCCAGTTGCCAGTTGCCAATTCACTAGGATTGTCGAATTGGCAACTGGTTGCCGTCTGCAGTTGCCTATTTAGTTGTTGTACTCTTAAACTGTCTCAAATCGAATTGGCAGCTGGCTACCAGTTGCCAGTTGCCAGTTGCCAATTCAATAGAATTAGCGAATTGGCAGCTGGCTGCTGGTTGCCAGTTGCCTATTCAGTTTTCTATGTTCAAAAATCGTCTCAAATCGAATTGGCAGCTGGCTGCAAGTTGCCAGTTGCCAATTCAATAGAATTAGCGAATTGGCAGCTGGCTGCCGGTTGCCAGTTGCCAATTCAGTAGAATTAGCGAATTGGCATCTGGTGCCGTTTGCCAGTTGCCTATTCATTTCTTACACCCTAAAACCGTCTCAAATCGAATTGGCAGCTGGCTGCCAGTTGCCAGTTGCCAATGCATTAGGATTGTCGAATTGGCAATTGGTTGCCGTTTGCCAGTTGCCTATTCAGTTTTTATACTCTTAAACTCTCTCAAATCGAATTGGCAGCTGGCTGCCAGTTGCCAGTTACCAATTCAATAGAATTAGCGAATTGGCATCTGGTTGCCGGTTGCCAGTTGCCTATTCAGTTCGTATACTCTAAAACCATCTCAAATCGAATTGGCAGCTGGCTGCCAGTTGCCAGTTGCCAATTCACTAGGATTGTCGAATTGGCATTTCGTTGCCGTTTGCCAGTTGCCTATTCAGTTGTTGTACTCTTAAACTGTCTCAAATCGAATTGGCAGCTGGCTGCCAGTTGCCAGTTGCCAATTCAATAGAATTAGCGAATTGGCATCTGGTTGCCGTTTGCCAGTTGCCTATTCAGTTCGTATACTCAAAAACCGTCTCAAATCGAATTGGCAGCTGGCTGCCAGTTGCCAGTTGCCAATTCACTAGGATTGTCGAATTGGCAACTGGTTGCCGTTTGTGAGTTGCCTATTCAGTTCGTATAGTCTAAAACCGTCTCAAATCGAATTGGCAGCTGGCTGCCAGTTGCCAGTTGCCAATTCACTAGGATTGTCGAATTGGCAACTGGTTGTCGTTTGCCAGTTGCCTATTCAGTTGTTGTACTCTTAAACTGTCTCAAATCGAATAGGCAGCTGGCTGCCAGTTGCCAGTTGCCAATTCAATAGAATTAGCGAATTGGCATCTGGTTGCCGTTTGCCAGTTGCCTATTCAGTTCGTATAGTCTAAAACCGTCTCAAATCGAATTGGCAGCTGGCTGCCAGTTGCCAGTTGCCAATTCACTAGGATTGTCGAATTGGCAACTGGTTGTCGTTTGCCAGTTGCCTATTCAGTTGTTGTACTCTTAAACTGTCTCAAATCGAATTGGCAGCTGGCTGCCAGTTGCCAGTTGCCAATTCAATAGAATAAGCGAATTGGCAGCTGGCTGCCGGTTGCCAGTTGCCTATTCATTTCTTATACTCTAAAACCGTCTAAATTCGAATTGGCAGCTGGCTGCCAGTTGCCAATTCACTAGGATTGTCGAATTGGCAACTGGTTGCCGTTTGCCAGTTGCCTATTCAGTTTTTATACTTTTAAACCCTCTCAAATCGAATTGGCAGCTGGCTGCCAGTTGCCAGTTGCCAATTCACTAGGATTGTCGAATTGGCAACTGGTTGTCGTTTGCTAGTTGCCTATTCAGTTGTTGTACTCTTAAACTGTCTCAAATCGAATTGGCAGCTGGTTGCCAGTTGCCAGTTGCCAATTCAATAGTATTAGCGAATTGGCAGCTGGCTGCCGGTTGCCAGTTGCCTATTCATTTCTTATACTCTAAAACCGACTAAATTCGAATTGGCAGCTGGCTGCCAGTTGCCAGTTGCCAATTCAATAGAATTAGCGAATTGGCAGCTGGCTGCCGGTTGCAAGTTGCCAATACAATATAATTAGCGAATTGGCAGCTGGCTGCCGTTTGCCAATTGCCTATTCATTTCTTATACTCTAAAACCGTCTCAAATCGAATTGGCAGCTGGTTGCCAGTTGCCAATTCACTAGGATTGTCGAATTGGCAACTGGCTGCCGTTTACCAGTTGCCTATTCAGTTTTTATACTCTTAAACTCTCTCAAATCGAATTGGCAGTTGCCAGTTGCCAGTTGCCAATTCAATAGAATTAGCGAATTGGCAGCTGGCTGCTGGTTGCCAGTTGCCTATTCAGTTCTTATGCTCTAAAATCGTCTCAAATCGAATTGGCAGCTGGCTGCAAGTTGCCAGTTGCCAATTCAATAGAATTAGCGAATTGGCAGCTGGCTGCCGGTTGCCAGTTGCCAATTCAGTAGAATTAGCGAATTGGCAGCTGGCTGCCAGTTGCCAGTTGCCAATTCACTAGGATTGTCGAATTGGCATCTGGTTGCCCTTTGCCAGTTGCCTATTCAGTTGTTGTACTCTTAAACTGTCTCAAATCGAATTGGCAGCTGGCTGCCAGTTGCCAGTTGCCAATTCAATAGAATTAGCGAATTGTCAGCTGGCTGCCGGTTGCCAGTTGTCTATTCAGTTCTTATGCTTCATAAATCGTCTAAAATCGAATTGGCAGCTGGCTGCCGGTTGCCAGTTGCCAATTCAATAGAATAAGCCAATTGGCAGCTGGCTGCGGGTTGCCAGTTGCCAATTCAATAGAATTAGCGAATTGGCATTTGGTTGCCGTTTGCCAGTTGCCTATACATTTCTTATACTCTAAAACCGTCTCAAATCGAATTGGCAGCTGGCTGCCAGTTGCCAGTTGCCAATTCACTAGGATTGTCGAATTGGCAACTGGTTGCCGTTTGCCAGTTGCCTATTCAGTTTTTATACTCTAAAACCCTCTCAAATCGAATTGGCAGCTGGCTGCCAGTAGCCAGTTCAATTGAATTAGCGAATTGGCTGCTCGCTGCCGGTTGCCAGTTGCCAATTAAATAGATTTAGCGAATTGGCATGTGGTTGCGGTTTGACAGTTGCCTATTCATTTCTTATACTCTAAAACCGTCTCAAATCGAATTGGCAGCTGGCTGCCAGTTGCCAGTTGCCAATTCACTAGGATTGTCGAATTGGCAACTGGTTGCCGTTTGCAAGTTGCCTATTCAGTTTTTATACTTTTAAACCCTCTCAAATCGAATTGGCAGCTGGCTGCCGGTTGCCAGTTGCCAATTCAATAGAATTAGCGAATTGGCATCTAGTTGCCGTTTGCCAGTTGCCTATTCATTTCTTATACTCTAAAACCGTCTCGAATCGAATTGGCAGCTGGCTGCCAGTTGCCAGTTGCCAATTCACTAAGAGTGTCGAATTGGCAACTGGTTGCCGTTTGCCAGTTTCCTATTCAGTTTTTATACTTTTAAACCCTTTCAAATCGAATTGGCAGCTGGCCGCCAGTTGCCAGTTGCCAATTCAATAGAATTAGCGAATTGGCATCTGGTTGCCGTTTACCAGTTGCCTATTCAGTTCGTATACTCTAAAACCGTCTCAAATCGAATTGGCAGCTGGCTGCTAGTTGCCAGTTGCCAATTCACTAGGATTGTCGAATTGGCAACTGGTTGCCGTTTGCCAGTTGCCTATTCAGTTGTTGTACTCTGAAACTGTCTCAAATCAAATTGGCAGCTGGCTGCCAGTTGCCAGTTGCCAATTCAACAGAATTAGCGAATTGGCATCTGGTTGCCCTTTGCCAGTTGCCTATTCAGTTTTTATACTTTTAAACCCTCTCAAATCGAATTGGCAGCTGGCCGCCAGTTGCCAGTTGCCGATTCAATTGAATTAGCGAATTGGCATCTGGTTGCCGTTTGCCAGTTGCCTATTCAGTTCGTATACTCCAAAACCGTCTCAAATCGAATTGGCAGCTGGCTGCCAGTTGCCAATTCACTAGGATTGTCGAATTGGCAACTGGCTGCCGTTTGCCAGTTGCCTATTCAGTTGTTGTACTCTTAAACTGTCTCAAATCGAATTGGCAGCTGGCTGCCAGTTGCCAGTTGTCAATTCAATAGAATTAGCGAATTGTCATCTGGTTGCCGTTTGCCAGTTGCCTATTCAGTTCGTATACTCTAAAACCGTCTCAAATCGAATTGGCAGCTGGCTGCCAGTTGTCAGTTGCCAATTCACTAGGATTTTCGAATTGGCAACTGGTTGCCGTTTGCCAGTTGCCTATTCAGTTGTTGTACTCTGAAACTGTCTCAAATCAAATTGGCAGCTGGCTGCCAGTTGCCAGTTGCCAATTCAACAGAATTAGCGAATTGGCATCTGGTTGCCGTTTGCCAGTTGCCTATTCAGTTCGTATACTCTAAAACCGTCTCAAATCGAATTGGCAGCTGGCTGCCTGTTGCCAGTTGCCAATTCTCTAGGATTATCGAATTGGCATCTGGTTGCCGTTTGCCAGTTGCCTATTCAGTTTTTATACTTTTAAACCCTCTCAAATCGAATTGGCAGCTGGCCGCCAGTTGCCAATTCAATAGAATTAGCGAATTGGCATCTGGTTGCCGTTTGGCAGTTACCTATTCAGTTCGTATACTCTAAAACCGTCTCAAATCGAATTGGCAGCTGGCTGCCAGTTGCCAGTTGCCAATTCAATAGAATTAGCGAATTGGCATCTGTCTGCCGTTTGCCAAGTGCTTATTCAGTTCGTATACTCTAAAACCATCTCAAATCGAATTGGCAGCTGGCTGCCAGTTGCCAGTTGCCAATTCACAAGGATTGTCGAATTTGCAACTGGTTGCCGTTTGCCAGTTGCCTATTCAGTTGTTGTACTCTTAAACTTTCTCAAATCGAATTGGCAGCTGACTGCCAGTTGCCAGTTGCCAATTCAATAGAATTAACGAATTGGCAGCTGGCTGCCGGTTGCCAGTTGCCTTTTCAGTTCTTGTGCTCTAAAATCGTCTAAAATCTAATTGGCAGCTTGCTGCCGGTTGCCAGTTGCCAATTCAATAGAATTAACGAATTGGCAGCTGGCTGCCGTTTACCAGTTGCCTATTCATTTCTTATACTCTAAAACCGTCTCAAATCGAATTGGCAGCTGGCTGCCAGTTGCCAGTTGCCAATTCTTTAGGATTGTCGAATTGGCAACTGGTTGCCGTTTGCCAGTTGCCTATTCAGTTGTTGTACTTTTAAACTGTCTCAAATCGAATTGGCAGCTGGCTGCCAGTTGCCAGTTGCCAATTCAATAGAATTAGCGAATTGGCAGCTGGCTGCCGGTTGCCAGTTGCCTATTCAGTTCTCATGCTCTAAAATCGTCTCAAATCGAATTGGCAGCTGGCTGCCAGTTGCCAGTTGCCAATTCAATAGAATTAGCGAATTGGCAGCTGGCTGCCGGTTCCCAGTTGCCAATTCAATAGAATTAGCGAATTGGCAGCTGGCTGCCGTTTGCCAGTTGCCTATTCATTTCTTATACTCTAAAACCGTCTCAAATCGAATTGGCAGCTGGCTGCCAGTTGTCAGTTGCCAATTCACTAGGATTGTCGAATTGGCAACTGGTTGCCGTTTGCCAGTTGCCTATTCAGTTTTTATACTCTTAAAATCTCTCAAATCGAATTGGCAGCTGGCTGCCAGTTGCCAGTTGCCAATTCAATAGAATTAGCGAATTGGCAGCCACACTGTGAAGTTAGATGCCATTTGCCAGTTGCCGATTGAATAGGCAACTGGCAACTGGCAACTGGCAGCCAACTTCACGGACATTTTTCTCTCTGCAGATGCACATGGTAAATGTATTACGTTAACAAGTCTGGGTAATGAACATCTCCATAAGCCCCGCTTCATATGAAAGAGAAAAATGTGGCTTAGTGGGGTATGTCTGTCCATTTATTCTTGCGCCGGGCTCGGTAGCTCAGTCGGATGCGCGTCTGACTGGTGATCAGGAGGACGCGGGTTTGATACCTGCCGCGGTCGGCAACATTCTTTCGTGGAGATTGATCATGGAGTCTTTTCTACGGTCATTCTTTCTCTTCAGCCGATTCAAGAAGGGCTGTTGTCAGTTTCTGGCAAAAGAATGTGCACTGTACTGGTTAACCGTTTATGTATAAGCCTGCCCAGGAAAGTGTGGATAGGTAAACTGACCGGCTTTAAAATGACCTAACATAGTGTTGACAGGGCCGTTAAACTCTAATAAAAACAAAAAACCTTTTTTTCTTTCTCAAAATATAGATTGTTGGTGTTCGTTAGAACCAGGCGGTTCTTAAGAGCACCAACAATTTACGTTTGGAGCAGAAATAAGAAAAAAATTAAAAAAAAAAAAAGATTCATCTGTAATGTTAGATTAACAGATATGATAGACGCCATCGTACCAAAGGTGTGTGTTATCGAAATGCCCTACTCCCCAGTTGGAATAAAAAAAATAATGTGAAGAAGAGATACTTTTCATGACTTTCAAAATGATATTTACGACGAATAGTCCTGTTAATTGTCCTATTGACACTTCAAATAAAGGTTTTGGGTGTTAATTTAGTTTATATTGTACTTCGATTACACCGAAAGTTCACATGAACGGCTTATTTAATCGTTCTAGCTTACCCGTGACCCAACTGACCTTGCCTTGCCGAAGGCTTGCAATGCCTTGCTTTGTCTTGCCTTGCCTTGCCGAAGGCTTGAAATGCCTTGCATTGCCTTGCCTTGCCTTTTATTGTCTTGCCTTGCCAAAGGCTTGCAATGCCTTGCTTTGTCTTGCCTTGCATTGCCTTGCCGAAGGCTTGAAATGCCTTGCATTGCCTTGCCTTGCCTTTTCGTGCCTTGCCTTGCCTTGCCGAAGGCTTGCAATGCCTTGCCTTGCCTTGCCTTACCTTGCCTTGCCGAAGGCTTGCAATGCCTTGCATTGCCTTGCCTTGCCTTGTCTTGCCAAAGGCTTGCAATGCCTTGCTTTGTCTTGCCTTGCATTGCCTTGCCGAAGGCTTGAAATGCCTTGCATTGCCTTGCCTTGCCTTTTCGTGCCTTGCCTTGCCTTGCCGAAGGCTTGCAATGCCTTGCCTTGCCTTGCCTTACCTTGCCTTGCCGAAGGCTTGCAATGCCTTGCATTGCCTTGCCTTGCCTTGTCTTGCCTTGTCTTATCTTGTCTTGTCTTGTCTTGTCTTGCCTTGCCTGGCCGAAGGCTTGCAATGTCTTGCTTTGTCTTGCCTCCCCGAAGGCTTGCAATGCCTTGCCTTGCCTTGCCTTGCCTTGCCTTGCCTTGCCTTGCCTTGCCTTGCCTTGCCTTGCCTTGCCTTGCCTTGCCTTGCCTTGCCGAAGGCTTGCCTTGCCTTGCCGAAGGCTTGCAATGCCTTGCTTTGCCTTGCCTTGCCTTGCCTTGCCTTCTTTCTTATGAATATTTTCATTGCTCTTCAGGGAACTCATTTATGATTTTTATTTGCAATGCTTTGCTTTGCCTTGCCCTGTCTTGCATTGCCTTGCATTGCATTCCCTAACATTGCATTCCCTTACATTGCCTGGCCTTACATGTATTTTACCTTGCCTTGCCTTCTTACCGCGAGACGTCGTCGTCATTATAACGAGAATCTACAACGATGCGATTCCACCGCTCGAGTTCTAAAGAGCATCTAAAATATATTCTTAAAGCAGAAATAAGAAAACAACCTCATAAAAAAATAACCCATTGTCCAAAAGGATTTTCTGTCATAATACCTTTGTTTTCACCTGATTTCTTTCTTTCTTTCTTTCTTTCTTTCTTTCTTCATTCTTATATGCTACATCATGTGGACAACTCAATGCAATGAGTACTCTTCTAGGCCCCACTAGTGGGACAAAATAATGTGCAATGTACTGGCTAACCGCTCCGTTTATGTATAAGTTTGCCCAGTAAGTGTGGTTAGTTAAACTGACCGGATCGATATAACCTAAATAGTGTTGACTGAACCGCTAAACCTTATAGAGAAGATTGGGTTTTCAATTCAATGACGTGGGTGTATGGTTTGGTTGAGTGTTATGGTATAAGGGAGACAATTCAAAGAAACAGTCTATTTTCTCTACTAAGAGGTTATGTACCGTACCTCAGAGTTCATTTCCCCTGGGCTGTATTCCTCTGCGTTTGCGTTTCGTTTGCTATCTTCATAAACTTTACAGCAGATGGGTTAAGTGCATGTGGTGGCCGTAAAACGTCTCTCCGTATATCTTTTTGTTTTCCTTCTCACCTCGATTTTCGTTGTTTTTTGCGTTATTGGCAAGTACTTCTGTATACATGTATATAGGTCCTAACCATTAGGTCTCTAACCGCTGTGGTTCGAGCCTCGATTTGGCCACATGTGAGACGCCAAGTTAAGCAACGGATGGTCAGGTGTGTTTTTTCCGGGTTCTGTTTTCGCCCACCACTATTTAACGATCGCCTCGAAATAAGTGAAATAATCACCAAAGGGCCGTAAAACCCAAAAAAGAAAAAAAAAGTCGTTGGTATGAGTTGATACGTAAGTCGCACAAATTTATAAATTATTTACATATTGCAGGCACTCGAATTTACACTCTTGAGCAGTCAAGACGGGACGTATTTTATCATAGTGCTCGGCGAAGCGTCGTATTTTGGATAAATTGCTCGGCAATGCCTCGCATTTTATCCCTTTTCCACATCTCGTTCAATAAGTCCAATAATACATGAAAACTCATGTAAGATCCGCTATTTTTGAATTACAAAAGACGGAACTATTCGCTCCCTCTCTCTCTCTCTCTCTCTCTCGTTATTAGTGATACATGCCTGTATAAATTTGTTCTGCACAACAGAAAATATTTATAAAGATATAAACACAACACAGTGCGGTTGAATTTCTGTTACATTTGTAAAGACAATAATTTGTTTCCGGGCAAATCTATCATTTCCTTGCCACGACAAAGGAGGCAAATCATTCCGGCCGATCAGAGTTGCATTGCTTGTCATCGTATTAATACGCCCTTGTTATAGAGGAAAAAAGAGAGTTATACAATAGTTATTTCCTTTTTATAGAGGAAAAAGAGAGTTATACAAGAGTTATTTTCTTTTTATAGAGGAAAAAGAGAGTTATACAAGAGTTATTTCCTTTTTATAGAGGAAAAAAGAGAGTTATACAAGAGTTAGTTCCTTTTTATAGAGGAAAAAAGAGAGTTATACAAGAGTTATTTCCTTTTTATAGAGGAAAAAGAGAGTTATACAAGGGAAAACATTACTTTCCTTTTATTAAATGCACTGCTTGTGGATGTTCGTTAGCGGGACCGACTCGTTGAAGCGATTCTAACAAACTTACACAATTTACTTATCAATGGTACGTATCACAGGTTAACATAAAAATTGCGACATTTCAGGGTCATGATACAGTAAAATTCCTATATTAAGACCACCATTTGGGACTGTTCAAAAGTGGTCTTAAAGACACTTTTGAACAGCCCCAAAGGTAGTCCCTGACCAGAGGTCATTGTGTGCAGAAAACACTTAGTCAGAATAACTGCACGCTTCTTAATACGTTTTTTAAACGGAGTGGCTATTGACAGTCGACTGGTAATAGCCAAAACACGTTAAAATGGCTAGTGACAGTCGACTGGCAATAGCCAAAATACGTTAAAATGGCTAGTGACAGTCGACTGGCAATAGCCATTTTAACGTGTTTTGGCTATTACCAGTCGACTGTCACTAAGGAATTTTAACTTTTTTTGGCTATTACCAGTCGCCCGTTTAACGTAAGTTTACATCAAGTTAAACTCTTAGATGTTGGTGATTTTCTCAGGAAACACAGTAACAGAACCCCCCCTGATCACTCGAGAAGCCAATACAATTTTTATAGAGAAAAGGACTAGGGTTGTTCAGGGTAGCGTTGTTCATGTTCACATCGAATTGACTGCATTTTATTCATATGGCCGGGTTTGTGAGCAGGCACCCATAAACAACGAACTTTTATGTAATAAGAGGGCTTATGTGCAAGGAATTCTGCTTTCTGCATCATTAGCTGGCGGGGATACAGAAAGTGCCATTATGGTGAACGGACGAGAACCCACTTTAACAAAAGCCCACTAGGGCAATAACCTATTGGACACTATCCCACAGAACAATGGCACACTGCTAAACTTTTGTAGGGAGGACAAATTTTGTTTGTTTGATTTGAGTCCCGCAAAAATGGAACCAACGTCTCCAAAATGACCTATACAGTGTTGACGGGGACTGAAAACCTCAAATCAAACAAACAAAACATAATAATTTTGACCCCCTTCAACCTCATTTTTATATAATAGAACTGGGGTTTATAATGGTTCATATTATTTTCCTTATTTCTGCTGTCAGTCATACATGTTGTATACTCGTTACTTACCGAGGCGGTTCTAACGAGTCTATCTATGTTTTTAGCATAATTATGAAAATATATGAATAGGCGTGTTTTTGAAACGTATGGCATAAATACATCACGAAAACACGCCTATATAATTTTGACCATCTCTAACCCCACTTTTATATAGTAAAACTGGGGTTTGCAGGGGTAAACCTTATTTTTCTTAAATATCACAATTTTTCATCTGAAAATTTTCATTGTTTCTGCGATAAATATGTCAATGTATTTGCATAGGCGTGTTTCGTAATGAGGTTTCTTTCTCGTGATATTATAATGTTTTGAATATAATTTAATGACCAGTATAGGCCCAGATCAGATGCGGCATGTGTCTGTTTGCGTATATCAACAAAAGGGACGTCAGTATCGAATGTAGGACAAAACGTCCCATGGACGAAACGTCCCATGCCTTTTTTGACCAGGTGAACAAAACGTCCCACGTCATTTTTTCAGGGTGGACAAAACGCCCCACATCATTTTTTCAGGTTGGACAAAACGTCTCACACGATATTGACAGGATGGACAAAACGTCCCATGCTAATTTGACAGGGTGGACAAAACGTCCCATATTCTTGACGTGGTGTTAGGGAGGGGGTGGCTGATACATTCCTTTACTTTCCAATCAGAATGTGTAAACTGTAATTAGTAAAAATACTTTCCCAGTTTGTAAGTTTACTAATTTCTGGCTCCCGCCCATCGGGGCTTGCAGAAATAGATTTGGCTGCATGACGTTTCCACGCTAGAGCTGACACCGACTGCACGCGAGTAGTGGTAAATCGTTTTGAGGTTCTAAAGCGGTGCGAGTCCAACTGCCCATGCATATAAACCCTATTGGTTTCACTGGGCGACAGGGCTTGAGATGTCGGTTAAAGGTCCCACAAAATTGGAAGCAACGTCTCCAACATGACCTATACCGTGTTAACGGGGACATTAAACCTCAAATCAAATAAACAAACAAATGTACTCATTACGAAAACACGCCTATACAAATACATACATTTATCGCCGAAAAAATGAAAATTTTCAGATGAAAAATTGTGATATTTTTCTTATTCCTGCTCAAAATATAGATTGTGGGTACTCGTTAGAACCGCCTCGTCGATGCGGTTCTAACGAGTACCAACAATCTATATCTCAGAGCAGAAATAAGAAAAATAAGGTATACCCCTGCAAACCCCAGTTTTACTATATAAAAGTGGGGTTCGAGGGGGTCAAAATAATATAGGCGTGTTTTCGTGATGAATTTCATTTCAATTAGTTATCAATTAGATAGGTCTCTGTTCCAAGCAAACCAGCCTGCGCATGCACGCAGTCTGATCAGAGTCTTTGCTGTTTGAATGAGTCTTCTAAGGCATCCGGATTAGCCAAAGACTGGTCAGACTGAATGTACATACAGGTTGATCTGAGTCTTCGCTGGTTGTACTAATATTATTGTAGGTTTTGTTATGCACAGACTCATATGTTTTGTGAAAGAACTACTTTAACCCACAAAACGCCAAGAAAAACTGCATGCGAAAATATGGTCATTTTATGTCGTCTGCTTCATACTTGCAAACTTTCGAAAACATTTAGCATGCGTGCAAACAGTATAGATCCCAATCTGACTGCTCGTCAAGTAGCAGTCTGCTCTGGGTTAACAATGTTTTGCAAAAAAAAAAAAAAACAGCTGACAACAAAGCCAACGAGAATTGTTGTGATTGGCATCTTAAGGTTTAAGTAAATTTATGATTTTTATACGTCAGCCAAATTGTTTATTGCGCTATCCAAGACAAGCAATAATTACCTATTGTTTACCCCTAAGGGATAGGTAAATAACCCTTTCACCCCCGAGATTAGGAATTGATCATAAATAATGACTTCAAATATACATGTAATTCTATATAAGTTTACAAGTTTTATCTTTCGATTTTGAAAGATCATTGTATTTACCAAACATACAAGAAGTGCAAATTGTCTTTTGTTCGCAAATTTGTTTTATGAATCAAATATTATGAAATTAAGGCGCCTATGCAAATTTCTATAAATAATTCAAGATACATTTGAAATACGTCCTCGATAGCAATACATTCATTTAGAAAGTCTGTATCTACTTTGTGCGTGTGTATGTGGTTTGTAAGGGCTTTGCAGTGTAGGTGTCTACATGGTTTACCGTCTACATACAGCCTATGTTCCTATGTTTGCATGTAATTATACCCACCTAATATTACATGTCCCGGCCCCCGCCCATCGAGGCTTGAAGAAATACATGGGCTGCATGATGCTTCCACGCAGAGCTTAATCCGGCCCGCATACTAGTACTGGTAAACCGCTTAGAAGATTTAAGCCTGTCCAGGAACCGCGGTGCGAGGCAGACCGTCCATGCTAATAAACCCTATTGGTTTCATTGGGCGAAAGGGCTTGAGATGTCATTTCATCTCCATGTCGGGTAAAAGTCCCACAAAATTGGAAGCAACGTCTTCAAAATGACCTTTACAGTGTTAACGGGGACGTTAAACCTCAAATCAAATAAAAACAAACAAAATCATGTTCTGAAGGAATCGAATAAACTTGTAATATAATTCTCTGTATTGGGTCCGAGTATAATTCGCTTACTTGCTGATGAGAAGGTGCATTTTGAGCCTCATCTGGATCTACACTGTCTGCATAGGTATATGAACCGGACTACATGGTTGGAAGGTTTACGCCATAAACTTCTGCGATCAGCTTATGTACTATTTGGTCATTTTGAACCTGTCACTATCTATCCACATTTTTCGGCGCAGGCTTATAGGTATATTATGGGTACTCATAATACGATTAGTGAAAGGCGGTTCAATACATGTATTATAAGGCGCTTCTAATGAGTGTCCACATCATGTAAACAAGTCCGTGCCATTATCACCCTAACTAAACCTCTCTTTTATATAGAGAAAATTGGTGACGGGTAAACGTCTGCTCCAAAACATAGGTTTTGGGTACTCGTTAGAACCACCTGAGTAAGTCTGTAATGGGTTTCACTGTTTGTTCACTCTGAGTAAAGGCATATCCTTCCAAACGCTACGAAAACGCGCCTATACAAATACATTGTAAACTTAAACGTCCCAAAAAACTAAACATTTAAGATAAAAAAATGTGATTTTTTTCTTATTTGTTCTCAAAAAATAGATTGTGGGTACACGTTAGAACCGCCTCATTGAGGTGGTTCTAACGAGTACCCACATTCTATATTTTAGAGCAGAAATACGAAGTTTTTCCCTGTAAACCCCAGTTTTACTATATGAATGTTGGGTTCAAGGAGGTCAAACTTATATGGGCATGTTTGCGTGATGATTTTTATGGGGATATTCAAATACACTTGAACATTAGACAAGAAAAATAAAGGTTTTGAGTAAAAGTGTCTGATCAAGCATCTGACCACCTTGATGATCGCCTCTCCCAAACGAATGTGCATAACAGGTAGAAAAAAAAGACACAAGAAAAAAAGTCACGGAAATAAAATCGCAGTTTTGGGAAGGAAAACAAGAGGGCCATGATGGCCCTCGATCGCTCACCTGATCCACACTGTTGCAATGAAATGGTAGGTAATACAGTAAGGTGCCTTGTCAGAAGGAAAAAACATGCCAAATAAGAAAGATTTATCTTAAATGGTTCAAAAGTTATGATAAAGTAGGTCAAAGGTCAAGGTCACACGTCAAACATTTTGTATGGATGTGAAGCCATCATCACAAGGAATATACATGCCAAATATGAAGGCTCTTTCTCAAATGGTTCCAAAGTTACGATAAAGTAGGTCTCAGATCAAGGTCAAGGTCACAGATCCAGATCAATTTTTGCATGATGGGAAAGACCTTGTCACAAGGAACATACATCCCAAATATGAAGGCTCTACCTTAAATGGTTCAAAAGTTACGACAAACAAGATCAAAGGTCAAGGTCACAGTTCAGAAAGGTTTTTCTATGATTTGATGATCATTCTGAGCAAGTTTGAGGATGATTGGACCAAAACCTGTGGCCTCTAGAGTGTTAACAAGGTTTTTCTATGGTTTGATCTACTGACCTACTTTTTGACCCGACAACACCCATATTCCAACTTGACTGAGATATTGTCGAGATGATCAGTCCGGGCAAGTTTGATGATGATCGGACCAAAACTGTGGCCTCTAGTGTGTTCACAAGGTTTTTCTATGATTTGACCTACTGACCAACTTTTTGACCCGACATGACCCATATTCGAACTTGACCGAGATATATGTCAACAGGGGTGGTGGTCCTCATAAGGACCTGTTAGCTGATTTACTGCTAAAAACCGTTGAGGATGGACAAACATCAGAACCGCCTCGGAGCGGCGCAGTATATGTTTGTCTGCCCAGGATCATGGTGTATATGAAATATGACCTGCTGTAAAAATAATAACAATCGTATGATATAAATAAAAAAAAATAAAAAAAAAATAAAAAAAACAAGAGGCAACTGGCAATAGCCAAAATACGTTAAAATGGCTAGTGCCAGTCGACTGTCAATAGCCATTTTAACGTGTTTTGGCTATTGCCAGTCGACTGTCAATAGCCATTTTAACGTGTTTTGGCTATTGCCAGTCGACTGGCAATAGACCTTTCCTTATTTAAACCAGAATTAGTCTTAATTTTAGGTAGTCTTAATAGCGGAATTTCACTGCTTATAGTTTTATCTCTCACATCCTCACAGTGATGGGAATCAGTCATATATCCGCTCACTTATTTTGGCTTTCCCTCACATGTCGAACTTTAACGGACATCCAGGTAACTGCTGTTGGTTAAAGTTAATACATAGATTTATACAGGAACTTGATAAGTATTCCCCCATAAAATAAAAACTTTTAGGAATATCTTTTCTGTGCAAGCGGCTCGTGATTTTACATTCTTTTTCGAATATCCACATATATTTTAATGCAATTTTATGAACAACTTTTTAGTCCTTTTTACGTATATTTGGAAGCACCCTCTAAATGTATAGAATATATAGTAAAACTACCGAATACAGCGACAAAAACTGATGAATTTATTTTCATAACGTTTTTGTAAATTGTTTTTTCTTTTCTGTGCCAGCGGGAGTAAAATTGCAAATTTATTGTGAACACATCCATGTAAATTTTGTGAAATAAAAATAAAAATAATTTGGTCCTTTTTGAAAATGAAATACACTACCCCCTTTTTTCTATTTCCAGTTTACCTTCGCAATCAGCGGGCAGCGGTTGTCACTACGGTAAACAATAACAAAGGCTATGTTACGCCTTCGATGTAATCCATTATGTAAATTATTCTTTATTCAGTCTCTTTTTTTTTTTTTTTTTTTTTGTCGACTCGCACCGCTTTTCCTGGGCAGGCTTAGATCCTCTAAGCGGTTTACCCGTACTCGTGTGACGGTCGGATTCAGCTCTGCGTGGAAGCACCATGCAGCCTATCTATTTCTTCAAGCACCGAAGTCCGAGGGGGGGTGGGGATCGGGGTGGGGGGGGGGAGTTACATTACAACACTATCTCTACTTTCATGTATTAGAACAGTGACCTATAAAATACATATAAGCGGTCCTCAGACTTCATACTGATGCCGCAAAATCGTTCGGATGTCACCTAGGTAACCATGAGGCCTTGGGGAGATAACCCTTTATTTTCTGTGTTGTACGCGTTAGTTCCCTTGATTATCAGCACAGATAGCAGTCATGTCCGTATAAGTCCGGTATGTTCGTTTCAGTTATAATCTACTTTCTTTTCAATCTCTTCCTTTAGTGTAATTTCGCCATTTTTGAATGTTTCAGAGAACTGCCAGCTAATTTTCTCATAAGCTTCCCTTAGAGGCGGGGTGGGCGTCGGTTTAACTGGTATCCCTTTGTCATAATGTTTCCAGGTTCGAATGAGCTCGTAAAACTTCTGTCCGGGGCAGCTGGTGGGCCGAACGTCCCTGTGTCCATACATCTTGAAATCCGGGGTCAGTTTCTTCAGACTAACGGCACAGTCCATCCATCCGAATAGGGCCGCAATCGCCGCCTTGTTAGGGATGCGCGCTGTGTAGTTACCCATTACTGAGAATGCTATGGAGACGTCATTCCATCCGTACGTATGCGATCCCACCTCGTTCCATCCCCGACCCTCATAAACCCGACCATCTTCACCAAAAAGGTAGTTATATGCAATATCATTCCAACCTGAAGGAAATATTCATCATCTCATTACGATAAACAGGTCTGAGAGTTTAGCTATTTCTAAAGACTGTCCATAAAAATAAAGACAGTCTTTGAATTTATGGACTCATGTGTCTATGTAGAGCAATGCAAATCATAAGAATTTTCAAAAATTCAAAAAACTCGCAGTGCATGTGTTTCGCAATCTTCTGTATTACATGATAATCTGTGTGTAGCTGAAAACTGAGTATGATGCGTTGTCTTTTAGATTAATAATCCAAGAATTAATTCTGTATAGTTCAGGTTTTCTCCCTTACATTATAAAGAATGAAACATGTCACCTGATGCGAGGCACAATTGTTGTAGAGTACATGAAGGGAGAAAACCGAAACAAGAATATCTTTCGTAGCTTTTTTATATAAATACTCGAAAATTAGACAACATATTCGAGAAAAACTTTCTGTGTATGCAATTCATCATGTAACGAAGAAGTTTACTTAATACATTTTCTACGCTTTTCGAATGTTTGAAAATTCTTACGATTTGCATTGCTTTCTAGAGTCCATAAATTTAAAGACCGTCTTTATGTTTATGGTCAGTCTTTAGAAATAGCTAAACTCTCAGACCTGATAAATGTGTTACCCTCTATAAATAAGGTCGATTATTATATTATTATTATTATTATTATTTTATTTATAACACATCCGTGTGATATAGTGCATTTTGTCATGCCTCAAAAAAGGTGTTTTTTTTCTGATGAAAATTTGTGACATGTTTCTTATTTATGCTCCAAACATAGGTTTCTTGCCCATGCAAAGCGGTGCGAGTCGGACCGTCCATGCTTATTTACCTTATTGGTTTCATTGGGCGGCAGGACTTGAGATGTCATTTCATCTCAATGTCGGGTAAAAGTCCCACACAATTGGAAGCAACGTCTCCAAAATGACCTATATAGTGTTGACGGGGACGTTATACATCATATCAAACAAAAACATACCAAACATAGGTTTTCGGTGCTCGTTAGAACCGCCTCATCGAGGCGGTTCTAACGAGTACCCAAAACCTATGTCTTGGATCATAAATAAGAAAAATAATGTTTACCCCCGTTAACCCCAGTTTTCTCTTTATAAAGTGGGGTTTGGAGGGGTGTTCAATACACGGACTTGTTAAAGTGATGTGTCTTTTGCTACCCCTAGTGGGGTGGGGTGGGGCGGGACTGGGATGGGAAAGGCTGGGCTAGGCTGAGCTGGGCTTTGCTGAGCTGGGCTGGGCTGGGCTGGGGAATAACATGCCACTAAGATAACATACTCATGTGGCATAATCCATCTTTTCATGTCTCCAAAACGGTTATTTGTCTGATGACATTATGTGATAGTTTTCTTATATTTACTCCAAACATATCCCAGCCAGCAAAGAATAACGGGCCAACGTCGGGCCGACAGCGAGTATCGCTGTCGGTCGATGTTGACCCGCTATTACGTGCTATATAGCAGGGAATTATATTGTGCTTGCCGGTAAGAAAAGCCTCAGTGAGGCGGCTCTGACGGGTACCCACAGCCTTTGTACTGGAGCAAAAATAAAAACAATAATCCACACCAATGTAAACCCTAGTTTTCTGTATATATGAAGTTGGGTTTTCATTGGTATACTTTACGGTATTGTTAACATGTTGCAACATTTTATTTTTCTACATCTATTTTTTTTTCAAATGTCCGAGGAAATAACCCTCTTCTACTCATAAGGAAATATATTAACAACCCTTTCATCCCTGAGTTTCTTAAATGGACTCTTCTAGCCATGACTTTTGGACACAACCATTCTTGTCTCTAGGGAGTGTACATGTAATCAAAATCATGATATCAGGGTGACAAACAGTGTTGATCCTGAGGAAGTTCGCCGTCTTATCAGTGTGAGTTTTACTCCAAACCATTCTTCAATCAAACACTGAAGACCCTGATAAGGCGTCACGCTTTGGGGAATCTGATCAAGGACTTGACTGTTTGCCAACGCCCCATGTTTTGGAATGCTAAACATATATTGGTCAATAATAACCCATTGGAAATGAAAGAACCTTTGCCACCACAAGTACCAGTTAAAAGGCAAACTGTAGTGTTTTGACCTTTTTTCCAGAACACAGTCAGGGACAATCGGCCCCTGTCCATCGGAGTTTGGAGAAATGGATTGAGCTGTATGGTGCTTCCACGCAGAACTGAAAGCGGCCCACACGAGTACTGGTAGACCGCTTAGAGGATCTAAGCCTGCCCAGGCAAAGTGGCGCGCATCGGACCGCCCATGCATATAAACCCTATTGGTTTCATTGGGTGACAGGGTCGGGTAAGAGTCCCACAAAAATGGAAGCAACGTCTCCAAATTTACCTACATGTAATTGGAAGCAACTTCTCCACAATGACCTATTTAGTGTTGAGGGGGACGTTAAACCTCAAAGCAAATAAACGAAGCATCCGTGTTGTCAGTATTTTGATTATCTTCCTGAAGAAACTATCTATTTGCATATACATTTCATTTACAATATCATATTATTGTAAATGAAACTTAAATATACATGTTGATAGAATATACATTACAACCGTGCGACATAGTGCATTTTTTCTCATCTCCAACATGGCTAATTTTCTGATGAAAATCCGTAATATTTTTTTCTTATTTATACTGCAAACATAGGTTGTGGGTGCTCGTTACAACCGCCTCGCCGAGGCGGTTCTAACAAGTACCCACAACCTATATCTTGGAGCAAAAATAAGTAAAACATCACGAAAACTAGCCTATATAATTTTGACCACCTTGAACCCCACTTTTATATAGTAAAACTGGGGTTTCTGGGGGTATTGTCACAACCAAGGCGGGTAGCGTGGTATAGTTGGACATAAAATAAAAATTAAGAAGCTTTAACATCAGTCTTTGATTTATTATTTTCCCTATTCTGTAGCATGTATTCATCAGTTTGAGACTACCCTAAGCAATGACTTTATTTTTCTCAATATTAGCTGATTCGGCCGACCATTCTGTGCGGGTTCCTATTATCTGGAAAATTCCCCTTACTCTTTTATCCCAAGTAAGTTTTCCATTCTTCCTTTTCTATAGCTAAAAATCTTCAGTTCTTCCTCCGCTCCCTCAAAAAGCGTCTCACCCCTTCAAGTTCTAACTGCCGAATCCCCCTTCCATAATCTGCCCTTTTCTGCCAGGCCTCAGGAATCCGCCCCGAATCTGCAATTTCCACCGTAATTCTGATTCCAAACTGGATTGGAAGCAGAATTCCGCCAGAGATCCGCAAGAATCGTCAGAATCAGCCGATATAAAAAATGAGTCAAACATAAATTATCTGAATGAAAAATGGTCAATTAATATTTGATATTTAAACAACATACATTAACACATTCATTTCTCAACAAGAGATGCACCGATTAACTCTGAACATTTAGTTAATCAGATATGTAAAAAATCTTCTGCAATAATCTGCCAAGATCTGACATTATTTGTTTACAATGCGTATGCAAATGAGCGTGATCACATGACCAGTATCATAACAACAGAACCACGTGATCTGACGAAATCTCACGCTTCACGTGAACAATGGCGACCGCTATTGCAAAGTGAAAGTACAATAATTCACACAGGAAATGCATATTTACGGACATAATACCATGAATTACGAACTTTGAAGGTAATAAACATTTGAATGAAAGATCTGTGCATTAATCTGACACAGCGACATGAGCTGTGAATGAAGAGAATATCCCCAAAAATGGGCAATGCATGCAACTGATAACATGCTGGAAAACATGGGTACTCCACCCACATATAAATGCACACGAGTCAGTTGGCAATGTAAACATCAGGCACAGGTACTAGTTCTCCTGAATATGACATTACCCTCTGCCTCGTGTTTGTGTCCTCACAAACAAGTTTTCATCTAAGAACCAATTACAAGTGCGAATGATTCTATGTTGACATACATATTAACATCAAAGTATCTGTTGCTGAAAGCAGATTTAAAAAACATTACAAGTAAGCAACAGACATCAATTCCAGTACATAAATATTAGACACTATTGGCCAAATAATCTCAAATATGTGACAATTTAAACAAACTATATATATAGTTCCATTTGATACATTGACATACTATTTGAAATCAGAGAATTTCAGTATTTGAGTCAATATGAATTCAAAGCATTTAAATACAATAATGGCAAATACAAGTTAACATCATGGAAATACATTTGGCCTAAGAATAACTTTTCAATCTTAGTAATAGTATCAGAACAGTCAATCTGAATATTTAACATGAAAAAAAAAATGCTTATAAATTTGATAAATTCTGGGAATGACTAGGGAAAACAATCAGTGAAACATCTTAATTAGTGCGTAGAATGCATTGGACCCTTAAAATATAAATGATGTATTTAGAACTTCATATACTTGAATCGTCTCTCAGGACTAACAGATCTGGAGCGTCTTGGACTACGTGCATGAGTTTTAGTCTGCTGATAAGGATACTGTTGTCGTCTGTTGTTGAACCTTTGTCTGTTGTCCCTGTACCCATCACTCGAAGTTGCCTCTGCCAAACTCTCGAATGCCCTTGTCTGCCTATTGATAGCACTGGTTAATTCCTGGGTAGCATTTATCATAGACTTATGAGAATTCACTAATTCTTTATTAAGTGCTTCTAAGTATGAACCAACAAGTTTCATGTCAGAACCTATCACTTTCAAGGTGGCACTGACCTCAGAATTCTTTATATCCTTCCCTGCCTCTTTATCTGAATCTGCTACCTGATCTACCCTATCAACAACTACTGGCACTGGAACATTTTTCAGCACATTGACAGCACAACCACTGGACACCACATCATTTTTACTAGTGACTATATTATTACAGATATATTTCTCTGCAAATACTGGTTCCTTAGGATTTACAATTGGGATACCACTTTCAACTGCTGTCACTATTTGTACAGTCCCTGTCTGCTCTGCTTTTGTGAATTCATCAACCTGCCTCTGTAAACTTTCTTCATCAAGAATTCCTTTCAATACATCAACTTTTTCAGTTATCTCACTCCTTTGAATCTCTGGAATTTTCTTATTTAGCATTACATTTCTGAGTACATTATTGTTTGTTGTATTCACAAGCTCTGAACCTAAATAGGTGTTATTATTATTGGAATCACTAGGTTGCAAGACCACAACAGCAGGAGATGCTGATTTTAGAGTGTTTTCCTTCTGAATAGAATCTCTTAACTGTGGACAACGTGAACGACTCATAAAAATCTGATCACTTTCCTGTTTCCCAAGCCTTACATAATCAACATCAGGGATTATATGGTAATACTGTAAGTTCATGAGAAGATAATTATTCTCTTCAATTATTTCCCCATTCAGTCTCTTGATGTCCACTAAAGATCTGTTTGTAGGAAATGTGTTGCCTATTATATGTTTCTCAAGGTCAGACTGTGTAGTAGTTACATACTTGCATATGTCACAATAGTAGGGTACCTGGTTAATGCCCACGTGTTTCCTGTAGAAATGTTTCTCAAATTTGGCCTTTTCGTTCTCATATCTGTCATGGGATGGACATTTCAGACACCGGAAGATTCTTCCCCTCTCGGAGGACTTCTTTGGGATGATGAATGGAGTTGACATCCTGAATCAGAAGAAGGAAAAAAAACATGTACTTCCACCGACAAATCACCTGATAAATACATTAAACGGACAATATAGCCTAGTACAGCTGTACCCGGATCTGTAAAAGAATATGGCTATTAGTATGAATGTGCCTCTCTCTGATTCTGTATCCATTTAGGCACTGTTAATCCTTTAAAAGGCTTCAGCTTATCATGGTGGACAACTTTCTCTCTGCCTTCTTCTGAAAACTGTACAAGATAATTCTGTTCAGAGAGTTTCTTTTTAATTAGAAAAGGACCCGTATATGGTGGGATCAGCTTTGGGCAAACAGCTTCCTTCCTTTTCACCTGTAAATACCAAACAATATCACCCTCTTTATACTTGTTGATCTGTAAATGGCTGTCATAGTAATCTTTCTGTCTTTTAGCACAAACGTTCAATCTCTTTCGTGCTATGTTATGAGCATTCTGTAATCTCTCTTTCAACTTTTCTACATACATTGCATAGCTTGATACACAATCTTTCCCTACAACAGTAGCACTACCAAATACAATCTCAGCAGGCATTCTTACTTCTTTCCCAAGCATTAACAAATTTGGGGATACACCAGTGGTTTCATTAGGTGAAGCCCTGTAAGCAGATGCCAAACAACCTAGATTCAAATCCCAATCTTCCTGATTTTTCAGATATGATCGAATCATAGGGACAAGGGTCTTATTGAAACGTTCTGGCTGACCATTACACTTAGGGTTCCTGACTGTTGTTCTTGTTTTACGAATTTCCATTAGCTCGCATAATTCAGAGAACAAGCGGCTCTCATAGTTACTTCCCTGGTCACTATGGATACTCAAAGGACATCCAAATCTGCCTATAACCTCATTAAGAATCACCCTAGCGATGGTTTCTGCATCTTGATTAGGAATTGCAAAAATTTCAACCCATTTAGTGAATAGATCAGTGCAAACCAATACGTAACGATTGCTACGTTTAGTTTCAGGGAAAGGACCTAAAATATCTGTTGCTAATCTATCAAGTGGGCCACCTGTTGTCATAGTGCCCAAAGGAGCTTTAGGACTAGCTGTAGGGGGTTTATTGGCACCACAAGTTTCACATAGAGTAACCCATTTGTCAACAGAATCCCGGACACCGAACCAATAATACCTCTGTAAAGTTTTTTCTCTGGTCTTTTTCTTTCCTAGATGACCTCCTGACAATATACCATTGTGCATGTGGAGAAGTACTTCTTGCTGTAACTTATGAGGCGTTAACAACTGCAAAAAGCTGTTTGAACCATCCCGCTTGTCAAATTTCCGAAAGATAATTCCATTTTTCAATATAAGTTCATCCCAACAGCATAAATAGTGCCTAGTTGAAGGACTCAAGATACCCACATTTTGATAACTTGGTTTTACACAAGTTTCAAGCCATTGGAACAGAGGTTTAATATCCTCATCTTCAAGCTGCATTTCTTTCAATTTATTTGGAGTGATGCATTCAATCCATGGTGCATAATCTGATATATCCAGATTTGACCTAGTAACAACCTTAGCAGATTTGTAGAACCCTCTGCCTAGCTTTGACCATGGTGTGCAAAGAAATTGAATCAAGCTACAAAAAGGCATCATTTTCCATAATCTGTCATAATTATGTCTAAAGAAGAAACCTCTTGTTTTTGAAAACAACAACTGTGATGTCTGCCTACATGAATTGAATGAGTCTCTCAGCCACTGTTTGATTTTCAGCTCAGCTTGTTTGAACAATCCAATAAATGTGTATATACCAAGGAGAATGAATAGAAAACAGTTCTGCTGTCTAACCATAGAGCTTATATTCACCATTCTGTTCACATTGGAAATGTTCACAGTTCTTTTTTTCTCGCTATTACTGCTTGCATCAGTTTCTCTCTCTCTGTTATCTGTGTTCAAAGACCAATCACTATGCATATCCACTGCTCTCTTTCTACACTTCGCACATGGACCACATTTCAAATTTTCTTCCATGTCTACCTCACTACAATCACACTCTCTGGGATTTGGACATCTTGATAAACTATCTGCGTTTCCGTGGGAAGTGCCTTTTCTAAATTCAACAGAAAACGAGTACTCTGACAATATTTCTAACCATCTAGCAACTCTTCCCTTTGGACATTTCAAGCTGAATAAAAATTTCAGTGCCTCATGATCAGATCTGACTACAAAAGTTCTGCCTATGAGGTAATGACGGAAATATTCTAGAAAATACCGAATAGCAAGTAGTTCCTTGTCAGTTACACAGTAATTACGTTCAGATTTGTTGAGCGTTCTGCTACCATACGCTAAAACTTTTTCTTTACCATCTTGAATTTGGCTAAGGACAGCACCTATAGCAGAATCGCAAGCATCCACATCAACGTAAAATGTACCTTGATCGCGCGGTAATGACATTATATCTGGGCCGCTTAGGGAACTTTTCAAAGAGTTGAAAGCTTGTTGACAATTAGTGTTCCATATCAGAGAGCTGTTCTTCTTGGTAATGTCAAAAAGGGGTTTAGCTATGCTAGAGAATCCACGAATAAATTTTCTATAATAGCTACAACAGCCAAGAAATTGTTTCAGTTCTGTAACATTTTGTGGTTCTTTCCATTGCAGAATCTTTGCTACATTAGTTGGACCTGGGAGCACTCCCTTTTCTGACACCATGTAACCAAGAAAATTAACTTCTGACTGAAAAAGGCTACATTTTTTAGGTTTGAGTTTGAGATTTGCTTGTCTGAATCTTTCAAGAACAAGTTCAAGCCTCTGAATGTGCTCTTTGAAGTCTGAAGAGAATACTACGCAATCATCAATGTAAATGATGCAGACAGACCACTGAAGACCACTTAAGGCCAACTGCATGACTCTTTGAAACGTAGCACTGCTATTTGTGAGACCTTGTGGCATTGAAGTAAATTCAAAGAGACCTTGTTTTGTAATGAATGCTGTTTTCGGTATATCAGATTCTTTTACCGGAACCTGGAAATAGCCGGACGTCATATCGACAGTACTGAAGAGCTTTGCTCCGGACAGGCTATCAAGACAGTCATCGACCTTAGGAATTGGAAACGCGTCAACCTGACATAGCTTGTTTAATGCTCTGTAATCAACCACTGGTCTTACACTATTGTCTTTCTTTCGGACCAACAGAATTGGTGATGCCCATGGGGAATTTGAATCGCGAATCACGCCTTGTTTTTTTAGTTTATCAATAACCGCTTTTTCTTCATTAACGAAAGCTAACGGTGTACGCCGGAATGGCTGTTTTATGGGTTTTGCCCCCTGTGTATCAATACAGTGTTCTGTTAGTTGGGTTAAACCTATATCTTCCTCATTTTTGGAGAATACATCCTGATAATTGGTCAGTAACTTTGCTATGGCATATTTCTCCTGTCTGTTTTTACCTTTGGTGGACTTCTCAAATAGCTCATCCAGGTGGGATGGAACTTGCAAGTCACTGGTGTATACTGAATCTGACTTCTCTCTTACCTCTCTGGAAAAAGTCATATCACGATGGCTCTGAGCATCATTGCGGAAGTTTATTCTCCTGACTGCACTGTGATTCTCATTTTCATTAGGATCTTCACTAGTCAGTATTGTTTGTAATATACTGTCAGAGGAAGTTTCCTCTGCTGATCCAATAATGGTATCTTGTCTCAACTGTACAGATTTCGAGAATGGATTCATAACTCTTACCTTCACAGTAGGTGTGCTGTTAATATCAACAAGACAGTTCGCCAACATCAATGGGTATTTCTCAGTGAAACTGAGTGTAGGCTGTATAATTACCTCATAATTTTGTATCAAGTCATGTTCTTCAAACCTGTCTACAAATGCCTCTAGAATTTGCTCGGTATGTCCTGAAATGTCATAATCATCTGCCAGGCGTACTCTTCTAGTAGACCTACTTTTAGGCTGATAGCAGCTTATCTCAACCCCGTCAATCACAATTTTATTCTTGCTCATGAGAATATCAGCAATCTTACCATCCTTGTTTCTCATAATGTCTATACCCAAAAGATGCATGATGTTTCCACGCAGAGCTGAATCTGACCCACACACGATTACTGGTAAGTCGCTTAGAGGATCTAAGCCTGCCCAGACAAAGCGGTGTGAGTTTCGGACCGTCCATGCTTATAAACCCTATTGGTTTCATTGGGCGACAGGGCTTGAGATGTCATTTCATCTCAATGTCGGGTAAAAGTCCCACAAAATTGGAAGCTACGTCTCCAAAATGACCTTTACAGTGTTGACGGGGACGTTAAACCTCAAATCAAACAAATCAAACAAACGGATATTTTGGTGCCTATCCAAATATATTGAAAATCTTACCACCACAGAATGAAAATTTCCAGATGAAATATTCTGCAATTTTTCATGTTTATGCTCAAACATAGATTGCGAGAACTCGTTAGAACCGCCTAGGCGAGGCGGTTCTAACGAGTTCACACAACCAGAATTAAGATAAAAACGTTTTCCCCTCTAAACCCCACATTTTTACTGTATAAAAGTGGGTTTAAGGGGGTCAAAAGTATAAAGGCGTGTTTTGGTGATGAGCTATGTGAAAAATTTTCAAAGTACTCAAGTGCGAGTTCGCATCACGTGAACAAGTCCGTGAAATAAAGACCCCCCTAAACCCCACTTTATATAGAGAAAACTGGGGTTTAAGGGGGTAAACATTATTTTTCTTATTTTTACTCCAAGACATAGGTTGTGGGTACTCGTTAGAACCGCCTTAATGAGGCGGTTCTAACGAGTACCTACAACCTATGTTTAAAGTATAAATAAGGAAAATATCACAGATTTTCGTCAGAAAAGTAGCCATTTTGGAGATGTGAAAAAATGCACTATGCCATACGGGCGTGTTATCGTAATGGAATCAAACTGGGTAGACGAACCATTCGTGTTCCAGTTTTTGACGTTTGCCTGTGTCATAAAGAGATGTGATGTAAATATTTACATTTCCAGTGTAAAGCCTAATGGAAACCTATTGAAAACAATGTTGTTCATACTTCCATGACACATGATTTTCTATGACGTCAGCCTAAACCATGGTTCTCTACGATCTGATTTCCACTCTTTGTGAAAAAAAAAACAGCGTGTAAATGTTTTTCAGCTGTAAATATTTGCCCTATAAGCCTTTTTTGCCCAGTGATGAGGAGCATAGACTGTTAATCTGTTAATATAAGAAATGAAGTTCTTTCTGCTGTTCATGAGAGGATAAACGAGAGCGGGTCGCTAGTAAAATTTACACCAACCCCTCCGGGATTTATTTACTTTGCAGGCGACCCACTGCGTTCATATTTTCATGAACAGCAGAAAAATAAAATTCATTTCTTAAATGTACCTTTGTCGTCCATATGGAAGTCTTGTATGATGCGCATGTCTTTAATGCATTGCTCTCGTGAATGACAGGACCTCATGTCAGTATGGTGGATAAATAGTACCGTTACCGGAGTGTTCATGTGGACAATTTGCTTTGGTGCTCGGGCTCCCCACTCTTTCCGGCTCACCAAGGTGACGTTGTCACAGCTAAATGAATTTGGATCAAACTGGAAAGCATTCGTCCCCATAGCAACCAATGCTGCAGAAAAAGAAAATAGCGTGTTCAAATTTACAGTCATATCTATACGACACTAGCGCTCACAAGATTTATGTTTCTGTTAACAGTCTAAAATATGAAATGGCGAAAGTATATTTAACATAAATTTATAAAGCTCGTAGTGTATTTAGATCATTTTGGGTCGATTGTTTGTTACTCGATACAAAGTTACATATGATAAAGAGCTTATACTGCTATGTCCATGTGACTGCCACTGGGCTATAGCAATGAACCGCGCGCAAATAACATGTCCTTATAGACAAAAATACTTTCGAAAGGAGTTGCCTCCCCGAAGTTGTTTCCATTCCTCTTAAGGTTTTCGAGACACTGAACTTCGCTTTTGCATGTAATAGGCAGAGAGGTGTTTTTTTTTTTTTTTTTGTTTTGTTTTTGTTTTTTGTTAATTTACTCTTTGCGAAAGTCGAAGCATCCTTAGGAACCGTATGAAAAGTTGCTAGGCCTTCTCGACATGACCGTTATAGTCTAGGCTAGGTCGCAAAGCATTCCCAGAAATGGTCTCGAGATTAACCTAGAGTGAGTGAGTGTTTGAGTTTAACGTCCCACCAACATCTAAGGTCATACGGAGACGGGACCTTGATTTAAAGACTCATCCGAAAGTCTGGAGAAGCCCGGGATCGATCCTGCGATCCCTGGTTTACAATGCGAGCAGTGTAACCACTGCACCACGGAGGCTTCTAAGAGATTAACCTAGATATGAGATAGTTGGTATAGATATTCCGATATGTAACGTCCTCAGTTTATAATGGGCTGGTTTTGTTTTGTTTGCTTAATTTGAGGTTTAACGTCCCCGTCAACACTGTGTAGGTCATTTTGGAGACGTTGTTTCGTAATTTTGTGGGACTTTTACCCGACATTGAGATGAAATGACATCTCAAGCCCTGTCGCCCAATGAAACCAATAGGGTTTATAAGCATGGATGGTCCGACTCGTACCGCTTTACCTGGGCAGGCTTAGTTCCTCTAAGCGGTTTACCAGTACGCGTGGTTGGTTTCAGCTCTCCGTGTCCATCTATTTCTTCAAGCCCCAAAGGGCGGGGTCCGTATAATGGGCTGGTATAGGTCATCAAAACATTAAATTACCAAATTATTGCTCATCATTCTTGACTTTGCGTTCCTTCAACTTTAAGTGGATGTATGGACAAATTTCATACTCTCTTTCTATTAGTTTCTATGGGGAATCGCCATGGGAAAACATAACTTATAAAACAAGATCGTTTTTTTTCTACAAACGCAAAATTCATCACATTTCCTATAATTCGAATAAATTGTCTTTCTAAAGATATAAAATTGGCCTTTCTCCTTCAGGTATTAAGAAACAACAAATCGGACAAACAATTGAAGTTATCGCTCTTGATCTTCATTTATGACCTCGAGGTTATAAACGTTTTTCGTGCTCAACTCAACTGAGCATGGAATTTATCCAGTTGATAAATTTTAAAATGCCAACAGTTGTTGGCATTTTAAAATTTTTATGAGCAGGTTAAATGGCATTCTGCGCTGACCCGAGCAAGAATAATGCCTGATTTCTTTGTATTTTAATAGTTATGAGCATCACAAATTCCATGCTCAGCTAAGTTGAGCTGAGTTGAGCATGAAAAAAGTTTTATAACCTCGGAGCCTGGTCATGGCAACGAAACAAAGACTTACCAAATACAAACGTTGCCCCAATCAGCATCATTCTGAGTTTCTCTAATTTCTGTGAGTACTGTCAACTAAATAATACGATATCGCCAAGGCGCAGCTTTCTGAAAATAAAGGTGTTTTTATACAGGATGGGTAAATGTAACATAGACGCCTGTGTGGCATACATGTAGTAACAGAGTCTATTCTATCATGGTCTCAAAAATGACGCTTTTACAATGACATGAGGCGGTTTTAACGAATACCCGCAATCTTTGTTTGCAGCAGAAGTACGTTTAATAAGACATATTGCACGACCCGCAGAAAAAGCGACCGACTGAAGTCGGTTGATTTCTAAGAGTGCCCTAAAATCACCGTGTCATTCTGTCATTCGGTCATTCTGTCAGTCTGTCAGTCTGTCCGTCCGTAACCCGTTTGTGAAAATTGGTGTTAGTGACTTAACCGCTTGGAATATTTAAACAATTTTTGGCATACTGATAGATATCAATGAGGTCTAACAAACGAACTTGCGAAATTTTACATTCCATTTAGTATAGCCTCGCCGAGGCGAAAAATGTGAAAATTTTCGAACTACTTCTCCTCGGAAACCGTTTGGCCGATTGAAGTCAAATTTCATATGGAGCCTCTATGGGAAGGGGAAACCAAAATTTGCTCAAGGGATCCAGGTCACATGACCAAAATGGCCGCAAAGCCATATATGGTCTGTCTGTCTGTCCGTCCGTAACCCGTTTGTGAAAATTGGTGATAGTGACTTAACCGCTTGGAATATTTAAACAATTTTTGGCATACTGATAGATATCAATGAGATCTAACCAATGAACTTGCGAAATATTACATTCCATTTAGTATAGCCTCGCCGAGGCGAAAAATGTGAAAAATTTCGAACTGCTTCTCCTCGGAAACCGTTGGGCCGATTGAAGTCCAATTTCATATGGAACCTCTATGGGATGGGGGAAACCAAAATTTGCTCAAGGGGTCCAGGTCACATGACCAAAATGGCCGCAAAGCCATATATGGTCTGTCTGTATGTCCGTCCGTAACCCGTTTGTGAAAATTGGTGATAGTGACTAAACCGCTTGGAATATTTAAACAATTTTTGGCATACTTATAGATATCAATGAGATCTAACCAATGAACTTGCGAAATATTTCATTCCATTTAGTATAGCCTCGCCGAGGCGAAAACTGTGAAAATTTTCGAACTGCTTCTCCTCGGAAACCGTTGGGCCGATTGATGTCAAATTTCATATGGAACCTCTATTGGATGGGGGAAATCAAAATTTGCTCATTGGGTCCAGGTCACATGACCAAAATGGCCGCCAAGCCATATATGGTAAAAACCCTTCAAAAATAGTTTTCTCCAGAACCACTGGGCAGATTTCCACGAAACTTGATATATAGCATCACGGACGTAGGCCCATCATAAATTGCTAAAATGGTGACCCTGGGTTGACCTTGACCTTCTTTGTGCCTAGGTCAAACTTTGACACATATGCTTTTGTTGGAATATTTAAACAATTTTTGGCATACTTATAGATATCAATGAGATCTAAAGCCCCTGTCACACTATGCCGCGTTTTCACTGCGATGGGACGGCGTTGTTTATTTTTTTAGAACGCCGCGAGATCGCAAGAAATATGGGATATTTTTGTGAACATGGACCTGTCATGGCGTCCCTACAGCGACCAAGACGTTGCAACGGAGCTTACATGGCGATCTATCGCGATCCTGCGGCGTTCTTGATGGCGATTGTATGCGCTCTCACGGCGCTTCCTCTGCGCTTTTACGGCGCTCACAATGCGTGCACTGCGCTTTTACGGCGCTCTCAATGCGTGCACTGCACTTTTACGGCGCTCACATGTTGAAGATGTTCTCAAAGTGTCAACAGACATCTTCATCAGTCGAACAGTTTTGCTTGATTTGAGGTTTAACGTCCCATCAACACATTATAGGTCATTTTGGAGACGTTGCTTCTAATTTTGTGGGACTTTTACCTGACATTGAGATGAAATGACATCTCAATCGCTGTCATCCAATGAAACTAATAGGGTTAATAAGCACGGATGGTCCGACTCGCACCCCTTTGCCTGGGCAAGCTTAGATCCCCTTAGCGGTTCGCCAGTACTCCTGTGCCGTCGGAAGCAAATCCACCGCAATCACCGCAAGCAGGAGCAAGTCCACCGCCATTACCTTACCCGGAATGAGTCACCTCAGAAGTAGGTTTTTCGGGACAGTACACAATCAAACTCTACTCTAGCCACTGTTTATACAAGCGGGCGGCCCCCTCCCATCGGGACTGGAAGAAATAGATAGGCTGCATGATGCTTCCACGCAGAGCTGAAACCGACCTCACACGAGTACTGGTAAACCGCTTAGAGGATCTAAGCCTGCCCAGGCAAAGCGTTGCGTGATACGTGTAAACTCTATTGGTGTAAACATGCTTATACGTGTAAACTCTATTAGTTTCATTGGGCGACAGGGCTTGAGATGTCATTTCATCTCAAAGTCGGGTACAAGTCCCACAAAATTGGAAGCAACGTCTCCAAAATGACCTATACAGTGTTGACTGGGACGTTAAATATCAAATCAATCAATCAGTTAATCAATTATACAAGCGGAGCTTATATGGCGTTGTAGGAGACCTCTGTGCGTCCCTGCCGAGCTCCTGTAGCGTTGTAGGAGACCTTACTGCGCTGCTATGGCAACCTTACGGCGACCTCACTGCGCTCTGATCAGAACGCCGAGCGACGGCGTTTGTTTTGAGCATGCTCAAAATGCGCGCCGTCGCTTGGCGTTCTATGCGATCCCAACGCGTCTACTGGCGACGCCACTGCGTTGCTACGGCGATGTTTGCGATCGTACTGCGTGCACCTCGGCGTTCTGCATTTTTCTTGGACGCCGTGAGAACGCAGCCCTGGTGTGACAGGGGTTTAAGCAATGAACTTGCGAAATATTACATTCCATTTAGGATAGCCTCGCCGAGGCGAAAAATGTGAAAATTTTCGAACTGCTTCTCCTCGGAAACCGTTGGGCCGGTTGAAGTCAAATTTCATATGGAGCCTCTATGGGATGGGGGAAACAAAAATTTGCTCATGGGGTCCAGGTCACATGACCAAAATGGCCGCCAAGCCATATATAGTAAAAACCCTTCAAAATAGTCTTCTCCAGAACCACTGGGCAGATTTCCACGAAACTTGATAAATAGCATCTGGGACGTAGACCCATCATAAATTGCTAAAATGGTGACCCTGGGTTGACCTTGACATTCTTTGTGCCTAGGTCAAACTTTGACACATATGCTTTTGTATTGGAAAAGTGAGAATGCATTTTATCCTGCAAACGATTCAGAATACAGTACTAAAGTATAAGCTATATTTTTGCTCCTTACGATAAGGCGCATTTATTGGGGGAACCGTTTTAGGTCCAGGTCACATGACCAAAATGGCCGCCAAACCCATATATGGTAACACTCACAACGCTAAAAGCATCCGGCGACTGAAGCACTGGTTTTCAACAGAAATGTATCATGTTTGTTTGAGTCGAGTTTTAACGTCCCCGTCGACACTTTGCTTCCAATTTTGTTGGACTTTCACCCGACATAATCACGTGAACAAATACGTGAAAGGAACATCCCCTTACACCCCACTTTGTATAGAGATAACTGGGTTTTACGGGGGTAAACACTATTTTTTTTTTTTTTTTTTTTTTTACTCCAAGATATAGGTTGTTGTACTCGTTAAACCGCCTCAATGAGTCGGTTCTAACGAGTACCCACAACCTATGTTTGCAGTATAAATAAGAAAACTATCATGGATTTTCATCCGAAAAGTAGCCATTTCGGAGATGTGAAAAATGAACTATGTCGCACGGGTGTGTTAGCGAATGACATCTCAAGCCCTGCCGCCAAAGAAACTAATATAGGGCTTATCATGCACTGGACGGTCCGAATCGCACCATTTTGCCTCTTCTAAGCGGTTTATCAGTACTCACATGCGGCCAGTTTCAGCTCTGCGTGGAAGGACCATGCGGCCCAATCTACTTCTCCAAGGCCTGATGGGTCCTGTTTTGAGCCCAGAAGAAGCAATATGTGAGATGTGTGTGTGTGTTATTATGAATTTGACAAAATGGCATTTGAAGAAACAATAAAAACAACTTACTTCAAATGAGCGTGTTACACTTTAAATATTGATTATCAAAAATATGTTATCCAATTTATCCCTACCTCTTGTCTAAAGAATATTAACTGTGCATTTATTAAATATTTTCCTATTTAAATGACACTACAAAAAAGTCGTCTCAAATTGCTTGTCACTCGTTGCAAGGAAGTAAATTGATATGCGAAAGTAATTACGAGTATTTCGCTGGGTATTTCCCTTTCAGGATGGATGGATGGGTGGGACGATGGGCAGGCGGATGGACAGATGGATGAACGTGACAAACTGTTGATCAGATTTTAGCGAGGGGATTGACCCCTCGGCGTTTGGGGAACTAATTCCTAAGACATCGATGTCAACCAGCTCGTTATTGGGTTGATTGTTTGGCAATCTAGCCAAAGTTACTAAGCACATAAGCTCGCCAGTGCTGATGTCCACGTGACTTGTAGGGAATCCATGTCATGGTTATTCATAAGAAATTGCCGAGCTTTCCTTATCGCTTTGAGGTCAGAGTGTTGCATAAGAGTGTTATCTATAGAATCTGATCAGGGTCTACATTCACCAGGTTAACAAGTCCATGTAATGAATACCCCACTAAAACCAACTTTGCATGGAGAAAAGTGGACTTTACCGGGGTATACATTATTTTCCTTATTTCTGCTCCAAGACAAAGGTTGTGGGTACTTGTTAGAACCGTCTCAATGAGACGGTTCTAACGTGCACCCATAACCTATGTTTGGAGTCTAAAGAAGTAAAATATCACAAATTTTCATCAGAAAAGTAACCATTCTGCATGGAGATCTGAAAGAAACCATTATGTCACACGGGTGTGTAATCGTAATGGGCTTGAAGAAATATATGGGCTGCATGATGCTTCCACGCAGAGCTGAAACCGAGCTGCACACGAGTACTGGTAAACCGCTTAGAGGATCTAAGCCTACCCAGGTAAAGCGGTGCGAGTCGGTCCGTCCATGCTTATAAACCCTTTTCACGGGTTTCATTGGGCGGCAGGGCTTGAGATGTCATTTCATCTCAGTGTCGGGTAAAAGTCCCACAAAATTTGAAGCAACGCCTCCAAAATGACCTTTACAGTGTTGATGGGGACGTTAAACCTCAAATCAAACAAAACATCTCCCAGAGAAAGGGAGAAAAGCGATAGAACAGACAGCAGAGGAGATGAAAATGAAGGCCAGCGAAGACATGGACGTGTAGAAACCGAAAAATTAACAAACCCCTTTTAATCTTAAACCTAATCCTGCTGAATATTCATATATGCCACACCACTACCGATTTTCAACCAATCAGATTATCTGATGCAAATTATTGCAACAAATTCACCATCTGAATGGCAAACAATGTAGATCCTGATCACATGGCTTCGTCAGAAGCCATCTGATCTGGATCTTCATTGTTTGGAAAATAATGCATATCCGGGCTCAGCAGGACAAGGGTTAACTGCTGCAAGGATAGAAGGCTTTGCCCAACTGTAAGCCAATATCAGTTGGACGCCCCAGTGACGCAAGACACAAGACACCGTCGGCTCACCCAGCCACACCCGGTTAAAATAAGAAAAAAAAAATACCCTGTCTACTTCACTTTGTCTTGAGATTTGTGATTAATTATCTTTGTCTTTCTATGATGTAATTTCTTAACCCATTTTGTACCGGAAACCCCAAAACGGATAGCTGGCAAACAGTACTGACCAAGACGCGTCTGATCAGTACATAGGCATATACTGTTTGCATACTTTTCGGCCAATAACGAAATAGTTCGTGAAGAAAACACAACCTGACGCCCCTATATTTTGAAATGGACTCCTACTATATATTAGGTGGAAGATTCCAGTTGGTACAAAAAGGGTTAACAATAACACAACCCCGTGCAACAACGACGCCCTTCATACTTCTAAACCTAGCATGTGATTTCTATTGTCCTTAATTATGCTACCAACATAGATTGCGGGTGCTCGTTAGAACCGCGTCACTGACGCGGTTCTAATGAGTATCCACAATCTTTGTTCACGAGAAGAAAAACGGAATATCATTCATACAGCTGTTAACTCCACTTTCAAATGAAATGAGCGCAGAGAGATTCAGATTCGAAAACGTCATATGCCTTTCTTCTGACTTCTGTTTTCAGGATTTGCGTCATACTTGTGGTTATTCCTTCAATATGTATATCATGGATGCATGTGTTATTCAAAGAAATACAATTTGCACCAATTTTCCCTGGCCGCGACATACCAAGATCGTTAAAAATGGTACTAGCTGCTCCTCGCTTGGCACTCAGATTTACGGGGTAGAGCTAGGACTGGTCGACCCAGTGTCAGGATAATGTGACTGGGTTTGGTATCATGTGATGTGTCTGGGACATGATACTTCAGTGAGGCAGCACTATAAAGGTGAGCATTGAGCTCCCTGTCGCAACCAGACACCGTCGTGATATGACTGAAAAATTGTTGAAAGCGACGTTAAACCCGAATTCACACACACACACACACACACACACACACACACACACACACACACACACACACACACACACACACACACTTTTCCCTACATGAAGTTGGGTAGGTTAAAAAGTGTTTTCAGGGCCGTTAAACTCCGATACAAACTCGTGGTAGGGGAAGACAACCTCTGTGGGACAAGATTTCTATATCAAACATAGTTTCTCCGCTTGTATAATGCGAAGTTGTGTCAACACTATTTTAGGTCATTTTTGAGCCGGTCAGTTTACCGCTGGCAGGCTTACATGTATACGTAAGCGGTGCACATTCTTTCGCCAGAGTTCTGACAAGTGCCCTTCTTGAATCAACGGAGGGGAGAGAATAACCGTAGAAAAGATTTCATGATTTCATGATCGATCTCCACGAAAGAATGTTGCCGACCCCGGCAGGCATCGAAATCACGTCAGACGCGCATCCGACCGAGCTAGGGAGGCCGGCTTATGTATCATTGAAGCTTCAAGAGAGAAAAACACATGTTGCACGGTTTTTATGTAAATTTGTCTTTTTGTTCGATGTTTTCAGCTCCAGGACAGGGAAGGCGATATTTTCAGAATATCAACATGCATAGACATGTATAAAAAATATAACGTTCAAATCAGATTAACTGGCCATGTACATGATATAGGCAGAGGGCTGATGAATTACGAAATGAAAGTAGTCAACAGAACCACAACAGAAAATGAAAGTTACATGTACCAACGCGCTCCACCCCCCCCCCCCTCCCCCACCCCACACGCACATTCATTGTTTGTTTGTTTGTTGTATAGTAAACTCATTACGCAAACACGCCTATTCAAATACATTGCTACCTTTATCGCCGAAAAAATAAAAATTTTATGATGAAAAATTGTGATTATTTTCTTATTTCTGCTCAAAATATAGATTGTGGGCACTCGATAGAACCGCCTCATCGAGGCGGTACTAACGAGTACCCACAATCTATATTTTTGAGCAGAAATAAGAAAAATAAGGTATTCCCCCGGAAACCCAAGTTTTACTATATAAAAGTGGGGTTCAAGGGGATCAAAATTATACAGGTGTGTGTTTCGTGATGCTAAATGAGAGGCTGGCGTACACTGTTACAACACCCTCATTTCAAAAGAATACTATCTATGCACAAACTTTCGGATGAGTCTATAAACAGAGGACCCGTCTCCGTATGACCTTAACTGTTGGTGGGACGTAAAATTGAAATACACTCACTCACTCATTATCTATCTATGCAATGTACACTGATCAGCTGCTGATTTGTTTATGTCATGCAACATACACCTGTTTATGTCATGCAACATACACCGTGTCTTGTTTTGTCTGTTTCTATACCATGTGATACAGTGGCCTTAGCGGTACATGTAATTGTTTGTTTGGAAAACACACATTTGTTAGATAAACCTACAAAATGGTATTTCTTATGGCATGTGCATGCATGTACTATATCTTATTCCTGTTTCGTTTGTTTGTTTGTTTGTTTGATTTAGGGTTTAGTCCCCGTCAAAACTGTATAGGTATTTTTGGAGACGTTGCGACTTTTACCCGATATTGAGATGAAATGACATATTCAAACTCTGTCGCCCAATAAAAGCAATAGGGCTTATACATTTAAGCATGGAGGAGACGACTCGCACCGCTTTGCCGGGGTAGGCTTAGATCCTCTAAGCGGTTTACCAGTACTCGTGTGCGGTCTGTTTCCGCTCTGCGTGGAAGCATCATGCAGTGTTACAACGCATAATGTAGTAATGTAGTAATTACTACATTTTGATTTTTTTTACTACATTATGCGTTGGCATAGTCGACGCGAAATGAAGTAAAAAAATTATTTCATTTCGCGTTGATATGCACCATATCGAAGTAATGATGTTAGAACATAGCTGTCTTCGAAAAGACTTAGGAAGCAATACAGTTAAATTCCTACAATTTAGACCACATTTGAGACGGTTCAAAAGTGGTCTTTAAGACCACAGTTGAACAGTCCAAAAGACGGTCTTCCACAAAAGCACACTGAAGGTCAAAATCACAAAGAAAAAGGTTTATTGGGCGGCATCTCAATGTCGGGTAAAAGTCCCATGAAATTGGAAGCAACGTCTCCAAAATGACCTAAATAGTGTTGACGGGGACGTTAAACCTCAAATCAAACAAATCAAACAAAAGACAGACAGGCAGACAGACAGACAGACAGACAGACAGACAGACAGACAGAATGGACAAAAACTATATACCCCCTTGCATACTTCGTATGCCGGGGGTATAAATAGATGGGCTGCACGATGCTTCCACGCAGAGCTGATACCGCCCGTACATGAGTCCTCGTAATCTGCTTAGAAGGTCTAAGCCTGTCCAGGAAAACTGCTGCGAGTCGGCCCATCCATGCATATAAACCCTATTGCTTTTAATTGGACGGCAGCGATTGAGATGTCATTTCATCTCAATATCGGGTAAAAGTCCCATAAAATTTGAAGCAATGTCTCCAAAATGACCTAAATAGTCTTGACGGGAACGTTAAACCTCAAATCAAACAAACAAACTGTTGACGCATAATGAAGTAAAATTAAGTATGCCACCCATCGCCGCAAAATGAAATAATTCTTTCATTTTGCTCAAACCTCTTAGTATCGACGCATAATGAAGTAAAAACGACATTTTATTTCATTTCGCGTCGACTATGCCAACGCATAATGTAGTAAAAATTTCAAAATGAAGAAATTACTACATTACTACATTATGCGTTGTAACAATGCAGCCCATCATTGTCTTCAAGCCCCGGCGGGCGGGGGCCGTATTCCTGTTTCTTCTTTAAAAAATAAAGTCTGTGTGCTCTTAGAACCGCCTGAAAATAATGCACACCCTTGTAAAACCCCACTTTTCTCTCTATAAAGTAACGTTTACATGGTTTAACAGTTACCCCCTATATATATTGCATTGCAACGCATTGACCTGATAAAGATATGCTATCTCAGGTCAAGTGAGCTTTGTCACGTCAACATGACATTGCACTTTTATGAATGAACCGGACCACTGAAAAAATGACAAAAATGTTATTACAACTGAGAAAAATGGAAAAAAAAATACATGAAAAAAATATCTTAGGAACAATATAGTCAGCTTATACCAAATATATCGACCGCCAGAATGCTGGGACGCACTGAAGACCATCGATAACTGATAGTAAATTGCTAATTTAAGAGTGTACAAGGGGATAAACTGATAAATAGAATACCAGATTCGTACCAAGCTTATCAGGCTCGGCTTCGAGAACGCATGTAGAATCGCTCGGCAAGCCTCGCGATTCTACAAGCGTTCTCGAAGCCTTGCCTGATAAACTTGATATCAAAAGACACTCACCTGGTATTCTCTATGTATCAGGGGACATATTCGCATTTGAGGGTGGACAGTTTTTAAAATATTATAGTAATAGGGTCAAGGCATGGTTGCTCATGTGGTCATTTTTACTAATGTAGACTTGTTTGCTGAGTAATGGAATATAAAGAATACCAGGTGAGTGTCTTTTGATAGCAAGTTTATCAGGCAAGGCTTCGAGAATGCTTGTAGGCTTCCTCTCAACACCTTAAATTGCCAGTATCTATTTTTATCTTTTACATGTAACTATACTAACACTCTCAATCGCACTGTACAAACTCATTTCACCAACTTTTCTATCCCCCCTTTTTCTTCAACTAACCCACTTTAGCACTTGGTTTTACCGAAACGCCATCTGAAGTCCTCTACGGAGGTTAAGATGTCATGGAAGATAGAAACTTTCACCAAAGGCGGAAGACATCGTCGACGGACACCGTGGGTATGGCAACAGCTCCCCCTTACTTTCGAAAGGCGAGCAAAAATGGCGGATTTTCAACTTTACAAACTGTGGAAGACTTCCTTTTAAAAGGAAACTTTATTTTATTTCTTAATTATTTTCTATCATTTAAACGATATTTACAGACAATGAAATAGTACATGCAGTCTTATATAGTCTTTCAAAACGCAATGAGACGTGACTGCACTTTTAATTTTGGACTTGTCCTCGTTTAAGATAAAACGCCTTCAGTTGAGATTTTATATTGGACGATATAGTTTTATATATTTTATTACTGAGGATCGTGCAGCACCATATTAAACACTTGGTCACGACTTCTACATAATGTCATTATCAAAAAACTTATTTATAATTTTAAAATCCTGTGAAAAAAAAAAAAATCCAAAACCTGCTTCCCGTATGGAATAAAAATAGCATTTTAAAACTCATATGGGCCCCGTCAAGCGATTTTGGTACTTATCGCCAATGCGAGCAGCGAAGGTTCAGGCGAGCCTGCGCATCCGCGCAGTCTCGCCAGAACCTTCGCTGTTCGCATATACAAGCAGTGAGTCGAGAAGAACCTTCAAACAGAAAGCCATATCCCTGGCCCGTCTGAATGGCTGGGCATGCGCAGTTAAAATTTGTCATGACGGAATGCTCGAAGACACAAATTCGCTTGGCGGGGCTCAATTATAATGATCATAATAATAGCAGCAAAACAATAATGATACTGACGACGACAAGGACCCTGAATGACAAGAAGACAACCGGAAACGACAACAAAGCGTCAGTAGCAGCTGTAGCAGCAGTATCAGAAGCAGCAGCAGTAGAAGAAGAAACAGCAGCAGCAGCAGCAGCAGTAGTAGTAGTAGTAGTAGTAGTAGTAATAGTAGTAGTAATAGCAATAGAAGTAGTAAAAGTGGTAGTAGTAGTAGTAATAGTGGTAGTAGTAGTAATAGTGGTAGAAGTAGTAGTAGTAGTAGTAGTAGTAGTAGTAGTAGTAGTAGTAGTAGCAGTAGTAGTAGTAGTAGTAGTAGTAGTAGTAGTAGTAGTAGTAGTAGTAGTAGTAGAACAGAAGGAATAGTAGAAGTAATGGCAATAGTAGTAGTTGCTGATGATGATGATGATGATGATCATGATCATGATGATCATGATGATGATTTCGTGTTTAACGACGCGTCAACCCTCTTTGTGGGTCATAAGCGTCAATCGGTTTCAATAGTAGTAGTAGTAGGTGTAGTAGTAGTAGTAGTGGTAGTAGTAGTAGTAGTAGTAGTAGTAGTAGTAGTAGTAGTAGTAGTAGTAGTGGTAGTAGTAGTAGTAGTAGTAGTAGTAGTGGTAGTAGTAGTAGTAGTAGTAGTAGTAGTAGTAGTAGTAGTAGTAGTAGTAGTAGTAGTGGTAGTAGTAGTAGTAGTAGTAGTAGTAGTAGTAGTAGTAGTAGTAGTAGTAGTAGTAGTGGTAGTAGTAGTAGTAGTAGTAGTAGTAGTGGTAGTAGTAGTAGTAGTAGTAGTAGTAGTAGTAGTAGTAGTAGTAGTAGTAGTAGTAGTGATTCATTACGTTGAAAAGTCCGCTTTATGAATACTCTTGGTACCTGCACTTTTTGTAGAGAAAAGGGTATATATTACTCATTACTGCTGTAAACATAGGTTATGGGTACTCGTTAGAACCGCCTAAGCGAAGTTTTCCTTTCGAATACCCATTATGTATGTCTGCAGTAAAATGTAGAAAAATTCACCAGAATCAACGCACTGAGACTTCTGATTGGTCGATTGTCTCTAAGTGTAGGCTGGGAAAATAGTCCTTGACTGAGATTTAAACTGTTTCGTTCAACCCTTAAATCCCACAAAATTGGAAGCAACGTCTCCAAAATGACCTATACTTTGTTGACGGGGACGTTAAACCTCAAATCAAATAAACAAACAAACAAACAGAAGCCTATGTCCGTTTGCTGCTGAGCCATTTTCTTAATGCGCTCTTGTAAGTTGTCAGAAACTAATTAAATATTGAACGAACATAATTGTCTTGATGTTTATGGCGTAAGAAGCCAAGAGCACACGTGACATAAAAATAGTGCCGCTACAGATCGATGCTACTTTGTCTTTTTCTCATCAACGGGAGAATAAGAGATGGAACTACCTGTGATCTAAGGTATCGATCTCCACGTGTTTGGTGTCGTCAAAGGCTGCATATCGCTACATTCTTTCTTCCTTTCCACTGAAACGCATACCGTTAGAGCAAAGTCAAATTAACGTCGAAGCAACGTTGTATCGCATTTTCTCTGTATTTCTCTCTTTATCGCTCCGCCCATCGGGGCTTGAAGAAATAGATTGGGCTGCAAGGTGCTTCCACACAGAGCTGAAACATACCACACATGCGTACTGGTAAACCGCTTAGAAGAACTAAGCCTCCCCAGGCAAAGTGGTGTGAGCCAGATAGTCTAACGCATATAAGCCTTTTGGTTTCATTGGGCGGCAGGGCTTGAGAAGTCATTTCATCTAAGTGTCGGGTAAAACTCCCACAAAATTGCTAGCAGCGTCTCCAAAATGACCCACATATTGTTGACGGGGACGTTAAATCTCAATTGAAACAAAAAAAATTCTTTTCTTTCCAGTGGGAACATTATTTTCAAGCATTCGGCGACAGTTTCATTGGGCGACAGGGCTTGAGTTGTCATTTCATCTCAATGTCGGGTAAAAGTCCCACAAAATTGGAAGCAACGTCTTCAAAATGAGCTGTACAGTGTTGACGGGGGACGTTAAATTAAAAAAAAATCAAAGCACTGGCAGAATAATGACCATTGAGAAGGTTTTTCTGCAAGTCGCTAAATTATTATTTTTTATTTATTTATTTATTTATTTAATTTTGGGTGTGTGGGGAGGGGGTTTGGTTTTACGGTCATTTAAAGGTTATTTCACTAAATACGAAAACTGAAATACATATTCTTTTTTTCCTGCTCAGAAATCAGATGAATAATCATGTTAACATATCATTGAAATTAAAAAAAAAAAAAACATTAGAAAACTTCATATTGAGGCAGTTCTCGCCAGTGTATGTCATTAGGGCGCCCACAGTCCATTACGCAAACACGCCTGTCACCTTTATCGCCGAAAAAAATGAAAATTTTATGATGAAAAATTGTGATATTTTTCTTATTTCTGCCAAAATATAGATTGTGGGCATTCGTTAGAACCGCCTCATCGAGGCGGTTCTAACGAGTACCCACAATCTATATTTGAGAGCAGAAATAAGAAAAATAATGTAGACCCCCCGGAAACCCCAGCTTTACTATATAAAAGTGGGGTTCAGGGGGGTCAAAATTGTATATGCGTGTTTTCGTGATGTATGTTTTTGAGCAAAATAAAGAAAATAATGTATATTCTTGTAAACCCCACTTTTCTCTGTATAAAGTGCGGTTTAGAGGGGTGTTCGTAACGGCCCCCGTGGCATAGTGGATAAGAGCGTTGCCTCTCAATCACTGGGTTTCTCTCTGCTGTTGTTCGAGCCTGGCTTGGGTCACATGTAAGACGCCAAGTTCTGCAAAGTAAGGTCAGGTGGTGTTTGCTCCGGGTACTCCGGTATTCGCCTACCTCTGATTAACGGTCGGTGCGATATGAGTGAAATAATCTTGAAACGCCCGTAAAACCAAAACAAAAATAAAAAGAGGGGTGTTCATCACACGGACTTTTTGCCTGAATTATGTATTTATTTATTTATTTATACATGTGATTGGCACACAAGACCAACGTTTTCCGGTCAGCAATTCCTAACGCTTCATTGAAAGCAAAAGCTTATCTATCATGTTGGGCGGGCCTCCGTGGCCTAGAAGTTAAGAGCTCTGTCTCTTTATCATTAGATCTCTCCCCACTCAAGGTTCGAGCCTGGCTCGGATCATATGTGAGTCGCCAAGTTTTACAACGGATGGTAAGGTGTTTTTTCACCGTGAAATTCGGTTTTCGCCCACCACTGATTAACGATCGGCTCAATATATTTGGAGTAATCATGAAAAGGCCGTAAAAACATCTTTTGTGTAGAGCTATCTAATTTATTTATTAAATTACATTCTCTTTGCTGAAAACATATATTGTTGCTGCTCGTTAGAATCGCCTCATTTGACAACATTGATAGTTCGTGCTCGTTAAAACCGCCTCATTGAGGCGGTTCTAACGAGTCCCACAATCTATGTTTTTGAGGAAAAATAAGGAGACTAATGTATATCCTTGTAAACCATACTTTCCCCATATAAGGAGGGCTTAACAAGTGTATTCATTGAACAGATATGTTGACAACGCTGATTGTGGGAATTAATACAGTCGAGGCTGTATAAACCCTTCCAGCCCTATCGACAGGAAAAATACCTATGCAAACAGTGTCGAACTAGATGAGGCGGCTCAAAATCATCAAGATCTACACTGTTTGCCATCTTGTTAATGATGATTGACTGAACCCCATACTTAACCCATTTCAGGTGGGAAGCCCTTAAACGCCTCACGCGAACGAGTCCGTGAAATGAATACCCCCTAAACTCCGCTTTATATAGAGAAAACTGGGATTTACGGGCCTACACATTATTTTTTTTTATTTCTGCTCGAAGACATAGGTTGTGGGTTTTCGTAAGAACCGCCTCAATTAGGCCGTTCTAACGAGCCATTAGTTGCGGGTACTCAGTAGAACCACCTCAAAAAGGCGGGTTTAACGAGCACCGACAACCTATATTTGTAGCATAAGTAATGAAAAAAAAAAAAAAAAACACGGATTTTCATCGGCGGAGTAGCCATTTTGGAGATGTGAAAAAATGGACTATGACGCACGGTGTGTGTTATTGTGATCGGGTACCCTAGCAAACAGTCGAGGTCCGGATCAGACGCCGCAGAATGCAGCACTGATCAAGGTCTGCACTGTTTGCTTACAGTATTTTCCGTCGAAAAAAAGAACAAAAAAATCGGCATGACAAATGGACTTGCCAATATAAAGCATTGGAAGAGTCCACCACTTTGCGATGGGTTAATAGGATGGACGCGTCCAAAACCAAAGGTGAAAAAAAAAACTCTCAGAATTGCAGGGGTAAAACTGTTGGAAGCGACCTCTGCTAAGCGATCAGCTTTATTAGAAGGTTACATTTTTGTTCCCCTTCGGATTACATTACGCAAAAACGCCTATATAAATACATTACCCCCTTCATCGCCAAAAAAATGAAAATTTTATGATAAAAAATTGTGATATGTTTCTTATATCTGCTCAAAATATAGATTGTGTGCACTCGTTAGAACCGCCTCGTCGAGGCGGTTCTAATGAGTACCCACAATCTATATTTTAGAGCATGAATAAGAAAAATAAGGTATACCCCCGGAAACCCCAGTTTTACTATATAAAAGTGGGGTTCAAGGGGGTGAAAATCATGTAGGCGTGTTTTCGTGATGAAGTAAATATCTGTCTTAAGATATCATTATTTTAGATTTCCCAATATGGTTGCTTAACGCAGGAATGGTCGTGAACCTGTCTTAAGCGGTCACTTTCTGGCTTTCTCAAAGGGAACTTGCTGAACAAAGGTTTGGGTGTGAACCTCAACGTGTATCAGACATAAACTACTTGGGTGGTTTTCTTGCAGGTGTTTACTTTATAAAGGTTTGGCTGTGATTCTGTTTAAAGCAAGCCCCTGTCTAAAGCAATCACTAGTTCACTATTCCACGGGAGTGTTTGTTTAGGCAGGTTTGGCTGTATGTGGTCTTGACGCAGGTAAACAAGAAACTGTGTAACAGCGATCTGCAGCCGTGATTCTGTCTATATTGACTGATGCTTTGGCTGTCATAATGTTACGTGAAGCGCACAGGGAATAAAGTTTATGAAGGTAAGAACAAATATACATCATTTTATGTCCATATAACATTTTTTTATATTCAGCGGAAAGGAAATGTTGCGCAATAACAATATTCACTGGCTTGTGTGTAATGTGATGTGATTAATGATGATTTAGAGATAACCTTTTGTCAGAACCACTTTATTTCTTTTGCACTCAAAACATAGATTGTGGGTACTTGTTAGAACTGCCTCATCGCCGCCTCGATGAGGCGGTTCTAACTGGTACCCACATTGATTTCTTTTCAACACTTATAGGAAAATAATGTTCCGTTTTCGGTTTTTTTTTTTTTTTTTTTTTTTTCTGTTTACAATGGCGATCACTGAAGGACTTATAAAATTAGGGGATAACTGTATATTCAAAATTGTCATTTGGTCTACGCTTTTACGGTCGAAAATTGTGTTTTATGACGGCGCGTCAGCGGAGCCGTAAAACGGAATTTGCGACAGTAAACCCGACGATTTACTTCCCCAATTGACAATTTTCAAGTTATCCCCGTTACAGTTATCCCCATTCTAATGCACTTGTTCAGTTGTTTTGTTAAAAACTGCGCTATTTTGCACAACGCGGCAAGCGCTATGAGCTGCGTAAAACCAAATACCAACCAATTAAAAGCGACGTTACATAATGACGTCGGGTTTCCGGCTGTATATCGCAGAATACACCGTCGCAAATTTTTGACGTTATCCAATCAGACGTCGCGTTACATACGCAAGTGCATCAGAATATAATTTATTTAAGAAATGAATTTTATTTTTCTGCTGTTCATGAAAGTATGAACGCAGTGGGTCGCGTGCAAAGTAAATGAACCCCGAAGGGGTTCATGTAAACTTTACTAGCGACCCGCTGTTGTTCATACTTTCATGAAAAGCGGAAAAAGTAAGTTTATTTTTATATTTACTTTCTTTGCCCCTCATCATTGCGGGGGAAAAAATGCTTATAGGGCAAACTTTTAAAGCTGAAAAAAATTACACGCGTTTTTCTACAAAGAGCGGAACAGCGTTGACGTCACCAACACCCGTAGAGAACCATGGTTATGACTGACGTCAATTGACGTCACTGAAAAGCATGTGACTCGATGCGTTCATGGAAGTTTTGTTTGATTTGAGGTTGAACGTCCCCGTCAACACTGTGTATGTCTTTTTGGAGACGATGCTTCCAATTTTGTAGGACTTTTACCCGACATTGAGATGAACTGACATCTCAAGCCCTGTCGCCCAATGAAACCAGTAGGGTTTAAGCATGTTGACGGTCCAACACGTGCCGTTTTGCCTGGGCAGGCTTAGATCCTAAAAGCGGTTTACCAGTACTCATGTGTGATCGGTTCAGCATTATGCAGCCCATCTATTTCTTGAAGCCCCGATGGGCGGGGGAGGGGGGCTGCGTTCATGGAAGTATGAACTACATTGTTTCTATAGGTTTACATTAGACCTTACACTGGAAATGTAAATATAGGCCATTGCATCGTAAAACAAAACGCTTTTACATCTGATTCAAAATTTTGTGGTCAAATTCCTATTGATATGTTTGAATTGAGGTTTAACGTCCCATTCAACACTGTAAAGGTCATTTTGGAGACGTTGCTTCCAATTGTGTGGAAATTTTACCCGACATTGAGATTAAATTACATCTCAAACCCTGTCGCCAAATGAAACCAATACGGTTTATTAACATGGACCTCGCCTCGCACCGCGGTTCCGGGTCAGGCTTAGATCCTCTAAGCGGTTTACCAGTACTAGTGTGCGGGCCGGATTCAGCTCTGCGTGGAAGCATCATACAGTCCATATATTTCTGCAAGCCCATGTGGGCGGAGGCCGCAATTTCCTATTGAAATGTTTGTTTTTCGACTATAGGTGTTTGCCCACCAATGTTCATTTTTAAATAACATTTTTATGACCAGTGTTATAAGAAATAGAATTGATATAAATAGTAACTGGAATAAAAGGCCACGTCATGAGAAAACCTTTTTTGTCATTTGCGAACAACAAAGGTGCTGATCAGACTGCGCGTTCGCGCAGTCTGATCAGCACCTTTGCGTTCGCTGCTTTGGAAGTACATGTACAATACATCTTCTTTCTATATCTAAAAGTTCGAATTCTTACTAATCTGTGCAGCTGAGCAGGTTGGTTTGTTTCTTGCCTGGTCGCAAGCCACGAAGGCAGGTTTGGGTTTCTCGCGGCGGGACTGGGTAATAATGTTTGTTTGATTTCAGGTTTAACGTCCCCGTCAACACTGTAAAGGTCATTTTGGAGACGTTGCTTCCAATTTTGTGGGACTTTTACCCGACATCGAGATAAAATGACATCTCAAGCCCTGCCGCCCAATGAAACCAACATTACGATAACTCACCCGTGCGACATAGTGCATTTTACATATCTCCAAAATAGTTACTTTTGTCGTGGAATTCCCTGATATTTTTCTTTTAAATGCTCAAAACATAGGTTGTGGGTGCTCGTTAGAACCGCCTCATTGAGGTGGTTCTAACGAGTATCCACAACCTATGTCTTGGAGCAGAAATAAGAAAAATAATGTTTACCCCCGTAAACCCCAGTTTCTCTATATAAAGTGGGGTTTAAGGGGGCCTTCATTTCAGGGACTTGTTCACGTGATGAATAGGGTTTATAAGCATGGACGGGCCGAAAAACACCGCTTTGCCTAGGCAGGATTAGATACTCTAAGCGGTTTACCAGTACTCGTGTGCGGGTCGGTACCAGCTCTGCGTGGAAGCGTCATGTAGCCCACATATTTCTTCAGGCCCCGATTGGCGGGGGCCGTGGGTAACAACATAAAGGATCTTACACATTGGTCATTTCATACGAATTTATGAAATGACCACTCCTGTAATTTTCATACGAAATTTATGAAACGAGCCTTCGGCGAGCTTTATACATTTCGTATGAAATGACGACGAGTATAAAATTCGGTTTATCATACAGTCGAACTTCAATGACTCGAACACGTTTGGGTCCTCGAAAATTTGTTCGAGTCAGGGGTAGTTCGAGCCACTGAGGGTTGCTGTCAGGAGGCATAACGAGATACTTTTACACATCTTTTCGGTGTTCTATAATGAAAATGTATGCTCTGTGTACTCATCAGAATCGCCTCATCGAGGCGATTCTAATGAGTACACACAGCATACATTTGCAAGATAAAAGACTAAAATCTCCTTAATCATCCCCCAGTGTTTCTTATGTAGAGGATTTCGCTAGGGGCTCAGGAATGGGTTCGATACATCCATGGTAAACGAGCCATCGGTGTTCGAGCAATCGAAGTTCTACTGTATTCTGATTTTGATTCGGATTTTATCGCGGAAGATGTTCAAAAGAAAACCTAGGGTTGTAACGGACGGCGACCAGTAACCATTCGGACACATGATTTTTCTATATGTTAGGGCAGAAATAAGAAAAATAAGGTTTAGCCCTGTAAACCCCAGTTTTACTATCTAAAAACGGGGTTCAATGGGGTAAGAATTATATAGGCGTGTTTTCGTGATGAATAGTAGAAAATTTTTGTGATTTAGTCTGCAGTAAATGTTTGTTCTTGCTTATTTTGTTCCAGCAAACGTAGATTCTAGTCTGTTAGCATCGAAACAGATTACATTCATTACGAAAACACGCCTTTACAAAAAACAATGTAAATTTTACCTCCGAAAAATCGATTTTTTTTAGATGAAAAATTGTGATATTTTTCTTACTTCTGCTCAAAATATAGATTGTGAGTACTCGTTAGAACCGCCTCGTCGAGGCGGTTCTAACGACTACCCAAAATCTATATTTTAGAGCAGAAATAAGAAAAATAAGGTTTACCCCTGTAAACCCCAGTTTTACCATATAAAAGTGGGGTTCAAGGGGGTCAAAATTATATAGGCGTGTTTTTGTGATGTAAGTTCGATTTGTTGATCTCTGGGCCAATTGTTTATAGATACACATATACATGCAATGGTGCAATTCTTGTTTGATCTGCTTTGCAACTTCCAGATTGCGATTTACTGATTCAGAACAAACAAATAACTGTTGCATGTTGAGTCGACGTTATCTTTTAATAAATCTAACAAATCGCCTGTCAGTATATGCATGTGTGGCCGTAGGAAAATATTTCCTTTTCGTTTTACTATCGGTATACATGGTATAACAGTAAATTTTTTGCATTTTCTTAAAGAGAAATGCATGCCATACATGATCCTGACAGGTGTCAGAACTGCACCCCGTGCCTAAGTGCGCTAATGGTCAATATATCTATGACGTCATCATTAGACATATACAATGGTGGCCCTAAGGAAAATTGTCATCCTCGCTTTACTTTCGGTATAACACTATTTTTGTTTACATTTTCATAAAGAAGCATTACGAAAACACGCCTATACAAATATATTGCCATTTGTTTGGGCCAAAAAATAGAAATTTTAAGATGAAATATTGTGATATTTTTCTTATTTCTGCTCAAAACATAGATTGCGGGGACTCGATAGAACCGCCTCGACGAGGCGGTTCTATCGAGTACTCACAATCTATGTTTTTGAGCAGAAATAAGAAAAATAATGTATACCCCCCTTTAACCCCAGTTTTACTATATAAAATGGGGTATGAGGGGGTCAAAATTATATAGGCGTGTTTTCGTGATGTATGCCCGCCTTACATGTTCCTTGCAGGTGTCAGAACTTTACCCGGGCGTAAGTGAGCTATTGGTCAATATATCTCTGACTATATAAAGCCATAGATAATTCACAGTGTACTTACTTATAGCACGTGAACAATTCTTTTGCGATTTCACACTAATTCTATTATAGAAACAGTAGAAATGTTATGAAAACCTCTTTATGCCCCCGAATCTTTCGGAATCAAAGATTCGGGGGCATACAGTTTTTGGTCTGTCTGTCTCCCTGTTTGTTTGTTCGCAAAAACTTTAAGACTTTCGGATGAGTCTTTAAACCGAGGTCCCGTCTCCGTATGACCTTAGCTGTTGGTGGGACGTAAAACTAAAACTCACTCACTCACTCGCAAAAACTTTAACATCGGGCATAACTTTTGAATGGTAACTGATATGGCTTTCATATTTCACATGTGTATTCCTTGTCACAAAATCTTTCCAGTGGTACCATAGCTTTTGATCTCGCGACCTTGTCCTTGGCGAATGACCTAATTTAAAAAAAAAAACTTTAACATTGGTCGAAACTTTTGATTGGCAAGCAATGTGGCTTTCATATTTTCCATGTGTATTCTATGTCACAAGAGTTTCTAGTGGTATCATAATGGAGGTGGTAGCTTCTTTTTGCTACATAGGAGACATTGTCTCTGCAGAAGGTGGCTGTAATCTTTCGACCACATCACGTGTGAAAACAGCCTGGAAGAAGTTCAAGGAGCTGCTACCAGTTCTGTCTTCCCCGCCATATCTCATTCAAGACATGTGGCCGTGTGTACAGCTCTCGTGTGCGGAGCACAATGCTCCATGCCAGCGAGTCTTGGCCACCTCCGATGACAGGGTAATGATCAGACAGATCTGCAATAGCAAGTTGCAAGTCACTGTCACCGTCGGATGCAGTGAGCTACTTGCGCGGCCTGGCATTGAGGACCTGGACCTCATCCTTGAAGCGAGAAGGCTGCACGGGTATTGACATGTGGAACGCTCCAACGGATCAGTCAAGACAGCCTTTGACATACAGGTGGATGGAAAACGTGGACCTGGGAGGCCCAAAATAACCTGAAAGCAGCCGCAGTGAGTGGAAGATCTCAGCTAACTACCCTTATGATAGACATACATGGAGATCTGGCGTGGGATCTGCCATCCGTGTAGCAAACCAGCTAACTGGAAGTGGCTCACTTATGAAGATGTCGTCCCTGTACCTGCACGTTTATGAAAATCCGATGATGATGATGATGATGTTGATGATATCTTTGTACATGCTTGTATAAAATAATACATTGCACTTTGAGTAAAATAGAAGTAAAGGCAATGATCAGGAATCGATACAATTAACCCACAGCTCCCATCAGAGACACCAAAGGGAAAGAAACACAAACATGAAACAACAAACTCTAATGGAAAGCCAAAAGAACAGTTAGTTTCCCACAAAATGGCCAATTGGTTATCCTAAACAAAGTAATATAAGCGATACAAGTATTCAAAGACAAACCATAACAAAAATAAACCGCGACAGGAAAACCCCCTTGGAACGGTCAGTGAAACGAATTCCTCTGGGGGGATGGGGGGGGGGGGGGGGGGGGCTTGAATCGATTTTACGTGGCTTCAATCCTCGCCCTTATTTCCGTCACAATTTAGACAAATAATTTGTACAGTTCGCATGAAGGCCTCCGAACTCATCAGTTCAACATCTCCGTGGACACAAAAATCAAACAACCACAGAGATGAAGCAACATTGAGGACTCGGCAACAAGAAACCACTGAAATGCTGCAGCAAAAGAAGACCAACAGTTAGACTCGGATTGGCCTGACCAGGGACAGAGCATCAAGCACCAATCAACATTACACAAAATTAGATATTCTCCAATTTTAGGAGGCTTTTACGCGGCAAGAGGAACATCACCATGCAAGACAGGAAAGTTTACAATCTCAAAATCAAAATTATCGCGTTTATCATAAATTTTGCAAGAAACAAACCCATCTACAATAGACAGATGTAAATCCAAAAACGGGGTCTCAGTATCAGAAGAATTTGCTTTATTTAACTGAAGTTCTGGGGGGTAAGCATGTATATGGTAGCCTTGGCACATTTAAGAAATATATGTAATTTATTATTTTTATGTTGACAAAGATTTCTTATATATAAATACCCCTTGAAGTCTGTCATCCTGTATTGTTAAGTGTGATCGTTCGAACTGTGAACTCTGCATATGCATGCTGGTCGGCCAGACCAAAGACAGTCACAACAATTTATGTATCGCAATCAATTAAAGAAGAGGTTTTTATATACAATAAGCATGATAAGGTATTATCGAAAACATTAGAAGTTACCATTACAATACGTTAATAAACTGAAAATTTCGTCATATATATCGTTGCAACGATAGATCGTTTGGCACTAGCAGGCCTCTGTATGTACTGTATTGTATTCAATGTATGTCCATGTTTGAAAAACAGTGTTTTCTCTTCCATTTCCTTCCATAGCATATAAATTAAATCTCACTGGAAACGCATAGCGTCAATCTGAACCATTGTGCTGCATTGCCATTATAACTACAGTTGGTGGTCCTTCACATCCTCCTTAATTAACGAGAAGAAAATGTATACTATACGTGACATTCCTGCAATTTACGGACAAATTTGAATAAATTAAAGGCCGTAAGTAAGGGTTACATATTAATAAATGCAATTGTCACTAAGCGTTTGCTGCGGTCTCGATAGCTACAAGATTCGTACTTCCGATTGCCATTTTCCTATGCAAACGTACAAACCTTCTTTAAGAATATGTCATTAATCATTTTGTCGTAGTTGGTCAGAGTATAGGATTAGTAGCCTAACAAAACATGGTCAACACTTTTCTGTATGGTTTTCATTACATTTTCGGACGTCATCATTATTTGACGTCATACGCCTTTATGCCTGTGGTCCGGGAACGACACCTGCAATTTTCTGAAGCCCAATACATTCATCTTCAATTACCTTAAATAAAATTACTGTTATACTGAGAGTAAAACGAAAACGAAAGTGACTTTTAGCCACTTTCTGAAAAACGGCCACTATACTAATAATAGCCCGCACAAATCACTATTGCAGGTTTTATCGTGCGCAAGCTCAAGTGCTCATAAGCAGTGTCTAGGCATACAATTTTATGTTTTGGGGCAGAAATTTTATTTTATACTTAGCAGTGGAATCAATGCATTTCGGAAACAATTCTGTAAAAATATATGTCCATGTTATTATGCCCCCAACTTTGGACAAATTGGGGACATATTGCTTCTGGCTTGTACGTTCGTCCGTTCGTTCGTCCGTCGGTCCGTTCATTCATGCGCACGCTTTATTGTACACAGCATAACCTTAGAAACACGTTTGCTAGTGTTATGGATTCCTCAAGAAAATATAGTTGACCCATTTTTTTCTTATTTGAACTGTCTCCCCTTTTCGAGTTGTTTCCTTTTGAATAAAATAACATAGCAATTTTATTGGCAATACATCTGAAAAAGTATTTGAGCTAGCGCCTTGATATTTGGTATACTGATTGGGACTGAAGAGGAGATCACCTGATTAAATTTTTCAACAAAGTTTAGGCATTATTAGGGGGGAGTTATCTCCCGTAGCAATTTCTGGCCATTTATTTGTTTTGCTTTCATGTGCATGGCATAACTTTAGAACCATGTATGCTAGCGCTTTGAAAATTTCATATATAGATTCCTCATGAACAAATAGGTTACTCGTTTTTGTTTTTTCTTTTTCTTATCCTAGTAATCTCTCATTTTCTAATGATTTTCCTTTTATAAAATAACATAGACACAACGTTAGCAAGATACCGGACCAAATATATTAGCTAGAGCCTTGATATTTGGTATACTGATCTGGACTAAACAGGAAATCACCTGATAGAATTTTCAACAAATTTTATGAAATTTTGTTTGTTTTTTTTACCCTTTGCAATTTCTGGCCATTTAATTGTGTTGCTTTCTTGTGTATGCATAACTTTAGAAAGATGTATGCTTGTGTGTTGAAATTTCATATATGGATACCTCAGGATTTTGTTGTTTATTTCTTATCCAAACTGTCTCCCCTTTTCGAGTTATTTTACTTTTAATTAAATAACACAGCCATTTCGTTAGCAAGATATCAGAAAAATTATTAGAGCTCGAGCTTTGATATTTGGTTTTCAGATTGGGACTGATGAGGAGATTGTAAGATTTAATTTTCAACAGATTTTATAAAATTTCGTTGGAGCTATGGCCCTTTGCGATTTCTGGTCATTTAACTGTGTTGCTTTCTTGTGCATCGCATAAATTTAGAACCATGTATGCTAGTGTTTTGAAATTCCATATATGGATTCCATATGAAAAAAAAATTGTTTTCTTATCCGAATAATCTCCCATTTTCGATTTTTTTTTTTTTTTTTTGAGTGGGTGTTGGGGGGGGGGGGGGTTGTTATCAACACTCGACCCACAGTTAACAGTATATTGAAATCTGACCTTAATGCAACCTGCTTAATCACCGCCAGGAGACTTCCGTGAGAAAATATTGCTCCATAGTCAAAAACGTTTCGGTGGAAGTTCAGATGAAACTATATATAAGAAGTTGTACCTTCTGTCAATTTATGGCATGAACGCACATGTCCGTCTGTTTACTTTTTAATAATTATACATTTTTCACAGGCATTTTTCCTTTACAAAATTTATGGATAAGGTTGCGGATGAATATATCCCGTGACTCTTGGTGTAATGAGTTTACCGACAAGACAGTTCACCGACATGATTTTAGAGACAGCTGACCGACACATTAGAAGACAGTTCACCGACACACTTGAAGACAGTTCACCGACAAACTCTTCGTACATTATATTCATGTTAGTAATACTGCTTTATATATAAATGATACATGTCAAAAATAGTCGGAACTGTTATCTTATGTTTCAATAATTTAAGTGTCAGGTTTGTTTTGTTTGTGATAAGTTTTACAAAAATGCATATTCTTTAGGCAAACAGTGTAGTTCCTGATCAGACGCCGCGTCATGCGGCGTCTGATCTGGATCTACATTGTTTGCCAGTGTCCCAAAAAAAGGCATATATGGGTTGTCGTTAAGTTTATGGTCTCTGTGGCAGCAAGTGGCCCACTGCTCATGTCACATGTTCCGGTACATTGTAAATGAATTGCACTGAATTTCTTGCCAGTATCAATTCTTATTCAAATCCTGATTCTGGTAGTGCATCATGCAAATAAGTCCGTGTAATGAACGTCCCTCTAAATCCCACTTTATATAGAAAAAAACTGGGTTTACAGGGGTAAGCATTCCTTTTCTTATTTCTGCTCCAAGACATACGCTGTGCCCACAACCTACGTTTGAAGTATTATTAATAAGAATAATATCACCAATCCACCAGAAAAGTAACCATTTTGAAGATAGGTGTGTTATCGTTATGGCGTACACGATATCGTTATGGCGTACACGATTGTATAAGTCAAATGTAGGTTTAGTTAGTTTATGTTGAGGTTTTAAGTCCCTGTCATCACTATTTAGGTCATTTTGGAGACGCTGATTTCACTTTTGTGGGACTATAACAAGATATTTAGACGAAATGACATCTCACTCATCACGGAAACACGCCTATATAATTTTGACCCCCATGAACCCCACTTTTATATAGTAAAATTGGGGGTTTACAGGGGTAAACTTTATAATACTTATTTCTGCTCTAAAATATAGACTATGGGTATTCGTTAGAACCGCCTCAATGAGGCGGTTCTAACGAGTACCCACAATCTATATTATGAGCAAAAATAAGAAGAAAATATCACAATTTTTCCTCTTAAAATTTTCATTTTTTTTAGGTAAAATTTACAATGTATTTGAATAGGCGTGTTTTCTCAATGTAAAGAAACCGCTAGGGTTTACGGACCGGTCCGACTCTCACCACTTTTCCTGGGCAGGCTTACTCAAAAGTTCGGCCGGTTTCAGCTCTGCGCGGAAGCACCCAATCTATTTCTCCAAGCTGTGATGGGCGGGGGCCCTCATATACATGTATGTGCTAGCTATAAGGTTAAACTAGTCTACAAGTACATATTTGTAGTATGACATGTGCGGCCATAGCGCTTCTGGGTTTTTGCTGTAAAATGTTCGACGGCTGGTTATATTATTTGTTTAGCATGACATCTTTATTACCGTAGTGACCTATGGGTAAATACATTTTTATAGGAGAAACGAGTTCAAGGGGTGGTTAACAAGAGTGGCAACCCTTTCAAATTGTCTCCATTATCTATAATATAGGTCTACTCTTAAAGGTGAGAATTTGCTCCTGAGGAGCAAATTTTCTCCTTTAAGAGTAGACCTCATTTTCGGTGGAGCTCAGGAATGGGAAATACTGAAGGTTGTCTCCCTTGTACAAAATGGTGAAAGATATACCAGTGATATTTGTTTACGATTGCTTACGCCTTCGGGCCAGATACAGATGTTTCTTGTCGACGTTAGCAATGTCTCTGATGCCCCCTCCCTTCTTTACTGGGGGACATTTTGAAATTCTGGTGTAGTGGGGGTGGTGGTGTGGGGGGGGACACAGACTGTCAACGGACAAATGTGGACCGTATAGTTCTGTTAATCAAAAACACTCCCTGTAGTCTCTGCTACGTCAGAAGTATTACATATAATTATAGGTGGCAGTGGTAAGAGTTGCAGCATCTAATGTTTTTTTCATTATTAATTGACTATCCCGTATTGATCGGAGGTCATCCGTATTAACACCAGGTCAACCGATATTAACTGAGGTCAAGGGAGGTCAAAAATTCAATAATCATGTTTTTTTAATTGTGTCAATTAACCCTTATCTTGCTGTTCACGACAACCCCTATCATTGGTCTGTGTAGATCCAGATCAGATGGCTTCTTCAGAAGCCATCTAGGTGGCTTCTGCCATCTGATCAGGATATACACTGTTTGACATTCAACTAACGAATTTGTAGGAATAACCCAGCCGGCACTCAACGTTGAGTCAACGTTGAGTTTCGGTTGAAATTAGGTTGATTGGTTGATCAACCGTATATCAACCTCTGTTCAACGGTGATTTATCAACACTGATTAAACTTTGGCAGTATAACGTTGAATCAACATTGATATGTTGTTGTATATAAACAACTGATTCCGCAAAGTTGTACTTTAGTTGATATAGCTCTGCTGATTAAACGTTGAAGTCCTTATTATTTAATCAACGTTGAAATTTGGCTGACAACCAATTAACATTTAGTTATCACGACATAATAAACAACAACAACGATACTATTATTATTATTATTATTATTGCTGTTGCTGCTACTGCTTTAAAACAACACTCGTAAATACCAAAGGGCACATCATGTCTGGGCAACGTCGTAGCAACATCATCGCATCGACGTGGATGCGACGTTACCTAAACGTCATGTGCCAACTGGGATAAAAATCCAGAAGGCGCGCAGGTGTTGCTAACGATCAGGGTCTACGCTGTTTGCTTGTCAAATACCAATTATATATGGATCTGTCCAGTTTGCAAGTTTTGAATGGACTGGAGTGTATGTTATGTACACCTGCGAGTAAAGGTCAAATGTGATCGATCGCAGTATCAGTAGAAAGAAAGAAAGAAAGAAAGAAAGAAAGAAAGAAAGAAAGAACTTTCCCACGAAGCTCGCAGAAACAAAAAATGGCGGCGCCGAACAGAAAAAGGTAATTAGAGTTTTATCCTAACGTACGTCGCTGGCCTAGCCACTGTTTGGCTTACCCTGCGTATAAACGAATACTAAACTCCGTTCAGAAAATCTGAATCATCGATTTTTTCGATTCTTCCTTTAAATACTCATTTTAGCCCATACATCTCTGTGGGAAAGTTTTAGACCTGACCCTCCGCCGACTTCTCCAACAGGTCATGTGCCTCTGCGACAGTCAGGGAAGGCTGTGATTATTTGGTGAAAATTGCCAAATAAAGAAATGAGACCACAGACTAAGTCCATTTGACGATGATTGTCAGGTAAAATAATAAATATTCAAATCCATGTGATGCACTTTATAAATAGATATGCAGTTGCGACACACCTTACATTCGAATGGCTAGATAGAGGCTCACTAGGAACGGGGAGCCACTAGCGTAATGTGCTGTCAACAGTGGTCAAAAAGAAATATACCGATATCGGATGTGGTGTCACAGCTAATGATTTTCCATGAAGTGATCGTGCAAATAAAACATATACGCCCTTGTAATTTACAAGAGCAGTAGCCACTTCTATATATGGTTTAAAAGGGTGTGTCGAACCTGTCAGAATGTCTTGGTCTGTGGAAGAAAATTTAGATTTTGAACTTTTCTCCAAATATTCACAGACTTTCCTGGCTATCGCAGAGGCATACGAATTGCTGGAGAAATCGGCGGAGGGTGAGGTCTAAAACTTTCCCATAGTGATGTATGGGCTAAAATGAGTATTAAACGCGAGAATCGAAAAAATCGATGATTCAGATTTTCTGAACGGAGTTTAGTTGATGAGATGGTGCTTATAAAAAAAAAAAAAAAAGAAAAACTTTAGGCTTTGTTGGATCTTTTTTTCACATCTTTTGGTCGTGACGTGACGCGCCAGGGAAATCATTATAACGCATGCTCACAGGCTCACAGAGCGTGTAAGTTTTTTCACGAACTAGAGAGAGAGAGAAAACAAAAATAGAAAAATAGTATTCATTGTGCGAGGTAAGATTTATTATTATCATTATTACTGCATGTATTTTCATAATAGCATGTGTTATTACGAACAATACAATGGAAACGAAGAAACTTTCGATTAATAAATTTAGTACTCTTTCAAGTGCCCATTACAAGCGCATGCGCGCAGACGCGCATTTATGAAAAGGACGGCCAAAAACGGGCTTATCAACTTGCAGTTAATATAAAATATCATTTAAAAGTGATTTTGTAATAGCATTGTCCTTTATAAACTTTAAAATTGACTTTTAAATGAACAGAAACTTTTCATTTTTCCAGTAAACTTTGAAATTGAACGAAACGAAGTGCAATGATGAATATATAGTTGGCCAGTCAAAGGAAAAGTATATAAATTAAGATGCCCGGTAAAATGCACGATTCTTTTTGTATTATTTTACAGTAAAATCAAGCTTCAGGGCAATCTTGTGCTTAGTTTAAATCACTGGAAACCTTTACAGAAAATATGTGATTTTCAGCCAATCACTTAAAATTTTGTTTTGCTCCGGCTTAACTCCTGCGTGTGTGTATTTATAACTGTGCTTATCAGTGTTTCAAACAGTTTGGTGAGCTGTATTTCCTAATTAGAGCGTCTGGTGGTTATGGTTCCCAACTTATGCTTTTTAATGACAGATTCAATCTGTCATTAATGACAGATTCACTCTGTCATTTCTAGTTATCCTGCGAGTTGTAAAGTAGTTCCGGCTTTCTTACGACTTTCTTCCGGCTTTGACCGCCAAAGAAATATGAGTCCGCACAAAAATGTAGTCCGGTTAGGCGCAGTTATCAAAATTGTACATCCTATAATCGCAATGCAAACTTTTGAAGCAGACGACTTGAAGATTTTATCTTACCTTTCAGAGAATAGATTCAGCATTTCATATGAATCAGCTGCATCATGCGAGACTGTATACCTAGATCAATGCCGCACCTGCTCAGACGTCTGCTCAGGTTTTACACTGTTGTCTAACAGTGCTGTCAATATTTAAGACATAAGACATAAGACATAAGACAAATTTTATTTAAAGTCGGAGAAAGTATATAACAGTACAACATTAGCTATGTATAGCTATTTACCGACTTACAAAATAAAGACATGCACATATTAAATGAATATCACAGTATCACATTTACATTATTTCATTTAGCAATCCTTAAAGACCAGCCGGTCAGCTGCAGACCAGAATATTAATGGGTTTTCCGACATTCGAGGTCAAGTCTAGGTCAGTTACAACTGGGTGTATATCAGACTTTGCGAGAAAGGCTGTCCCTTTCAACCCTGGAATATGGTACAGATACCTATGCAAACAGTGTAGGTCCTGTGATATAAATCTAGGTGCCATATTTAGCAGAATGGACGGGCCCAACTTCGGTGATGGGAACTCAAGGCAGTGAATAAAACAAAGCACTGACAACACTCATGCCGATTGTCTCTAAATGCAGGCTGGTCATGAACGAGGACTTGGACTGATCCGTTTAAACTTAACGGATATTAGTAACTGATGCAAAAAATGTATAACAAGATCAGCACCGTGTTCTGTGGCGTTTGATCTTAGTCTACATCGTTTGCCAGATCGAACATTTTATTCAAGTGCAGATTTTACAGATAACACTTACATGTTCCCAAGACTGACAAACGACCCGGCTATGTTTGGGTTGATTGTTTGGCATTCGACCCGAAGTTACTAATAAAAAAGCGATTCAGAGCTAACGTCTACGTGCCTATCACTGACTTCTCAGAATAACATTTTTCTTGCAGAAAATAGCCGCAGTGAGATCAGGGTATTCCATAAGACTAAAGAGGGTCATCCTACAATCATAGGGTGAACTTAGCAAACAGTGTAGACCAAGTTCGGACGCTACAGAACGCGCTTCTTATCAAAATCTTCACTATTTGTTTGGAATTTAGAGTTAAATTAAACAGTTTAATCTCAGCCCAGGATTTTTACCCCAACCTACATCCCACCAACACTTTCGGTGCTTTGATTTTGAAACCAAACGATTGTATGATTCCAACACGCTTAGGCACCATGCCCTTAAGCTAAAAAGGTTAAATCAATCAACCATGACGTATGGTTACCAGTCCGGCCACGATCCTGTGTTTTGTTTTGTTTGATTTGAGGTTAAACGTCCCCGTCAACACTGTATTGGTCATTTTGGAGACGTTGCTTCCAATTTTGTGCGACTTTTACCCGACACTGAGATGAAATGACATCTCAAGCCCTGCCGCCCAATGAAACCAATAGGGTTTATATGCATGCACGGTCCGACTCGCACCTCTTTGCCTGGGCAGGCTTAGATCTCCTAAGCAGATTACCAGTACTCGTGTGCGGGTCGGTTTCAGCTCTGCGTGGAAGCATCATGCAGCCCATCTATTTCTTTAAGCCCCGATGGGCGGGGGCCAACGATCCTGTGTACCACCTTCACACCAGCACTGATAGAAACCACATGTTCAGGATCAAACTTTTAATGTGTGATGTAAGGTCGTGCCTAGAAAAGAAGAAATTGTATTTTATTCTCAAAAAAAATCAAGTGAGAACGTATTGCAACATTTTTCATTAAACCCTGGACAGTTAGAGTGAGTGAGTGAGTGTTTGAGTTTTACGTCCCACCAACAGTTAAGGTCATACGGAGACGGTACCTCGGTTTAAAGACACATCCGAAAGTCTGCAGAAGTCCGGGATCGATCCTGCGATCCCTGGTTTACAAGGCGAGTAGCATAACCACTACACCACGGAGGCTTCTATTGGACAGTTAGAAGCTGGTCGGAAAGCGGATGGCGTTGACTCTAATTTTGGGTGCCACATGTGTGTGATCTATTTGTCTGTTGGAGTGACATCTTACTATCAACAGAAGACGCTAGTGGACGTCGACGTAGCGGAAGACCGACGTCAGTACGTCAAGATCGATTCATCCGACAGACGCATATGCGAAGCAGATTTCTGCCGGCATCTGCTACACTGTACCTGTAGATAAACACAGGGTTTCAACTACCGACTAATAAGCACTGACACTGTTCGTTGCCCTTATGCGATGCACTTTTGAGAGCTTGACGTCCCTGTCGTGACCAAAATTAAGACGTCGACACAGTACGGAACACTTACGCTGGTGCATGAAATACGTACATGCATATTGGCGTCTAAGCGACTCGCGTGATATGCGTTTCAGTGACACATCGCACTTCAGCGTGAATCACGCCGATTGTCGTTTCGGGATGTTTCGACATATAGGTGTAAGGTATGCCGAGGCGACGCGTGCGTAATAGAGCATGACATATCGGATGGAATAAGCGAAATGGTATGTCGAGCTATTGCATGTAGCTAGCGACATTAAGAACATTCAAGATCATGGCTGAGACGTTAACTTAACAGCGAGACGTTACATCAATCAAGTGCGTCGGCCTCACGTGGTTCCATTTATTTGATTACGCTCTAAATCCGGGATATCTAATCAAGCAGGATTACGCGCGGGTTTATAGTGCTGTTCATACTCAAAATGTCTTCAAGCCAATGGAATTCATGTACTGGACTGACCAGCCTTTCCCCTCCGATCTCTTTCCCATAGAGTATCATTTTAGGGGAGGTATCCACAACCGACCAGACAAAAATGTTACTTATTGACAGTAGCATTGTTAAAACTTGAATTTTAATGTTTGGTTTTGAAAATGTAAATAGATTCTTTCCAAAATTTGAGACATCGAATGGCATTTCATGATACCACCGGTGTATAGACATCTGCAAACATATCATACAATGGAATTTGCAGAACTACTTTTCTAAATTTTAAGATCTTTTTAGAAAGGTTGTCTGTAAGTTTTCACGGTGTTTTGATTTTCTCATAGAATCTGTCATTTCAGTGCCTTTGGCGCTTTGATCTCTAGCTATCCTGCGTGTTGTAAAGTAGTTCCGGCTTTCTTACAACTTTCTTCCGGCTTTGACCGCCAAAGAAATATGAGTCCGCACAAAAATGTAGTCCGGTTAGGCGCAGTTATCAAAATTGTACATCCTATAATCGCAATATAAACTTTTGAAGCAGACGACTTGACGATTATATCTTACCTTTCAGAGAATAGATTCAGCATTTCATATGAATCAGCTGCATCATGCGAGACTGTATACCTAGATAAATGCGGCACCTGCTCAGACGTCTGCTCAGGTTTTACACTGTTTTCTAACAGTGCTGTCAATATTTAATCCTTAAAGACCAGCCGGTCAACTGCAGACCAGAATATTCATGGGTTTTCCGACATTCGAGGTCAAGTCTAGGTCAGTTACAACTAGGTGTATATCAGACTTTGCGAGAAAGGTTGTCCCTTTCAACCCTGGAATATGGTACAGATACCTATGCAAACAGTGTAGGTCCTATGATATAATTCTAGGTGCCATATTTAGCAGAATGGACGAGCCCAACTTCAGTAAGGGAAGAGTACACGCCAGAAACTCAAGGCAGTGAATAAATCAAAGCACTGACAACACTCATGCCGATTGTCTCTAAATGCAGGCTGGTCATGAACGAGGACTTGGACTGATCCGTTTAAACTTAACTGATGCAAAAAAATGTAGAACAAGATCAGCACCGTGTTCTGTGGCGTTTGATCTTAGTCTACATTGTTTGCCAGAAAGAACATTTTATTCAAGTGCATATTTTACAGATAACACTTACATGTACCCAAGACTGACAAACGACCCGGCAATGTTTGGGTTGATTGTTTGGCATTCGACCCGAAGTTACTAATAAAAAAAGCGATTCAGAGCTAACGTCTACGTGACTATCACTGACTTCTCAGAATAACCTTTTTCTTGCAGAATATAGCCGAGGGTGAGATCAGGGTATTCCATAAGACTGAAGAGGGTCATCCTGGAATCATAGGGTGAGCTTGGCAAACAGTGTAGACCAAGTTCGGACGCTGCAGAACGCGATTTTTATCAAAATCTTCACTATTTGTTTGGAATTTCAAAGTTAAATTAAACAGTTTAATCTCAGCCTAGGACTTTTATCCAAACCTACATCCCACCAACACTTTCGGTGCTTTGATTTTGAAACCCAACGATTGCATGATTACAACACGCTTAGGCACCATGCCCTTAAGCTAAAAAGGTTAAATCAATCAACCGTGACGTATGGTTACCAGTCCGGCCACGATCCTGTGTTTTGTTTTGTTTGATTTGAGGTTTAACGTTCCCGCCAACACTGTATAGGTCATTTTGGAGACGTTGCTTCAAATTTTGTGGGACTTTTACCCGACACTGAGATGAAATGACATCTCAAGCCCTGCCGCCCAATGAAACCAATAGGGTTTATATGCATGGACGGTCCGACTCGTGTAATACTATATCATGTCCTTCGCGTTGTGTAATAAGAAGAAAGTCAACACTCGTATATTGACTAAGTTTTAATGTCTACAACAAACGACTATCCAGGTTCGAAATACGTTTCCATAATTTCTCAGTTACTTAACCAAAACCAATAACCCAAAAGCCCCCAAAACCATTAACCAAAAGCCCCAAACCAAGGAGCGCAGTGCTCTTTTATATCCTAAGATCAGGTGACCTTATTATGCTAATTCACAGATATAGTTTCCATAGTGATTTCGCTTATGCATAATATACTTTCTACATTACAACTGTGTGATTACCTTATTAGCCCATGACAATTATTTAGCTAGCTATTTCTTGGAAAAAATACATGTCTTACTTATAATAATCCTGTAGGACATTTTACGTCATAGCATTAGATTCAGATTCCAAAATATAATAAGAACTTATTTACAAAAAAAGGCGCCTTAATAAAAATTACTTAAAATCCAGCCAATAGTGTTATACTCGCACCTCTTTGCCTGGGCAGGCTTAGATCCCCTAAGCAGATTACCAGTACTCGTGTGCGGGTCGGTTTCAGCTCTGCGTGGAAGCACCATGCAGCCCATCTATTTCTTTAAGCCCCGATGGGCGGGGGCCAACGATCCTGTGTACCACCTTCACACCAGCACTGATAGAAACCACATGTTCATGATCAAACTTTTGATGTGTGATGTAAGGTCGTGCCTAGAAAAGAAGAAATTGTGTTTTGTTCTCAAAAAGCATCAAGTGAGAACGTATTGCAACATTTTTCATTAAACCCTGGACAGTTAGAGTGAGTGAGTGTTTGAGTTTTACGTCCCACCAACAGCTAAGGTCATACGGAGACGATACCTCGGTTTAAAAACACATCCGAAAGTCTGGAGAAGTCCGGGATCGATCCTGCGATCCCTGGTTTGCAAGGCGAGTAGCATAACCACTACACCACGGAGGCTTCTAATGGACAGTTAGAAGCTGGTCGGAAAGCGGATGGTGTTGACTCTGATTTTGGCTGCCACATGTGTGTGCTCTATTTGTCTGTTGGAGCGAAATCTTACTATCAACAGAAGACGCTAGTGGACGTCGACGTAGCGGAAGACCGACGTCAGTAGGTCAAGATCGATTCATCCGACAGACGCATATGCGAAGCAGATTTCCGCCGGCATCTGCTACACTGTACCGTTAGATAAACACAGGGTTTCAACTACCGACTAATAAGCACTGACACTGTTCGTCGCCCTTATGCGATGCACTTTTGAGAGCTAGACGTCCCTGTCGTGACCAAAATTAAGACGTCGACACAGTACGGAACACTTACGCTGGTGCATGAAATACGTACATGTATATTGGCGTCTAAGCGACTCGCGTGATATGCGTTTCAGTGACACATCGCACTTAAGCGTGAATCACGCCGATAGTCGTTTCGAGATGTTTCGACATATAGGTGTAAGGTATGCCGAGGCGACGCGTGCGTAATAGAGCATGACATATCGGATGGAATAAGCGAAATGGTATGTCGAGCTATTGCATGTAGCTAGCGACATTAAGAATATTCAAGAACATGGCTGAGATGTTAACTGAACAGCGAGACGTTACATCAATCAAGTGAGTCGGCCTCACGTGGTTCCTTTTATTTGTTTACGCTCAGAATCCGGGATATCTAATCCAGCGCGGGTTTATAGCGCTGTTCTTACTCAAAAATGTCTTCAAGCCAATGGAATTCATGTACTGGACTGACCAGCCTTTCTCCTCCGATCTCGTTGTGAAAAACAGAGTATCTTTTGTGGGAGGTATCCACAACCAACAAGACAAAAAATGATACTAATTGACAGTAGTATTGTTAAAACTTTAATTTTAATGTTTGGTTTTGACAACGTAAATAGTTTCTTTCCAAAATTTGAAACATCGAATGGCATTTCATGATACGACCGGTGTGCCATCTGCAAACATATCATACAATGGAATTTGCAGAACTACTTTTCTAAATTTTAAGATCTTTTTAGAAAGGTTGTCTGTAAGTTTTCAGTGTTTTGATTTTCTCAGAATCTGTCATTTCAGTGCCTTTGGCGCTTTGATTTTTCTTGGTTTTCATTACGATAACACACCCGTGCGACATAGTGCATTTTTTTCACATTTCAAAAAATGGCTTCTTTTCTGATGCAAATATGCGATATTTTTGTTACTCTAACTTCAAACATATGTTGTGGGTCCCGTTAGAGGCGGTTCTAACAAGTACCCACAACCTATGTCTTGGAGCAGAAATGTAGAAATAAGAAAAATGATACATACCCCCGTAAACCCCAGTTTTCTCTCTATAAAGTCGGGGTTAGGGGGTGTTAATAACACGGACGTGTTCACGTGATGGATTGTAGGTCCTTTCAAGACTATTTCACTCATATCGAGCCGATCGTTAATCAGAGGTGGGCGAAAACCGGGCGGGGTAACCGGAGAAAAAATTACCTGACCTTCTGTTGCAGAACTTGGCTTCTCACATGCGACCCGAGCCAGGCTCGGACTACAGCGGTGAGAGATCTAATGATTAAGAGTCAGCGCTCTCATCCACTAGGCCAAGGAGGCTCATATGTTTTATGCCTGTACATGGTTAGTTTGGACGATTCCGTTCCCTGTTATATGTTACTCTTATTATAATTTCATGCAAATAGTGTAAGATGTCCTGGGTGTACGTAGTACGTGGGTCTACACTATTTGCCCAAATCTCATCCATTGTACCCTTTATAGGCATTATAATGTGCAAGTGTAATCCAACAGGGTTTACAATAAAAATGCATATTACAAGACATGTGCGGCCCCGCCCATTGGGGCTTGCAGAAATAAATGGGCTGCATGATGCTTCAACGCAGAGCTGAAACCGACCGCATATGAGTACTGGTAAACCGATCAGAGGATCTAAGCCTGTCCAGGTAAAGCGGTGCGAGTTGGACTGTCCATGCTTATTAACCCTATTGGTTTCATTGGGCGACAGGGCTTGACATGTCATTGCATCTCAATGTTGGGAAAAAGTCCCAAAAATTGGAAACAACGACTCCAAAATGACCTATACAGTGTTGACGGTGACGTTAAACCTCAAATCAAACAAACAAATCAAGACATGTGAAAACTAAAATCATATCGCTTTATCTAGAAAAAAAACTTTAATAGTGAAATAAACAGGAGCATAGGCCTACCCCTTCATTATTATTATTATTATTATTATTATTTTTATTATTATTAATATTATTATTTACTTTTCTTATTTCTTCTCAAAACATAGGTCGTGGGTACCCGTTAGAAGGCAGTTCCAACAAGCAGCAACACGCTACGGGTACGTATACATGGAACATGTTAGACGTTAATTTTATTTAGTAAGAAAAGGTTACGCAGGAAAAGCCACAATCAAGGACCACAGCCACCCCAGGCCACCAAAATAACAGTTAGAAAAGATGAGACGACGACACATACGCGATCGAAATGTGCGTACACCAATAGTACAAAACCAGAAACTGCAACGGAATCATTATGACAACATGCCTTTTGTAATGCAGGTCAATATTTTATGGATCCAGAGATGATCATTGGTGATTTGTTCTTATTTCTGCTCCAAACATAGATTGTAGATGCTCATTAGAAAACCTGTTCTAACGCGTATCCACAATTCTAACATGGCGTTAACGTTTTTCCCATTGAACCCAGTGGAAACGTCAGCGTTTGCAAATATGCGATAATTCACGTCGTCAACGTGGTGCGTGCAATTTGGCGTCATCGTGACGTTGCATGTAAACATTTCCTTCTGTCGACATCCGCTGCAAAATAGTCCCCAAGATAACGCTTTGTTACTATTGTATTTCAGTTTAGCATCATGTTAGAATCGAAATAATTTCCACGCACCCGGTGTGTTATCGTGATTAACACACGGTGTTGGAGGGCAGATTGCGAAATATTAATTCACGACGGCGAAGCAGATGCGAATATTAATTCACTCCGGCTTCGCCGTCGTGAATTAATATTTCGCAATCTGCCCTCCAACACCGTGTGTTAATCACGATAACACACGGTACGTGGAGATTATTTCTTAATTAATAATAATAATAACAATAATAATAGACCTCTTGATCTCAAACCCGATGCTTTACCACTGCATCACAGCGCATTTATAAATAAATGATCAGGAGCAGAAATATGTAAAATATGTAAACCGCACTTTTCTCTATTTAAAGTAGTGTTTGCAAGGGTAATCATTGCATGGACCTGTTAACATGATGTGACCGCCAGAAGTTAAACTACTGATTGGGTTTCAAACCGGGAGTTTACGAAATTTCCATCCTCGCCCTCAATTCCGATGCAGTGTCATAGGTAATGACAATAACAGCATTCATGGTCAGGTAGTATAGGCGCAGCAAAGCGTATGGCATTAACAATTGTTTGTTTGTTTTGAGGTTTAAAGTCTCCGTCAACACTGTAAAGGTCATTTTGGTGACGTTGCTTCCAATTTTGTGGGACTTTTACCCGACATTGAGATTTTTTTTTTTTTTTTGGTTTGGGTTTTACGGCCCTTTCAAGATTATTTCACTCATATCGAGCCGATCGTTAATCAGAGGTGGGCGAAAACCGGAGTACCCGGAGAAAAACCACCTGACCTTCCGTTGCAGAACTTGGCGTCTCACACGTGGCCCGAGCGAGGCTCGAACCTACGGCGGTGAGAGACCTAATGACTAAGAGTCAGCGCTCTTATCCACTAGGCCACGGAGGCCCGTTCCCCGACATTGAGATGAAATAACATCTCAAGCCTTGTCGCCGTATGAAACTAATAGAGTTTATTAGCATGGACGGTCCCGCCTCGCACCGCGGTTCCTGGACAGGCTTAGATCCTCGAAGCGGTTTACCAGTACTAGTGTGCGGGCCGGATTCAGCTCTGCGTGGAAGCATCATGCAGCCCATATATTTCTTCAAGCCCCTATGGGCGGGGGCGAATGGCATTAACAAACACTACCGGCATGCAGCCATGATAATAGACTGGATACATTCCATTTATTTAGCTGCTTTGTTCATAAGCATATTTATCTTTCTCTCCTCTCATAAATAATGACTTCTTTAATGAATGAAATTTTGTAGATGAATGAACAGGTTTCCGAGAGGGAAAGAATAGGTAATCAGAGAGACATTTATAGGTCAAGAGTGAATTAGCTAACATTTGGACTGATTCCAGTCTACCACGATAAGTAAAACCGAAGAAATGTTTTGTCACGGTAAGTTTTTTTTTTTTTTTTTTTTTTCAATTTTCGATCGATCCTCATACCAGTCTGTTGAAGAATGATGGCTTTTTGAAAACGATCCTCATGCCTTGCATTCATGGTGAGGTGGTATCGATACTTCAAAGCATAAAGCACTTACACATACATATACTTTCGGTTTACAAGCATGTTTTCATTATTTACGTAATTAGCACATGAAGTAAAGCAATACTAATTCAGAATTTTAACTTCTCTATGCTCATGCTTTTTTTCAATTTTCGATCGATCCTTATACCAGTCTGTTGAGGAGAGGTGGCTTTTTAGAAAACGATCCTCATGCCTTGCATTCATGGTGCGGTGGTATCGATACGTCAACGCATACAACATTTACACATACATACTTTTCCTGAAAATTTGAACGACAGGGATCGCTTGCAAAGTTTGCACGAACCCCTCCGGGGTTCATTTAATTTGCATGCGACCCACTGCGTTCATTCTTTCATAAACAGCATAAAGATAAAATTCATTTCTAAAGTGTTCGGATTTTCTACACAATACACACTAATTCCTTCCAGAAACTAAACATGCATCTATAGGAGAAAATACATCTGTGGTGTAATTTGAAGAATTGCCTCTTTTGTTTTTCAGATAGTTATATGAATAGCATCAAAGCCTCGACCCCGACAGAAAGAAAAAATGGACAGCTTACAGAACAGGCGGCAGCAAATGTCGAACAACAACAACAACAACAACAAACAGTGACCAGTTCTACAAACTTGAAGTACAACAGTGTCTGTGGCTCGTAATTAAATATCTTAAAAGCAAATTTAAGTGAAAAAGTGGGCGCCCTTGAGTGCTTATGAAATATTTACAGTTTGCAAATTTACATGTTAATTTCGTTTCTTTAATAAATCATGGTTTCTTAAACGCTGTTTCTGTAGTTCTATCAGTTTGGTTTAATGATTGATATTTCAACGTTGATGCAAGGTTGAAAATTAAGCTATGGTTCAAAGATGACTGCTCAACGTTTTGATTCAACTTTCATATTCAATCGAATATCAACGTTTATTCAACATTGATATATTAACGTTGAATCAACACTGAAATATCAACGTTGATTCACCGTTGGATGGTCAACGTTGAGTCAACGTTGACTGTGCAACGTTGATTCAAATTTCATATTCAACCCAAAATCAACGTTTGTCCAACGTTTGCCTTCAACGTTGACTCAACGCTGAATCAACCGACTATTGCCCGCTGGGAAATTACATCAAGTAATCTGATTGGTTCAAAGTAAGAAATGGGTGTGGCTAAACTGAATATTCAGCAAGAGAAGGATTAATCAATAGCCATTAATCAAGTAATTTCATATTGACCCAGTTACAGGTCCTCGGGCCAATGCAGCAGACCTCGGACCTGTACCTGGGCCAATACGAATTTACTTGATTAATAACATAATATTACACCCTGTCTTATATAAAGTGTTATGATATATATTTTTACTATTGGCCAGTTCTATTGGCCGATCGGTATGTTTTTTATCCGGGTACTGTTTTAGGCGCTGCAATAATAAAAGCCGGAACCCAGCTCACATGTTTTTGTCAACAATGTCGCCGAGTACGCCTTGCGGATGGTTTTCTTCGGTAAACAAATGATCAGGTAATCCTATGTGCTGTGGACGACCTGACGCACTATTGTCCTCGACCTGCGTGTATCAAATCTTCCACAGCACGATATAAAAGTGGGGCACAAGGGGGTCAGAATTATACAGGCATGTTTTCGTGATGTTGATGTTTCTTTGCTGATTTGTGGGAATGTGTGGCGGCCGTAAAACGTCTTCCTGCCCTACACCATAGTGTAGTTTATATTTTCCTGTCCTTTGGGATCATTGATTCAATTGTGGAATTTTGGAACTATCTGAGGGTCACTGATGAGGCCTAATTGGCCGAAACTAGCTAGTCTGGCCCAGAAAACATGTGCACTCCATATTTTCCAGTTCTGTGGTGTATTCCTTGCTTCCAAAGGATAACCCTTTTATAGAACATATTTCCCTTTGTTGTCTCGGGCGGAAGATGTGAGGTAATTTTTATTTTGCAATGTCCCGGTACATGAGCCTATTCCAGATTCTACATATGACCAACCATTTATTACAAAACGCTAATGTCTGGACAGTCTTAGAACTTTTAAGAAGTTTACCAGTACTCATATTATATGCATGTTTAACATTCCTAAACCAGAACGAGGCTAAGCTGAGCTGGCAAACAGTAGTAGAGTTAATAATGACTACAACTGAAGCTTCCATTGCTACTTTTTTCTGAAACAAAATCAACTCATTTTCATTGTTGTATACCAAGTTGTACTTTGATGGTAGATATGATACAGCCTTGTCTATTCCCCAAATTGCTAACATTGAAGTGTATAGTAAACAAATTATCATTAAAATAAGATGAAGGGCCCCATTTAAACATTAGAACATTACTGATGATCCATCATATTTCTGTAGCAAAGTTTAAAAATCAACAAAATATTCTGTCTTTTATTTCTAAAGTAGAGCAATTCCAGAATTGATATTAACCCTTTTTGTACCAAATGGATTCTTCCTACTTATATAAAGCAGGAGTCAATTTCAAAATTTTGGTGTGGCATGTTGTATTATCTTTTAAGATTTTACCAGTCAGACGCGCATCTGACTGAGCTACCGAGGCCGGCCTGATCTGGATGAACAAACAACTGCCACATTAAAACTGGGTCAGCCAGGACGGAATGTCAAACACTTAAACAACAGCTATATTTAGAAAGTTTGGGTGTAGCAAGATTTTCCACAGACAGTAGTTTGAAAAACTTTTACACATGGCTACCTACTGACAAGCTGTTCCATCTTTTATTAAATGCATTAGAGCCAAATTCTTCAAATATGCAAAGTGCTTACCACATGGCCAGTTAGATGTCCAGTACGTTTAGCCAGGTGTAAAACATGCGTGTTTTTATATATAATATTATACAGATGAGTTAATCATCTTTTCATGTTTACGTTTGGTTACGGGTTGGCCCCCTTTTGCAAGACTTAAGTCTTCACTTCAATTGCTCAGTAGCAACAGTAAGCAGACAAATTGTCACCAGGGGCTTATCCATGAGCTTATGCCAGACTTCTTTAAGCCGTTGTGTCCGAGAACCAGCGTAATAACAGACTGCTGAGATACGAACTCAACAGCCTTCTTCACTAGTTTTTAACGTTCAGTCCTGTTCAAATGTATATAGGAACCAACAATTTCACATGCCCCCTTCTCATGGTGCTGTTACATTCATATCTTCTTTGTACACAGGCTGCATGTCAGATGTTGAAATAACAAAGTTATCTGGCCTGCTTGACTTGCTTGAACCAAGAGATAGATGATGTGATGGTAGATGAATGCTTCAATTACTGTAAATTGTTTGCTGCAAAAGGCATCAGACTCCACATTTCTCACTTTCAGATCAGCAAAAAAAAAAAAAAAAGTTTTCTCCTAGTGAAGTCAATGATATTGAACAAATTGCAAAACCTGTAATCCATACCGGCGAATCAAGGAAACCCTTTATTTGATGCACCATTGCCCCTTTCATTAGCATTTGTTTTATAACCCACGTTTAATACATATTTCTTAGAGGGTACATCCTTCCACTTGGGCGGGAATTGTTGTTTACCTCTTTTTCCACAGTCTACAGGCTACAGAAGATAGAAGTGAAGGCAATGATCAGGAATCGATACACAATTAACCCATACCTCTCATCAGAGACACCAAAGGGAAAGAAATATGCACATGAATTAGTAAATAATTGTTTGATTGGTTTGTTTGAGTTGTGGTTTAACATCCCCGTCAACACTGTATAGGTCATTTTGGAGACGTTGCTTCCAATTTTGTGGGACTTTTAACCCACATTGAGATGAATTGAAATCTCAAGCCCTGTCGCCCAATGAAACAAATAGGGTTTATAGGCATGGACGGTCCGACTCACACCGCTTTGCCTGGGCAGGCTTAGATCCTCTAAGCGGTTTATCGGTACTTGTGTGCGGTCGGTTTTCAGCTTTGCATGGAAGCATCATGCAGTCTACCTATTTCTTATATTAATTCAGTAAACAAACCCTAATGGAAACATCATTAGGGAAAAGCCAACAGAACAGTTACTTTCCCACAAAATGGACAATTGGTTATCCTGTCATCATTGAAGGTCCTGACCAGACTGTTTAGATGCACAGTCTGAGATGAGTCTTCACCAGTTGCAAGTTTTGTTTTGTGATGCACAGGCTCATATAATACTAAAGCTGGTCAGCCGTATACAATGTGATGTTACTGAGAACACTCTCCGTTAATGAAGCAAGTTGCACTTAAATAGATAGGTGCCTTAATCAGAAATGTGGTACACTATCCATAGGAAATGTGATATGTAGTTGTTTACATTTCTTATCTTAACATGATTATTTTTCCATGAATTTGTTTGATAAGTCAAAAGAGCAAAACAAAATGGGCCATGTGTCAAAACACTTAAGCAAATGTAGGAACTTAGAAGAGAAAAAAGTAAGAGAACCAGCCTCTGTAACCTGTGTGTGTGTGTGTGTGTGTGTGTGTGTGTGTGTGTGTGTGTGTGTGTGTGTGTGTGTGTGTGTGAGAGAGAGAATTCGGGTTTAACGTCGCTGTGAATTCGGGTTTAACGTCGCTTTCAACATTTTTTCAGTCATATCACGACAGTGGCTGGTTGCGACAGGGAGCTCAATGCTCACTTTTATAGTGCTGCCTCACTGAAGTATCATGTCCCAGACACATTACATGATACCACACCCAGTCACAATATCCTGACACTGGGTCGACCAGTCCTAGCTCTACCCCGTATATCTGAGTGACAAGCGAGGAGCAGCTAGTACCTTTCTTAACGACTTTGGTATGTCGCGGCCCGGGTTCGAACCCGTGACCTCCCGTTCCCCGGAGCGGACACTCTACCAACTGAGCTATCGTGGCCGGTCCTCTGTAACCTAAGCTGAAACACTTGTCCCCTTAACTTATATGACATTCTCCTAAAGATGACTTTTTGGATTTAAAGAAAAAAGTAATGTTAGGAATTAATATTCTGTTCTGACCTCTTTCATTACACGATGCTAACATTCTGTTGCTAGCTTATAAGTATGTTTGCCAGCTAAGCCTCGTTCTGGATATATATTAATATTAATGAGCTATAATATTAAGAAAGGTCTCTATTCGGCTTCAGCAGTGCCTGGGAGCACCAAACATTTCTGCTCTAAACATAGAACCGGCGTTCTAACGAGAAACCACAATCTATGTTTTTGTGCAGAAATAAGAAAAAAAAATATTTACCCCTGTAAACCCCAGTTTTACTATATAAATGTGGGGCTCTAGGGGGGTCAGAAGTATATAGGCGTGTTTTGGTGGTGTTGATGTTTTTTTTTTTTGTTTTTTTTTTCTTTGTTGTCTTGATTGGAAGGTGTTAGGTAATTGTTATTTTGCAATGTCCCGGTACATAAGCCTATTCATATTTACATACAGTAGAACTTCGATGGCTCGAACACCGGTGGCTCGTTTACCATGGCTGAGTCGAACCCGTTCATGAGTCCCTAACGAATTTCTCTACATATGAAATAGGGAGGGTAAAATGTAGGATATTTTCGTTTTTTTTATCTTGCAAATGTATGCTGTGTGTACTCATTAGAATCGCCTCATCGAGGCGATTCTAATGAGTACACACAACATGCAGTTTTCTGTATAAAACACCGAAAGATGTCCTAAAGTATGCCGTTATGCCTCCTGGCAGTAGCCCTCAATGGCTCGAAATACCCTGTCTCGAACAAATTTTCGTGGCCCAAAGGTGTTCGAGCCATTGAAGTTCGACTGTATTACCAACCATATTTACAAAACACTCTATGCCTGGGCAGTCTTAGACCGTCTAAGCAGTTTACCAGTACTCATATTCGGCTACAGCAGTGCTTGGAAGCATCATGTAGCTTAATCTTTATCTCAAAGCCCGATGGGCGGGATCCTTCCAAGTATAACAGCCTGCGTGGCCGAGTGAGTAAGAACGCTGTCTTTTAATGATTAGGTCTCTTACCGCTGTAGTTCGAGTCTCGCTCGGGTAACATGTAAGATGCCAAGTTCTGCAACGGAAGGTCAGGTGTTTTTTCTCCGGGTACTCTTGTTTTCGCCCACCACTGAATACCGGTCATCTCGAAATAAGTGAAACAATCATGAAAGGGCCGTTTAACCAAATAAACAAGAAAATAAAAACACACACAACATTATGATAACCCATCCGTGTGACAAAGCGCGGTCTTTCATACCTCCAAAACAGTCATTTTTCTGGTGAAAATCTGTTCTATTTTTCTTATTTATACTCTAAACATAGGTTGTGGGTGCTCGTTAGATTGAGGCGGTTCTAATGAGTACCCACAACCTATGTCTAGGAGCAGAAATAAGCAAAATAATGTATATCCCCATAAACCCCAGTTTTCTCTACATAAAGTGGGGTTTATGGGGGTGTTCATTTCACGGACTTGTTCACGTGATGAAAAAAAAGCAAACAACATATATCAGAAATTATTCCATGTTCAAGGTCAATATATTATACAAAAATGCGGTATATTTATTGGCCTTGTAAAGAAATAATTACTGTTACAAGCAATAAATAGTTGCTTAGATATATACTGATAACTGCGCACAATCGATTTAATGTCAGTTTTACACTTTCTGGCTATAGGTACATGAACACGTACTAGTAACTGCTAATGTACGAGTCAATGAGACACCATGTTTAGTTGTACATATTTGCTTCTCATTATGAAAACATACCTATACAAATACATTGTAAACTTTACCGCCGAAAAGAAAACCGAAAATTTGTAGATGAAAAATTGTGATATTTTTCTTATTTCTACTCAAAAGATAGATTCTTGTCGATGAGGCGGTTCTAGCGAGTACCCACAATCTATATTTTAGAGCAGAAATATATACCAATGTAAAATAGAAGTAGAGGCAATGATCAGGAATCGATACAATTAGCCCTTGGCTCCCAACAGAGACACCAAAGGCAAGGAAACAAAAACATGAAGCAACATACTCCAACGGAAACACCAACAGCGGAAAGCCAACAGGACAGTTACTTTCCCACAAAATGGCCAGTAGGCTATCCAAACTAAAATAATATAAGCGACACAAACACCCAAAGACAAGCCATAACAAAAATAAACCGCAACAGAAGAACCGCATTGCTACGTTCAGCGGAAAGGCCCCCGCCCATAGGGGCTTGAAGAAATATATGGGCTGCTTGATGCTTCCACGCAGAGCTGAATCCGGCCCGCACACTAGTACTGGTGAACCGCTTAGAGGATCTAAGCCTGTCCAGGAACCGCGGTGCGAGGCGGACCGTCCATGCTTATAAACCCTATTGGTTTCATTGGGCGACAGGGCTTGAGATGTCATTTCATCTCAATGTCGGGTAAAAGTCCCACAAAATTGGAAGCGACGTCTCCAAAATGACCTTTACAGTGTTGACGGGGACGGTAAACCTCAAATCAAACAAACAAATCTGGCTATAGGTACATGAACACGTACAACTAACTGCTAATGTACGAGTCAATGAGACACCATGTTGTACATATTTGCTTCTCATTATGAAAACATGCCTATACAAATACATTGTAAACTTTACCGCCGAAAAGAAAACCGAAAATTTTTAGATGAAAAATTGTGATATTTTTCTCATTTCTGCTCAAAAGATAGATTCTTTCTTGTCGATGAGGTGGTTCTAACGAGTACCCACAATCTATATTTTAGAGCAGAAACATATACCAATGTAAAATAGAAGTAGAGGCAATGGATAGGAATGAATAAATTAACCCACAGCTCCCATTAGAGACACCGAAGGGAAAGAAACACAAACATGAAGCAACATACTCCAACGGAAACACAAACAGCGGAAAGCCAAAAGGACAGTACTTTCCTACAAAATGGCCAATAGGCTATCCAATATAAAATAATATAAGCGACACAAACACCAAAAAAGACAAACCATAACAAAAATAAACCGCGACAGAAGAACCGCCTTGGACCGGTCAGCGGAAACGAATTTCACTGGGGGCTTAAATCGATTTTACGTGGCCACAATCCTCGCCCTTACTTCCGTCGCGATTAAGACAAATAATTTGTTCAGTCCGCATGAAATGAAAGATACTTCATGATGTCCCTTTCTGTTGAAAACCAATCTGAAATCATCGAAACATTTAGCCTGACTTCTAGATATTTGGTTGATTTATTAAATAATGATAATACCTATTCGATGGATTGATCAGTCAGATTTTAACCGCCAGAACTTCAGTTAAATAAAGCAAATTCCTCTGATACCGAGGCCCCGTTTTTGGATTTACATCTATCTACTGTAGATGTGTTTCCAGCATAATTTGTAATAAAAGCGATGAGTTTGATTTTTAGTTTGGAAATTTTCCTTTCATGGATAGTGATGTTCCACCCTCCGCGGCATCCTATGTCCTTTATATTTCGCAATTATTTCGATTTGCCAGAGATTGTCTAGTCGTGTAACTGACTTCAGCACTCGTAATAAATTTTTAACTGCTAAACTTCTTAATCAGGTTTATCGGTATCATAAACTACACATGGCTTTTTTTTTTCAAAAATTATAGACGTCATTCCGATTTAATTTAAAATTCAGTGTTGGACTTAAATCTATTCTGCAACAAGGTCTATCGGAGCCCATATTCAGAAAAAAATATATACTTGCAATGATTTCAATGCTCAACTTCGTAAAATCGTTCTCTGATATAAAAATGGTGCAACATAAATGTTATACGACAGCCTGTATACATGGTAGTTAACTCAGTCATGGTTGAAAACTTTGCTTCCCTAATCATTTGCACGGTGATGGGTCAGGCCTCAGATTCTATGACAGTTCCAGAGTAAAGGCTTACTGAGAATTAGAGAGAATTTAATTTTATGTAATTTTGGTTCGTGCCTGATGCTCTTTGTCTGATTGGGCCCATCGGAGTCTAACTGTTGCTTTTCTTTTGCTCCAGCATTTCAGTGGTTTCTGGCTGTTGTTTCATCTCCGTGGTTCTTTGATTTTTGTGTTCTCGGAGATGTGGCACTGAAGAGTCAGGAAGCCTTACTTATGTAATGTTGGTTGGTACCTGATGCCCTACACCTGGGTCGGCCCATCTTAGTGTTGATTTTCTATTGATCCAGCATACAGTTGTTATTTGCTGTCGGGTCCTCGCCATTGTTTCATCTCTGGGGTTGTTTGATTTTTTGTGTTCTCGGAGATGTTGCACTTCGGAAGCCTTTATGTGGAGTGACAAATTATTTGTCTAAATCGCATCGGAATTAAGGGGCGAGCATTGCGGCCGCGTAAAATCGATTTAAGCACCCCTCCCCATCCCGAAATTCTTTTCACTTACCCCTCCAAGGCGGTTCTTCTTTAGCGGTTTATTTTTGGTATGGTTTGTCTTTGAGTGTGTGTATCGCTTAAATCTTTTGGTTTTTGGATAGCCAATTGACAATTTGATGGGAAAATAACTGTTTTTATGGCTTTCCGCAATGATGTTTCCATAAGGGTCTTGTTATGCCATGCTTGTGTTTTCTTCCATTTGGTGTCTCTGATGGGAGGTGTTGGTTAATTGTATCGATTCCTGATCAGTGCTTTCACTCCTGTTTTTTTAATCTATCCTGCAACAAGGTCTATCGGAACCCGAATATTTTGGTTACTTGGTATGAGTGAGTGAGTGAGTGGGTGAGTTTTACGTCTCACCAACAGCTAAAGTTATACGGAGACGGGACCTCGGTTTAAAGAAAGTCTGGAGAAGCCCGGGATCCATCCTGCGATCCCTGATTTACAAGGCGAGTAGCATAACCACTACACCACGGAGGCTTCTAGGTTACTTGGTATATATATACTTGCAAAGATTTCAGTACCCTATATCTCTCTTCGATATAAAAAGATTGGGTACAACATAAAGGTTATACGACAGTCTGCATGTACTGTAGTTAACCCAATCACGGTTGATATCTTTGCTTCTATCGATAGTTGAACGCCAATGTGTCAGGCCTCGGATTCCATGACGGTTCCATCGTGAAGGCTTACTTAGTATTAAAATTTAATTTTATGTTATGTTGGTTGGTACCTGATGCTCTGCATCGGAGTTTAACTTTTGATTTTCTTTTGCTCCATCATTTCAGTTATTTTTTGCTGTCGAGTCCTCATCGTTGTTTCATCTCTGAGGTTGTTTGATTTTTGTGTTCTCAGAGATGTTGCACTGAAGAGTTAGGAAAGCTTCACGCGGACTGAACAAATTGTTCGTCTAAATCGCGACGGAAGTAAGGGCTAGGTTTGCGGCCGCGTGAAATCGATTTAAACCCCACAGTGGAATACTTTTCACTGACCGTTCCAAGGCGGTTCTTCTGTCGCGGTTTGTTTTTGTTATAGTTGGCCTTTGAATGTGCGTATCGCTTTTACATTTTTGATTCGGATAGCCAGTTGGCCATTTTGACGGAAAGAAACTGTCCGTTTGGCTTTCCGCTATTGGTGTTTCCATTTTTGAGCCGGTCAATTTACCTCTCCACACTTTTCCTGGGCAGGCTTATACGTAAGCGGTTAACCAGTACAGTGCACATTCTTTCGCCAGAAACATGGACGGTCTGACTCGCGCCACATTGCCTGGGCAAGTTTATAAGAATCTGATATGGGGTTCTGTTGTAGATGAGCGTTTCCAACCCGAGGGATGACCGTGCTGAGCGGAACCGAGGCTACGCCGAGGTTCCGCTCAGCACGGTCATCCCGCGGGTTGGAAACGCCCATCTGCAACAGAACCCCATATTGGATTCTTTTTCTTGCACAACACCTCCGGTTAGTTTTGACAGCTCGCACATGTATACAAAATAAAAGTAGTGCGGAAGTAGTTCCGACAGTTGAATAGAACTGAAGCGCATTTATGTTAGTTGCCTGGGTCGGAACACCAGGGTCAGAACATAAATTTCTATCCCAGGGTAAAATCACGGATTTCCTTGTCTGGTGTGCAAGAATAGACCTTCTAAGCGTATTACCAGTACTCGTGTGCTGTTAGTTTCAGCTCTGCTTGGAAGCACCATGAAGCCCAATCTACCCGATGGGCGGACCTACCAATGACGAGAAATGACGATAAAGAACGAAAACCTCAATTCTTGTCCGAATAGGTTATTTCTTAAGCACGCTTGTTTAAGAAATAGATCAGCTCTAACTGTGATTTGTTGAGTAATAAATCACAGTATGGAGGTCAGTTGTAAAGTAGACAAATCACGCGCGCGTAGCGCGCGTGATTTGTCTACTTACAACTGACCGACAAACTGTGATTTTTTACCTAACAAATCACTGGCTAGAGCTGATCTATTTCGATTGTAACACGCTGAATCACGGCAATAATGTTGTTGTTTCTTTCAAATTCTCACAACTTTTTGCCATTGTTAAAAGAAATCCCGCTAAAATTATTGACTGAAACACACGTATTTATATTCTTTTCTAACGTTTTCGATGCGAGAATATGACGTTACACCGTCTAACGTCAAGGAAATCGACTAGTGACGTCATAAAATCGCAGTTTTTAATGACGTCAATCGTCACGCTCTTCCTTGCCGTGATTTGTTGCAGAATAAAACACAGTTATTTTCCATTGCCTATATAGGCGAGCTGTGTTAGAATAACCTGTTTTGACAGGATTAAGTTCCACGATTCGATAACATATTCGGTATATCGCCTATGCAACATTTCCTCCCGGACTCTTTATAAGATTAATATGACACCAGACCAATAATTTAATTAATATGTTATTGACTTCAACCCTCGGCCATCGGGGCTTGAAGAAATAGATGGGCTGCATGATGCTTCCACGCACAGCTGAAACCGACCGCACACGAGTTTAGAGGGACCGTCCATGCTTATAAACCCTATTGGTCTCATTGGGCGACAGGGCTTCAGATGTCATTTTATCTCAATGTCGGGTAAAAGTCCCACAAAACTGGAAGCAACGTCTCAAAGATGACCTAATATACAGTGTTGACAGGGACGTCAAACAAAAATCAAACAAAACATAAAACTGCAAGCCATGCACCATGCCCCGCCACTGCACTTATATCAAAAACAAGTGACATATGTGTATCAAATATGAAATCAAAGGAAAGCTGCATCATGGTCTTATTTTAAGCAGTATAATATGTGACGGGGCATACTACGTACACATATCATAAGTATTTGGGCGCGAAAAAGGTCTAATTTAAAGATGCAAAAAATGAGATAAGAAATAATTTCAGGAGTCTGAAATAACATTATGCATATCTTAGGACCATTCTAAAAGCGCCTGTAAAGTTTCAAAAGGATTGGCGGAGATGCGCACACACCTGTATACATTTCTGTAGTATTTGGGCTTGAAAAAAGTCGAAGTTAAAAATGCAAAAAAAAGGTGATGAAAAAGAATGTCATGTTTCTGGAAAGAACAATATGCATATCTTCAGACCATCCTACAAAGACCTGGAAAGTTTCAAAAGGATTGGCCTAAAACTGAAGGAGGAGTTGCGCACGCACCTGTATACTTTTTGTAGTATTAGGGCTCGAAAAATTCTAAGTTAAAAGTGCAAAAAAAAAAAAAAAAAAAAATTTCAGGACTGTGAAGAAACAGCCCATGCTAAAAGCATTTGTAGAGTTCCAAAGGGATTCGCCAAAAACTGTAGGAGTTGCGCGCACAAGGTACATACTCCCTATACATTTCTATAGTATTAAGATTTTTATATATTATCATTCTGACTTGTTACTTTTAATATCGTCATAATTATTCATGCCGTTTAACCATTAACCGACTGACGCTTATGACCCACCAAGAGGGTTGACGCGTCGTTAAACACGAAATCATCATCATCATTCTATAGTATTAACGCTCAAAAAAGTCCAAGTTGAAAATGCAAAAAAGTGATAAGAATAAATTCAGGATTCTGAAAAAACAATATGCATACTTTCAGACCATCTTCAAATCACATATAAAGTTTGAAAAGGATTGGACTCAAACTGTATGAGGAGTTGCACACACAAGGTACATAATCCCTATGTTTCTGTTGTACAAGGGCGCGAAAAAACGTACAAGTTAAAACTGCTAAAAAAGTTATAAAAATAATTCAAGGATTCTGAAAAAACAATATGCATATCTTCAGACCCTCCTGAAAGCACCTGTAAGGTTTCAAAAGGATTGGCCAAAAAATATAGGAGTTGCGCACACAAGAATGGTGTGGGGCGCTGACGGACGGGCGGACGCATGAGAGAGCAGTTATGGGCTGCACAGCAGAAATAAGGTAAAATTGACACCCCGGAATGTTATCCATCATGGACACATTCGTACAGACACTACTACCGGGGTTTTCGCATCTCAGAACTCGTCTAACCCCTGGAAATGGTCTGAAAATGTCGATTTATGTGGTGTTACTCTCAAATCGATTTTCCCCCACAGGTCCGACATATACCCTCTCACGAGAGCGGACAGACGGACAGACGGACGGACGGATGTTCTCACGGATGTATACTTATGTGGCTATTTTTGGCAGGATTGATACTTAAGTGGCTACTTTTAGCCACAGAAAAGAAGTATTTTCCGTGTCTAACGGAATAAATCCCATTGACTTACATTGATTCTGTCCATTTACATAGCCACCTAACTATACATTTGTTAGTGCGGACGGACGGACACTCAAAATTCCGGAGGGTATAACATAATACCCCGCCACTTTCTGGTGGAGAGGTTGTAGATCACATTTTGTCCGTCGTGCGTCCGTGCCTGGGGCAGTCCGTCCGTGCGTTAACTATAATCTCTTCCAATGATATCTCCTAAGGCATTGAACAGATTATGCCCAAACTTGGCAGAAATGAGTTTTGGGTAGTCCTGTTTCAAAATTGTTCAAATGGTTCCGGTCTGTTGCAAATCTAGATCCAGCCAATAATATTGTTTAACTGAAAATTTAAAAAGAATCTTCTTCCCTGAAACCAGAAGGCCAAGGTCTTTGGTATTTGGTATGAAGCTACATCTAGTGAACGTCTACTTAAATTGTTCAAATTATAGCCCTGTGGCCAAAAATGCCCACATGTTACCAATAGACTTATATCTAGGGAACGTCTTTAGGAATCTTTTTGCCCAAAACCAGAATGACCATGCCTTTGTTATTTGGTATGAAGCTTTATCTACTGAACCTCTAAAATGATTTTTCAAATTATAGCATTGAGGCCAAAAATGGCCATGCCCCTGGGCCACTTTCTGGTGGCGGGGCATAACTAGCTAGTTTTCGTTTCCATATTGTTTTGCTATCAAATTTCTTGTCAGCACAATTAAATCAAGTATTTATTTAATTATTTATTTATTTATTTATTTATTTATTTATTTATTTATCAATTTATCAATGTAATATTCTACCAGTATGATTAAAAAAGCATGCCGAAGAATAGCAGCATATGATAACAAGAGGGCAATGATGGTCCTATGTCGGTCACCTAAGTTAAGAGATTTACATGTGAATCCCGGGGAAGGACAACTCTTGGCACAAGGTGTCTTGGCAGAGGTCCACTAATTGAAGCTGAATACCAAATGTCAAAGGTCTGGGCCTTTTTGTCACAAACAAGAAGAATTTTAAAAGGTTTTCATATATATATGTCAATGTAAAGACAGTGGGCCCCGGGGAGAGGCAATTTTTGGCATTTGGCTACAATTTGAACAATCTTGGTAGAGGACCACGAGATGAAGCTTCATACCGAATATCAAAGACCTTGGCCTTCTGGTTTCAGACAAGACGATTTTTAAAGGTTTTCCTATGTAAGTCTTTGTAAAACCATTGGGCCCACGAGTTGGGTCATGTTGGCCCAGGGCCATAATATGAAGAATCATGTAGAGGTTCACTAGATAAAGCTTCATATGAAATATCACAGACCTGGGCTTTCAGGTTTCAGATAAGAAGATTTTTTCAAATGCTAGCCTTATGCAGAATAGACGTGAAGGCCATAATCAGGAATCGATACAGTTAACCCACATCTCCCATCAGAGACACCAAAGGGAAAGAAACAAAAACACGAAACAACTAGACCTTTACGGAAACAACAATAGCGGAAAGCCAAAAGGACAGTTACTTTCCCACAAAATGGCCGAATGGCTATCCAAAACAAAAATATATACGCGATATACGAATTCAAAGACAAACCATAACAAAAATAAACCGCGACAGAAAAACCGCCTTGGAAAGGTCAGTGAAACGAATTCCACTTGGGAGCTTATATCAATTTACGCGGTCGCAATCCTCGCCCCTTAATTCCGTCGCGATTTGGAGAAATAACTTGTTCAGTCCGCATGAATGCCTCCTAACTCATTAGTGCAACATCTCCGAGAACACAAAAATCAAACATCACAGAGATGAATCAAAGTTGAGGACTCGACAGCAAGAAACCACTAAAATGCTGGAGCAAAAGAAAACCAACAGTGAAACTCCGATGGGCCCAACCAGAGACAGAGCATCAGGCACCAGCAAACATTACATAAAATTAAATTCTCTCTAATTCTCAGTATGCCTTTACGCTGGAACCGTCATAGAATCTGAGGCCTGACCCACCGGCGTGCAATTAAAGAGGGAGGCAAAGTTGTCAACCGTGATATTGCGTTAGCTACCATGCATGTAGTATGTTGTACCCCACTCCTTTACATGTATATCGAATAATGATTTTACGGAATTGGGTGCTGAAGTCGTTGCACGTATATATTTTTTATGAATTTAAATACTAAATCAATAAAAAATTCGGGTTCCGATGACCGTGTTGCAAAAGAGATTCAAGTCCAACATTGAATTTTGAAATTAAATCGGAATGACGTCTATAGAATTTTGAAAAGGCTTTGCGTAGTTTATGGTACCGATAACCCTGATTAAGAAGTTTAGCCGTTAATAATTTATTACGAGTGTTGAAGTCAGTAACATGACTACACACTCTAGCAAATCGAATTAATTGCGAAATATAAACGCAATAGGATGGCGCACGAGGAACACCACCATCCAAAAAAGGAAAATTTACAATCTCAAAATCAAAGTCATCGCGTTTATCATAAATTTTGCACATTGAATTTTGAAATTAAATCGGAATGACGTCTATAGTAGTTTGAAAAAAAAGGCTTTGCGTAGTTTACGATACCGATAACCCTGATTAAGAAGTTAAGCGGTTAACAATTAATTACAAGTGTTGAAGGCAGGTACATGACTAGACACTCTGGCAAATCGAATCAGTTGCGAAATATAAACGCCATATGATACCACACGAGGAACATAACCATCCAAGAAAAGAAATTGTTCAATTTCAAAATTAGAATCATCGCGTTTATCGTAAATTTTGCAGGAAACCAATTCATGTACAACAGATAGATGTAAATCCAAAAACGGGGTCTCGGTATCAGAAGAATTTGCTTTATTTATCTGAAGTTCTGGGGGTAGACTTTTCTGATCAAACCATCGGAATAGGTATTGTCAATATTTAATACATCATCCAAATATCTTGAAGCCCAGCTAAAGGCTTCAGATTGGTTTTCAACGGAAAGGGACAACATGAAGTCTCTTTCGAAACAAATCAAGAACAGATCAGCCACAATGGGTGCGCAATTCGTACCTATCGGAATACCCACGATTTGTCTAAATATCTTTGTACCAAATCTGGTGTCTGGTTTTGCCGGTTGCCCGTTTGGGGGTTCATGCGGACTGAACAAATTATTTGTCTAAATCGCGACGGAAGTAAGGGCGAGGATTGTGGCCACGTAAAATCGATTTAAGCCCCCCAGTGGAAATCTTCCACTGACCGTTCCAAGGCGGCTCTTCTGTGGCGATTTATTTATGTTGTTGTTTGTTACTTACTGTGTGTATCACTTGTGTCTTTTGGTTTTGGATGGCCATATGGCCATTATGTGGGAAAGTAACTGTCCTTATGGCCTTCCTTTGTTTGGGTTTCCATTAAGGTCTGGTCGCTTAATGTTTGTATTTCTTTCCCTTTGGTGTCTTTTATGGGTGGAGTAAGTTAATTGTATCAATTCCTGATCTTTGTTTTACTTCTACTTCTAATGCAAGTTGGGTTTGATAAATAAGTAATGCCGATGATGATAAAATGCAACACATACATACATACATACATACATACATACATACATACATACATACATACATACATACATACATACATACATACATACATACATACATACATACATACATACATGCATACATTCATACATACATACATACATACATACATACATACATACATACATACATACATACATACATACATACATACATACATACATACATACATACATACATACAAACATGCATGCATACATACATACATACATAGAGTTGGCGAATGTAACATCAATAAAACCAATCAAAGCACTGAAAGTACTGAGAGGCGGGCGAGTAATGTCATTTCTTTACAACGCTTTTTTAGTTTAAACGACTACAGTCTTTTTTACGCTGAAGTCTTGAATTGAGTGTTTTTATCTTCAAACGGGATTTTTCAATAAAGGACCACAGATAGGATGCAGGTCTCCAAGAAGCTGACCCTTTTTTCTAGCTGGGAGAAACTGTTGTTTATTTATTCATTTATTTATATTTATTCATATACCTTCCTATATCTGCATTAATTTCCACTGACTTCACTGACTATCACATATCAATACACTGAGAACAACCTACAAACTATCATTCTATATATTGAAAGCATCAGAAATTTCACTCGTGCATCACACTCGTGATAATACTGATGTTTTCAACACACTCGTATTCCGCTGCATTTGATCACTGAGTCAGAGCAAACTTTATTAATACAATTAATGTTTCCAAATAAAATCAAAATACTGAGGGAGGTTGACTTATAAACCCAAATTATACTACAGTGTCAATCAAGCAGATCACTAGATCCAAAATGGTTAAAATGGCTTAGTCGAAAAGGGAGATATACCAAATCGGACGAAGGAAACGCAAACATAAATAAATAAATAAATAAATAAATAAATAAATAAATAAATAAACATAAACGAGCCTGTTCCTTTTTTATTTTACATGCTAATACCGTTACTTTACGCCACCTGTGCAGTTAGTTAAATAAAGTTTTGTTCTGTTCTGTTCACACTCTGTAAAAATGTCTAAGCCTAACGGGCACGCCACCCCATTTCCTTTGGAAGTGGGGGCATAAAAAGACGCAAAAGAAAAAAAAAAATTCTCAACTTTCCATGTCAGTCCCTTTGACCCTTTTACTTCTGCAATATAAACAAGAAAGCAGTCTGAAGGACAGCCAAATCCCCGCCGCACTTTGTATCAAGGCTCAACCTTGTGACCTTCACCTGTGACCTTGACCTTATGTTGGCTTGGTTTATTTATGATTCTGCACATCAGCTCACTGTGTGGTATATTTCACAAAAGTTTAATGAAAATCATTCCAGGGGTAAAGGAGATATGGAACGGACATAAAATTCACAGTTTCAAACTCGTGACCTTCAACCATGACCTTGACCTTAAGTCGGCATGGTTCATTTATGGGTTCTGCACACCAGCTGACTGAGACGAATTATTGACCAAAGTTTAATGAAAATCTATCAAAGGGTTCAGGAGATATGGAGCGGACAAGAACGTGTTACAGACAGACAGACGGACGGATGAATGGACGGACGGACGTTCTCACGGATGTATACTTATGTGGCTATTTTTGGCAGGATTGATACTTAAGTGGCTACTTTTAGCCACAGAAAAGAAGTATTTTCGGTGTCTAACGGAATAAATCCCATAGACTTACATTGATTCTGTCCATTTACATAGCCACCTAACTATACATTTGTTGGTGCGGACTGACAGACAGATGGACGGACATGGGTTCTGCACATCAGCTCACTGCGAAGAATATTTGACCAAAGTTTAATGAAAATCCTTCCAAGGGCAAAGGAGATATGGAACGGACACAAAATTCGAAGTTTCAAACTCGTGACCTTGACCTTAAGTCGGCATGGTTCATTTATGGGTTCTGCACACCAGCTCACTGAGACGAATAATTGACCAAAGTTTAATGAAAATCTATCAAAGGGTTCAGGAGATATGGAGCGGACAAGAAAGTGTTACGGACAGACAAACGGACGGACGGACATGTGTCCTGCATATCAGCTCACTGAGAAGAATATTTGACCAAAGTTTAATGAAAATCCTTCCAAGGGTAAAAGAGATATGGAACGGACACAAAATTCCAATTTTCAAACGCGTGACTTTCAACTGTGACCTTGACCTTGAGTCGGCGTGGTTCATTTATGGGTTCTGCACACCAGCTCACTGGGACGAATAATTGAGCAAAGTTTAATGAAAATCTATGATAGGGTTCAGGAGATATGGAGCGGACAAGAAAGTGTTACGAACAGACAGACGGACGGACAGACGGAAAGACAGATGGACAGACGGACGGACGGACAGACGAAGGCCATTCCTATAATCCCCGCTCCGCTTCGCGGCGGGGGATTTATTAACAGTGTTGGCCCTGATCAGATGCTGCATTTTATGAACTTCAATTTTGATTGATTCGTCTCACAAAGGGCGTATAAACGCGTTCACAGATTCTGCAGCTTATTTGAACAACATAATGCCAAGCATTCATGTACAGAAATGCCAAGAATCCTGGCAAGACCCTAGCCTAGATGCCACAGAATGAGTGCCTCATTATTTGCTTAATGTTTCTATTTTATAATTATACATGTAATTAGACCTCTCCAAAGCGGTCGGAATACTATGTTTGATGTCGAGTGTCAACCCTTTCAACCCTTTACATCGCTGCAGATACTGGTTCAGGTACAGATATCGATACGAACCTTATAGATCCAGATCAGCCGGCATGTGATGAGCATTCTCATCAGAATCTACACCGTTTGCCAACTGTCAATGACTTGAACAAACCACCTTTCTATAAGAATTGGTACACTGCATATCAGAGCTAGAAGGGTCCAGTTCAGAAACTGAGGGATGTAAGGGAATGATTTCAAGCATAAACAGCAACGGCGTAGGAAAATAGTGCCGTTTTTTTTCAGCGCTTTACGTGAAATCTAATAAGCAAACATAATTCATTTTTTAAACAGTCCGGTCGAACTTGATTGGATTTATTGCGTGTACTGCTTTTTTTCATATTTAGATATGTATTTTATTTTTTTTATTTTATTTTTTTTGAACGGAGGACTACAAGAAGGAATGTCTAAAGAGGTGCACAAAATCTCATGTACGAGGTGTACGGTGACTATAGACGGGCTACGCCCGCCTAACAACTAAATAAAATATATGCAAACATTTGTTGGAGGCAGGGCTTGAGATGTCGTTTCATCTCGGTGTCGGTGAGGAGTCACGCGAGATTGGAAGCGCCCACTCCGGCATGGCCTGAATAGTGTTGACGGGGACGTTGAACCTAAATTCAACTAAATTAAACAAATACAGACATGCGTAAAGCCCCCGCCCATAGGGGCTTGAAGAAATATATGGGCTGCATGATGCTTCCACGCAGAGCTGAATCCGGCCCACACACTTGTACTGGTAAACCGCTTAGAGGATCTAAGCCTGTCCAGGAACCGCGGTGCGAGGCGGACCGTCCATGCTTATAAACCCTATTGGTTTCATTGGGCGACAGGGCTTGAGATGTCATTTCATCTCAATGTCGGGTAAAAGTCCCACAAAATTGGAAGCAACGTCTCCAAAATGACCTTTACAGTGTTGACGGGGACGTTAAACCTCAAATCAAACAAAAACAGACATGCGTAGCATCCTTTTTTATCTTATTGCAAATCAAATGGACAATTGTCAATGTCACATACATACATACATACATACATACATACATACATACATACATACATACATACATACATACATACATACGTACGTACGTACGTACGTAGTACATACATACATACATACATACATACATACATACATGCATACATACATACATACATACATACATACATACATACATACGTACATACGTACATATGTACATACATACATACATACATACATACATACATACATACATACGTATATGCGTGCAGGCGTTTATGAGTGTGTACAAACGCACATATACGCACGCGCGGACACACATACATGTATACATATACAGATTGTCGTTATCATGTATTTGTTATAAATTTCAAAGAGCACTGAACTTATCTAACCATAAGCAACGCTATTGCATAAATATTTTTATTGATTATTAATATTCGATAGTAAATACAGCCAAGCCATACATACATACATACATACATACATACATACATACATACATACATACATACATACATACATACATACATACATACATACATACATACATACATACATACATACATACATGCATACATAGAGTGCATCTTAAAAGAAAGTACATATATGCATTACATACATACATACATACATACATACATACATACATACATACATACATACATACATACATACATACATACATACATACATACATACATACAAACATACATACACTAGCACAGCTAATTCATTTTTTATTGATCGCTAAGCTTAATATTCAATAGTTAGCACGTACATACATACATACATACATACATACATACATACATACATAAATACATACATACATGCATGCATACATACATACATACATACATACATACATACATACATACATACATACATACATACATACATACATACATACATACATACATACATACATACATACATACATACATACATACATACGGACATACCAACAATAATATCAACAGCAACAAATTACTCCCCCCCCCCCCCCCAAAAAAAAAAAGTATACAATCATATGTGTATCCTTTCTCTCGTTTCGCCGCACTCGTTTCACCTTGAGTCGCTTCGCCATGATTTAGGGGTGGGTCGATTTGCTCTTATGGTGTGAGTCGTTTCGCCCTTTGGTGGTTTCGCCCAATTTTTTTTTTCTTATGGAGGGACAAACTGGATGGATGGGACCATGGACGGATGGGTCTGGGTAGAGAGACGGACTGACGAACAGACGGACGTGCGAAGATAGACAATGAGGCGTTTCTAACCCACAATCTATGAATTGAACAAACATTAGGGTAATTACACATTCCCATCCACAAAGTGTCGATTCCACTGCCATAAAATCACTTTATATTAAATGGGCGTGTAAACAAAATGTGAGCATGCACCTCTTTCTCTGAAAGGTGGTAGCTCACTTGCCCAAACCTAATGTAGAAATAGTCAGTAGGTCGTCCAGCTGCACCAAACGAGGATATTACAATATAAAGGTATTGGATGAACAGAATAAAGCTATAGCCAAACGCACATCGACTCCCCATATCCCCTGACTAAGTACTTTACCTCCATCCATAGTGCCTGAATAAAACATTGGGCGTCACGACCCACCAAATTGGGGCGAAACGACCCACCGGCGAAACGACTCAAGGGCGAAACGACTCACAGGGGAAACCACCCGATGGTTCTCCATGCACAGGGGGCCTCCAGTTAAGGACGGTGCACTTTGTGTCATCCATTCCTGCAAATGATGCCTGTGCAGCATGTTCGGACACCGAAATTTAATAACCACTGCTGGGAATCGAACCGGGGGGTGGGGGCTGTAGGATCAGAGGCAAACGCAATAAACACTGAGCTAACATGCACCAATAATTGTATATTCAAAGCCCTGTACATGAGTGCCTTTGGAAGAGTATATGTGCATTGATTTTTAGTGTATGACAAAAAACACCATGTTATTGCTTGTTATAGACGTTATTTTGCAATTGTGTTAGTTTTATGTCCCACCAACGATTAAGGTCACATGGATACGTGACCTAGATATTATTAGCTTATAGATTTCATTATAAATGAAACCTGTAGCAAAATAGGAAAAAAAAATAATCATAATTCTAGAAGCCAACTTAAATGAGTAATTATGCATTGAACTTTTATTCTGCTGAACATGATATGTTAATACTTTATTTATTTAACGAGGGTAACCAACAGCCCGAAGGCCACTAGTGGGTCTCCTCAACATGATATTTTCATGATCAAGATAATCCCTACTTTTGCAGACAGTATAGAACCAGATCAGACGGGTCTACACTGCTTTTTATACAATTTGTTAATTAAACGAATAAATTGTATGCAGTAATTTGATTGAACCCTTTTTTCATAAGCTTTTGTCCCACTACCACATTTAGCAGTGGATTTTGTCCACTGGTCCTTTGTCCTAGTGGCCTTTTGTCCCAGTTGGCTTTGTCCATAAACTCTTAGCTTCATAGAGCATATGGTTTCTGAGGAGATGATGTTTCAATATTTTTTTTTTATTTTTAGCTCCACTGGCCGAAGGCCAGCGGGGCTATTGTCATGGCCCTGTGTCCGTCGTGCGTCCGTGCGTTCGTGCGTCCGTGCGTTAACTTTTTCTTTAAACATCTTCTCCTCCTAAACTACTGGGCCAATTGTAACAAAACTTCACAGGAATGTTCCTTACATAGTCCTCTTCTAAATTCCTTCAAAGAATTTTGTTACACCCAGAACTCTGGTTGCCATGGCAACAAAACCACAAAAAATTAAAAATCTTTAAAAATCTTCTCCTCCAAAACCACCTGTTGGATTTCATTTTTATTTTGCATGACTGTTCCTTGGGTTGACCTCTTTCAGATTCCTTGAAGAAATTTTGATCCGACAAAAAACATGGCCGCCATGGGTGGGGCTTATTTTCCCTATTTAACATATAGTGTAATGCTAAAACATCTTCTACTCCTAAACTACTGGGCCAATTGTAACCAATTTTCACAGGAATGTTCCTTACTTAGTCCTCTTCTAAATTCCTTCAAAGAATTTTGTTACACCCAGAACTCTGGTTGCCATGGCAACAAAACCACACAAAAAATTAAAAATCTTTAAAAAATTTTCTCCTCCAAACCCACCTGTTGGATTTCATTATCCCCTCGCACAACATAGTTGTGAGGGGGGATATAGCATTTGTCCCGTACGTACGTACTTTTGTCATCGCTCTAGCGCCACGTACGTACGTACTTTTGTCATTGCTCTAGCGCCACGTACGTACGTACGTACTTTTGTCATCGCTCTAGCGCCTACATTTCTTGACCGATTTTAATATAACTTCACACGAACGTTCCTAATGACAATATCTGGAGCAAGATCGACTTTCAAGGTCATGACCTCAAGGTCAAGGTCACTCTGGCTATTTTTTGAAAAACTTTGTCATGGCTCTAGCGCCTACATTTCTCCCCCAATTTCAATATAACTTCAAATAAATGATCCTTATAAAAATATCTCGAGCGAATTTGACTTTCAAGGTCATGACCTCAAGGTCAAGGTCACTGTGGCTATTTTTAGAAAAACATTGTCATCGCTCTAGCGCTTACATTTCTCAGCAATTTCAATATAACTTCACACAAATGATCCCCATAAAAATATCTCGATCGAGTTCCACTTTCAAGGTCATGGCTTCAAGGTCAAGGTCACAGAGGCTATTTTTAGAAAAACTTTGTCATCGCTCTAGCTCCTACATTTCTTCACTGATTTCAATATAACTTCACACAAATGTTCCTTATGACAATATCATGAGCGAGTTGGACTTTCAAGGTCATGACCTCAAGGTCAAGGTCACTGTGGCTATTTTTAGAAAAACTTTTTCATCGCTCTAGCGCCTGCATTTCTTCACCAAATTTCAATATAACTTCACACAAATGTTCCTTATAAAAATATCTCCAGCGAGTTCGACTTTCCAACTCATGGCCTCAAGGTCAAGGTCACTGTGGCTATTTTTAGAAAAAACTTTGTCATCGCCCTATCGCCTATATTTCTTCACTGATTTTAATATATCTTCACACAAATGTTCCTTATGACAATATCTCAAGCGGGTTCGACTATCAAGGTCAAGGCCTCAAGGTCAAGGTCACTGTTGCTATTTTATAGAAAAACTTTGTCATCGCTCTAGCGCTTACATTTCTTCACCAATTTCAATAAAACTTCATACAAATGTTCCTTATTTCAATATCTCTAGCGAGTTCCACTTTCAAGGTCAAGGTCACTGTGTCTATTTTTAGAAAAACTTCGTCATCCCTCTAGCGCTTACATTTCTTCATCGATTTCAATATAACTTCACACAAATGTTCCTTATGACAATATCTCGCCATTTGGACTTTCAAGGTCAAGGTCACTATGGCTATTTTTAGAAAACTTTGTCATCGCTCTAGCGCCTACATTTCTTCACTGATTTCAATATAACTTCACACAAATGTTGCTTATGACAATACCTCGAACGAGTTCGACGTTCAAGGTCAAGGTCACTGTGGCTTTTTTTAGAAAAACTTTGTCATTGCTCTAGCGCTTACATTTTTTTCACCAATTTCAATATTATTTCACACAAATGTTCCTTATAACAATATCTCTAGTGAGTTCCACTTTCAAGGTCAAGGTCACTGTGGCTATTTTTAGAAAAACTTTGTCATGGCTCTAGCGCTTACATTTCTTCACCCAATTCAATATAACTTCACACAAATGTTCCTTATGACAATACTTCGAGCGAGTTTGACTTTCAAGGTCAAGGTCACTGTGGCTATTTTTAGAAAAACTTTGTCATTGCTCTAGTGCTTACATTTTTTCACCAATTTCAATATAACTTCACACAAATGTTCCTTATGACAATATCTCGAGCTATTTAGACTTTCAAGGTCAAGGTCACTGTGGCTATTTTTAGAAAAACTTTGTCATCGCTCTAGCGCCTACATTTAATGATGGATTGTAATAGAACTTCACACAAATGTTTCTTATGACAATATCTCGACTTTCTTCGACTTTCAAGGTCATGACCTCAAAGTCAAGGTCACTGTGGCTATCTTTAGAAAAACTTTGTCATCGCTCTACCGTCTACATTTATTAACAGATTTTAATATAACTTCACACAAAAGATGCTTATGATAATATCTTGAGCAAGATCTACTAATGTGGTCATGGCCTCAAGGCAAGGTCACTATGGCTATTTTTAGAGAAACGTCATCACTCTAGAATGTATATTTATTGGAGGATTTTTAAACAAACTTTACACAAATGTTGCATATGATAATATCTCAAGCAAGTTGGACTTTTGCCATTTCAGTGTTTTCCACACACGAAGTTGTCTAGTGCGAGGGGATTTTATCGCATGCGATGCCTTGTTTTTATTTTGCATGAATGTTCCTTGGGTGGACCTCTTTTAAATTCCTTGAAGAAATCTTGATCCGACAAAAAACATGGCCGCCATGGGCAGGACTTATTTTCACTATTTAACATATAATGTAATGCTAAAAAATCTTCTTCTGCAAAAGTACTTGTCGGATTTCATTGTAATTTGCATGAATTGTCCTTGGGTGGACTGTTGTCAGATTCCTTGAAAAAAAATTGATCTTACAAAAAAACATGGCCGCCATGGGCGAGGCTTATTTTCACTGTATAACATATAGTGTAATGCTGAAAATATTTTCTGCAAAAGTTCTTGTTTTATTTCATAGTTATTTGGCATGCATGTTCCTTGGGTGGACCTCTGTCAGATTCCTTGAAGAAATTTTGATCCGACAAAAACATGGCTGCAGTGGGCGGGGTTTATTTTCACTATATAACATGTATTGTAATGTTAAAAAAGTATTCTCTTCTTCAAAAGTTCTTGTTTATTTATTTATTTATTTAAAAGTACCTTTCTGTATCTGAAATTATCTCCTCCAATTTTGCTGACTATCTCATATCTATAGAGGTCCACCTACAAATTGTCATTCTAAAATTCAAAACATCAGAAATTTCACTTGCCCATCACACTGGTGATAGAACTGATGTTTTCAACACAAACTCTATTTATACGACTTGATGTTTCAAAATAAATTCAAAATACTGAGGAGATTGATTTATTAGACCTAATTATACTACAGTTCTCCAGATCCCTGAGGGTTAAAATGGCTTAGTTGAAAGGGGAGGCATACCGAATCCGACGGAGGAAAGGAAAAAAATAAATAAAGAAAGAAATAAAAACATAAATCTGTTCATTTTTTAGCTCCACTGGCCAAAGACCGGCGGGTCTTATGTTATATGTTATGGCCCTGTGTCTGTTGTGCGTCTGTGCGGTTGTGCATCCGTGCGTTAACTTTTTTCTTTAAACATTTCCTCCTTAACTACTTGGTCGATTGTAACCAAACTTCACAGGATGTTTCTCACATAGTTCTCTTCTGAATTCCTTCAATGAATTTTGTTACATGCAGAACAAAATGGCATCGAAACCAAAAAAAAAACATTTAAAAATCTTCTCCTCCAAAACCGCACAATGGATTTTATTCTTATTTTGCATGAATGTTCCTTGGGTGGACCTCTGTCAGATTCCTTGAAGAAATTCGGATCAGACAAAAAATATGGCCACCATGGCCATGCCCCACATGACTGCCATGGCCATGCCCCTTGGCTCATTAGCTTTCAAAGACTTATATGGGGAAAAGTTTTAAAAACCTTTTCCTCCAAAACCGCTCAACTTAATGGATTTCATATTTACTTTGCATGAATGTTCCTTGGGTGGACCTCTGTCAGATTCCTTGAAGCAATTTTGATCAGACAAAAAACATTGCCGCCATGGACACGCCCATTGGCTAATTAGCTTCCATAGACTCATAAAGAGATCTTTTTTTTTAATCTTCTCCTCCAAAACCGCTAAATGGATTTCGTTCTTAATTTTCATGAATGTTCCTTGTGTCTACCATTGTCAGATTCATTGAAGAAATTTTGATCAGACAAAAAACATGGCCACCATGGCCACCACCTTTGGCTCATTAGCTTCCATAGACCAATAAACGGAAAAACTTCTTCTCTGAAACCATAAAGCCTAAAGCTAAGACATTTACAGTAAAACCTGTCTTAGTGGCCACCTCTATGAAGCAAGCAACCTGTCTTAAGCAAGCAGGCATTCAGTTCCCAAGAAAGGCAGATGTGTTAAATTTCACCTGTATTAAGCAAGAACCTGTCTTAAGCAAGCATATTTTGACTATCCCTTAGGCACTTGCTTAATACAGGTTGAACTGTAGTATGTAGCAAAGTTATGTGGTCACCTACTAAGTCCTGCGAACTATGACTCTTGAGTCCAAATTGGCAACGCCCCGGTGCTTAGTAGCTCCCATAGACTAATAATGACAAAATCTTGAAACTTTTCTCCTCTGAAACCATAAGGCCAAGAGCTTAGTATGTAGCAACTTGAAGTATTCAACTGCATAAATCCTGCCAACTATGCCCCCGGGGTCCAAATTGGCCACACCCTGAGGCCCATAAGCTCCCATAGACTTATACTGGGAAAAACTGACAAAAATCTTCTCTGAAACCATCAGTGCCCAGAGCTTAGATATTAAGTATGCAGCAACGTCAAGTGGTCACTCAAATAAATCCTGCCAACAATGACCCTGGGGTAAAAAATTGGTCACGCCAAGAGGCATATAAGTTCCCATAGACTTATAAAAGGAAAAACTTAAAAAAAGTCTTCTTCTCTGAAACCATAAGACCCAGAGCTTTAGATATTTAGAACGGAGCAATGCCAAATGGTCACTCACATAAATCCTGCCAACCATGGCTCTGGGGTCCAAAAAATATAGAATGGACATTCCTTGGGTGGATCACTTGTTTCTTTTTTACCCATTGCATGCGGGAAAACCCTAAATGGGTACCTTGGCAGACAGTGCTGGCCCAGATCAGACCCCACAGAACACCATGTCTGATCAGGGCCTGCACTATTTGCTAACAGAATTTTCCATCAAAAATAGAAAAAAATAGGCCTGACACCCCTTATATGACAAATGGACTGGTCCAACATATAGCAATAGAAGAGTCCACTAGTATACAATTGGTTAATGTAATAAATATGACAATTGTCTGAAGTTAGCCGGTGGAGCGACAGGCCCTCTTGGGCCTCTTGTTTCATTTTGGTTTCCATGGCCATAAAATCACATTATATTACATAGGCGTGTAAATTTAATGTGAGCATGCACCTCTTTCTCTGAAAGGTGGTAGTTCAGTTGCCGAAACCTAATGTAGAAATAGTCACATTATATTACATAGGCGTGTAAACAACAGTTTCGAAGTCTAATTGTTGGTTTTCTTTTGCTCCAACATTTCAGTGGTTTCTTGCTGTTGAGTCCTCAGCGTTGTTTCATCTCTGTGGTTGTTTGATTATTTGTGATCATTGAGATGTTGCCCTGATGAGTTAGGAGGCCTTCATGCGGTCTGAACAAATTATTTGTCTAAATCGCGACGGAAGTAAGGGCGAGGATTGTGGCCACGTAAAATCGATTTAAGCCCCCCCCCCCCTCCCCCCCCCCCCCCCCCCGAGTGGAATTCGTTTCCGCTGTCCTTTCGGCTTTCCGCTATTGATGTTTCCATCAGGGTCTGTTGTTTCATGTTTGTGTTTCTTTCCCTTTTGTGGTTTTTTTTTTTTTTTTTGGTTTGGGTTTTACGGCCCTTTCAAGATTATTTCACTCATATCGAGCCGATCCTTAATCAGAGGTGGGGGAAACCGGAGTACCCGGAGAAAAAACACCAGACCTTCCGTTGCAGAACTTGGCGTCTCACTCCCTTTTGTGTCTCTGATTGGAGCTGTGGGTTGATTGCATCGATTCCTGATCACTGCCTCCACTTCGGTTTTGTCTGTTCCCCGTCATTTTTAATTGAAAATAAAATTTCTTGTCGGTCATTAATATTGCATAAATTTTTATGGCCCTCCCTGTACATGTATATTGCAATATAAGGCCGCGTCAAGCGAAAACTTGCTTCAGGCTTTACGGAAAGTAAAGACTTGAATCATCATTTGAGCCCCGCCAAGCGAATTTGGGTCTTCGAGCATTCCGTCATGACAAACTTTAACTGCGCATGCCCAGCCATTCAGAGGGGCCAGGGATATGGCTTTCTGTCTGAAGGTTCCTCTTGATTCACTGCTTGTATGAGCGAGCAGCGAAGGTTCTGGCGAGACTGCGCGGATGCGCAGGCTCGCCTGAACCTTCACTGCTCGCATAGGCGATAAGTACCAAAATCGCTTGGCGGGGCCCATTTAATTATTTATCAGAGAAAATCAGGCTAAATATTTCTTATGAGGGCAAACAATTCACATGAAATGCCAAGCCTCATTTTCTGCTCGAAATTAGATAACAAAATAAAATAGCGTCTGCCACGGTCGCGCTTAACGCTTTACGATTATTTATTAATCCTCCGTTAGAATAGCGGTTAATCAGCAGATGGATATACCCCCTGTGGTTATATATATATTGTGACAGTCCATATTAAATTATAACGGCAATAAACTTCGAACATTTATATCCCCAGATAAATTATTGAATTGTAGGGATTCGATTTGAGATTTTTAGCTCACCAATGTCGAAGGCTCCGGGGACGCTTGTAAATAGTCCGTTGTCGTCTGCGTCTGCGTCAACACTTTCAAATGACATCTCCCCTGAAGCCTCTGGGCCCAAATTTTATCTGTGCCATCCTTGGGCTGGAAAATTGAATTTTTTTTTTTTTTTTTGTTATCTTTTTTATGAAAATCGGCTCATTAGTTTGGTTTCTATGGCAACTTTTAGTTTCCATAGACGTATAATCGGGAAAATTGAAATATGACATTTACTGTCAAGCCTCTGCAGACATTTTGATAAAACTTTCATAGAAATGTGCCTTAGGCAATCTACTATCTGCCATATGATTTTAGCCCTGCTGCTCGTTTTTATTGGTTGCCATGCAAAATGAAAAAAAAAAAAAAAAAGAATAGAACAAAAAACTTAAAAATCATCTTCTCAGAAGCCATACGCTCTAGGAGGCAGATACTTTTCGGAAATATTTACCATATTGGCCTGTACAGGTTTTGTATTTTTATCAAATTCGGCTCTTTAGTTGGTTGCTATGGCAACTTAAATTTTCCATAGACTTACAATGGGGAAAATTGAAAAAAATGGCATTAACTGCCCAACCGTGGCAATATTTTGACACAACTTTCATAGAAATATCCCTTAAGCACTGTACCACCTGGCATATGATTTTAGGCATATTGCCTATTTCATCGGTTGTCATGGAAACAAAAAAAAATAGAAAACATATTTTAAAAATCATCTCCTCGGAAACCTAGTGCTCTATGAGACTGAGAATTTATGGGATATTCACAATAGTTAGCTTTACAGGTTTCGTGTTTTTTTTTTATGAAACTCGGCTCTTTGGTTTGGTTACGATGGCAACTTAGAGTTTTCATAAACTTATAATGGGGAAAACTGAAAAATGGCGTAACTGCAAAATCTTAGCAGATAGTTTGACACACTTTTCATAGAAATGTTCCTGAAGTAATCTACCATCTTTCATATGATTTTAGGCTATTGCTCATTTTACTGGTTACTATGGAAACCAAAATGAAAAGAAAAAAAACATACTTGAAAAATCGTCTCCTCAGAAACCATATGCTCTATGAGGCTGAGAGTTTATGGAAATATTCACCATATTTGCCTCTACAGGTTCTGTATTTTTTTATTTTTTATTTTTGGAATTTGGCTCTTTTGTTTAGTTGCTATGGCAACTTAGAGTTTCCATTGACTAATAATGGGGAAAATTGAAAAATGGTATTTACTGCCATACCTTTGCAGATATTTTGACAAAACTGTAATAGAAATGTTCCTGAGGTAATCTACCATCTGCCATATGATTTTTAGGCTTATTGTTCATTTTTACTTAGGCTTACCCAAGTCCTTACATTTACCTTTTATTTATATTTTTTTACATATTTTATATCAAATGAAAGTCCTTTTAAACAAAAAAATATATAAAAGTATCTTTAGTCTGGATCTCTGATTGTTAATTTCACAATTCTCATACACAGATTGTATTGATATTTTTTGTAAACAATTAATTCTACACTGGACACTTAATTAACAGACTTGGGCAAGTCTAATTTTTACTGATTGTCATGTAAACCAAAATGAAAAAACAAAATCGAAAAAAAAATCATCTCCTAAGAAACCGTATGCTCTATGAGGCTGAACCTTTGTGGAAATATTCATCCTATTTGCCTTTTCGGGTTTGGTGTTTGTTTGTTGTTGTTTTTTTTTTATATGAAATTCGGTTCTTTAGTTTGGTTGCTATGGCATCTTAGAGTTTCTATAGATTTGTAATAGGCAAAATTGCAAATTTGCATTTACTGCCAAGCCTTAGTAGATATTTTGACAAAACTTTCCTGAAATATTTTTAAGCAATCATCTATCTGCCGTATGATTTTGACTTGACTTGATAGATTTTGTAAGGTAACCGGGCGCTAAAAGCACATAGATGCTGCTCCCATCTCGCTAAATGGGATTAGTTTATGAACTGCTCTTTCCAAGACCTCCAATGTGCTGGCACTTGTCAATTCGACAGGTGTCAGCTGACCAATGGGAATATAGCCGTATGATTTTATACCAACTGGTCACTTTTATTGGTTGCCATGGAAACCAAAATGCGCCTAAAAATAGAATAAAAACACACTTAAAAATCGTCTTCACAAAAACCATATTCTCTATGAGGCTGAGACTATATGGAAATATTCAACATATCTGAACAGGTTTTTTTTTTTTTATGGAATTCGGCTCTTTAGTTTTGTTGCTATGGCATCTTAGAGTTTCTATAGATTTGTATTGGGGAAAATTGAAAATTTGCATTTACTGCCAAGCCTTAGTAGATATTTTGCAAAAAATTCATGGAAATATTTTTAAGCAATCTTGTTTCTGCCATATGATTTTAGGCCTACTGCTCATTTTTATTGGTTGCCACTGGAAACCAAAATAAAATAATAGAACAATAAAAAAAGATTTTTTTTAAAACAATCATCTCCTCATAAACCATATGCTCTATGAGGCTGAGGCTTTGTGGAAACATTCACCATATTTGTCTTTACAGGTTTTGTGTTTTTTATGAATGTTTGCTCTTAAATTTGGTTGTTATGGGAAGTTAAGAGTTTCCATAGACGTATAATGAGGTAAATTGAAAAATGACTTTTACATCTTTCAAGATATTTTAAAACCTTCCAGAGAAATGTTCCTTAAACAATGTTCTATCTGCCATTTGATTTTAAGGCTAATTGGTTGCCACAGTTGTTTGTTAATTGTCGTCTGTTGTCTTGCAACAACAGATTCAAGAGACATCAAACCTCTAAAGGCACCAGGCTGATTGGGTCAAAATTTTATCTGTAGCGTCTTTGGATGCAGGGCTTCCATGGTTAATTAATACATGGCTGCCAGTGGGCAGTGCTCCCTGTGCTCTGGTGTGTATAGTGACCCATGGGCATCTTGTTTATTTAGTGCAGTTTACCCATTACGAAAACACGCCTTTATTCAGAATTTTGCCATTAAAAATGATTTTCTTCGTTATATATATTAAAAAATCCGATATTTTCACATTTCTGCTCTAAACATAGATTACGGGTATCCGTTACAACCGCCCCAACGAGGCAGTGCTATCGAGTACCAACAATCTACGTTTTAAGCGGAAATTAGAAAAAAAATATGTATACCCCTTCATACCTCAGTTTTACTCTATGGACGTTTGTTTAATGTTGTTTGAATCAGGTTTGACGTTGCCGACAACACTATTTAGATCAGTCTGGAGACGTTCCTTCCAATTTTGTGAGAAAGTTTCCCGACATTGAGATGAAATGACATCTCAAGCCCTGTCGCCCAATGAAACCAATATAGTTTATATGCGAGGACGGTCTGACGCGCATCACTTTGCCTGGACAAGCTTAGACCTTCTGAACGGATTACCAATACTCATGTGCGGTCAGTTTCAGCTCTTGCAGCCCAATGTATTTCTCTAAGCCCACCCCCACTCCCGACACCCCAACCCCACCAACGGGCGTGGCCTGTCATTTATGTGTTAATGGAAAGTTCTGAAACTATATTACATTACATTAACACGTCCGTGCTATGATTACCCTTGTAAAGTAAAAGTGAAGGTAATGATCAGGAATCGATATAATTAACCCAAAGCTCCAATCACAGACATCAAGGCAATGAAACACAAACATGAAACAACTAGACCCTAATGGAAACATCACTAGCGGAAAAACAAAAGGACAGTTACTGTCCCATACACACTCAAAGACAAGCCATAACAAAAATAAATCACGACAGGAGAACCGCCTTGGAACGGTTAGTGGAACGAATATCACTGGGTGGCTTAAATCGATTTTACGTGGTCACAATCCTCGCCCTTACCTCCATTATTTAGACAAATAATTTGTTCAGTCCGCATGAAGACCTTCGAACTCGTCAGTGCAAAATCTCCGTGATTACAACAGAGATGAAACAACGCTTTTCTCATAAGTTGAGTTTACTAGGGTATTTTGTCTTTATTTTTGCTCAAAAGTATAGCTTAGTGGTACACTTTGGAACCACCTCACAATCTATGTCTTGAAACATCAGGTTAACATGTCCGTGTAATGAACACCCGTCCAAACAACACTTCTTATGAAGAAAACTGAAGTTTACAGGGATAAACAATTTTCTTGATGCTGCTCAAAGACATAGGTTCTAGATCACATTTTGTCCGTCGTGCGTCCGTACCTGGGACAGTCCGTCCGTGCGTTAACTATATTTTTTTTCAAATGATATCTCCTAAGGCATTGAACCGATTATGACCAAACTTGGCAGAAATGAGTTTTGGGTAGTCCTGTTTCAAAATTGTTCAAATGGTTCCGGTCTGTTGCAAATCTAGGTCCAGCCAAAAATATTGTTTAACTGACAATTTAAAAAGAATCTTCTTCCCTGAAACCAGAAGGCCCAGGTCTTTGGTATTTGGTATGAAGCTTCATCTAGTGAACGTCTACTTAAATTGTTCAAATTATAGCCCTGTGGCCAAAATGCCCACATGTTACCAATAGACTTATATCTAGGGAATGTCTTTAGGAATATTCTTGCCTAAAACCAGAAGGACCATGCCTTTGTTATTTGGTATGAAGCTTCATCTACTGAACCTCTAAAATGATTTTTCAAATTATAGCATTGAGGCCAAAAATGGCCATGCCCCTGGGCCACAGAGTTATAAAGGGAAAACCTTTAACAATTTTCTTGTCTGAAACCAGAAGGCCTAGGTATTTGATATATAGTATGAAGCTTCATCTAGTGGACCTCTGCCATGATTGTCAAAATTATAGGCCTCGGGCAACAACTTGCTTTGCTCTGGAGTGCACTTAATTGGTACATTTTATTTTGGAGATATTAGAATAGTAGAATTAGTAGTTGAACCCTGGATCTATGAAGATGCATTCAATGCATATCTGAAACAAATAAAAATGATATTTTCACACTGTGAAAAATGACATCACCTTGTTATTTTCACAGTAGCAGCCCGGACTACTTTTTCTCGCCAAAACTCATATGCTATCGATAAAATAATTCTGTAAAATACCTTGAAAAACACCCATTGAACTGTAGAAATGCTGTATTCAAAAATGGCGATGTGTTTATGTTTTGAAATTGACCGTTGTGATGTCATAGCCAGGTAAAAAATATGACGTACGATACGATTGATCAATTACAGTAAATATCCCAATAAAATTATAGTATTTTATGTCGTGGGTTGAAAACATCCGAATTTTCACTCGTGCTTCGCACTCGTGAAAATGTGGATGTTTTCAATACACTCGATGACATGTTTTTGGTATCCACCTCAAAAAAGTAAATATCCTCTATTTATATCATTCAGGTAAACAAACATGTCTTGCCTTTCTTTACAGTTTCTTTTTCTTTCTTTCTTTTTTTTTCTTCTAAACATCGCTTATGATATTCTGGTACTCAGGTGAGCGTTACAGAACCATATTGGATCTCTTGTTTATCACATAGAGAGAATCCACTATGTCACACTGATGTGTAATTATAATGAGAAACAGGAAAAATATTTAAAAAAAAAAAAACTAGAAATGCGTCCATAGGACACGGATGCCCCCGCCTGAAAATATGTCTATGTTCGTATTCATCTATAGAAAGTTATTGACCGTGTTTAAGTTTTGGACCCTTTTTTCACATTTGACCTCTAATTATGACCTTGACCTTGAAGGTAAGGATCTTGATTTTGTGTGAGGCAGATTGTCTCATGAAGGCCAACATGCCTGCCAAGTAATTCCAAAATCCATCCAGAGATAAGAAAGTTATTGACTGCGTTTAAGTTTCGGACCATTTTTTTTTAACTTTGACCTTTAAGTACGACCTTGACTTTGGACGTATGAATCTGGGTTTGCACATGACACATCTTCTCATGATGGTTAACATTTCTTCAAAGCAATTTCAAAATCCATCCAGAAATAAGTAAGTTATTGACTGCGATTAAGTTTCGGACCGTATTTTTTACCTCTGACCTCTTAAGTATGACCTTGACCTTGGAGGTACGGACCTGGGTTTTGCACGTGACACATCGTCTCATGATGGTTAACATTGCTTCAAAGTAATTTCAAAATCCATCCAGAAATAAGAAAGTTATTGACTGCGTTTAAACTTCGGACCCTTTTTTGACCTTTGACCTCTAAGTATGACCTTGACCTTGGAGGTACGGACCTGGGTTTTGCATGTGACATGCCTTCTTATGATGTTAACATTTCTGCCAAGTAATTTTAAAATCCATCAAGAAATAAGAACGTTATTGGCTGCGTTTAAGTTTCGGACCCTTTTTTGACCTTTAACCTCTAAGTATGACCTTGACCTTGGAGGTACGGACCTCGGTTTTGCACGTGACACGCCGTCTGATGATGGTTAACATTTCTGCCAAGTAATTTTAAAATCCATCAAGAAATAAGAAAGTTATTGGCTAAATTTAAGTTTCGGACTCAGGGACGCACCAACGGAAGAACGGACGGACAGGGGCAACGAATGGCGGGGGGGGCATAAAAAGTTGGTTCTGCAGATATGAACGACGCCATTATAATGTAATGCATTACGAAGTACCCACAACATATGTCTTGGAGCAGAAATAAGAAAAATAATATATAACCCCCACTAAACCCCAGTTTTCTCCGAGTATATAAATTGGGTCAAGGAGATCTTCATTTCACGGACCTTTTAAAGTGATGGCCTTGAGTTTTGTAAAGCTTACCAAAAATACTCCTTCTACTGGAAATCGAACAAGGTGGAGTATTCTGTGTGTTATGTTCGGGATGCTTCAAACACGGAGTAGAGTATATGTTCTAGTTCTTTGTGATAGGGTTTCCAACATGGAACTTTGAAAATATTTGAGGGCCACTACTGAGGCCTAATTGGCCGAAACTAGCTAGAATGGTCCAGAAAACTTGTACACTCGGACAGTGTTTTGGTTTTGTTCATTTGGTGTAATCCTAGCTACGAAAGGAAAAACTATTTATAGACCATATTAAACTTAACCTGCCTTCAAATACATGTTGCAGTGCGGATTATATTTTCTGTTCCTTTGGAATAGAGATTCCAACATGGAACAATGAAAATATTTGAGGGTCACTGATTGGCGAGGCCTAATTTGGCCGAAACTAGTCAGGGACATTTCTCAGTTCTTTGGTACACGCCTTGCTTCCAAAGAGTAACCGTTCGTAGAAAATATAAAACTTCACTACAGCTAGAGTTAAGGGACTGTGTTGTCGCCGGTAAACGACTCCCTGTCCATCATTATGGGGCAGATTCAATTTTCTAGTCCTTTGGGATCGGGTTTTAACCATAGAACTTTGAAAATATTTGAGTGTCACTTGAACAGGCCAAATTGGCCGAAGCTTGCTAATCTGATACAGAAAACTTGTAAACTCGGACAGTTTTCAATTATTTGTGCATTTCTTATTTCCCATTATGATAACACACCCGTGCGACATTGTGCATGTTTTAACATCTCCAAAATGGCTACTTTTCTGATGAAAATTTGTGATATTACTATCATTTATACTGCAAACAAAGGTTGTGGGTGCTCGTTAGAACCGCCTCAATGAGGCGGTTCTAGCGAGTTCCCACAACCTATGCCTGTGAGCAGAAATAAGAAAAAATAATATACATGTATATCCCCGTAAACCGCCGTTTTCTCTATATAAAGTGGGGTAACCCTTTTATAGAACATATTTAACGTCAGTACAGCTGATGTGTGGCGGCCGTGTGGCGGCCGTAAAAAGTCTCCCTGCCTTACATCATAGTGTAGTTTATATTTTCTTGTCCTTTGGGATCATTAATTCCATTGTGGAATTTTGAAAATATTTTGAGGGTCAATGATGAGGCCTAATTGGCCGAAACTAGCTAGTCTGGCCAAGAAAACATGTACATGTACACTCCATGTTTTCCTGTTTTATTGTGTATTCCTTGCTTCCAAAGGATAACCCTTTCATAGAACATATTTAAGGGGGTGGTTAATACAAGGAATTGTTAACGTGATGCAAAGGATTAACTTTTCATAGACCGTATTACTTCAGCTAGTGTTAAGGGGCTGCGACGACGCAAATTCATGTATATCACAGGGCTGTGTTACACAGTGTATCTAAATGCCTGAAGTCATGTCAGACTTTCAGCAAATACTCCTAATACTGGAAATGGAACTGACAGAAGTTAAAATAATAATAATAATAATAATAATAATAATAATAATAATAATAATAATAATAATAATAATAATAAAAATAATAAAAATCGACAATATTCATAGAGGGTAACACATTTAGTGGGGCTTGGACAAATAGATTGGGGTGCATGTTGCTTCCACGCACCACACACGAGTACTGGTAAACCGCTTAGAGGGACTAAGCCTGCCCAGGCAAAGCGGTGTGTGTCAGATCGTCCAATGCATATAAGCCTTCTGGTTTCATTGGGCGGCAGGGCTTGAGATGTCATTTCATCTCAATGTCGGGTGAAAGTCCAACACAGTTGGAAGCAACGTCTCCAAAATGACCTTAATAGTGTTGACGGGGACGTTAAACCCCAATTCAAACAAACAAACAATAACACATTTAGTACTAGTACTAATCTTGGCCTTTTTTTCCTGAGTAGAAACCAGTACTAAGTTATGTGGATACAGTCTGTTGCTCAAGGAAACAGCACATGGCGCTTGCGGGGATCGAACCGGCTACCTCTCGATCTCAAATCCGATGCTTTACTACTGCACCACAGCGCTCCACGGACAATTCTGTATGTGTCATATTAAGGTGGCTTTGGAAACTATTTGAAACGTCTCCCTGCCCTCCATCATAGTGTAGATTATATTTTCGAGTCTTTTGGGATCGGAATACCAACATGGAAATTTTGAAATCTTTTAGGGTCACTGATGAGGCCTAATAGGCCGAAGCTAGCCAATCTGGCCCAGAAACCTTGTACTATCGGATAGTTTTCAGTTCTTTGGTATACTTCATGCTTCCACATAGACCATATTAAGAAGTTATGGGGAAAGTTTACGCAAACACGCCTATACAAATACATTGCCACCTTTATCGCCGAAAATATGAAAATTTTATGATGAAAAATTGTGATATTTTTCTTATTTCTGCTCAAAATATAGATTGTGGGCACTCGTTAGAACCGCCTCATCGAGGCGGTTCTAACGAGTACCCACAGTCTATATTTTAGACCAGAAATAAGAAAAATAAGGTATACCCCTGGAAACCCCAGTTTTACTATATAAAAGTGGGCTTCAAGGGGAACAAAATTATATAGGCGTGTTTTCGTGATGAGTGTCTAAAAGGTAACACGAATTATATTCCACAGCCGACAAAACAGACAACAGCCACGTATGCCATCTTTTCAGGGTTTTTTTATCCGAGCTTGCATATAGTTTGTGCGTATTTATGTTTTGATGAAATACTTCAGGCCCTCGGGGCATTGCTAAAGGTCATTTACATCTTTAAACAAAAATCTGGAGGGCACGCGTAAAAACTACAAAATGGTATGAACTGACAAAAAGAAATCAGATTAGCCTGCGCGCATGCAGTCTGAGCGGTCGTCTGCGCTCGGCATCTTGTATGTACATGTACATGTATGTAATTTGCTCATGTGAACAGCAAAAATTCTGATCAGACTGCTTTTGGCATTTGTTTGTTTTACTGTCCCCGGTTTCAATGTAATACATGCATTTGGAATGAAGCCTACAGTGAGGGAGGTTGTGTGTTTTTTAAACGAAAGTAGAAATATGGAATTTGTACATACTGATCAAAAGCATGTATGCTGTATTTGTTCGACAGGACCCCAGTTTCCGAAATAAAAAAAACAAAACAAGCAAACTGGAGTACAGTGCAATTTTCCCAAAAAGGTAAAAATATTCATTATTCATCATTTTTACTATTATTTTTACTATTATTATTATTATGATTATTATTATTATTATCATCATTATTAATAGTAGTAGTAGTAGTAGTAGTAGTAGTAGTAGTTTTACTCAATACGAAAACACGCCTATATAATTTTGAACCCCTTGAACCCACTTATATGTAGTAAAACTGGGGTTTACACGGGGAATAACTTATTTTTCTTATTTCTGCTCTAAAATATAGATTGTGGGTACTCGTTAGAACCGCCTCATCGAGGCGGTTCTAACGAGTACCCACAATCTAAATTTTGAGCAGAAATAAGAGATATATCAAAATTTTGCATCTAAAATTTCGATTTATTTTTTCGGCGGTACAATTTACATTGTATTTGTATAGGCGTTTTTACGCAATGTGTTACTTGAAGTCGTAGTAGCGCAGTAGGGGGAGGATAAAGAGGAGGAAGAGAAGCGTCAACAAGAGTAATAACTACCGCTAGTAACAGTAGTAGTTGTAGTATTAGTAGTAGTAGTAGTAGTAGTAGTAGTAGTAGTAGTTTTGTTTGATTTGAGGTTTCACGTCCCCGTCAACACTGTAAAGTTCATTTTGGAGACGTTGCTTCCAATTTTGTGGGACTTTTACCCGACATTGAGATAAAATGACATCTCAAGCCTGTCGCCCAATGAAACCAATAGGGTTTATTAGCAAGGACGGTTCACCTCGCACCGCGGTTCCTGGACAGGCTTAGATACTCTGAGCGGTTTACCAGTACTAGTGTGTAGGTCGGACTCAGCTCTGCGTGGAAGCATCATGCAGCCCATATATTTCTTCAAGCCCCTATGGGCGGGGCCGAAATAGTAGTAGTAGTAGAAGTAGTAGTAGTAGTAGAAGTAGTAGTAGTAGTAGTAGTAGTAGTAGTAGTAGGGTAGCAGTAGTAGTAGAGCAATAGTTTTTGTTGTAGTAGTAGTAGCGTAAGTAGAGTAGTAGTTTTGTCTTTGTTTGAATTGAGGTTTAACGTCCCCGTCAAGACTACTTAAGTCATTCTGGAGACGCTGCTCCCGACATTGAGAATAAATGGCATCTCAAGCCCTGTGGCCATTGAAACCAACAAGGCTTTCATGCATTGAAGGGTCTGACTCACATCACTTTGCTTGGGCAGGCTTAGGCCTTCTAAGCGGTTTACCAGTACTCATGCGTGGTCAGTTTCAGCTCTGCGTGGAAGCACCATGCAGCCCAATCTATTTCTCCAAACCCCGATGGGCGGGGGGGGGGGGAAGTAGAGAAGAAGTAGCAGAAGTAGCAGAAGTAGTAGTAGTAGTAGTAGTAGTAGTAGTAGTAGTAGTAGTAGTAGTAGTAGTAGTAGTAAAGCAATAGTAGTAGAGCAATAATAGTAGAGCAATAGTAGTAGTTGTAGTAGTAGTTGTTGTTGTTTTTGTTGTTGTTGTTCTTGTAGTTTTTGCTGTATTATTATTCACGTTGTTTTAGTATCGGATTTTTCATTCTTTGTTTTTACTAATTTATGATTACCCTGTAAACTAATAAATGTAAATAAATTAGGAGTTGCCTCGAGCTAATTGTTAAACAAATGCGCAAACGGAGGTCGTTAACGCTGACTTTAGGACTCCGCGAAGGCTGAACACCAAACGGGAGTGACATTACGTTGGTGTAATTAAATCATCAGCGCAGAACCAGATCAGCAATCGCACATAACGAAAGCACATCCGTGTTATATATATATAGAGAATCTTACACGAGTGGTCATTTCATATGATATTTATGAAACGAGCCTTTGGCGAGTTTCAGATATGTCATATAAATGGCTACGAGTGTAAGATTCTGTTTATCATATGACCACTTTAGATTGGATTTTATCGCCTTTAAATTTGACAAATTGTCCACAATAAACTACATGGTTGACATGAGCGTCGTCATGGCGTTACATAATCCTGCCAAAGTGTTGTTATTACGCGTGTGGCCATACGATGTTTATTACACGACGTTATCCGCGGCTTATCAAAGACGTCATATGATAAACATGTATTGGATTTTTCAAACATCACGAAAACACGCCTACATAATTCTTACCCCCTTGAACCCCACTTTTGTACAGTAAAACTGGGGTTTACAGGGGTAAACCTTATTATTCTTATTTCTGCTCTGAATTATATAGATTATGGGTACTCGTTAGAACCGCCTCATCGAGGCGGTTCTTACCAGTACCCACCGTCTATCTTTTGAGCAGAAATAAAAAAAAATATCACAATTGTTCATCTGAAAATTGTTGTTTTTTTTCGGCGATAAAATTTACATTGTATTTGTATAGGCGTGTTTTGGTAATGTCTTTTCTGATGAAAATGTGTGGTATTTTTCTTGTTTATTCTCCAAACATAGGTTTGGGGTGCTCGTTAGAACCGCCTCATTAAGGCGGTTCTAACGAGTACCCACAACCTATGTCTTGGAGCAGGGATAAAGCAAAATAATGTTTACCCCCGTAAACCCAGTATATATAAAGTGGGGTTTAGGGGGTCTTTGTTTCACGGACTTGTTCATGTGATGAGAACGTAAATTCAGTGATTCAGTAATTGAAATGTGAAATACCGCTATTAGCAACAGCTTTAGGTTTCACATTCTTTTTCTTTGCATTTCCTACACCCAGTGTCACCTTTCGGACCTAAAGACCACTTTTAAACAGTCCCAAAGTAGGTTTTAGTACAGTAATTTTACTGTCTATACCCAGTCAGCAAATAATACAGCGCCATCGTCGGGCCGGTAGCAATACGTCGTATCGCAATCGGCCGACGGTGGCCCGCTATTTCGTGCTGATAGGGTACATGTATACCGAAGTCGTCATCGTCCGTCCGTCCACAATAATTATTTCTTCAAACAACATCTTTTTTTACCGAACTCTTGGTTATTGTTCAAATGGGTCCTGTCCCCACAACGAGTACCCACAACTTATGTCTTGGAGCAGGGATAAAGCAAAATAATGTTTACCCCCGTAAACCCCAGTATATATAAGGTGGGGTTTAGGGTGGTCTTTATTCCATGGACTTGTTCACGTGATGAGAACGTAAATTCAATGATTCAGTAATTGAAATGTGAAATACCGCTATTTAGCAGCAGCTTTAAAATACATTCAGAAGGTTTCAATTTTTTTTCTTTGCATTTCCCACACGCAATGTCACCTTTCGGACTGTTCAAAAGTGGTCCAAATAATACAGCGCCATCGTCGGGCCGGTAGCGATACGACGTTGCAACGTCGTATCGCTATCGTCCGACGGTGACCCGCTATTTCGTGCTGATAGGGTACATGTATACCCTTTTAAATCAAACGTTAATATTTCCCGCTTATTTACGATTGAAAATAAAATCAATTATTACGGCCGCAGAGTAGTTCTAAAACGTACCCACACTATGTTTTTTTTTTTTTTGTTTTTTTTTTTTAGCAAAATTAAAGCAGATTAAAAGCACTATTAAAGAACATATGGGCCCCGTCAAGCGATTTTGGTACTTATCGCCTATGCGAGCAGCGAAGGTTCAGGCGAGCCTGCGCATCCGCGCAGTCTCGCCAGAAACTTCGCTGCTCGCTCATACAAGCAGTGAACCAAGAGGAACCTTCAGACAGAAAGCCATATCGCTGGCCCCTCTGAATGGCTGGGCATGCGCAGTTAAAATTTGTCATGACGGAATGCTCGAAGACACAAATTCGCTTGGCGGGGCTCATATAGTATGCCCCCTTTGCGTTCCCCAGTTTTAGTTCACCTGAACATCTCCTTTGTTTTACCGAACTTAACGGGAATGGTTCTTGTTCAAATGGTTCCTGTCCATTGCACTTCTAGGTCACAGAAGCCAAACTGAAAACCAAAACATTTTTCCTGTCTCAGGAAATCACAAGGCGCAGGTCTGAAGCTTCATCAAGTAAACCTCTATCACGATTTTCAAATTTTAGTCCCGGGGCCAAAATTGGTTCGGCCACTGGGCCCACTTGTTTTACATAGACTTACTAGTATATGGAAAACCTTTGAAAATCATACTATCTAAACCAGAAAGCCCAGGCATTTGATACATGGTGCACAGCTTCAAATAGTGGACCTTTTCAAAGCTTGTTCAAATTATTGCCCTGGGGTCAAAAACTGCCCCCAGGGACCTTCATGTTTTACACAGGCTTATACATGTATAGGAACACCTTTAAAAATCTTCTTGTCTGAAAACTGAGGATCCATGCCTTTGAAATTTGGTACACAGCTTCGTCTAGTGGGCCTCTACCAAGACGGTTCTCCTTATAGCCCTGGTGCCAAAACTTTTTGTTTGATTTGTAATTTAACATCCCCGTCCACACTATTAAAGTCATTTTGGAGACGTTGTTCCAATTTTGTGGGACTTTTACCCGACATTGAGATAAAAGGACATCTCAAGCCCCATTGCTCAACGGAACCAATAGGGTTTATAAGCAAGGACGGTCCGACACGCACTTTTGCCCGGACAGGCTTAGACCTTCTAAGCCAGGATTAGACCTTCTAAGCGGTTTACCAGTACTCATGTGCGCGATCGGTTTCAGCTCTGCTTGGAAGCACCGTGCAGCCCAATCTATTTCTTCAAGTCCCGATGGGCGGGGGCCTCATCTTGGGGTCCATATATGTTTTTTTTTTTTTTTGCACACCAGACAAGGAAATCCGTGATTTTACCCTGGCATAGAAATTTATGCTCCGACCCTGTTGTTCCGGTCCAAAATCGAAAATAATTGGGTGTTTGATAAATGCGCCGTCACAGCACGTTACGTGACGTCACTAAACATTCCCAGCAGTGTCAACACAATATGGCGGACGTTGGTAGCCGAAGTGACTGCAGCATTAAAAATCCGCGCTAAGAAATGGAAGGTATGCAAGAAAAAGAATTCAATATTGGTGTGAGGGGTGGATGGAAAAATCCGTCCCTCAGGACGGATTTTTCCATCCACACCTCACACCCATATAAGATTCTTATATTCCTCTCTCCCCCATGTCCCTCACTTCCATCCGCTCTAATGTCTGTTCTATCTATTTTCCTTGTTTTAAAATTGCGAGTTTTTCACTTCATTGCGAAAACACGTCTATACAAAAACATTAAACCTTTATCGCCGAAAAAATGAAAAAATAAGATGAAAAATCGTGATATTTTTCTTATTCCTGCTCTAAAATATAGATTGTGGGTCAATGAGGCGGTTCTAAAGAGTACCCACAATCTATATTTTAGAGCAGAAAAAATAAGAAAAATGAGGCTTACCCCTGCAAACCCCAGTTTTACTATATAAAGCTGGGGCTCAAGGGGGTCAAAATTATATGGGCGTGTTTTCGTGATATAGAATATCATTATTGATTTTTCCCGCTTCCCGAAAAAAAAAACTTAGATTTTGTCAAACATTTAGGGACGTAGGACGTTTAGTTGCCCCACCACAATTAAATTTTCCTAATGTGATCCCACTATGTCAGCATTCATAATTGCATACATTTTATATTCAAGTCAAGAAGGCGTTCAATCATTAAACGACATTGAAATAATACACCCAGTGACAGTAAAGGTAACCCCTTAATGACAATTGACTCTTCCACCTTATATTTTTGGACTGGTCCGATTGCAAAATGTAGAGTGTCAGATTTATTTCGTTTGCTGCACCAGTTTCCGAACTTTGGGAACAGAGAAGGTCCTGATCAGACGCCGCGCAGCGCGGTGTCTGATCAGGGTCTTCACTGTTTTCCCAGTGCCCCATTTTTGGGAAGCTACAAATAGGTCAATATGGGTTAAAATACCATTCCCAATGCAATAAACGGCTCTTTGAAGGACAAATGTTTGTAGCAAATTTATGATATATCACTAAAAACAGGATGAAAACCCCGTAAAAAGGCCCCACCGAAGTCAACAGAAGTCATCATTTTCTGCTGGACTAAAGTTAAAATGATCAGCATAAATGAAGTTTTTCATTCCACATGAAAACTTCAGCACTTTATAGCAAACAGTGTCGATTCTGATGCCCATGCGTGTCTGCGTATGTGCGTATACTTGCGTCCGCCGCATATACATGTAGTTACATATGCCCTCAATCAAAAAAGGGCCCCCGCCTATCGGCTCTTGGAGAAATTGATTGGGCTGCATGGTGCATGGAACCGACCGCAAACCGCTTAGAGGATCTAAGCCTTCCCAGAAAAGTGGTGCGAGACGCGCCGTCCATGCATATAAGCCCTATTGGTTTCATTGGGCGGCAGGGCTTGAGATGTCATTTCATCTCAATGTCGGTTAAAAAGTCCCAACATCGTCTTTAAAATGACCTATGCGGTGTCGAGCAAAGCAGTAAAGCAAATGAAGTGCGCATAGTATTAGATGCGTCGTATATTTGGTATTAAATCATAGGTCAACTTAGTCAATGTTTGGCAAACGTAAATTCCAAAAATCTTTCAACAATCAACAGTAGGCATCCAGGTGAAATAATCGAAACTGACAATTTTCTTATGAACAATTGTGATATTTAGATTATGTATGCTACAAACGTAGACTTGCTTATTTGTATTGGAGTTTAACGGCCTAGTCAACACTATTTTGGTCATTTTTGAACCGGTCATTTTACCTATCCACACTTTTCCAGGGCAAGCTTATATGTAAGCGGTTAACCAGTACAGTCAGAAACTGACAACTACACTTATTGAATCAGCGGAAGGGTGCGAATGACCGTAGAAAAGGTTTTCATGATCAAACTCCACGAAATAATGTTGCCGACCCCTGCAGGTATCACACCCGCGTCCTCCTGGTCACCAGTCAGACGCGCATCCGACTGAGCTACCGAGACCGGCTCACAAACATAGACTGTAGGTGCTCGTAAGGACCGTCTATTTAACGAGTAGCAGCAATCTATAATCGCGTATTTGAGCAATGAACAGATGAAAAGAAGAAAATAATATATATCTCCATTTTTCTGGTGCTTTACACGTGTACTTTTTTGTTTACATTATGCATCAGGGGACAGTTTCGCATTTGAGGGTGGACGTTTTTCAAAATATTATAGTAGGAGGGTCAATAATGGCATGGTTGCCCATAGAAATTGTGATATGTGGATATTTTTGCCAATGTGGGCTTCTTTGCTGAGTATCTGTACTTTTATGAAATGGAATACGAAACTATCACCCCGGCTGTCTGGATGCTGTGCAAGTTCAAGGTGCAGCGGCATATCTGAATTCACGAAGGTAGCTTTGGCACTAAAAAGTGTCTGTTTTTCAAAGAGGATTCCTGAAAAAGTTTACTGGTTATGGTATACTTTTTTGTCTATTTCTTTGCATGTGACTGAGTGTACATGGCATTTCAACAGGTGCCAAGTACTGGTGTTTTGGGAGTAAATTCACAGGATCTGTCAAAGTGAGGTGGAGTCATGATTTTGTGTATGTAAAAATTAGTGGGTGGGGTAAGTGAAATGCTACTGCTGTCAGCCTATGCAAACAGAGAAGTGTTTCTTTGGTATTCTGTTTTGATTTCATGCATGTGTGGAGCAATTTGAAACCAAAACAGAAGTTATCGCTTTCTCCAGGAGTTGTCGATAACGATTCAAAAACTTGGTGTGGTGCGGACAAAAAAGTGCTGCGATTAACTGTCCCCTGATGCCTTAAGGGAAAACGCCAAAAATTCATGTCATCTTTTGGGGTCTTATTCACTGCAATTTGAAAAGCTTATTATTTGTCGAATGAGTACCCGCAATCTTTTTATGCATCGCGCAGCCCATATTTACGCAGGAAATGATACGCTATAGGTACCGTATGATTGTCCGCTTTAAAGCCGACAAACAGTTTTCTTACACCAGACTGCAGCCTGTGCCCTTAAACATTTAATTCACATACTGGGGATGGAAATATTGTTTATTTTCAAGGATTTGAATATTTTTACATCTAAATATGGCCTTAAAGAGTATAATCTAAGCTAGTTTGGCTTTGTTTTTGGTCATTTTTCCCAATTTTGAATGAATTTTCCATTGGGGAAATGGGCAAAATTTTACTGAAGTCAAAAATTTGGCTCTAGTCCACACCACAGTGGCACAGGCATTCTATAAAGCATTAAAATCTACCAGAAAAAGCAATTAACAGCCTTCCAAGACAGTTCAACAGGAATATTTTAAACAAAAACAGTTGTCGAGCTTGGCAAGGGCGCACAGATGATATGGGTTTTGGTGAAAAGCTTGTATGGCATCGCAATATGTGCGCTTGTCTGAAATTACACCGCATTGATTTTGCACAAGACCATTTAAATATTTATCACAGGAGCACTTGATATGATATTTTGCCCATATTTGCCCTAACCATCTCTGTATAAATGTTATGACCTGTCTCATGAGCCACATTCTTTGAAAAAATAATAGGTAATTCAGTAAAAATGATGGACAGTGCCATGACCACTATAGATGCAAAGGTTGCCTCATAAACAGATCTCAAATTTGTGCTGTGCAAATGTCCCAAAAGCCTATCCAGGTCCTTAATATTAACAACAATGTCCTTTTCAGCACTGTAAGACCTTCTGTGTGTCCAAGAATGTACTTTGGACACATTATTCTGATAGGATTCTTTCTCTTTTCCAGTCAGTAGCTAGTAACCTCAGAATACTCACCAGGTCTAGCTGCTAGTTGCTGATTACAGCACATGTGCAAGTTAAGAAGTTCTTCTTATCCAAGTAAGTGTAGTTTCTTGCAGCCAGAAAGTGTTTTCTTGTGCTGACTCCATTTTATATATAGAGGATCTTACATGAGTGCTCATGTATTATTGAATTTATTAAACGAGTTGAGGAAAAGGGATAAAATGCGAGGCTTTGCCGAGCATTTTATCCCTTTTTCTCAACGAGTTTAATGAATTTAATAATACATGAGCACGAATGCAAGATTCTATTTATCATATGACATTAAATGGGTATTTTATTCACGATTGTTTACAAAAATGTCAACATTCCGCCGTTAGTAAACGCGACGTCATTAAGGACGTCGTACATGTAACGTTACGGGACGTATCTAGCTAATTTGCATATTTAATCCACTAGTGGATTATCGAAAATAATACATGACGTTATTACACTCTCAGACGCGACGTCATATGATAAAGTGGAGAATGACAAGGCTAGTGCAATGTTACACTCCTCCCTGATTCTTTTATGGAGATTTTTTAGTCTGGGGCTTAGTTCTTACCTTGTAGTATGCCCCAGACTCAGAAAATAGTGCTTTGACTGTAACAAAAACACAGTAGGACCTTTCTCAAACACATTCAGAAATGAAATACCCTTTTTTGCAGTTTCTGGTATGCATAGTTGCTGTTTTATCATAACCTGTATTCTCTGTTTTGGTCGAAATTCAGCTTCAGTAGAAACCTTATGATTTTGATTGTTTTAGAGCCTGTCAGTATCTTTATCTAAGCCAGTTATCTGATAAGAAATGACACAACTGACTTAATTGGTTTGTTCTCTCCCTTTTTCTTACCTGCAGAGGGTGTCCACTTTAGACTCTGATCAGTATCAAAGGGGAGATAATGAATATCTCAAAGGGCCAGTCATTTTAGGAAAATTTGGGGATTGGGGGTGGGTTCTTAAGTTTACGGCCCATGTACACCAATTCAGTCATTTAGGGCCAGTGCTATCAGTTACATGTTTTACATCAAACATCACTGTTTACATCCCTATTCACCACATTGCTGTGTATCATCAAATGACATCTCCAGAAAGCATCGTCCATCATGGACTTAGTGCGCAATTCTCCGAATTGAATTTGGCCGCTCTTCAGTATTAATGAAATTCCCAAAGGGCTATGAAAGCAACAAAGTGTATTTTAGTCAACACTCTTTTATTTGTTTTTATTACAAATAAGCCAAATTACAATGTGGGATCACCAATGGCTGAAAATCAAAGAAAGCTTCCAAACTTAAGGCATCAGGGGACAGTTTCGCATTTGAGGGTGGACGTTTTTCAAAATATTATAGTAGGAGGGTCAATAATGGCATGGTTGCTCATAGAAATTGTGATATGTGGATATTTTGGCCAATGTGGGCTTCTTTGCTGAGTATCTGTACTTTTATGAAATGGAATACGAAACTATCACCCCGGCTGTCTGGATGCTGTGCAAGTTCAAGGTGCAGCGGCATATCTGAATTCACGAAGGTAGCTTTGGCACTAAAAAGTGTCTGTTTTTCAAAGAGGATTCCTGAAAAAATTTACTGGTTATGGTATACTTTTCTGTCTATTTCTTTGCATGTGACTGAGTGTACATGACATTTCAACAGGTGCCAAGTACTGGTGTTTTGGGAGTAAATTCACAGGATCTGTCAAAGTGAGGTGGAGTCATGATTTTGTGTATGTAAAAATTAGTGGGTTGGGTAAGTGAAATGCTACTGCTGTCAGCCTATGCAAACAGAGAAGTGTTTCTTTGGTATTCTGTTTTGATTTCATGCATGTGTGGAGCAATTTGAAACCAAAACAGAAGTTATCGCTTTCTCCAGGAGTTGTCGATAACGATTCAAAAACTTGGTGTGGTGCGGACAAAAAAGTGCTGCGATTAACTGTCCCCTGATGCCTTAGGAAAACATGTCCGTAAGAAATAATGGCGTCCAACATGGTGTCAGAAAATGATAAATATTAGGTAAAAATGATAACATCTTTATTACTTCTGCTTTCAACATAGATTGTGGGTGCTCGTTAGAACCGCCTCAATGAGGCTGTTCTAACGAGTACCCACAATCTATGTTTTTGAGCAAAAATAAGGCAGATAGTGTATACCCGCGTAAACACCACTTTTCTCTATATAAAGTGGGGTTTAGTGGAGTCCTCGTTTCACGGACTTGTTATCGTGATGATGTTGAAGTATATCGTCCCGTCATCACTTTACGTTGCTTCCGATTTTGTGGGACTTCTATCCGACATTGAGATGAAATGACACCTCAAGCCCTACTACCCAAACAAACCGCTAGGATATAAGGGACCGGCCGACTCAAACCTCTTTTCCTTGGCAGGTTGAGACCTAAGCACGCGGTTTACAAGGTCGGTTTCAGCTCTGCGCAGAACATCCCGAAAACATGCCTATATAATTTTGACCCCATTGAACCCCACTTTTATATAGTAAAACTGGGGTTTACAGGGGTAAACTTTATTTTTCTTATTTCTGCCCTAAAATATAGATTGTGGGTACTCGTTAGAACCGCCTTGATGAGGCGGTTCTAACGTGTACCCACAATCTATATCAAGGCGGTTCTAACGAGTGCCCACAATCTATATTTTGAGCATAAATAAGAAAAATATAAAAAATTTCAGCTTAAAACTTTCACTTTTTGGCGGTAAAATTTACAATGTATTAGTATAGGCGTGATTTCGTACTGAGCACCATGCACCCCAGTCGTTTACTACCGTGTGTGCGGGTCGGACAATTTATTTAAGCGATGGCGTGTGTGTGTGAATTCGGGTTTAACGTCGCTTTCAACAATTTTTCAGTCATATCACGACGGTGTCTGGTTGCGACAGGGAGCTCAATGCTCACGTTTATAGTGCTGCCTCACTGAAGTATCATGTCCCAGACACATTACATGATACCACACCCAGTCACATTATCCTGACACTGGATCGACCAGGCCTACATCTACCCCGTAAATCTGAGTGCCAAACGAGGAGCAGCTAGTACCATTTTTAACGACTTTGGTATGTCGCGGCCCGGGATCGAACCCGAGACCTCCCGTTCCCCGGAGAGGACACTCTACCAACTGAGCTATCGGGGCCGGCTTAAGCGGTGGCGTTTTTTTTTTTTTTTTGATTGGTAGGACTTTCCAACTCAATGTCGGATAAAGCCCCTCAAAATAGGAAGCAACATCGCCAAAATGACCCAAATAGTGTTGAAGGGGACGCAAACAAACAAAACTGCTTTCCAAACATTTCAACATAGCAAAGTACATTTTTTTCATTTCCTTTGGGTTGAAGACTCATTGTGCATCTATCGTAAATTATGTCACAAACTACAGTTCTCCTGATATAAAACCCAAGTATCTCTGTCTGTCTATCTGTCTGTCTGTCTGTCTACGAGGGCTGATTGATATTTTGTGAGCCTCATATTGAGGACATATTGTATTATTTTTTCAACATAATCCCCTTCAGTATCTATACAACTTTGCCAAACGTGTTTAAGGGCCTCAATGCCACTTTTATAGAACTCTTTTTCTTGGCTGTTCAGAAAGTCAGCCACTGCATATACTGTAACGTCATCATCGGACTGTAAATGGGTGCCTGAAAATAGCCATTTTCAGTTTTTGGAAATAGATGAAAGTCTGATGAAGCGAGATCAGGTGAATAAGGGGGGTGCTCAATCAATTTAAAGGCACAATCGTTAATGGCAGCCATAGCAATGGAAGACTTGTGAACAGGAGCATTGTCCTAATGGAACAACACACCTTAACCCTTGTCCTGCTGAATATTCATATATGCCACACCCACTACCGATTATCAACTAATCAGATTACTTGATGCAAATTATTGCAACAAATTCACAATCTGAATGGCAAACAATGTAGATCCTGATCAGATGGCTTCTTCAGAAGCCATCTGATCTGGATCTACATTGTTTGAAAGGTAAGGCATATCCGGGCTCAGCAGGACAAGGGTTAAGTGAGCTTTCCGCGGCGCTTAAGTTTACGAGGGGTAATATTATTCCGTATCTGCGTCAGAAGTGAAGCATAGTATGTACCATTAATGGTGGCCCTTTTGGTGATATTGTCATTTGCATACCAGAAAATTCTCAGTTGATGGAACAGTCTTTGCCGTCTTTTGCGGGGTGGGCCAGGGCGCTTCCATTGCTACGATTGTTGTTTGGCTTCTGATGGGCCCATGTTTCATCCATAGTGACAAATCTCTGAAGAAACTGAGCAGGATCTTCCTCAAAATGGTTAAGATTAGCACGCGATAATGAGCGCCTGTTGTGCTTCTGCTCAACTGTCAGAAGTCTTGACCGAAATCTTTCCTATTGTAAGATCCTATGTCAGAATGGAATGTTCTCTTTCCTGTGAATGGCCCCCGCCCATCGGGGCTTGAAGAAATAGATGGGCTGCATGATGCTTCCACCCAGAGCTACCGGCCCCGATAACTCAGTTGGTAGAGTATCCGCTCCGGGAAACGGGAGGTCACGGGTTCGATCCCGGGCCGCGACATACCAAAGTCGTTAAGAATGGTACTAGCTGCTCCTCGCTTGGCACTCAGATTTACGGGGTAGAGCTAGGACTGGTCGACCCAGTGTCAGGATAATGTGACTGGGTGTGGTATCATGTACTGTGTCTGGGACATGATACTTCAGCGAGGCAGCACTATAAAAATGAGCATTGAGCTCCCTGTCGCAACCAGACACCGTCGTGATATGACAGAAAAATTGTTGAAAGCGACGTTAAACCCGAATTCACACACACACATACACACACACACACACACACACACACACACACGCACGCACGCACGCACGCACGCACGCACGTACACCCCCCCACACACACACACACGCACGCACGCACGCACGCACGCACGCACACACACACACACACACTCCACGCAGAGCTGAAACCGACCGCACATGAGTACTGGTAAAACGCTTAGAGGATGTAAGCCTGCCCAGGCAAAGTGGTGCGAGTCAGACTGTCCGTGCATAAACCCTATTTGTTTCATTGGGCGGCAGGGCTTGAGATGTCATTTAATCGCAATGTCGGGTAAAAGCCACAAAATTGGAAGCAAGGCAGTGTTGATGGGGACGTAAAACCTCAAATCAAACAAACAAACATACAAATCCTTTCCTGTGAAATGCCGACTCTACTGCATGGCTATATACCCCCCTGTGACTCATCTGTCAGTCATAACAATATCATGGACTTGATTGACCATTTCTGGGGTTGCAACACTGACAGGCCTTCCAGGACGGGGGTCATCCTCAAGGCTCTGTCTGCCGCGCTTAAATTCCGCCACCTACCTTTTCACTGTAGCATATGAAGGGGCATCTTTCCCTAGTGTTGCTGCCATATCATTATGGATATCCTTAGGTGTTAATCCTTTTTTATGTTTTATATGCAAATATTGGATCACTTCTCTTTCACCGATTTTGTCTATTTTGTAAAGGCTGCTCGTCTTGTTTACATTAGAGAGCTATCTCGTCGATATAGATCGACTAAATGAGACCGGTCCTTGTATACTAGGCCCTATTTAGTCAGAGAATAGTGGGACTTAAAAAGAACAGCCTTGTGTACCTCCTTCAATACGAGGCTCAAAACATATCAATCAGCCCTCGTATCTATCTATCTATCTATATATATATATGAAAATCAAAGTAAAGCACGATACAGGCAATTAAATAGACAAATGAATTAGCGCACAAAAATCGGTCGCACCGCAACCGGGACTCGAACCACGGATCTCCTGCATTCCGGGCAGATGTGCTAACCATTACACCACCGCGGCCTTCCGACATTGTACGCCAATTTTAACATTTATAAACCTTTAACGTCATTAGCGCTATTTAGAGACCTAAATTAGAGGTCTCTAAATAGCGCTAATGACGAAGGTCTCTAAATAGCGCTAATGACGTTAAAGGTTTATAAATATTAAAAAGATCTCTAAATAGCGCTAATGACGTTAAAGGTTTATAAATGTTAAAAAGGTCTCTAAATAGCGCTAATGACGTTAAAGGTTTATAAATGTTAAAATTGGCGTACAATGTCGGAAGGCCGCGGTTGTGTAATGGTTAGCACGTCTGCCCGGAATGCAGGAGATCCGTGGTTCGAGTCCCGGTTGCGGTGCGACCGATTTTTGTGCGCTAATTCATTTGTCTATTTAATTGCCTGTATCGTGCTTTACTTTGATTTTCATATACTTTCTCCGATACAGTAGAACATTTGTAAATCTAATAAATAAATAAATAAATAGAATAAAATGGCCGCCGTCCGTAGGTTAATAAAAGAACCGAAAATGATAGGGTCGCCTATGGCGGTAAATGAAAGGTCTCTAAATAGCGCTAATGACGTTAAAGGTTTATAAATGTTAAAATTGGCGTACAATGTCGGAAGGCCGCGGTGGTGTAATGGTTAGCACGTCTGCCCGGAATGCAGGAGATCCGTGGTTCGAGTCCCGGTTGTGGTGCGACCGATTTTTGTGCGCTAATTCATTTGTCTATATATATATATATATCCTGCCCAGGCAAAGCGGTGCGAGTATGGGACCGTCCATGCTTATAAATCCTATTGGTTTCATTGGGCGACAGGGCTTGAGAAGTCATTTCATCTCAATGTCGGGTAAAAGTCCCACAAAATTGGAAGCAACGTCTCCAAAATGATTTTTACAGTGTTGACAAAATCTATCTATCTATATAGAAGCCTCCGTGGTGTAGTGGTTATGCTACTCGCCTTGTAAACCTGCGGTCGCAGGATCGATTCCGGGCTTCTGCAGACTTTCGGATGATTCTTTAAACCGAGGTCCCGTCTCCGTATAACCTTAGCTGTTGGTGAGACGTAAAACTCAAATACTCACTCACTCACTCTGTCTATCTATAGCTTTTTGCAGGAATTTTTTAGCGAGAACGGTACAAAGCTTAAGACTTCGCAGGGATTGAACGGGCTACCTCTCTATCTAGAGTTTGCTGATGATTAGAGCGCTTTTTTCTGAAGGGGCAACTTTTTATATTGTTCGTGACGGCAAAGCATGAATTAGGTTTTTCCGCGAATTTCCCCAGCTTTGCCTAAGTATTCCTATGTGACAGGGAAACAAAGTGGATATCGCACATTAACACAAATAGGTCGAGCGACTCAAAAATAGACTGGACGCCGCCAAACAATGGAAAAATGTCTAGACTAAAGGATTAGGTACCGCAGATCGGTTTGTCTGATCAGGGTCTACACCGTTTGCCTAAAGTACGGGGACTGGGTTAACACAGACAACCATTAGGCCTAAATGATAAATGTACAGTATACCTTGTCCCAACCTTCCTGTTGGACAATTATGGCCAAAGCTTTTTGTTGTAAATCGACATATGAATCACATCATGAGAAAATCTATATTTGACCTATGGGAAAAACAAAGGTGCTGATCAGACTGCGCATGCGCGCAGTCTGATCAGCACCTTCGTGTTTCCTGCTTGGATAGGATAATACTCGTAGTTTCTACGTCTAACATTTCAAGACTCTGACTCGTCTGAGGCCCTGACCACTTTGTGTTTTACCTGGTTGCAAACCTACGTTTTTGTGTTGTTGTTGATTTTTTTATGGGGGGGGGGGGGGGGGGGGGCGTGACAGATATCCTCTTTTTGACCGAAATTGATTATCTGAGCCCAGACGGAGCAGAGTCTACAATATGGCATATGACCCCCGCCCATCGGGGCTTGGAGAAATGGATTGGGCTGCACGATGCTTCCACGCAGAACTGAAACCGACCGCACATGAGTACTGATAATCCGCTAAGATGGTCTAAGCATGCCCAGGCAAAGTGGTGCGAGTCGGACAGTCCCTGCATATGAATCATATTTTTAAGACGGTAGGGCTTGTGGTGTCATTTGCATCTCAATGTCGGGTAAAAGGCCCACAAAATTGGAAGCAAAGTCGTCAAAAATGACCTAAATAGTGTTGAAGGGGACGTCAAACCTCACCTCGAGCGCAAGCTCTTGGCTCGATCGGTCTTAGCCTTTGATGAAAAACGCTAAATTGAGATTCTGTTGATCGAATATGGCAATTTGCACTCTTTTGCACTACTTTCGAGTTCATTTGTATTATTGATTTGAACGGGAAAGGATGTGAAATATTATAGGAAAAGAATAAAATGGAAAAACTACAAACCAGTGACCAATCTTCCAGTATTTCTGGATACAGAGGTACGAGTACTTGTACTCGCCCCGCCCATCGGGGCTTGAAGAAATAGATGGGCTGTATGTTGCCTCCACGCAGAGCTGAAACCGGCCCGCACACGAGTACTGGTAAACCGCTTAGAGGATCTAAGCCTGCCCAGGCAAAGCGGTGCGAGTCGGCCCGTCATGCTTATAAACCCTATTGGTTTCATTCGGCGGCAGGCTTGAGATGCCATTTCATCTCAATGCCGGGTAAAAGTCCCACACAATTGGAAGCAAGCTCTCCAAAAGGACCTTTACAGTGTTGATGGGGACGTTAAACCTCAAATCAAACAAACAAACAGAGGTAAGAGTATTTGTACATGTTTGGGGTATTGCGGCAAAAAATGTTTTATCAACCTAACCATGCCACGATACTAACCGTGTGGCATTCTCTTATGGTAAATAACTGATATTTTCCTTACACGTTTGTTTCTGCTTCCACCACGTGAACAAGTCCGTGAAATGAAGACCACCCTAAACCCTACTTTATATAGAGAAAACTGGGGTTTACGGGGGTGGGGGATCTTCATTATTTATCTTATTTCTGCTCCAAGACATAGGTTGTTGGTACTCGTTAGAACCGCCCCACTGAGGCGGTTCTAACGTGCACCCTCAACCTATGTTTTGAGCATTTATTAGAAAAATATCACAGATTTTCATCAGAAAAGTAGTCATTTTAAAGATGTGAAAAATGCACTATGTCGCACGGGTATGTTATCGTAATGAAACTTATTTTGCGGGCCTATATAACTTTACCCTCATTAAACCCAACTTTTTTTTTAAAAAAAAATGGGGTCTACATGGGTATGCATTATTTTTTTCATATTTCTGCTCAAAACATAGATTGTGGGTACTCGTTAGAACCGCCTAACCGAGGCGGCCGTTCTAACAAGTACCAACGGCCCCCGCCCATCGGGGCTTGAAGAAATATATGGGTTGCATGATGTTTCCACGTAGAGCTGAAACCGACCCGCACAAGAGTACTGGTTAACCACTTAGAAGCTCTAAGCCTACCCAGGCGAAGCGGTGCGTGTCGGCCCGTCCATGCATATAAACTTTATTGGTTTCATTGGGCGGCAGGGCTTGAGATGTCATTTCATCTCAATGTCGAGTAAAAGTCCCACAAAATTGGAAGCAACGTCTCCAAAATGACCTTTACAGTGTTGACGGGGCTGTTCAACCTCAAATCAAACAAACAAACGAGTACCGGCAACAATCTGTAAATTTTTAGCAGAAAAATGAACAATATCAGAATTTTATCTAATCATTTTCAGTCTTCTCCAAAATGACCTTTACAGTGTTGACCGGGACGTTACACCCCAAATCAAACAAACAAAACAACAAAAAGTTTTGCCGATAATTGTCCAACAGGAAGGTTAGGACAAGGTATACTGTGCATGTATCATTTTGGCCTAAGAGTTGTCTGTCACGGTCAACTCAGTCCCCGTACTTCAGGCAAACAGTGTAAACAAACAGTTCTGTGGTAACTAATCCTATATATAGTCTAGACTATACAGGGTACAGGGTCAAATCATGGTTTAGGCTTGGCAAACAGTGTAGACCCGGATCAGACGCCGCAGAATGCGGCGTCTGATCAGGGTCTACACTGTTTGCTTACAGTACATGAATTTAAGGGTGAGCCACCAAAATAAAAAACGCAGCGTCTGATCAGGATCTACATGATTTGCTTACAGCACAGGAATTTAAGGGTTAAATGTCTAAGTGTAAGTCCTCGTTCCAAATCTACACTCGGAGACAATCGACCCACCAGTGCTCTCGGTGCTTTGATAATGCACTGATCTGAGACAGCAATCACTTCTTCAATGTTCAAAGGGCCAGCCAGATTTACACTTGTTTCTCTATGCGCCTCCTGTTATGATGTTCCACATTTTAGTGAGGTTTCATCAAAATATCTGATACACTTTCCAAGCATGAGAACAATTGGTAGAAATGGCTATTTTCAATATTTACTCTGTTCGAATTCTGTAGTTCCAAACGTAGATACCCAGAGTTACAGTTCTTGAGTTCTCCTTGTTGGCTCAAGGTGCTATACATTTGTGAGAAATTTCGTGAAAATATCTTATCAACTTATAGAGTGGACACAAGTACATTGTGGAAATAGCCATGTTCAATGTTCACAGGGCAATAACTTCAAAAGTAATCAAACCAGAGTTATGGTTCATATGTTTTGCATGTCGGCATTTCCCTGAAATTTCGTGAAAATATGTCTAACAGTGTCAAAGTAATGGAGCCGACACAAGTATACATGGGAGAAATAGCTATGTTAAATGTTCAAAGGGCTGTAACTCCAAAAGTAGGAAAATCAGAGTTATGGTTCATATGTTCTGCAAGTCGTCTCATGGTGCTCGACATATATGTGAAGTGTCGTGAAAATATCTCAAATGGTATCAGAGTTATGGTATCAGAGTTATTCGTTACAATAAATATGATGCAGTGCTATTTTTTTTTTTTTTTTTTTTTTTTTTTTTTGTCTTTTTGGTTTTATGGTCCTTTCAGTATGATTTCACTTATTTCGAGCCGATCTTTAATCAGAGATGGTCGAAAATCGGAGTACCCGAAGACAAACCACCTGACCTTCCGATGCAGAACTTGGTGTCTCACGTGTGACTCGAGCGAGGCCGTAAACGATCGGCTCGAAATAAGTGGGGTAATCTTAAAAGGGCCGTAAAACCAACAAAAAAAAAAAAACAATAAAAAAAAAACAAAAAAAAAAACAACAACAACAACATAAATTATATAAATGAATATATAAGTGAATTTCCGTATCCACTGAGAAATGTATATACTGTACATGTATATCATTACGGTATATCAATTGCTTGAAGAAAGACCGCTTCGGTAAAAATATAACTTCAACCCCTTAGGAAGGTTTTGTTTGTTTGATCTGAGATTTAACGTCCCCGTCAACACTGTAAAGGTCATTTTGGAGACGTTGCTTCCAATTTTGTGGGACTTTTACCCGACATTGAGATGAAATGACATCTCAAGCCCTGTCGCCTAATGAAACCAACAGGGTTTATTAGCATGTACAGATACCTTATACAAACAGAGCAGATCCAGTTTAGACTGTGTCATCAGGATCTACACTGTTTGCCATTGTGTAAATTATTTTTCCTACGACCTCTTCTTGCGACAATGGACGTATCCGAGTTCGAAGATGAGAAATCTGACTCAGAAACCCAGGGATGAAAGGAATATTGAAGAGGTGGGCAATTAACCCGAATATGCCTATCGGCCCTTTTTGGGCCATTGGCAAACCGTGTATACCCAGATCAGACGCTGGGTATACACTGTTTGCTCAAAGTACACATTTGTTTACAACTTACCTCAAACCAAAACAAACCTGACATCCCCCTATATGCATGTTATTGGAAATGGACCACTCCAAACTTAACCCTTTTTGTTCCAAATGGAATCTTCCTTCTTTTATATAGCAGGAGTCCATTTCAAAATTTAGGGGTGTCAGGTTGTGTTTTCTTCAAAAATTATTTTGAAAATGGCTGAAATTTAAGCAAATAGTGTAGGCTCTGATCAGACGCCGCGTTCTGCGGCGTCTGATCTGGGCCTGCACTGTTTGCCCGGGTACCCGTTTTGGGGTTTTCGGTACCAAATGGGTTAATGGGTGGGAGATTCCATTGTCATAGATGAGTTAGGAGATTGGTTTCAAGGTTTATAAATATGATCTTTGATAATTAGGACATCATAGATTTAATTTATTCACACGTTTATCTGATCTGGACAATATGCAAATGGGAAAAAAGAACATAATTAAACTTAAGTTTTAGTTAGATTAGTTTAGTTTATACTTATTTATTTTAGTTCGATTGCGATGGAAGCTGCAAGCTTATTTAATCGCTCTCGAAGTTTTAGTTAAATGTTTCGGGTAAAAGTGGCTTTAACATGTTTTTCCTAAAGTAACTTACAACCAACCATTAGGGACGCAATTTATTTGCCCCCTTTGAAGAGGATTACGGTGTCAGTAAGTGATTTCCTTTGAAATGCGCCCATTTACCATAATTATATCTTCTCTGAACATATAACCATGTAACATTGGGCACACTTTTATTTTTCCATTTATAAAAAATGGTGATATTTGTCTTATTTTTACCCCTAACATAGGATGTCGGTGCGTGTTAGAGCCGCATCAATGAGGCTTTTCTAACGAGTACCCTGTCTTGGGACAGAAACAGCGGAATGTATACCCCTGAAACCCCATTTTTCTCTAAACAAAGTGGGGTTCAGAGGGGGTTCTCATTAAACGGTCTTGTTAAGCAGATGTGTTTTTATTTCCAAAGATTTTTTACTTAGAGATTTGACTGTGCACAGAAAAAGGCATGCGACAAACCAACTGCTGACAAGACTGCGCATCCAGCCACGAGGGCGAGTCAATAAAACAAAAACAAAACAAAAAGCCTAACTTATTTCTGGGGAGATCGATCGATCTCTTCTTTTTCGATGTAATTGCCCTCTAGAATAATACACTTGACCAACGCTGTTCAAGTGCCATCAGCCCAGAACTGAAGAAGCAAGGGTCCTTGTCTCCAACCCACTCCTCAACTGCCGACACGATTTCTTCGTCGAACCGGAAATGACCTCACGGATATCCTTTTTCAAGTTTGGGAACAGGAAATAGTCACTACAGTCGAACTTCGATGGCTCGAACACCGATGGCTCGTTTACCATGGATGAGTCGAACCCGTTTTTGAGTCCCTAGGAAATTCCTCTGCATAAGAAAAAGTGTGAGATAATTAAGGAGATTTTCGACTTTTATCTTGCAAATGTATGCTGTGTGTACTCATTAGAATCGCCTCAATGAGGCGATTCTAATGAGTACACACAGCATACTTTTATGTTACAGAACACCGAAAAGAAGTCCAAAAATACCCCGTTATGTTTTCTGGAAGTATGCAACAGTGGCTCGAACTACCGCTGTTTCGAACAAATTTCTGTGGTCCCGAAGGGGTTCGAGCCATCGAAGTTCGACTGTATAAGCTAAGTCCGGAGAATAGGCGGGGTGTGGTATTAACTCGTACCCATTCCGATCAACAGCATCTATTGTAATTTTGCAGGTGGGGCTCTTGCATTGTCCTGTTGGGGCAGAATTCCTTTTGTGAGTTTACCTCGAAGTTTTTTTTCACGGATCGCAGTTCTCAGTTGGTCGAGCAAATTTTCATAATACGCACCTGTCATTATACAGTAGAACTTCGATGGCTCGAACACCGATGACTCGTTTTCCATGGATGTGTCGAACACATTCTTGAGCCCCTAGCGAAATTTTCTCCACAAGAAATAGTGGGGGATAATTAAGGAGATTTTAGTCTTTTATCTTGCAAATGTATGCTGTGTTTACTCATTAGAATCGCCTCGATGAGGCGATTCTAATTAGTACACACAGCATACGTATTCATTATAGAACACCGAAAAGATGTCAAAAAGTATCTCGTTATGCCTCCTGACAGTAACCTCTGTGGCTCGAACTACCCCTGTCTCGAACAGATTTTCGAGGTCCCAAAGGTGTTCGAGCCATTGAAGTTCGACTGTACTTTTCTTTGCTAGAAAGTCCAACATAATAACGGCTTATGCGTCCCAAAATACAATTGCTATCGCATTACCAGCAGAGGGTTGCGTTTTGAACTGCTTTGGCCTCGGAGACCCCGGCCCTACCCACTTGCGACTTTTTATTCTCTGGCTCATCATAATGAACCCAGGTCTCACAGTCACCAGGCGTGAAAGAAAATCATCTTCCATTGACCTAAACCGCTTCAACAATGCGCTGCATACTGATGCTCTGGTTGCCATTTGCTCGTCGCTAAGAGATTTTGGGACTTGATTTCGTCTTCTAAAGACGCTCTACGGCGTTGGAATTCCCCAACCCAGAATTTAATTGTGCATACGATGGTGCAGAAGACCCATAAACATTGGTCAACTCGCAATGTATTATCTGGCCTGTTTTCCCTTTCAAATACAAGTACCGAATAACAGCATGACACTCAACTTTTGACGAAAAGCTTGCTTTTGCATCGCTAGCCATGTCTGACGTTCAATATGTTATGAGTATATGACACGATAAGGTTGCAATTTTGCTCTCATGCCTAAAACATGTATTGAAACAAGGCATGAAAATCTTGGTTGTCTCGGTCAGTTGGAAATGGGATTGACTGGTTACTTATTGACTTGCCCTCGTATCTGGTGAATCAGGAGCACAGGTCACTGCTGGTCAGTCATCGTTATTACATGTGAAGCGTGGTAGATCAGTGTTTAGTGCACTTGCCATTGATGCTAGAGGTCCCGGGTTCGATCCCCGGTAGCGGTGATAAAATTTCGGTGTCCTAACACGCTCCATCGGCCTCATTTGCAGGGACGAATGACATAAAGTGCACCGTCCTCCGGATCGGGACGTTACTAGTAAATGGAAGCCCCCTGTGCAGGGAGAACCATCCCCTGTGCAGGTTTAAGAACCCTACAGTATTTACATGATTAAGGCGAAACGGGAAGAGTGAGTGAGTGAGTGAGTTTTAGTTTTACGTCCCACCAACAGCTAAGGTCATACGGAGACGGGACCTCGGTTTAAAGACTCATCCGAAAGTCTGGAGAAGCCCGGGATCGATCCTGCGATCCCTGGTTTACAAGGCGAGTAGGGTAACCGCTGCACCACGGAGGCTTCTATCGAAACGGGAAGAAAGAAAGAAAGAAAGAAAGAAAGAAAGAAAGAAAGAGATATCCTGAAGCCACCCCAATAATGCCTCGTTGCATCATCAAGTTAACATGTCCGTATAAGGAAGACCCATTGACACCCCACTTAATATAGAGAAAACTGTGGTTTGCAGGAGTATACATTAATTTCCTTATTTCTGCTCCAAGACATAGGTCGAGGGGGTTCTAACGAGCACCCAGAACCTATATTTGGAATATAAATAAGAAAAATATCACAAATTAACCATTTTGGCGATATGAAAGAATGACCTATATCACATAGGTGGGTCAGCGTAATGCTGGCAATATAAATAAGCTTCAGTAGTTGGATCTACCCCTATCTCGAACACAATATCATGGTTCCAAAGGTATTCGAGCAACTGAAGTTTGGCCCCGCCCATCGGGGCTTGAAGAAATAAATGGGCTGCATGATGCTTCCACGCAGAGATGAAACCGACCGCACATGAGTACTGGTTGGTTGGTTGATTTGAGGTTTAACGTCCCCGTCAACACTGTAAAGGTCATTTTGGAGACGTTGCTTCCAATTTTGTGGGACTTTTACCCGACGTTGAGATGAAATGACATCTCAAGCCCTATCGCCCAATGAAACCAATAGGGTTTATTAGCATGCACGGTCCGCCTCGCACCCCGGTTCCTGGACAGGCTTAGATCCTCTAAGCGGTTTACCAGTATTAGTGTGTGGGCCGGATTCAGCTCTGCGTAGAAGCATCATGCAGCCCATATATTTCTTCAAGCCCCTATGGGGGGGGCGAACATGAGTACTGGTAAACCGCTTAGAGGATCTAAGCCTGCCCAGGCAAAGCGGTGCAAGTCGGACCGTCCATGCTTATAAACCCTATTGGTTTCATTGGGCGACAGGGCTTGAGATGTCATTTCATCTCAATGTCGGATAAAAGTCCAAACAAAATTGGAAGCAACGTCTCCAAAATGACATATAAAGTGTTGACGGGGACGTTAAACCTCAAAAATAAACCAAACAAGAAATATCTTTAAAAAAGATATGCGGCGTAGATTGAATTGGAAGGTTGTTTAGAAACCAGTGCTTCAGCTGAAGTGCACGACCCGCCGGATGCTTTTAGCTTTATGAGTGTTACCATATATGGGTATGGCGGCCATTTTGGTCATGTGACCTGGACCTAAAACGGTTCCCCCAATAATGCGCCTTATCGTAAGGAGGAAAAATATATCTAATACTTTAGTACTGTATTCTGAATCGTTTGCAGGATAAAATGAATTCTCACTTTTCCAATACAAAAGCATATGTGTCAAAGTTTGACCTAGGTACAAAGAAGGTCAAGGTCAACCCAGGGTCACCATTTTAGCAATTTATGATGGGCTTACGTCCCAGATGTTATTCATCAAGTTTCGTGGAAATCTGCCAAGTGGTTCTGGAGAAGACTATTTTGAAGGGTTTTTACCATATATGGCTTGGCGACCATTTTGGTCATGTGACCTGGACCCCATGAGCAAATTTTGGTTTCCTCCATCCCATAGAGGCTCCATATGAATTTTGACCTTAATCGGCCCAACGGTTTCCGAGGAGAAGCAGTTCGAAAATTTTCACATTTTTCGCCTCGGCGAGGCTATACTAAATGGAATGTAATATTTCGCAAGTTCATTGGTTAGACCTCATTGATACTATCAGTATGCCAAAAATTGTTTAAATATTCCAAGCGGTTAAGTCACTATCACCAATTTTCACAAACGGGTTACGGACGGACAGACAGACAGACCATATATGGCTTGGCGGCCATTTGGGTCATGTGACCTGGACCCCATGAGCAAATTTTGGTTTCCCCCATCCCATAGAGGCTCCATATGAAATTTGACTTCAATCGGCCCAACGGTTTCCGAGGAGAAGCAGTTCAAAAATTTTCACATTTTTCGCCTCGGCGAGGCTATAGTAAATGGAATGTTATATTTCGTAAGTTCATTGGTTAGATCTCATTGATATCTATCAGTATGCCAAAATTTGTTTAAATATTCCAAGCGGTTAAGTCACTATCAACAATTTTCACAAACGGGTTACGGACGGACAGACAGACAGAATGACACGGTGATTTTAGGGCACTCTTAGAAAATCAACCGACTTCAGTCGGTCGCTTTTTCTGCGGGTCGTGCAATATGAGCTACAAAAGTGACAGCAACAATTGTCTAGCTATGAACTGGTTTACTGTATTCAAACAATTCAGATGTCACGCGAGGAAAAATAGCTTTGCAGAGGGCGGTGTCCCGCCTGTTTGAGCTTAGGTCAATGTAAAAGGTCAAGGTTAAAAACATGACCTCATTTCAAGAGCATATGATCTCAAGTATATGCACAACAAATAAGAAAACGTTATCATTTACAGTTTTTCAACACAAATTCTAGGGTTAACATTTAGGGTTGTCGCTATGGTGAACGTAAACGCATAGGCGGACGAACAAACGGACGAGCAGACAAACGGACGGAAACTTGATCTTATGTGCACCTAATTAAAACTCAAATTACACTTATTCCTTTTCAGAATTTATATAACATTAATGATAGGGCCTATTCGAAAATGTCCATTTTGTGTTAAAATGGAGGACATAAAGTATGCTGAAGACAAATGATACACTGCAACTTTTATTTAGCATATATTGTAAATTAAACATCTGTCAATTTGTAATGCGATTATTACATGTTTTTGTCATGCTACATCTCTTTATTGGTTTCATTGGGCAACAGGGCTTGAGGTGTCATTTCATCTCAATGTCGGGTAAAAGTCCCACAAACTTTGAAGCAACGTCTCCAAAATGACCTACACAGTGTTGATGGGGACGTTAAACCTCAAATCAAACAAACAATTCCTTTCGCAGAAAATTCTTCCTTTCGCGAAAGGAACCTTCCTTTCGCGAAATGGTTCCTTTCGCTATATAGACCAACCACGTGAAATTGGGTCAAAATAGCTATTCACCGCAGCAGTTACAGAATTCACTAGAAACACAATTATACATATGACGTATGGTCATCAAAGGACAAGACGGTGTGCAAGCCGAAACTGTATATATTTTTCATTCATGTCTCACATAAAAAACGAAACATTTCCTAGGTTAAAACTTCAGTAAACTGTCGTATTTTTGAGTAGATTTATTTATGCAAATCATTGACCAATAAAATGGTCATCTCCTTGGACATGTGGTTTTATTGACCAATGGAATAACGAAAAATGTAGGACAAAAGCAAAACTATAACGGCTACGCCGTAAAAAGCAACTGAAGTTCAACCGTGTTTTGTTGGCCAATTAAGTTATATCACCAACGTGTATGTTTGACAATAATAACGAAGCGTATGCTATTAATTTCAAGCGAGACTCAGTTACACCTGTGGACACAAAAGCATTCAAACTTCGATGAAGTACCTTTCAATGAATCTCTTTGCATCAAGTTAGTTTGACAAGAAAATGTCATTCATCAAAGTAGTCTAAAACTGGATCAAGCGTTTGATTGGTCTCATTGTGGCATTTTTAGATCAAATTGACATTCGAGATGTATTCTGATTGGACAGTGCAAGGTCTACTATGAAATGTTTTGAATTTATTCCTGTCTTGCAGTTGACTGACAGGATGTAAGGAAATATTGAATGAAACATCAGATCAAAATGAAATGAAGCTCATCAAAGATTGAACGGATTTGTGTCCACAGGTGTATCTGAATGCGCAGTCTGGCCATTCGGGCCCAGAATCTTTGTCGGTCCTTCTCTGTCGATCTCAACACATCCTTCTCAAAGGAAATATGAAGACGCTAGTATGGCTGCGTGGATGACATCACGAAAACATCCCCATATAATTCTGACCCCCTTGAACCCCACTTTTACATAGTAAAACTGGGGTTTTCAGGGGTTACCCTTATTTTTCTTATTCCTGCTCTTAAATATAGATTGCGGGTACTCGTTAGAACCGCCTCGATGAGGCGGTTCTAATGAGTACTCACAATCTGTATTTTGAGCAGAAATAAGCAAAATATCACAATTTTTCATCTTAAAATTTTCATTTTTTTTCGGCGATAAAGGTTACAGTGTATTTGTATAGGCGTGTTTTCGTAATGATGTCGCTGGGTTTCAATAAGAGCAGCTTTATTTTTTTGACAGGGCATGTGTTTATGATTTGGTTATCGAGCTCTTTTCAGTATTTGAAAACAGAAATAGTCCTACAGTTATCAGATTCTATAATGCTAATCAAAGAACTGCAAGTACTGAGGAAAGTTGATGATGATGATGATGATGAGAATGATGATGATGATGATGATGATGACGATAACAATGTCAGTGTAGATCAAGCAGTAGATATTTTGTTGACAAGGTCCATGATGGTTAAAAATTTGACAAAGAAAAAATGGAAGAAAGAAAGATAAACGTGTCTGCTTATTTTTTCATGGTACATGTAAAACCAAAAACTTCAAAATTAGCTCAGTATAGTCCATCACGAACACACGCCTTTATAATTTTGATCCGCTCGAACCCACTTTTATATAGCAAAATTGGGGTTTACAAAGGTAAAACCTTATGTGTCTTATTTCTGCTCTAAAATGTAAATTGTGGGTACCTCGATGAGGCGGTTCTAACGAGTATCCACAATTTATGTTTTGAGCAGAAAAAAAGAAAATTATCACCATATTTCAGCTTAAAATTTTCCATTTTTCGGCGGTAAAATTTACAATGTATTTTTATAAGCGTGTTTTTCTTAATGTGTGCTTTTCCCATCTGCTAACCATCATGTCGATGAGCTAATCAGATATCCCTTTCTTTAAAAATATGTTCAAAGCAAGAACAGTCCTGTTCAGAAACTCAGGGATGAAAGAGTTCAATCTCAAACATCATCGGAAAGCGCGTAGGAAAATAGTCCCGGAGTATTGTTTTCTTTTCAGAACTTGTCTTTCTGTGCCAATTTATTTGTAAAAGATAATTAGCATGTTAAATATTTAGAACATTTCCGAAGTTCCATGATCATTCCCGTACTGTCATGTTTGGTCTTAAGGACTATTTATGTATGTTCGAAGAAATGGAAGCGCTGTAGTTGGGTTCGGTACCCAGCAGAATTGCGTTGACATAGAAACTTGATACAAGTATCAACTTTCAGAAATTGCTGAAGATTTCAATTTTGGAGAATTAACAATGACTTTGTTTCAGAGAAAATAAGCCAAGCGTTATTTTCTCTGAAAAATAAGGGAAAAATGCCATGATATCCTGTCTGTTACTTGTGATTAGCATTTGAAAAACATGAAATGAAGATTTAAATTACAGTAAAATTCCGCCATTAAGACCACCTAAAATTAAGACTAAATCTGCCTTTAAAAGCTTATTGAGAAGGTTTCAGTTATTCTTTCTTTGCGTTTGCTACACCCAGTGTCTCCAAATGAAAGACCACCTTTAGGACTGTTCAAAAGTGGTCTAAAAGACCACTTTTGAACAGTCCCAAAGGTGGTCTTAATATAGGAATTTTACTGTAGTTGAACCAGGAGCTGTTTCGAGTAACAAGGGAAATGAAACCTATCATATTTTCAGCAAGATTTACATGGACGACACATCTGGGGCTTCTTGATTGCTTTTCAGTAAAGTGTGACCCTCTTAAAGAGGGATCTATACGTAACGGAAACAAATCTCTGGATCGAACTATAGACCCGTATTCTTAAGGGGATAATGTATTTCAGAGAGCGTTTTGTCCAATTAAGATCCACTTAGCCCGGCTTCATGTTAAATGTGTGGGTTGTTCGCCGGAGTTCACAAGTTCCTTATAATTCCAACTTTGCCATCGAAATATTAACATGGGCCGACAAAACGGTAAATTTCAGGAATTCTTTCGAAAGCGTAAGAATGAACTTACAAACGGTCATGGCGGAATGATTATTCAATTAGAAGCTGCCATCTTTGAAAGAACCCCAAGCAAAAAAAACGTCAATCTTTTAAATTGAGTTGAATTGTCTTCCAACATTTACGTTTTCAACAGTTTCCCATCTTTTAATCGAACGCTGTTGATTTCACTCCATATACAAGGGCGTAACGCCCGGGTTCTAAACGAGCTCTTTGACGTCACGTTAGATAATTACCTGTCAGTGTGTGAAAAAGTTCTAAGATTCTTGCTCATGGAATTTATCGAAGTATAAAACTTCTATTTCAACAAATCAAATTGCTTCAACTGCACTTAATGATGGAGATTTGGAATTCTTAGATCTGGACAAGAGGGTTTTTGTTGTGTACATTTCTATTGACTGTAAAGAATAATTGTTTCTTACAAACCAGATAAGGAACTCCAAAGTTTTAGCTTGGAATAGAAATTCTGTTCTAACCTTGGTGTTCTTACAAAATCGAATAATCTCCTATTCAAATGAAAAAGAAACTACAGCTGGTGTGCCACAAGGTTCAGATTTTGGTCCTCTATTTTTCTTGATATATAAAAATGATATTGTTGACAAGCTTTTAAGTATTCTTAGACTTTTTGCAGATGACACTTCTTTAGCTTTCAGCGCACGTAAAATACCTGATATAGAAGGAATTTTAAATCACGACCTAAGACTTATTTCTCAGTGGGCTAAGCAGTGGCTGGTAAATTTTAATCCTAAAGAAACGGAAGCTTTAATTTTCACATTAGAAAATAGTTCCGTTAAACCAAACTTGGTGTTTGAAGATGTTCCGGTAGAATTTGTTAGTGAGCATAAACATTTGGGTGTAACCTTCTCAAATGATGCTAAGTGGCATGACCACATTAGTAATATTGTGTCATCTGCATCCAAAATTCTCGGTATTATGCGTAAAATAAAGTTCTCCTTTAGACGGAAAGCTATGAATCAAATTTACATCTCTTTTTTGAGACCAATTCTTGAATATGCCTCTGTTGTATTGGCGAGTTGCACAGTTCTAGAAAAAGACACTTTAGAAAAAAATCAGCACGAAGCTGCGCGTATCGTTACGGGCTTAACACGCTCCGTGTCTTTACAAAACCTGTATAAAGAAACAGGATGGATGTCTTTAGGGGACAGGCGAATGTACCAAAAGTTAATGATAATGTACAATGTCCAAAATGAATTTGTCCCTGACTATTTAAAAAATCTCTTCCCTCCAACAGTCGGTAGCAATACACCATACCAATTACGAAATGCACAAAATTACCAGTTACTTAGCAGTAGAACAACACTTTTTCCCAGATCATTTGTTCCAGCATCTATATCTCTGTGGAATAATCTTTCTGAAAACATTAGGAATTCTGCCACTATCTCTTCTTTTAAAACGGCTGTTCTAGCTCATTTGTTTGTGATACCTTCTGTACCATCATATTTCATATCTGGAAGCAAACATATTTCGATTATTCATGCACGAATACGCAACAAATGTAGCGAGCTTAATTATGACCGTTACAATAATCATTTAATAGTAGATGCCGATTGTGATTGTGGACATGTAGCAGAAGATGCAGAACAATTTTTCTTTCAATGCCTAGAGTATGCCAATGCACGAGTTCATTTTTTTTTTCAGGCAACCAGAATTTTTCACCCTCTGAATTGTCAAATTGTACTTTATGGTAAGGCAAATGCTACTGAAAACGAAAACAAAGACTTGTTCAAAAGTGTACAATGTTATATCAAGGAAACATGTCGTTTTGCACATGGTTCACAGGGATAACCGGTATATTTATAATTTAATAACTCTTTAAACAATATCTCGTTTGGTAGCCGTTACTCTCTCTCTCTCTCTCTCTCTCTCTCTCTCTCTCTCTCTCTCTCTCTCTCTCTCTCTCTCTCTCATTGTTTGAAAAATTAGAAAAATTCTTTTTCGCGATTGTGTTGAAACATTCATTGTCATCTGTTATTGCTTGTAATTGTGTAGTCTGTACGGGACGGGCCGTAATTAATGTTGTTAAAACTTGTGGCCCAACGCATTTGATTGTAACTTACATGTATATAAGCAATAAAATATGTTTTAAACCAATAATCTCGCGTGTTTGATAAATGCACTGGATGATTGTGACCTCATATGCGCCAAAGGGTTGACGTCACAGCACGTTACGTGACGTCACTAAACATGCCTGTAGTGCCATCACAATATGGCGGACGTTGATAACCGAAGTGACTGCAGCACTAAAAATCCGCGCTAAGAAATAGAAGGTATGCAAGATAAAGGATCTTCTATGGGTGCGAGGTGTGGATAGAAACATCCGTCCCTCGGGATCACTGTCCGGCATCACGCGGCAACAGTGCTCCTCGGGACTGATTTTTCCATCCACCCCTCACAACCATATAAGATTCTTATATTCCTCGAATTAAATAATTACCGAAACTTCAGGAAATGTTCGAATCAGAACCTAAAGCCTATCCCAAACATTATAGGGAAAGAAGGACAAACACGTTTAAACAAACAAAACAAAAAAAAAAAAAAAAAAAACACACACACACACACAGGCGACAAGCCGAGTTAGCAGCCCTTTCCCAAAACCGGCTTGAAGAAATAGATGGGCTTCATGATGCTTCCACGCAGAGCTGAAACCGACTCGTACACGAGTACTGGTAAACCGCTTAGATGATCTAAGCCTGCCAAGGCAAAGCAGTGCGATTCGGTCCGTCCATGCTTTTACATGCTTATACACCGTTTTTGATTTATTGGGCGACAGAGCTTGAGATGTCATTTCATCTCAATGTCGGGTAAAAGTCCTACAAAATTGGAAGCAACGTCTCCAAAACGACCTTTACAGTGTTGACGGGGACGTTAAACAAACAAAAGCTCTTCCCCAAAACAGATGACAACTCAATAACCATTACTGAACAAAATAATTAGAACACACAGAAGTGTGAAAATGAAACCTTCTAAAAATTTAACAACACCGAACACAAAATTAATTAAACCGCAACGCCAAATTTATGGTACGAGAATTTACAGAACGCCAAGTCCTAGACAATGATGAAGTTACTTTATTATTCATTTTAGGTTCGAGTATTTCATTTTTCAAATGCCAATAAAATGCCATGAAGTCCAGTGAAATGTGAATTAAATGACACAATATAAATTTTAATGTTTAAGTTTTCAAAACACCTGTTACATTCTCTCATTCACTCGGCTTATACAAGTACCGTTAATCGAAAATTTGTTGGGTCGAGTATTTGCCAAAGCACAATGAAAGTGAAGGACCCGCAAGTACGTCCATATGCCGGAAAGCGTTTTTTTTCACATTACGATAACTCACCCGTGCGACTTAGTGCATTTTTTTCACAACTCCAAAATGGCTACTTTTCTGATGAAAATCCGTAATAGTTTTCTTATTTATACTACAAACATAGGTCGTGTGTGCTCTTTAGAACCGCCTCGTTGAGGCGGTTCTAACGAGTACCCACAAACTATGTATTGGAGTAGTAAGAAAAATAACGTATACCCCGTAAACCCAGTTTTCTCTGTATAAAGTGGGGTTTATGGAGTGTTCATTTCACGGACTTGTTCACGTGATGTATATTGAATTGGTCTTAAATCCGGAACATGGAACATTGATACACAGTGCTGACCCAAATCAGACGCCTCAGAACGTCGCGACTGATCAGTGTCTACACTGTTTAGTCAAAGTACAATGTCAAATGAAATAGCGATAAGAATCCATACAACATGCCATCCACACCTCATAAGCGTTTCGCTTGTTTTCAAATCCTGTCATTGCAATTTGTACATGTACTGTTGTAACTTGCCTATCTATTTAAAATGAATAAATATTGTTTAAACCAAATGAAATAGCGAGAATATTTTCCAGCTTAAACTGATAACTCAGTGACAGCTGACCCTCCAGTGCTGTCTTTGTTTGTTTGTTTGTGTTGGAGTTTAACTGCCCAGTCAACACTAGTTTAGGTCATTTTGAATCAGTCAGTTTACCTATCCACTCTTTTCCTGGGCAGGCTTATACGCAAGCGGTAAACCAGCACAGTGCACATTCTTCCGTCAGAAACTGACAACTGCCCTTCTTAAATCAGCGGAAGGGAGAGAATGGTCGTAGAAGAGATTTCATGATCAATCTCCATGAACGAATGTTGCCCGGTCTCCAGTGCAGTCAAAACTATGTTTACGAGGTGGTCCACTTACTGAGAGGTTGCTCTAACGAGTACCAAGAGTCTATTCATTACGAAAACACGCCTATACAAATACATTGTAAACTTTACCGCCGAAAATAAGAAAAGTTTAAGATGAAAAATTGTGATATTTTTCTTATTTCGTCTCAAAATATAGATTGTCGGTACTCGTTAGAACCGCATAATCGAGGTGGTTCAAACGGGTACCTACAACCTATATTTTAGAGCAGAAATAAGAAAAAAATAAGGTATATCCCTGAAAACACCAGATTTATAATATAAAAGTGGGGTTCAAGGGGTTTCAGGAACGCGTTGAAGGAATGTAAGGAACTTATTTGCTTTGCTGCTTCTGGTAGGTTGTTCCACAATATACTTGGGGCCCGGACTCAGGTGAGTGATCATGACCGAACTGACCTCTTGAAGTTCGATTTTTGCACAGTTTTTCCATGGTTAAACATGACTGATTACTAGAATAACCTGTCCAAATAGCTTAATCCCCAGCAGGCACTCAACGTTGAACTAAGGTTGAAACAACGTTGGAAACGTTGTTTCAACGTTAGTTCAACGTTGAGTCAACGTTTTGTGCCTGCAGGGTCATGTCTTGAAAGCTTATAAATGAAAGTAGCTGTGATAGCTGTATAGCCCCTTTATGGAATGTAAAGGAGCTATATAGCGCTATCACAACTATTCTTATTTGTAAGCTTTCTAGACATGATTCAGCTTTTTGAACAGGTTAGTCGAGTGCTCAGCCATGTTTAACTATGGAAATACTGTGCACAAATCGAACTTCAAGAGGTCATTTCGGCCCATGATCACTCAGCTGAGTCCCGGCTCCAAGTATCAGTGAGTTGTTCCGTTCTCTATAATGATGAATAATATGACTGCGTACGACAATTAACTATGCTAAAATCATCCACTGTTCGTAAGTTATAACGTGAGGTTTCACTTACTAAAGGGGGTAGAAGAGACGTTAGATAGTTTGGAACTAGGTCATGCTGCATTTAAAAAAAAAGGTTAAGTTTGTGTTTAAATCGCCAGTCTTGCAACGATTACCAGCCAACCCCGAAAAGATACTAAAAGTAGAATATGACTTCAAGCCAACATCACGAAATTTTGACCCATTTAACCCCACTTCTATTTAGCAAAACTGGGTTTTTCAGGGGTAAACATTATTTTTCTTATTTCTGCTCAAAAACATTGATTGTTGGTACTCGATAGAAACGCCTCGTCGAGGCGGATCTATCGAGTCCCAACAAACTATGTTTTGAGCAGAAATAAGAAAAATATCACACTTTTTCATCATTAAATCTTCTTTTTTTTTTCGGCGGAAAACTTTACTACGTACTTGTATAGGCGTGTTTTCGTAATGGTAAAATTGACTTCCTGTAAGATTGAAAAAGGGTGACATGTACAAATGAACAAGCTATAGGCGTTCAAGCTACATGTAGTGACGTTTCACTGAAAATATTATACGAAATTCACTTGAACGTACATGCATGTATGTGCGACGGAAACTAAACAGCAAACATATCACTTGCCCATTGGGCATAGTTAGATCAAATTAATACGCCAGCGCAAGGCAAAAACTGCAAGAAAACCTGTGCGACCGACAAAGACTAAGATCAGCCTGTGCATCCGGGCTATCGAAAGAGCAAAAAGCGGAGACTCTGATGGGAATAACGTTAGGTACACGCTGACCTGAGTCGTTACTGGTCGCACCGGCGTATTTGTTTTGTTTTGTAATGCTCTGGCTTGTTTGTTATACTGCGACTCTATGTACAGTCAAACTTCGATGGCTCGAACACCGATGGCTCGTTTACCATGGATGGGTCGAACCAATTCTTGAGCCCCTAGTGAAATCCTCTACATAAGAAATAGTGGGGATAATTAAGGAGAATTTAGTCCTTTATCTTGCAAATGTATGCTGTGTGTACTCATTAGAATCGCCTCAATGAGGCGATTCTAATGTGTGCACACAGCATACATTTTCATTATAGAACATCGAAAAGATGTCTTAAAGTATCTCGTTATGCCTCCTGACAGTAATCTCAGTGGCTCGAACTACCCCTGTCTCGAACAGATTTTCGAGGTCCCAAAGGTGTTCGAGCCATTGAAGTTCGACTGTATGTACAATTTTGTTTGATTTGAGGTTTAACGTCCCCATCAACACTGTAAAGGTCATTTTTGAGACGTTGCTCCCAATTTTCTGGGACTTTTTCCGGACATTGAGATGAACTGACATCTAAAGCTCTGCCGCCCAATGAAACCAATTCAGTTTATAAGCATGGACCGCTTTGCCTGGGCAGGCTAAGGTCCTCCTAGCGGTTTACCAGTACTCCTGTGCGGGTCAATTCCAGCTCATGCGTGGAAGCATCATGCAGCCCATATATTTCTTCAAGACCCGATGGGCGGGGGCCATAATGTATGTACAGTGAAATTCCGCTATTAAAACCACCTAACATTAAGACTAATTGTGCTTTAAAAACCTTATTTAGAACGTTTCAGGTATCCTTTCTTTGTGTTTTCTGCATACAGTGTCCTCTTGTCATAGACCACCTTTGGTACTGTTCAAAAGTGGTCTTTAAGACCACTTTTGAACAGTCCCAAAGGTGGTCCACCTTTGTTAAACTGTTCATACCCTACTCCCCTGAAAAACAACAACAACAAAAAAGACCACTTGGTACACCTTCAGGGGAGTCCCAAAGGTGGTCTTAATATAGGAATTTTACTGCATATACATGTGATTTAATTTGAAATAAAAATAATGTTAAAATTAACTTTGAAAAATAAAGACTTCCACTTTATACATGTATCTACGAACATGCCCGTTTCCAATTGTAAAGAAGTTTCTCGTTTTCTTTATGTGTTGTAAGTTTTCCATTTTTATGCAAACGGAGTAGAACCTGATCTGACGCCACGTCTAATCTGACGCCAGGTCTGATTTGGGATTACGCTGTTTTGCAACTCTCCTTGGGCATATATGGGTTAAATATGAGGCTGTGCACAGTCAAGCGGGCCTTCGAGTGTGTGCGCCCAGCGACTACTCAGATCAGCCGCGGCCCCCGCCCATAGGGGCTTGAAGAAATATATGGGCTGCATGATGCTTCCACGCAGAGCTGAATCCGGCTCGCACACTAGTACTGGTAAACCGCTTAGAGGATCTAAGGCTGTCCAGGAACATGCTAATAAACCCTATTGGTTTCATTGGGCGATAGGGCTTGAGAAGTCATTTCATCTCAATGTCGGGTAAAAGTCCCACAAAATTGGAAGCAACGTCTCCAAAATGACTTTTACAGTGTTGACGGGGACGTTAAACCTCAAATCAAACAAACAAATACTCAGATCAGCCTGCGCATGCGCGCAGACTGATCAGAGTCTTCGATATGCGCTATTTAGATGTCTGATGACCAAACGCGTCTCCATGCCGACAGAGAAGATTTTTTTCTGATTTAGTAGGTAAGCAATCCGTTTGCGCACGTGCTCGGAGTCACTTTTCGCATGCCGCGTCCCATCCTGACATTTTGAAGCTGTCGCATAAATTGTTATGGTTGTAAAAAATGGTTGAATGTCGTTTTCGCAGCGTTTATATGCAGCAGTTGAAGTAATTCAAAATATGGAGAATTATATGGATACGTTATCAAGTCAGTGTTTGTTTGTTTGAGTTGAGGTTTCACGTACCCGTCAATACTATTTAGGGCCCCCTTTGGAAACGCTGCTTCCGATTTTGGGGGAGTTTTATTACCGGACATTGAGATGAAATGACATTTCAAGCCCTAACGCCAACAAAAACCGCTAGGGTTGGTCTGACTCGCATCACTTTTCTTGCGCAGGCATAGACCCAAACCCTAACACCCAAACCCTAACCACACAGCATAGATTTTGGGACCCGTTAGAATCTAAATACCTTGATACGTTCATGCAAAGATACCCCTTGAAAAAACACTTTATAAAGTGAAAGAATGGGGTAGCAAGGGTATAGATTAATTTCCTTATTTCGATAAGACGGTGCTAACGAGCTCCATACTCTATGTTTTTGGGGGCATGAACAAGTTACCGAGTACATTTTACATGTCATGAACCCACTTAAGTGGAATGGGAACACCCCCAGGGGAGGCAACTCCTGCAAAAATATTTTTGTCTCCCATGTCAATAGGGTCATTTCTTAAAGGAAAAGTTCTGTCTTTTAAGCATAGACCTCTTTTTCATTGGGACAGGGCTTATAGAAAAGCATACAGGAAGTCCCGCAGGTTGTCTCACTTTGAAAAAAAGTCCGAAAATTGTGGTAGGTGTTCCCATTCCCCTTAATATAGAGACAAAACGAATTTGGAAGCATTAGTTTCCTTATTTTGTGCAAATAGGTAGTTTTACGTCCCCGTCAACACTATTAAGGTAATGTCGGAGACGTTGACTCCAATTTTGTGGGATTTGTACCCGACACTGAGATGAAACGAAATCTCAAGCCCGATTGACAGGGCCCCAGAGATTTCGGTACTCGATGGCCGCCAACTATGATATTTACCTGTACCCAAAAAATGGCCCCCGTCCATAGGGGCTTGAAGAAATATATGAGCTGCATGATGCTTCCACGCAGAGCTGAATCCGGTCCGCACACTAGTACTGGTAAACAGCTTAGAGGATCTAAGCCTGTCCAGGAACCGCGGTGCGAGGCGGACCGTCCATGCTAATAAACACTATTGGTTTCATTGGGCGACAGAGTTTGAGATGTTATTTCATCTCAATGTCGGGTAAAAGTCCCACAAAATTGGAAGCAACGTCTCCAAAATGACCTTTACAGTGTTGACGGGGACTTTAAACCTCAAATCAAACAAACAAATGTACCCAAAAATAGATTGTGGGCACTCACTACAATCGCCTGTGTCGATGAAGCGGCCCTAAACACAACCTATGTTTTGATCTAATTTACTTTAGACTTGTATACGCCACTTTCCTCTATATAAAGCGGAACAATGTACCCACAATATCATGGTGATACAATATGGTAGTAGCAGATGTCGCAGTTTTAATAGTTTGCAGCAGCTATACTCGATTTGTGTTCTTTTGTGCCCGAAGCTACAGAACCCACAATCAATAGTTTGTAATTATATGAAAATCATACAAGTATATAGGTGATTATTATTTTCTTCGAGTTATTATAGAAAATCTTGAAAACTGTGAAATAGTGAAATTAAGGATTATATCAAGAATTCTCTTCACTATAACACAGGTGCATTCTTTCATATCTCCAAAACGGGCCATTACGAAAACACGCCTATACGAATACATTGTAAACTTTCCGCTGAAAAAAAAAGAAAAATTTTAAGCTAACAATTGTGGTATTTTTCTTATTTCTGCTCGAAATATAGATTGTCGGTACACGTTAGAACCGCCTCATCGAGGCGGTTCTAACGAGTACCCACAATCTATATTTTGGAGGAAAAATTAGAAAAATAAGGTTTACCCCTGTAAACCCCAGTTGTACTATATATAAGTGGGGTTCTGGGGGTCAAAATTATATAGGCGTGTTTTCGTAATGAATTATCTAATGAAATTTTGTTACATATTTTCTATACGTTAATTATTCTACATATACTTATTCAAGTTTTGAATTAAAAGAATACAAATTAAAATTCCTATTCTCTTCCGGTAGAGTGTGTGTCAGGATTCCATAATCATAAAGAATTAGCTGTATATGACATGCAGTATTTATTAAATGAGAGTGTGGACATTCCAATGCATAAGATAATTGTTTGTAAAAGAAGTTTGTTTAGAAGGTTGACGTAAAATGGTAATAAATAAAATAATTATATGCGTTTAAGTATCCTGACACCTCTTCAAAAATATTTGTTTTGTCTGTACACGTACATTATCAAAGATGGCGACTCGACAAAGTGCTCGATTGGAGGTAACTCACGGCTCCCCGTACATCAACCATAGTGCAGTTTATATTTTACTTTTGGTCCTTTGAGATCAGCGTGAATATTCTGAGAAATCGGAATAAATTATTGGTTAAGACTCATATTCTAGACAGGTTTTTAATTATTTTGACCCCATTTAGATTTATATATCAGTCTTTGAATCGACTGCCTATTCGAAATTCGCAAAATTGCAGTATGTTTCCTCTGGCTTTCTTTGCCGGATCATTACAGGGTCACTTTATTAGCCGAAACTACGTAGTATGACCCATCTTCTTTCTTATGAATGTTTTCATTGCTCTTAAAGGAACTCATTTTTTGATACAGTCATGTTCTGGTACCAGAGATTCGTTTTTCATTCACTTTGTTCATATTTTTGTTTGATTTGAGGTTTAACGTCCCCGTCAACACTGTATAGGTCATTTTGGAGACGTTGCTTATAATTTTGTGGGACTTTTACCCGACATTGAGATGAAATGACATCTCAAGCCCTGTGGCCCAATGAAACCAATAGGGTTTATAAGCATGGACTGTCCGACTCGCACCGCTTTACCTGGACAGGCTTAAATCCTCTGAGCGGTTTACCCGTACTCGTGTGCGGTCGGTTTCAGCTCTGCGTGGAAGCATTATGCAGCCCATTTATTTCTGCACGCCCCAATGGGCGGGGGCCGCTTTGTTCATACAAAACAAATCTTTTAGTGCTCTTAATATGGTAATTGTATTTGCCATATAGTTGGGGGACGACTGCAACGTATTTGATCAACATTTTTTTCAGTGTTTTTAATGCATCAAGGTTGCTAAATACAGTAAAATTTCTATATTAAGACCACATTTGGGACTGTACAAATTCAATCGTGGTCTTTAAGACCACTTTTAAACAGCGCCAAAAGTATTCCCGGACCAGAGGACATTGCGTATAGAAACACGAAGAAAGAATAAACAGTTATTAAAAGAATAGACGGGCTTTTCATATCGCTGAGATCAAAGTTTTGCGTAGAGGTCCATCTATAGAATCTGGGTAGAATCATGTGCTAGGTTTAGCAAAGAGTGTAGTTGACAAACATTGTAGCCCCAGACCAGAATATAGCATATAATCAGGGTTTACATTGTTTATTTACGGCTCAAAAATTTAAGGGTTGAGGGCTAAGTCCTCGTTCAGGACAGTTTTAGCTCCTTGTACATTTATAAAGTACAACAAGAGCTATTATAGAGCTCTGCATGGTTGTGCGCATTTGCGTTCTTGTCACACTGCGTACTCGCATTATTATATTTTTAAATGCTTGTATCACGACAGTCACTTATCTTTAGAACTTAGGCGCCTAGGAGGGTGGGTTTGCAAGAAAAAAAAAAAAATACCTAGGTTGAGGCAAGGGGTTAAAATAAGAAAAAAAGAATGTTCACTAATTTTCATCTAAAAATGCTTGTTCTGGAGATATGAAATCAACACTCAGGTTTAGCAACGCCTCTGTATAACATGTAACTGCATGTTATACTTTTTCTTGTCTTTTATATACTTACCGTTAGAACCGCCTCAGTGTGGGTGCTCGTTAGAACCGCCTCATTAAGGCGGTTATAACGAGTTCCCATAATCTATGTCTTGGAGTAGAAATCAGAAATTTCAACAAGACCGTACATGTATAACGTACACTGTTGCAAACCCAACTTCATTTAAAAACAAATGTGGGTTATGTTTATTTTCCTTATTTTCGCTCATAACCATGGATTATTGGCATAGGGGCTTGAATCATGAAAAAAAATGATTTTTTTTTTCATGATTCAAGCCCCTATGATTATTGGTACATGTTCGAACCACCTCAATGAATGAGTTCTAACTAGAACCCGCAATTTATGTTTTTATCATAAATAAATATTGATCTTAAAAATGCTCAGTTCTACAGATATATAAGACGCAGTTGTTTTGTTTTTGTTTGATTTCAGGTTTAACGTCCCCGTCATCACTGTATGGGTCATTTTGGAGACGTTGCTTCCAATTTTGTGGGACTTTTACCCGACATTGAGATGAAATGCCATCTCAAGCCCTGCCGCCCAATCAAACCAGTAGGGTTTATAAGCATGGACGGGCCGACTCACACCGCGGTTCCTGGACAGGCTTAGATCCTCTAAGCGGTTTACCAGTACTAATGTGCGGGCCGGATTTAGCTCTGAGTGGAAGCATCATGCAGCCCATATATTTCTTCAAGCCCCTATGGGCGGGGGCGATTGTACATGTAGTACATGTGTGAGTTATCGTGATGGCATAATTAACTAGGGCTGGCTAATCGGTTCTGTAAAGATAATCGATTATCGATTATGTCATTGCGATCGATAATCGATTAGTAATCGCTAAGGTTTTTTGGTCATTTTTTTACCTGTCTAGCTTTCTGTCTAAGCATGACTCTTGCCATATGTTGCACTTTACCATATGTATATTTGAACAAACAGACGTGAGCAAACAGTGTAGACCCAGATGATACGCCGCAGAATGCGGCGTCTCATCAGGGTCTGCACTGTTTGCCACTCATCCAGCTATTTTAGGCCTAACTTTGAGTAATAAATTGTACCTATCAAGTAATCGATTAAAAACAAATCAGAAATGATAATCATTTTTGTGGAATTTATCGATCGATTAATCGATTATATGATTAATCGTGTCAGCCTTATAATTAACACATTGTATTCGGCCCCCGCCCATCGGGGCTTGAAGACTGAATAGATGGGCTGCATGATGCTTCCACACAGAGCTGAAACCGACCCACACACGACTATTGGTAAACCGCTTAGAGGGTCTAAGCCTGCCAAGGCAAAGCGGTGCGATACGGTCAGTCCATGCTTATAAACCCTATTGGTTTCATTGGGCGAAAGGTCTTGAGATGTCATTTCATCTCAATGTCGGGTAGAAGTCCCACAAAATTGGAAGCAACGTCTCCAAAATGACCGATACTGTGTGGACGGGGGCGTTAAATAAAAATCAAAAAACCTCAAATCAAACAAAAAAAAAAACAAAAAACAATAACCCATTTGTATACTATTTCACTCTTCCAATGCTATATGTTGGACAAGTCCATTTGTCATACAAGGGGTGTCAGGCCTATGTTTTCGTTTTTATTCTATTTTCGACGGATAATACTGAAAGCAAATAGTGCAAGCCATGATCAGGCGCCGCGTTCTGCGGCGTCTGATCTTGACCTGCACTGTTTGCCAAGGTGCCCCTTAAGTTGTTTCTCGGATGGAATGGGTTAATAAAGTACAAAAGTACATTATATGAAAAAAAAAATACGGATGTTCATTAGTTTCATACGAAACCCGGGAAGGGATATCAATTATTTTATTTTTAATATGTTGTGTGAACAAGATATTAAGTTGTGCGAACAAGATATTATCTTGTGCGCACAAAATAATATGTTGTGCGCACAAGATAAAGACAACATAATTTATCTAGTGCGGACAACATATTATCTTGTGCGCACAAGATAATATCATGTTCGCAAAACTTAATATCTTGTGCGAACAATATATTATCTTGTTCGCACAACATATTATCTTGTTTGCACAACATAGATCTTGGGAAGTTGTGCGAACAAGATATTATCTTGTCTGCAAAAGATATTAAGTTGTGTGAACAAGATATTAAATTGTGCGAACAATGTGATATATTATCTTGTCCGCACAAGATCTATGTTGTGCGCACAAGATATTATCTTGTGCGGACAAGATAATATCTTGTTCGCAACCATATTGGTTTTATTGGGCGACAGGGCTTGAGGTGTTCTTTCATCTTAGTGTTGGATAAAAGTCCCACAAAATTGGAAGCAACGTCTCCAAAATGATCTGTAGTGTTGATGGGGAAGTTAAACCTCAAATTAAACAAAAAAAGAGTGTAAGATCGTGCTACCTGAAGTGTTGGCATTTCGTTACAGAACCGAGTGAAGTCTGTTTTCGGCTGTGATCTTTCCACTTGCCTTGCAAAACTGAGATCCAGTTGATTTGTTCATGATGCGGTTGCCAAGGAGACGAACCTTGATGAAGACTATTGGTCTCCTGACGATTGTTAGTGTAATCTGCCTCATCCTTTTTGGGAATGGCGGCGAGAGATTGACGATCCCTAGAGGTACAGGCTTTTATTTTCTCATGTGTATTGTTAAGAATAACAATAATCATGCTGCTACTACTACTACTACTACTACTACTACTACTACTACTACTACTACTACTACTACCACCACCACCACCACTTCCTATTTTCGGTGTTTTTCTGAAGCGGAAGGCTTACAAGTTGAGCTTATAGAATATCAATGGTTCGTTGTCCGGCGTCGTTCGTCAACACCTTCGAACACCTTCTCAGAGTCAACTGGGCCAATAGATTTTATATAGAGTATCTATGCCTGACGGGATTCTTAAGTTATATAAAATGGTTCTGGTCACATGACCCAGATGGCCACCATGCTCATGTATGGTGAGACCTATGTAAGATGACCTTGAAACTTGGCACACAGCAAAAAGCCCTACAAATGTCATTATAAAGGATGACGCTGGCTGGCCTTGAACTATTTTACAACATGGTAAAATTGGTAGCTTAGGATTTTGAATGGGATAAGGGCAACACAAACAATTGTAGCTTATGAAATAAAACAAGGTCTTATATGAACTTCTATGACTCAAAGGTCAGTGTCATTCAGTGACCTTGGCCCAAGGTCACTGGGATTACATGCATATCAACATTTCAAAGGATTTCGTCTCTGAAACAGGTAAGTCAATTCAAGTCATACTATATATAGGACATCTATGTTTCATGGGAACAGATGTTCATATAATTGGTCCTTTAATCACTTGACCAAAATGGCCATCATACCCATATATGGTTAAACCCTTTTAACGGTTTTCTCGGAGTCATCTCCGGAACCATAACTCAAATGACCTTGAAACGTGGTAAACAGCGAAAGAGACTTAAGCCCTACAAAAGTCATATAAATAATGAGCCGGAGTTGAACTTGACCTATTTTACGACAAATTCAAATTGGGTCACTTAGCCTTTTGAATGCGACAAAGGTAAAACAGTGCATTTGTCCAAAACACTTGTGTTTATGAAATGAAAGTGGGTCAAATATGAATTCCTATTAATGTCAAAGGACAAGGTCATTGAATGACCACAGCCAAAGAACACTAGTATTGACTGTCCATCAACATTTCAAAATAAATCATCTCTGAAACTGCTGAGAGAATTTCTATTGAATGTAATGTGTAGCCTTCAGGCAAGAGGAATAGAAAAGTCTGCTTGAATGGACCAGTGTCATATGACCAAGGTGGCTGCCACTCACATTAATGTTATAAACCTAAAGAGGTCTTGTTTTCTCGTTTTCTCCAGTACTACTGGACTGATTGCCATGAAACGTGGCATGCATCATCATATCACTAAGTACTACCATATTTGTTCAAACTATGACCTTAGGCTGACATTGACCTATTTTACGCCAAGGTACAACATGAGCCTCTATGAATATCAAATGTAAAAAAAACATTATTTAAGTGCATTTAATATAATTTCTCCTGGCAAAGGAGAAACAAAATTTTTAAAAGGCCCAAGTCACTCAACCAATGTGAGTACCATTCCCATATATAAATCCTGAACCGTTAAAAGAACCAAAGGTCAAGGTCACTCACAGTGGCATCAAACTGATCACATAATACTTTGGGAAGCGATCACATCTTTGTCCTCTATATCATTTTATCATATGACGTCGCTTCTGAGAGTGTAATAACGCCATGTAATAAATTTGATAATCCACCAGTGGATTAAATATGCAAATTAGTTAGATACGCCCCGTAACTTTACATGTACGACGTCCTTTACGACGTCGCGTTTTCTTATGGCGGAATATTGACATTTTTGTGAAACAATCGTGAATAAAATGCGTTTTAAATGTCATATGATAAATAGAATCTTGCATTCTTGGTCATGTATTATTGAATTTATTCAACTGGTTGAGGAAAAAGTATAAAATGCTCCCTTTTCCACAACTCGTTTAATAAATTCAATAATACATGGACACTCATGTAAGACCCTCTATTTATCATATGACGTCGCGTCTGAGAGTGTCATAACGCCATGTATTATTTCCGATAATCCACTAGTGGATTAAATATGCAAATCAGCTAGATACGCCCCGTAACGTTATATGTACAACGTCCTTAACGACGTCGCGTTTTCTCATAGCGGAATATTGACATTTTTGTGAAACAGTCGTGAATAAAATGCGTTTTAAATGCCATATGATAAATAGAATTTTGCATTCGTGTTAATGTATTATTGAATTTATGAAACTCGTTGAGGAAAAAGGATAAAATGCTCGGCAAAGCCTCGCATTTTATCCCTTTTCCACAACTCGTTTAATAAATTCAATAATACATGGACACTCATGTAAGATCCTCTATTTATTGAACGCGGTCTACGTCAACTCTTTCACCCCTTTTAGTTCTCGAGAGTAGTCTACCATCAATGAATCAGGCCCCGAGGTTATAAAACATTTTCATGCTCAACTCAACTGAGCATGTAATTTGCAATATTCATAACTATTAAAATACAAAAAATAGGTAATTATCCAGCTCAGATCAGCTCAGAATGTCATTATCCTGCTCATGAATTTTAAAATGCCAACATTTGTTGGCATTTTAAAATTTATAAGCAGGATAAATTTCATGCTTAAGTGAGTTGAGCATGAAATAAGATTTATACACTCGGGGCCAGACCCTTTCTTGTAAACATGTAAATAATAGGAATTAGTCGAAATCATGAACAGGTGCACAAACAGGGCAGACCATGATGAGATTAATCCATTTATTTCGAGCCATTCAAAACCGGAATAACCGGAGAAAAAGAAAATGATAAAAAATCTGACTTCCCGTTGTAGATTTTGACATCTCACAAGTGACCCGGGCTCGAAACTAAAGCGATCAAAGACCTAATGATTAAGAGACAACACTCCTACATGTACCAAATAGGCAACAGAGACCCGTAGAATCTGAATTTGTTTCATGGGTATCTGTATCGGCCTGAAGCGTTGAAAGGGTTACCTGATGGATCAAACACTTTCCAATAGCAGGCGGACCGCATTTTAGAAAGGTTTACACTTTCCAATAAACGTAGAACCGCATGTCGTGTTTCAGAAGATATCTGCTTTTCAGTATATTGAGAAGAAATCAAGAAGTTACAACACCGTCATTTTTGATTGTTTGTTTATCGACCCAAAAATACTATTCACAGTTGCTATAAGTAGCTGATGTCCACGTGACTATCCAGGCCCTCACCCATCGGGGCTTGAAGAAATAGATGGGCTGCATGATGCTTCCACCGGCCGCACACGAGTACTAGTTAACCGCTTAGAGGATCTAAGCCTGTCCAGGCAAAGCGGTGCGAGTCGGACTGTCCATGCTTATAAACCTATTGGTTTCATTGGACGACAGGGCTTGATATGTCATTTCACCTCAGTGTCGGGTAAAAGTCCCACAAAATTGAAAGCAACGTCTCCAAAATGGCCTATACAGTGTTAATGGGTACGTTAAGCCTCAAATCAAACAAACAAACGTGACTATTGAGGTTTAACGTCCCCGTCAACACTGTATAGGTCATTTCGGAGACGTTGCTTCCAATTTTTCGGGACTTTTACCCCGGCATTAAGATGAAATGACATCTCAAGCCCTGTCGCCCAATGGAACCAACAGGGTTTACAAGCAGGGACGGTCCGAATCGTTCCGCTTTGCCTGGGCAGGCTATATCCTCTATGCGTTTTACCAGTACTCGTGTGCGGTCGGATTTCAGCTCTGCGTGGAAGTATCATGCAACCCATCTGTGACTATCAATGAATTGTACGAAATCCAGGTAATGGTCATTTTGGCCCCGCCAAGCGAAATTGTGTCTTCGAGCATTCCGTCATGACAAATTTTAACTGCGCATGCCCAGCCATTCAGAGGGGCCTTGGATATGGCTTCCTCTTCATTCACTGCTTGTATGAGCGAGCAGCGAAGGTTCTGGCGGGACTGCGCGGATGCGCAGGCTCGCCTGAACCTTCGCTGCTCGCATAGGCGATAAGTACCAAAATCGCTTGAAGGGGCCCATTTAATGCCGCGCTATACTTATCGTTGAAAAGTCTGAGTATTCACTTGTAGACTTGATCTGGACTTAACTCGTATGATGATTTCGGCAATTAAGGTAGACCTAGATCAGACGCCACTTTCTGCTTTCGGGTCCTCAATGAGGCGGTTCTCACGAGCACTCAGAACCTATGTTTCGAGTATTAATAAGAACAAATATCGCATTTCATCACTAAATGTGCGTTTTGGAGATTTGAAAAAATGCGTCGATCGTGTTTTCTTTACCCACTGTATGCGGGAATCCCCTAAAGGGGTACCTTGGCAAAAAGTGCAAGCCCAGATCAGACGCCGCAGAACGCGGCGTCTGCTCAGGTCCTGCACTATTTCCTAACAGAAGTGTCAGTCAAACTAGAATAAAAATGAAACAAATAGGTCTGACAAATGGACTTGTCCAACATATAGCAATGGAAGAGTCCACTAGCATATAATGGGTTAATGTTTCCTGTCCGGAACCGTCAGTGTTCTCTCGTAGAGGTTGACCCTGAACTATTTTCAATGTCGCTGATTCAAGGAGCCATTTAGGGCAGTTGTCAGTTTGTCGTGAAAGATTATGATCTGAACTGATTCAGCAATTATAATAATAATTAATAATAATGCTATGTCATTAGGCCCCCGCCATTCGGTGCTTGGAGAAATGGATTGGGCTGCATATTTCCACGCAGAGCTGAAACCGGCCGCACACGAGTACTGGTAAACCGCTTAGAGGGTTTAAACATGCCCAGGCAAAGTGGTGCTAGTCGGACAGTCCCTACATACAGTATATACCCTTTTGATTAGTTTGGGCGGCAGAGCTTGAGAAGTCATTTCATCTCAATGTCGGGTAAAAGTCCCACAAAAATGGAAGCAACGTCTCCACAATGACCTAAATAGTGTTGGCCATGACGTAAAACCTCAATTCAAACAAACGAACAAACAAATCCCGTGTCAAGCAGAACAGCTTACGTGTGATTAGAAGCATGTAACGGCCACAGCCCATCGGGGCTTGAAGAAATATATGGGCTGCATGATGCTTCCACGCAGAGCTGAATCTGACCCACACACGAGTACTGGTAAACCCCATAGAGGATCTAAGCCTGCCCAGGCAAAGCGGTGTGAGCGTCGGACCGTCCACGCTTATAAACCCTATTGGTTTCATTTGGCGACAGGGCTTGAGATGTCATTTCATCTCAATGTCGGGTAAAAGTCCCACACAAATTGGAAGCAACGTCTCCAAAATGACCTTTACAGTGTTGACGGGGACGGTAAACCTCAAATCAAGCAAGAAACATGTAAATGTTCCAGCTCGAAATGACATATGTGGTGCTGAGCGGACCGATAAACTGCAAAACAACCTGGAACTCGTTGACTATTATATACTTACAGACATTTGTTGCGTACAACTTTTGCAGGAATTACCACTCTTATAACCTCTTGATTATTCTGTATGCATGCTGGCATGCTTTACTAATCAGGAAAGCTGTCATCACGAAAACCTCTATCTAATTCTCACTCTCTCGAAGCCCTCTTTTATATAGTAAAACTGGAGTTTACGGGGGATACTTTATTTTTCTTATTTCTGCTCTTAAATATAGATTGTGGGTACCCGTTAGAACCGCATCATCGATGCGGTTCTTACGAGTACCCACAATCTGTGTTTTGTGCAGAAATGTCTTAATTTTTCATCTGAAAAGTCCGTTTCTTCGGCGGTAAAATTTAAAATGTATTTGAATAGGCTTGTTTTCGAAATGGCATTGAGGACTGCACATAGATGAGACACCCACATTTACTTTAAAACTGCATTCGTCTCTTTTTCAGATCAATTTGGAAGCAATATAAGATGGCGGCCTAACGAATGCTTGTCACTTGCGGAAAAGATTGATATTACAGCGAATTTCACTATAAACAATATACTAGACAGAATGAAATTGACATTTATGCGAGGATTAAAGGCTACCTTGGATAAAACTACCTTTCCATTTAAAGACACATCAATGCCTAAAAGTTCCATAGAAGCCGAGCCTCTGCATATAATAGTAGTACCACATTCGCATAACGACCCTGGATGGTTAAAAACCTATGACAGATATTTTGAAGAAGACACCACGCATATCTTGTCTCTGGCTGTTGAAAAACTGACTCAGTATCCAGATATGACATTCATCTGGGTAGAAAGTTGTTATCTTCAAACTTGGTGGAAGACACAGGCACCACAGATCCGACAAAAGTTCAAAAATTTGGTGAAAAGCGGTAGAATTGAAATAGTTTCGGGCAGTTTTGTGGCCCCTGACGAGGCATCACCGCACTATTTCTCGCTGGTTGATCAGCTCGTAGAAGGACATTACTGGGTAAAACGCAACCTTGATATTGTACCGGAAACCTCATTGTCGTTTGACCAGTTTGGTTACTCCGTGTCCATACCTTACCTGATGAAACAGGCAGGTATGAAGAATATATTAATAAAGCGCACTCACAGAGGAGTGAAACAGCTGCTGGGAGAAAACCACTGGATGACATTCAAGTGGAGACAATTTTGGGATCCAGAAGGATATGACGATATCCAGACACAGGTAATTAGTGTTTTCAGTTGTTCAAAACTAACAACTTCGTTAAGATTTTGATAATTTAAAATGGCAAGTTAACTAACTATGAGGGCCCAGTTGTTCAATTTTTATAAACTTTCTAGGCTCGTTAACCCATATATGACAATGGAATCTTCCATCTTATAAATTTGGAGTTGTCCATTTTCAATTATAGGGGTGTCAGATTTGTTTTGTTTAATGTAAGTTGTACAAAAATGTATGTTCTTTGAGCAAACAGTGTAGACCCAGATCAGACGCCGCGTTATGCGGCGTCTGATCTGGGTCTACACTGTTTGCCAACGTCCCAAAAAAGGGCCACTAGGCATATTTGGGTTAATGATCAAACTGTTCATAAAGGTAACACACCCATGCGACATAGTGCATTTTTCCACATCTCCAAAATGGTTACTTTTATGATGAAAATCTGTGTTATTTTTGTTATTTTACTTGAAACATAGGTCTTGGGTACTCGTTAGAACCGCCTCATTGAGGCGGTTCTAACGGGTCCCCACAACATATGTGTCTTAGAGCAGAGATAAAGAAAAATGTATACCCCTCTTTATCCCAGTTTTCCCTATATAAAGTTGAGTTTAGGGGGTGTGACCATTTCACGGACATGTTCACGTGATGTGACCAGTTTAACAGATGACGACTTAAAAAATTAATCAAAACTATATATAAAATTACAAAAATATCGTAGTCAATAACCACACTCTTGTTTTGCGTAAGGGTTCTTGTTACTTCTGTAGTTGCATTTATGATTTTGTTTTTTACTTTTAAGGTCCATGTAACTCACAAAGGCTCCCCTGCCCGTCGGGGCTTGGAGAAATAGATTGGGCTGCATGGTGCTTTCGCACAGAGCTGAAACCGACTGACCTTGAGTACTGGTAAACCGCTCAGAATGCCCTGGAACATTGGTGCGAGTTGGACCGGTCCTTAAACTCAAGCAGATTCCTTAGGCGGTAGGGCTTGAGATGTCATTTCATCTCAATGTCGGGTAAAAGTCCAACAAAATCGAAAGCAAAAACGACCTAAATAGTATTGACATGTATAACGATGCCAATTTTCCTTGCAGGTTGACACGTATGAGTGGATGAGCATTTCAGACAGCTGTGGGCCCGACAGACATATCTGTCGTGGTATTGATTTCTCCGAAATGCCCGACCTTCCAAAACCAGGAACAGCAGCGGCCAAGAAACCATTCACCTTGGACCGCATAACACATACCATCGCCTCATCGCTAGACGATTTTGTCCGACAGCTGGTGCGACAGTTCCGTCTAAAGAGTGCTAATTATAAACAGAAGGTCATGTTACTGCCCCATGGTGGAGACTTCCATTATTCCCAAGCCGATAAATGGGACAGGCAGTACAGAAATATGAAACTCTTCATGGATTACATCAATGAGCGAGAAAGTGAATTCAACATTAAAATGAAATTCGGAACCTTCAAGGACTATTTTGAAGAACTAAATCGACAGAACGATATCCATAACCTAAACTTTCCGGTTATTAGTGGTGATTTCTTTACATATACGGAGAGTAATGACTATTGGACAGGGTATTTTACAACTAGACAATTTGATAAGAGACTAGGTAGGGAGGTTCAAGAAAGCCTTCGAGCTGCTGAGATTTTCGCTGCCATCTCCTTCGCAAGTGCGAAAAATGGCATGCCTATGCCCGAAAATAAAAGAAAGAAAATGCTTGAAAATCTCGTCCTTGCTCGGCAAAATCTCGGAATATTTCAGCATCATGACGCCATAACGGGCACAGCGCGTGCGCACGTTGTTGTGGATTACGAAAAACGGTTGTCCTTGGCTTTTACTGTGACCCAGGATGTGCTTGCATCTGCGATAGATCATATTTTACGGGATGACAAAGAAACGATGAAGTATGAATCAGTTTTATCTAGTCTACGCAGACGAAGCTACAATCAGCTGACAGAACGAGTTCCTGTTACCGCGACTGTTTCCGGGTCAAAGATCATCTTAGTAAATCCACTGATTCAGAGTAGATCTGAGGTGGTATCTCTTACTGTTGATTCTCCGGATGTAGTTCTCCTGGACCACAAAGGTTTTGAAGTAGCATTTGATGCTGTCTTGCAGCCGACGGATACAGCTGAAATACTATTTGATGTGCAGTTTCCGCCTCTGGGCGTTCTGATCTACACACTAAAGGAAATAGAGAGTGACAAACCGAATCGTTATAACGAAGTGGCACCCTCTAAACCTCAGGAAAATATTGTATGTGAAAATAATCAGATTAATGTTACATTCTCAGCAGAAACTGGCTCACCAGAACAAATTTGTTACAAAACTAGCAATTTCTGTTCAAAACTGGAAATCGATTGGCGATACTATCAAGGCAGGGGCGGTGCTTACACAATGATATCACTTGGCAATGACGTTCCTGCTCATTCGTCTAATCCGAAAGTCTCTGTGCTGAAAGGTAACGAATTCTGCAGGGTTGAGGTAGACCACGACTTTTTCAAATTTACAGTAAACATTGATAGGCTTCCCACAATTACTGGTCGTTCCTTACGTATTAATGTTTACAGTGATCTTACAAAATATCCAAATTTCAATGGTGATCTTTCAATGCGAGTTCTAACAAATATCAACAATAACGGTATCTTTTATGCAGACTCCAATGGAATTCAACTAATGGGTAGAAAATTCCGTAGTTCTATACCGTTTGATGGAAACGTTTATCCTATGTCTTCTGTAGCCATGATGGAGGACAACTTTCAACGAGTACTTGTCCATTCTGCGCAGCCACACGGCATTGTTAGTCAAACTTCCGGCGTACTTGATTTAATGATTGACAGAGTCGGACGTAGACCAGAGATGGGTATGCCAGAAGGCGTCACAGACAATAAACCAACAAAAACAATTTTATATATTGAATTTCAAAGTCCGGAGGAATATGAGCCTCTTGAAACAGACGAGACAGCATTACTTCCCATAAACAGTATTTATTTAAATGATATAGTACAACACCCAATATATAAGTTCTACTCGATAGACGACTTGAGAATTTCAAAGACCTTACATTCCTTTTTAAAAGAAGATATATCTTGTGACATTATTCTTGCAAATGTAAAAAATCTCGCTTCCGATGATCTAGAACCTGACGGTGTATCTCTAACATTCCACAGACGTGGCGTGGCATGTCCAAGAAACTTGGAAGATCAAGTTTGTCAAATATCAGAAAGTGCTAGCATTCGCCCTGGTGCATTGTTCCAAGATTTTGTAACTCAAAGTGTCAATCAGATGTCTCTGTCACATTTAATGACACAAAAGACAATGTCGTATAATGAAGAGATAACTTTAAAGCCAATGGACTTCAAGACATTCCATGTGCAATAAAAACTCAGGGTCTACATGAGCCGCATCAGGCAAAATATCACGTTAAGCAGGCTTACTTGTTTGAATTGAAGCTTTACGTCCCCGTCAACACTAGTAAGGTCATTTTGGAGCGTTGCTTCCAATTTTGTGGGACTTTAAACCGACATTGAGATGAAATGAGTTTATATGTATGGACGGCGTAAGTTGTGTCAACGCAGTGACAACTGGCCAAGAACGGGCTAATGCGGTGCCAACGCTGAGCCAATATGGGACAAACGTTTGGCCAACGTCGAGACAACGTTGGCCCAACATCGGGCTAGCAACGATGCGACACTGCCCGTGTTGTCGGCTATGTTTTATTCTGGTTTGGATCAAACTGAGTGCCTACAAAGTTATTGTACACCCTTTAGCCTACTTACCCACTGAATAATCATACAGTCTTTTTGGAATCTATAGAACCCATAGCAAAGGCTCCGATGCGGGTGCGAGGCGATTCTAATTAGTACACAAAACAAACATTATCAAGATGAAGAAAGGTATATAAATGTCTTCTGTCATGTGACATTTTTTCCTAGGGACTGACAAGTATTTGAAACAGCCGTTGTACATGTAAACAAGCTTTCGGCGTTCAAACCATCGAAGTTTCATTTTAGTTGCTGTTTAATGATCCAGACAACACAGTTTATGATACATCGAGCAGGATAGGTTGCCTTACAACACTTTTTTCCTGGATAGGCTTAAACATAAGTGATAAATCACAACAGTGCACATTCGTTCCCTGCTAGCATTCTACATTAATCTACAGCGGGCCGTTAGCGGCCCGTCAGCTACCCTGACGGGCCGCTAACAGCCCGCTGTAGATTTATGTAGAATGCTTACTGGGTTCATGCTGTCGAATCCTCATCTTTATTCGTTTGGTTGTTATGTTCTCGGAGATCTTGCACTGGTGAGTTACAAATCCTTCATGCAGACTGAACAAATCATTTGCGCCAGCCTCGGTAGCTCAGTCGGATGCGTGTCTGACTGATGATCAGGAGGACGCGGGTTCGATACCTGCCGGGGTCGGCAATATTTTTTCGTGGAGATTGATCATGCAATCTTTTCTACGGTCATTCTTTCCCTTCCGCTGATTCAAGAAGGGCAGTTGTCACTTTCTGGCGAAAGAATGTGCACTGTACTGGTTAACCACTTTCGTATAAGCCTGACTAGTTGGTAGAGTGTCCGCTCCGGGGAACGGGAGGTCTCGGGTTCGATCCCGGGCCGCGACATACCAAAGTCGTTAAAAATGGTACTAGCTGCTCCTCGTTTGGCACTCAGATTTACGGGGTAGAGCTAGGACTGGTCGATCCAGTGTCAGGATAATGTGACTGGGTGTGGTATCATGTAATGTGTCTGGGACATGATACTTTAGTGAGGCAGCACTATAAACGTGAGCATTGAGCTCCCTGTCGCAACCAGACACCGTCGTGATATGACTGAAAAATTGTTGAAAGCGACGTTAAACCCGAATTCACACACACACACACACTCGTATAAGCCTGTCCAGGAAAAGTGTGGATAGGTAAACTGACCGGCTCAAAAATGACCTAAATAGTGTTGACCGGGCCGTTAAACTCCAAAACAAACAAACAAATGAACAAATCATTTGTATAAACAACGGCACACCATGGTCCTGTGTTCTAACTTGTCTTTGTATGTATGTTCTGCTTATATCTTTTTATTTTGGATAGCTGTTTAGCCATTTTGTGGGAAATTAACTCTCCTTTTGACCTTCCGCTTGTGACGTTTTAATTATAGTAAAGCTGTTTTGATGTTTGTGTTTCTTATGACGGGAGGTTTGAGGCATTTGGTACGGTCATTAAAAGTTTTACAGGAAGAGGGATCTTATTTACTTGGCCACCTGATATGTATATAAATTGTATATACAACAAATGTTTGATAGATCAGGGAAAGGTTATCGATTATCTACTCTGTTTGCCTTAAGGGGAAAGGGAGCACCTTCAGGGGAAGTAACTCCAGCAAAAATAGTTTTGTCTCCCATGTCGATAGGAGTCAAGTTTAAAGGAAAGAAGTTGCTCCGAAGGAGCAACTTCTTTCCTTTAAGAGTTCATCCCTTTTTCCGTGGTACAGAGGTTATAGAAAAGCCAACAGAAAGTCTCGAAAGTTATCCCCCTTTGACAAATGGCAGCAAAATGTGATAGGTGTTCCCATTCCCCTTAGCCAGTAAAAATCGAATAATCGGGAAACCGCTACATTGCTTGTTAGCATTCAACTGACCGAGCAGATGGCTCATACGAACACTTAAGACTCTGAGCAGACTGGACATATGCACAGGCTGAGCTGAACATTCTCATCACGTATGTACGCTTTATTATTCTCTGCTGTTCCATGTAGTCATAAGGATGCACGCCTATGTCATAAATAAATATGTTCCTGACGTTCCCAAGGGGACAGTGGCCAGATCAGATGCCACAGAACGCGGCGTCTAATCGGTGTATTTACTGTTTTCTGAAAAGGACAGATACATGAACATGTATAAAATAATCGCATGTAAGACATCACTTCACTTGGAAATAGACCTGTTGAAAGAAACATGGCGTCGAAAACCTCGCATCAACGTCGATGCAACGTCATAACGTTGCATCGACGCTGATACTACGTTGTATATGCGTTGTGTGCCCGCTGGCGGGGTGGAACATTCTATGTGTCATATTTTTTTTTTTTTTTTTTTTTCATAACTCTAGACATACATTTTTTGTTCTTTTTTCAGATGAAATGTGATGGGTTTTCATATTTTACGCTTCAAATGTCGATTTTATATAGGTATATAGGTAATAGCTTAAAGCGACAACTGCTTACCAATTAAGTGAAACCGCGCGCAGATTATAAATTCTAATGAACTTGCGTAACGAGGCGTCTGATTGGTTAACGTTAAAAAATTGCAACGGGAAGTATAATGCCCAGAAAATCATAACGAAAACATGCCTATATACTTTTGACCCCCTTGAACCCCACTTTTATTTAGTAAAACTGGGGTTTTAGGGGGTATACCTTATTTTTCTTATTTCTGAAATAAGAAAAATATCACAATTTTTCATCTTAAAATCTTCATTTTTTCGGCGATAAAAGAGGCAATGCATTTGTATAGGCGAGTTTACGTAATGATGGTCCGTTTACTTTGTACAGAAGTTACCGGTTAATAATATTGTTTTCCGTATTGCCCGTAGTCAACCTAATATTGCCCGTAGATATCACCCAATTTGTTTCAGCTCCCAACAGTCTATTCCTGGCACTGCCGTCAATTGTTTCTTTTCTGTGTAAAGATCTAAGATACTAACATCAGTCAAGTTCCTTTTATTTGAAATATTATGACAACAAACTAGAGCAAGAACACACCCACTTGTCAGTCACTACGCAAACACACCTATACAAATACATTGCCACCTTTATCGCCGAAAAAATGAAAATTTTATGATGAAAAATTGTGATATTTTTTCTTATTTATGCTCAAAACATAGATTGTGGGGTCTCGATAGAACCGCCTCGACAAGGAGGTTCTATCGAGTACCCACAATCTAGGTTTTTGAGCAGAAATAAAAAAAATAATTTATACCCCCTTAAACCCCAGTTTTACTGTATAAAAGTGGGGTTCAAGGGGGTCAAAATTATATAGGCGTGTTTTCGTGATGAATGACCCTAGATTGGTCAGTGTATTACCAACAGCACCAAACATATTGTGTCAAGTTGAAATTAAATTCATTTTGAGGTCAAAGGCGCAAAGTTTGAACACTTAGACTGTCAAACACGATGGACTTGTTTTCAAAGTGCTTTGTAACAAAATGAAGTATAGTCTTGCCATCAAAGATATAGAGGTAAATCAAAACCTTTTGATCTGACAATTTGGAAATCTTTTTTTCTATTTTTGTTGAATGAAGAGGATGTTGCAGCCGAAACAAAATGAGAAGCATTAGGAAAGCATGTCCGTAATAAATAATGGCATCCAACATGGTGTCAGAAAATGATAAATATAAGGTAAAAATTTTTACATCTTTATTAATACTGCTTTCAACATAGATTGTGGGTGCTCGTTAGAACCGCCTCCTTGATGCGGTTCTCACGAGTACCCACAGTCTATGTTTTGAGCAAAAATAAAGCAGATAATGTATACCCCGTAAATCCCAGTTTTCTCTATATTAAGTGGGGTTTAGGGGGGTCTTCGTTTCACGGACTTGTTATCGTGATGGTAAGCAGGTTCGTTCACAACAGAACTACTTGCAAAGTTGTCAATTTGGAGACTAAAATCGACAGCCATCTTGTCGTGAGTATCGACTGAAAGAATGTAAAACAAAACAATTGGGCCCCGTCAAGCGATTTTGGTACTTATCGCCTATGCAAGCAGCGAAGGTTCAGGCGAGCCTGCGCATCTGGGCAGTCTCGCCAGAACCTTCGCTGCTCGCTCATACAAGCAGTGAATCAAGAGGAACCTTCAGACAGAAAGCCATATCCCTGGCCCCTCTGAATGACTGGGCATGCGCAGTTAAAATTTGTCATGACAGAATGCTCGAAGACACAAATTCGCTTGGCGGGGCTCAATTACAGGTTTTAACAAAGTGAATAAAGCGCATTTTACGGTGTCAAATATGACCTACCTACAATCTGTTTAGATTTTCAATAATTCCTTTTAGTAAATCAGAAGTATTTTGAAAGAAATAAAACGGTTTCTTCGAATAGTTGAGATGATGATAATTGGCGGGAAATCTGATGACAATTCAACAATTATACAGGTTTCTGATGTTATCCAATATGATGAGAATGTTAAAATTACATTGTGCCTGTCCAAAACCGACCAGTTAGGCAAATCTTAAACCCTGATGTTCTATCCTAGTAACCAAGAGCAAATTTGCCCCGCAACATTAATATTAAGAAAGGTTCAAAGCCCTATTTCTGTCATTTTGATGGCCAATCTGTTATCCGTTACCAGTTTACCTCAATGCTGGTCAGGTTCATAGGGTCACCAGTGTCATCGTCTATAAAATGACAATCTGGGCTACCACGCTTGCAAGAACTCAAAACGTATCGGATTCAGATATAAAACAAATGTACAGATGGTCAGAGCAAAGTACATCTTACAGTCGATATATACGTTTAGACAAAATTAAAACTTAAAGTAATTGCCTATGAACTAAAGAAAGACCGGCCCCGATAGCTCAGTTGGTAGAGTGTCCGCTCCGGGGAACGGGAGGTCTCGGGTTCGATCCCGGGCCGCGACATACCAAAGTCGTTAAAAATGGTACTAGCTGCTCCTCGCTTGGCACTCAGATTTACGGGGTAGAGCTAGGACTGGTCGATCCAGTGTCAGGATAATGTGACTGGTTGTGGTATCATGTAATGTGTCTGGGACATGATACTTCAGTGAGGCAGCACTATAAACGTGAGCATTGAGCTCCCTGTCGCAACCAGACACCGTCGTGATATGACTGAAAAATTGTTGAAAGCGACGTTAAACCCGAATTCACACACACACACACTAAAGAAAGACTTGCATGTTATCATTTTATCATATGACGTCGCGTCTGAGACTGTAATAAAGCCATGTGATAAATTCGTTAATCCACTAGTGGATTAAATATGGAAATTAGCTAAATACGTCCCGTAACGTTACATGTACGGCGTCCTTAATGACGATGCGTTTACTAATGGCGGAATATTGACATTTTTAACAATCGTGAATAAAATGCGTTCTAAACGTCATATGATAAACAGAATCTTGCATTCGTGCTCATGTATTATTGAATTTATTAAACTCGTTGAAGAAAAGGGATAAACTGCCTCGCATTTTATCCCTTTTCCTCAACTTGTTTAATAAATTTAATAATACATGAACACTCGTGTAAGATCCTCTATTTAATGTATTTCATTTTTAATGCTAGCATATTATTTGTCACTAAGATTTACATATTCTGCAATGATCTCGATAGTTGGTTCTTCTAACATTTTAAAAACTTACAGGCGCGCCAGAACAAGACCACTTGGAGATAACCTTAGTTTGGGAAGCTAGGGTTACAACGTCATTTGGACTGGCCATTCGGGTCTAATTTCACCCAGATTTACGGAATTTGCTGGGCGTTAAATAACTTTAGCATGAGCAAACCTCCCGTTTACCCCATTTTTCATGCAGGTGGTAATGACGTAGGTCGCGACCTAAGGAACATTAGGCTTGTACTTCATACTCCGAGTCCTGAAATTAATCTAAAAGCGCTATCAATGCCTTCTTTGTCGTTTACTTACACAACTTAGCCAATGTTTGTCCAGAAGTTAGCGAAACAAGCAGTCTTGCTTGAAATCCAGGCGTTTTCGTGCTTCAAGTCTGTCTACTTATGATTTTCCCACCCTTTACACTACACTTCCTCATAATCTTATAAAAGAAAAACTTAACTAGAATTTGTTTTTTCTACAAAAACACAGACGTCTCCCCCTTTTTGACCTCTAAGTATGACCTTGATATTGGAGGTATTGACCTGGGTCTTGTTTGCAACACATTTCTGCAAAATAACTTCAAAAAGTTCAGAGAGAAATAAGAAAGTTATTGACAAAAAAGCCCTTTTTTACCTTTGACCTGTAAGTATGGCATTGACCTTTGAGGTACAACAAATCGTCTCATGATGGTTAACATTTCTGCCAAGTAATTTCACAATCCATCAAAGAATAAGAAACTTATTGACTTTTTTTACCTTTGACCTCTAGGTATGACCTTGACATTGAAGGTATGGATCTTGGTCTTGCACACGACTCATCGTCTAATGAAGGTGAACATTTCTGCAAGTTTACTTTAAAAAGTCCATCCAGAAATAAAAAAGTCATTGACTGGACTCACAAAAAAAAGACTTTTTTTACCTTTGACCTCTTAGTATGTCCTTGACCTTATAGGTACTGACCTGGGTCTAGCGCGCAACACATCGGCTTATGATGGTTAACATTTCTGCCAAGTAATTTCAAAATCCATCTACAAATAAGAAAGTAATTGACCAAACACGAAAAAAGGCCCCTTTTTACCTTTGACCTCTAAGTATGACATTGACCTTTGAGGTACCAACCTGGGTCATGCACGCAACACATCTCCTCATGGTGGTTAACATTTCTGTAATTTCAAAATCCATCTAAAAATAAGAAAGTTATTGACCGAACACAAAAAGTCCCGTTTTTTACATTTGACCTCTATGTATGACCTTTACCTTTGAGGTACCAATCTGGATCATAAGCGCAACACATTGCCTCATGTTGGTTAACATTTCTGCCTACCAATTTCAAAATCCATCTAAAAATAAGAAAGTTATTCACCAAACACGAAAAAAGGCCCCCTTTTTACCTTTTACCTCTATGTATGACCTTGACCTTTGAGGTACCAACCTGAATCATATGTGCAACACATCGTCTCATGGTAGTTAACAGGCCTACTCCGGAAAATGCAAATTTTGTAACCTGTAGAAATTAGGTTTTCAGTGTTACATTACTTAAAAGTTACCAACACGTTTATAAAATCCTGAAAATTAGAATAAAATATCTCCATGGGTTTTGGAGAAATGGCAGTTAAAATTCGGATAATTCCAAATATGGTCATTAGAGAGAAAAATATTAATATTTTCATAAACAACAATATACTTATAGATATAAGATCATAATTTCAAAGGTATATTATATAAGCAAGTATCTGCCAAATATCAACAAATTTAGATAAGAAATAGTAATGTTATGCATTTTGTAATACAGTGCCCCTGTGGAATCAAGTATGATAAAATTGCTCATCTGTACCCACCTAGGTACAAGATACGCATTTTGCTATATGTTCTTTATATTTTTGAATGGCTGTAACTCTGGAAGTATTGGAGATATCAACTTCAAATTTTCAGTATTTCTTAGTTTTGTGGAGGACACAAAATGTATGACATTTCAAAGACCTAGATAAACAAATTATGCAGTTGGCATTTTCCGGATAAGCCCTAATGAAAAAGGTCCCTTTTTGCCTTTGATCTCTAAGCATGACATTGACCTTTGAGGTACAAACCTGGGCCATGCACGCAACACATCATCTCATGGTGGTAAACATTTCTGCCATGTAAGTTCAAAATCCATCTAAAAATAAGAACGTTATTGACTAAACACGAAAAAGAGCCCCTTTTTGGCATTTGACCTCTAAGTATGACCTTGACCTTTGAGGTATGAACCTGGGTCATGCACGCAACACATCGTCTCATGGTGGTTAACATTTCTGCCAAGTAATTTCAAAATCCATTTAAAAATAAGTAAGTTATTGACCAAACACGAATAAAGGCCCCTTTTTACCTTTGACCTCTTAGTATGACCTTGACTTTTAAGATACGGACTTGCGTCATGCGCGCTACACATCGACTCATGGTGGTTAATATTTCTGCTAAGTAATTTCCAAATCCATCTAAAAATAAGAAAGTTATTGACCGGAATCGATTTGCCCATACATACATACATACCGACAAACTTCCAAGGGAGATAACTCAAAAAGTATAAATGCGGGAGTTATAGTTCTTGCGCAGTGCACGTCGTCTAATATTGATTAATAAATATATGAAGTTTCGTGAAGATAGCTTTAACGGTTTTCACGTTATAGAGCGGACACGATTGTGTGACAGACGGACAGACGGACAGACAGACGCCCGGGGGAAAAACGATATGTCTCTCCAAAAAAAAAAAATTCGGGGGAGACATAATGATTTAATTGAATGGACATTTCATCGAGAAGACTCCCTCCATCTTGCATATTATGTAAGAAATGCTTTTATCACTTCTGGAGAGCATAAAAATAATACTTTATGGTCATGTCAGAAAGAGTATGAAGCTCTCACCTTTCTGCTTGACAATATTTACATAAGATTTTGTACTAAATTATTTAGACAAGTTGTGGGTATTCCGATGGGTACTAATTGCGCACCACTTCTGGCTGATCTGTTTTTGTTTTGTTATGAGAGAGACTTCATGATGTCCTTTTCTGCTGAAAACCAGTCTGAAATCATTGAAGCTTTTAGCTCCACTTCTTGATATTTGGATGATTTATTAAATATTGATAATACCTATTTCGATGGTTTGATCAGTCATATTTACACCTCCCCCGCCCCCACAACAGGACTTCAGTTATATAAAGCAAATTCTTCTGATACCGAGGCCCCGTTTTTGGATTTACATCTATCTATTGTAGATGGGTTTGTATCATGCAAAAATTATGATAACGCGATGATTTTGATTTTGAGATTGTAAATTTTCCTTTTTTGGATGGTGATGTTCCTCGTGCGCCATCCTATGGCGTTTATATTTCGCAATTAATTCGATTTGCCAGAGTGTGTAGTCATGTAACTGACTTAATAAATTGTTAGCGGCTAAACTTCTTAATCAGGGTTATCGGCACCATAAACTACGCAAAGCCTTTTCAAAGTTTTATAGACATCATTCTGATTTAATTTTAAAATTGAGTATTGGACTTAAATCTCTTCTGCAACTAGGTCTATCGGAACCCGAATTCTATGGTGACTTAGTATAAAAATTCAGAAAAATATATAACCGCAATGACTTCAGCATCAAATTTCGAAAAATGATTCTTCGATATAAAAAGATTGTGTACAACATAAATGTTATACGACAGACTGCATGCATGGTAGTTAACCCAATCACGGTTGACAACTTTGCTTCCCTCTTTACACGCCGGTGGGTCAGGCCTCAGATGCTATGACGGTTCCAGCGTAAAGGCAAGGTAATGATGGTTGGTAGCTGATGCTCTGGTTCTGGTCGGGCCGATCGGAGTCTAACTGTTGGTTTTCTTTTGCTCCAGCATTTCAGTGGTTTCTTGCTGTCGAGTTCTCATCGTTGTTCCATCTCTGTGGTTGTGTGATTGTGGTGTTCACGGAGATGTTGCACTGATGAGTTAGGTGGCCTTCATGTGGACTGAACAAATTATTTGTCTTAATGGCTGCGGCAAAGCAATAAAACACCCAGAATTTAATTAAAATATCCTGCTTTATTTGAAGAATCTTGCCACGTGTCTTTTATTGGAAATGATATTTTCCTGAATAAATTTCAAACAGCTTTGTGAACATAGAGTAATTTTTAACATTCAATTGATATACAGTATGTACCTCTTGTCATCGCAACTTCTCTTACAGGTTTTTATCAATCATTTTGAAAATTTGCATATGTTTTCGCCATGGTATGTGGATTTGCATGTAGTTTGGGTATAAATCTTGGATAATTTTATGTCACTTTTTCTACATTGTGAACTTAGTCATTGTTGACCTTCAATTGATATACATTAGGTACCTCTTGTCATCGCAAATCCTCTCACAGCACTTCTGTCGTTGTTTATTTTTGTTATGGTTTGTCGCGCTTATATTATTTTGTTTGGTAAGCCAATTGGCCATTTTGTGGGAAAAAGTAACTGTCCTTTTGGCTTTCCGCTATTGATGTTTCCAATGGGGTCTAGAAGTTTCATGTTGTGCTTCTTTCCCTTTGGTGTCTCTGATGGGAGCTGTGGGTTAATTGTATCGATTCCTGATCACTGCCTTCACTTACGTTTTTTTATACCAATCATTTTGAAACTTGGCATGCGTTTTCTCCATGGAATGAGGATGTGCCTATGGTTTCGTTTTAATTCTTGGATTACATTTTGTATCTTTCTCGACATTGTAAACTTAGTCATTTTTAAATAAGTTTTTTTTTTATCAAGTCCAAATACTATTAGAATAAATACCTTGTGAGCGCATCTCCTCACACAGTTTTTCTATCAAGCAATTTGGAACTTTATAGGTGTTTTTGTCATGGTCTGCAGATGTGCATACAGTTTTGGGGTTATTTTCTGTTAAGTTTTTGTCCTGTTTTCTACTTGTTCAACATAGATTTTTTCGAGGACCATTTACTATTGGTCTGTTGGTCTTAACATTGATATTTGCCATTTGTCTATGGATTAATGATTTCGGATTAACGCATTGGTACTACGACCTAAACTACTACTTACTAATGGGCCCCGTCAAGCGATTTTGGTACTTATCGCCTATGCAAGCAGCGAAGGTTCAGGCGAGTCTCGCCAGAACCTTCGCTGCTCGCTCATACAAGCAGTGAATCAAGAGGAACCTTCAGACAGAAAGCCATATCCCTGGACCCTCTAAATGGCTGGGCATGCGCAGTTAAAATTTGTCATGACGGAATGCTCGAATACACAAATTCGCTTGGCTGGGCTCTTTTGGAGTTCAGACCTTGTGAGCGCAACTCCTTTTAGAATTTTACACAAATCCTTCTGAAAGTTTGCAGGCGTTTTTGTCGTGGTCTGTAGCTGTGCATGTGGTTTCGGGGTTATCCTTTCTTTATTTTTTATCAAGTTTTTCAACTTAGTGTAGCAGGTCCATTTACTTTAAGAATAGGTACTTCTTTAAGTCCTATATTTATTTCTTCTATCTGAAATAAACGTTAAGTTTTTGGTGGGGCAATAGGGGGTAGGTGCGACATCAACTTCACTGAAGTTCGATCTATATTTATGTTAAGTGAAGAGATATGTCACATTCACAGAGGACCTTACATGAGTGCTCATGTATTATTGAATTTATTAAACAAGTTGAGGAAAAGGGATAAAATGCGAGGGTCTGCCGAGCATTTTATCCCTTTTCCTCAACGAGTTTAATAAATTCAATAATACATGAGCACGAATGCAAGATTCTATTTATCATATGACATTTAAAACGCATTTTATTCACGATTGTTTACCAGAATGTCAAAATTCTGCCATTAGTAAACGCGACGTCGTTAAGGACGCCGTACATGTAACGTACGGGACGCATCTACCTAATTTGCATATTTAATCCACTAGTGGATTATTGAAAATAATACATGGCGTTAGTACACTTTCAGACGCGACGTCATGTGATAAATTTATTTCTTCTACCTGAAATATACGTTAAGTTTTTGGTGGGGCAAGAGGGGGGTAGGTGCGACATCAACTTCACCGAAGTTCGATCTATATTTATGCTAAGTGAAGAGATATGTCACATTCACATGAAGTGACAAGAAGTTTTAACTTTTTTAAGCAAGTTGATCACTGATAAAATTGTTACATTTTCTAATACACACCTACATACTGGTCATGCACCCTTTCACATTTCAATTGGTTTAATTGGTGTCACTTACACTTGTAACCAGAACACTGTTATGACTTCTGTGGGAAAGTAACTGTCCTTTTGGCTTTCCGCTGTTGATGTTTCTATTGCGGTCTGTTGTTTCATGTTTGTGTTTCTTTCCCTTTGGGGTCTCTGATGAGAGCTGTGGGTTAATTGTATCGATTCCTGATCATTGCCTACACTTCTATATTCTTAATTAAGTGAGTTAATTAAGTACAATAAACAGGAGGATTAACAGTCAACCATAAATTTGGACTGTCAAACAGGCAACAATTTATTGCTAAGTCATTTTTAAGCAGGCATAACTTCATTAGTTTTGGTCGTTTTCGGTGGTTTTTTGTAGCGCAACATTTACTCTTTCTAAAAAGGGCTTGGTACTAGAAAAAATGCATGGCACCGCACCATGCTAGAAAGGGATGGGGAAACGCTATCTTAACTTTCTATGCATGTCTAGGATGATAATTTCTGTCAACCCTAGTTTTTGTCGCACCTGCTTTAGCAGGAAGACATAAGCGTGTAAGTTTTCGTCCGTGGTTTGAACATAATTCTCGGATGAATTTTTGTCACTTTTTCCACATTGTGAACCTTCAACTGATATACAGTAAGCATTTTTAACCTTCAACTGATATACAGTAAGTTCCCCTTGTCCTCGCCACTCCTCTTACAGTTTTATACCAGTCGTTTTGAAACTCGGCATGCGTGCGTTCCATGGTATGAGGATGTGCATGTGGTTTTAATTTAATTCTTCGATCACATTTTGTCACTTTTTCCATATTGTAAACTGAATCATTTTAACCCTCCATAGATACACAGTAGGCACCGCTTGTCATCGCATCTCCTCTTACAGTTTTATACCAATAATTATTGTCTTGAAACTTTGCATGTGTATTCTCTATGGTATGTGGATGTTCATGTAGTTTAGATATAGTTCTTGGAATACTTAGTTATTTTATTAATTCAATACATACCCTGTACGTACCATATTTCAGAGATGTGTCTGCTTTAGAGGGAAGACTTGGCGCACAAGTTTCCATCTGTCTATCAAATAGTCTGTCATTTCGTCTGTCCATCTATTTATCCGTCCATTGGACAAGATGTTACGCTGAGCTGTTTACCAGTACTCATGTGCGGTCTGTTTCATCTCTGCGTCGAAGCATCATGCAGACGATTCTATTTCTTCAAGCCCCGATCGGCTGTGGCCGTGTACTATGACAATGAAAACAAGCATCTATAAACCCACATTTTTTCTTCTACGAGTTGTGAAAGTTTGCAGATTTTTTTAATGTAACATATCAGAAATGAAATACCTATATTTAGTTCTTCTACCTTAAATAAGCTCTACTTTGTCACTGTTGGGGAGCCTTGCATACTTGATGCGCTTGGTATTTTATGCTGACTTGGTATATAAATTTAGAAAAAAATATATAAATGCAATGACTATAGAACCCAATTTCGTACAATCATTCTTAGATATAAAAAGATAGAGTACAACATAAATGTTATACGGCAGACTACATGCATGGTCGTTAACTCAATCACGGTTGACAGCTTTGCTTCCCTCTTTAATTGCACGCCGGTGGGTCAGGCCTCGGATTCTATGACGGTTCCAGCTTAAGCACCCACCTAACCCCACCCCGCTGTGGAATTCGTTTCACTGACCGTTCTAATGCGGTTCTTCTGTCGCGGTTTATTTTTGTTATGGTTTGTCTTCGAGTGTTGTATCGCTTATATTATTTTGTTTTGGATAGCCAATTGGCCATTTTGTGGGAAAGTAACTGTTCTTGTGGCTTTCCGCTATTTCCATTAGGGTCTAGTTGTTTCATGTCTGTGCTTCTTTCCCTTTGGTGTCTCTGATGGAAGCTGTTGGTTAATTGCATCGATTCTTGATCACTGCCTTTACTTATATTTTACTTAGAATTAGAGAGTATTTACTTTTATGCAATGTTAATTGGTGCCCGATGCCCTGTCTCTGGTCGGGCCCATCGGAATCTAACTGTTGGTCTTCTTTTGCGCCAGCATTTCAGTGGTTTCTTGCTGATGAGTCCTCACCGATCAATGTTGATTGGTGCCCGATGCTCTGTCTCTGGTCGGGCCCATCGGAGTCTAACTGTTGGTCTTCTTTTGCTACAGCATTTCAGTGGTTTCTTGCTGTCGAGTCCTCATCTTTGTTTCATCTTTGTGGTTGTTAGGTCTTTTTGTTCACGGAGATGTTGAACTGATGAGTTAGGTAGCCTTCATGCAAACTGAACAAATTATTTGTCTAAATAAGGGCGAGGATTGTGGCCACGTAAAATCGATTTAAGCATCCCCCCAGTGGAATTCGTTTCACTGACCGTTCCAAGGCGGTTCTTCTGCCGTAGTTTATTTTGTTATGATTTGTCTTTGAGTGTCTGTATTGCTTATCTAATTTTGTTTTGGATAGCCCATTGGCCAGTTTGTGGGAAAGTACCTGTCCTTTTGGCTTTCCGCTATTGGCTATTGATGTTTCAATTACGGTCTAGTTGGTTCATGTTTGTGCTTCTTTCCCTTTGGTATCTGTGGTGGGTGTGTGTGTTAATTGTATCGATTCCTGATCATTGCCTTTACTTGTATTTGGGTGAGGTGGAGTATGTAGCAGGGGGTGGGGGGCAGGTGCAACATCAACTTCACCGGAGTTGAATCATTTTTGTTAGCATAGGTGGCGTTCAGTGAGGTGGTTCTAGGCTATGCAATTAGCAATAATATGTATGATTATATTGTGAAACCCCCGCCCATCAGGGCTTGGTGAAAGAGATTGGGGTGCATGGTGTTTCCGCGCAGAGCTGAAACCGACCGTACTTGAGTATTGATAAACGTTTCGAAGGACTAAGCCTGCCCAGGGAAACTGGTGCGAGTCGGACAGCTACATAAACCCAAGCGGTTTCATTGGGTGGTATAACTTGAGATGTCGTTTCCTCTAAACGTCGGGAAAACGTCCATTAAAATCGGAAGTAACGACTCCAACATGTCCTAAATAGTGTTGGCGGGGACGTAAATCCTCAGCACAAACTAACAACCGATCACCGTGGCCCCCACCCGTGCTGCAAGTGCTTTATTTTTCCTTAGCATAGACTGCGTTCAGTAAGGCGATCTAAAGGATTATACATGTACCATTACGAAAAACGCCTATACAAAAACATTGTAAACATTATCGCCGTAAACACGAAATTTTAAGATGAAAAATTGTAATATTTTTGTTATTTCTGCTCAAAATACAGATTGTTGGTACTCGTTAGAACCGCCTCATTGAGACGGTTCTAACGAGTACCAACAATCTACATTTTAGAGCTGAAACAAGAAAAATAAGGTTTACCCCTGTAAACCCCAATTTTTACTACATATTAGTGGGGTCCAAGGGGGTCAGAATTATGTAGCCGACTTCCCCTCGAACCACAGTAGGTCAAATAGCAACGACGGTATCAGCTGGTATTATTGGCAAGTCATGTGATCAGTATCTGCGCATTTCAATAAAGCCAATGAAACCGTGCCTTGAGGAATGGTAAGTCCGGTTTTCTACGCATCCGCATTCATTAGCACTCTTTAAAGTGGAGGTAGCCGTCTTCGTTTTTCATTGTCTGTCTATGGGTTTGCCTAACTTTGACCCTTGCCGTAGGCGCGATAGTAGTAAGGGCGTTACTTTAGCCCCACGAACTGCGCATGCGCAGCATTTGTATAACTTCCGGTGAAACGTAAGTGAAACGATTAGATGACGAAACTACCCTAAATATCGGACGAGTGTTCGAATGACGTAACTCACGGTAATTACGCCGTAAGTATCCTAAATTTTGAGGCGAAAGATGTTCCCGCGGATTGGCGAAGTTCGCTGTCCCCGATCAGGTCGGGGGTGATCGGGGTCTACCCCGTTCGCTCGAGCGCTCCTATCCCAATATTTAGGGAGATACTTCCCGGTATAGTATTGATGGGGCGCAAATTAAGGTTCTCACCCGCAAAACAATTATCGCCTCGAAAACCGGAAAACAATGGAAGGTGCTGGAAGAGCGCGATTTGATGTGAGAAACTAGGAATGGACCGCGTCCCGGAAAAAAAAAGTTTGGTTTGTTCGATTTTAGGTTTAACGTCCCCGTCAACGCCGTATAGGTTATTTTGGGGGCGTTGCTTCCAGTTGTGCGAGACCTTTACCGGACATATCTACAATATTTATATCTCGGAGAATCTTTCTCGGCTATGGAATTTATACAGTTATCGTGGGGGCGTAGCCAGAGCAAAAATGCTTTTACGCGAAACGAGGAGAATCGAGGCGAAACTCTCGATCGGAAAGAATTTGCTCCGCTTCTGTCGCTACTATAAATTCGTAAAATCATCGCGAAAACACGCCAATATAATTTCGACTCCCTTAAACCCGGCTTTTATACGTAAAATTTGGGTATGTAGGGGGGGTAAACCTTATTTTCCTTATTAAGACATAGGTTGTGGGTACTCGTTTGAACCGCCTCATCGAGGCGATTCTAACATATATCTATAACATTTGTATCTCGGAGAATTTTTCTTGGCTATGGAATTTATACACGCATTTCCTATCAAGCTGATCAGATCAATGCTTAGTTTTGAGCGACGAGGCGATTCTAATGAGCACACACAGCATACATCTGCAACACTGAGCATCGATTCATTTTCGTTTCAAGAGTTTGCAGTTTGGTTATTCTTACAGACTTTTCACATCATTGACCACCACCACTACAGTCAACACCACCACATTAACCACCACCACCAACCACCACCACCACCACAGCCACCACCACCACCACCACCACAGACACCACTACAGTCCCCACCACCACAGCCACCACCACCACCCACCATCACAGCCACAACCACAGACACTTCAACCAGCACCACAGGCACCACCACCAACCACCACCACCACAGCCACAACCACCACCACCAAAGATACCACCACAGCCACCACCACCACCACCAGAGACACCACTACAGTCCCCACCACCACAGCCACCACCACCACCCACCATCACAGCCACAACCACAGACACTTCAACCAGCACCACAGGCACCACCACAACAGACACCACCACCAACCACCACCACCACAGCCACCACCACCACCACCACAGATACCACCACAGCCACCACCACCAATACCCGGTGTCTCTCCTCTTAACTCATTCGAGATAACAACTGGTCCCAAATGTTCGATTGGGAAAATCGCTTTCTTCTTTTCACGTTATGACTAATCGGATACGGCTAAGCTAAGGGTCTCATCTCTCAGATATTCTGTTACAAAAGCGAGTAAGTCTTTGAACCACCTTTCGTAAAACTCAACATCTTTCAAATACAGGGGACTTTTCTCACCGGACGTAGGTATCGAATACAGCTCTCCCGTACTCAGCTTATATCTGATGGGGTAGTCGCCGCTATTCGTCGGTGGAGTTCTTGCGGGTGGGAAGAAATAACACTGACCACTCCTTAGTTTTTGATTTAGCCGTTTCCAGTAGTGTTTTACCGTATCGTAGATCTGTTTTCTGGTGTAGATCGTGTTGCCTTCCCCGCCATGGTGAGAAGTAACCTGGTAAAAAGTGAGTCGGGGTTCCTGGCCATAGTGAAATTTATAGTTGTCCTCGATCCAATTACACAGACCCCTTTCGTTTAAATTCCAGTTGATTTCGTTAATTACGCGCGTGTCCTTTTCGATGCGCTCCTCTCCGCCGCAAGCCCGATATAATGTCAGAAACCTTCCCATCCTACCTGGAACGCAACGCTTGGTGTTTTCTCTTTGCGGATTCGTTTGAGAATGAAGTTATTTACTACAACCTTTATGTTTTCTTCGCTGATTTCATACGAGGCTGTCATTTGTTCACAGTATAGGTCGGTTTTAAATAGCAACCAATCGGTATGCGTCGTAGTCATTGTTAACATAGATTTTACTTATAAGAGTTCATTGTCTGATAGGAGAGTGAACGTCGGATTTTTTAAAAAACTTTTCATATTATATTAGGGTTTGAAGCAGTTTGTGCGCGTTTGTAGGTGTGAGTGTATGCGGATGTGTATAGTGTAGGCCCTGCTCACACCCCGCGTTCTGCGACGTCTGATCTGGGCCAGCACTGTTTGCCAAGGTACTCCTTTCGGGGTTTCCCGCATCCAATGGGTTAATCAATGAACTAAGTGTCAGATGTGAAAACGAAAACTAAATATAGTAGCCAAAACCAAAAGTCTCAGCCCCCGCCCATAGGGGCTTGAAGAAATATATGGGCTGCATTATGCTTCCACGCAGAGCTGAATCCGGCCCGAACACTAGTACTGGTAAACCGCTTAGAGGATCTAAGCCTGTCCAGGAACCGCGGTGAGAGGCAGACCGTCCATGCTTATAAACCCTATTGGTTTCATTGGACGACAGGGCTCGAGATGTCATTTCATCTCAATGTCGGGTAAAAGTCCCACAAAATTGGAAGCAACGTCTCCAAAATGACCTATACAGTGTTGACGGGGACGTTAAACCTCAAAATCAAACAAACAAACAAACAAAACGGACTGACTGCCCCTTACCAAAACGGAGCTAACCCTGATCGAGCGCATCTATCGCTCCGTCTCCGCTATGCCCTCAGTCAACCCTCTTTATACCGACATTCGTTATAACGACAAACTCGTTATAACGATAATTTAAACGGTACGAATCTTTTGCTCAAAACTAAGCATTGATCTGATCAGCTTGATAGGAAATGCTTGTATAAATTCCATAGCCAAGAAAAATTCTCCGAGATACAAATGCTATAGATATATGTTAGAATCGCCTCGATGAGGCGGTTCAAACGAGTACCCACAACCTATGTCTTAATAAGGAAAATAAGGTTTACCCCCCCCCCTACATACCCAAATTTTACGGTATAAAAGCCGGGCTTAAGGGAGTCGAAATTATATTGGTGTGTTTTCGCGATGATTTTACGAATTTATAGTAGCGACAGAAGCGGAGCAAATTCTTTCCGATCGAGAGTTTCGCCTCGATTCTCCTCGTTTCGCGTAAAAGCATTTTTGCTCTGGCTACGCCCCCACGATAACTGTATAAATTCCATAGCCGAGAAAGATTCTCCGAGATATAAATATTGTAGATATGTCCGGTAAAGGTCTCGCACAACTGGAAGCAACGCCCCCAAAATGACCTATACGGCGTTGACGGGGACGTTAAACCTAAAATCGAACAAACCAAACTTTTTTTTTCCGGGACGCTGTCCATTCCTAGTTTCTCACATCAAATCGCGCTCTTCCAGCACCTTCCATTGTTTTCCGGTTTTCGAGGCGATAATTGTTTTGCGGGTGAGAACCTTAATTTGCGCCCCATCAATACTATACCGGGTAGTATCTCCCTAAATATTGGGATAGGAGCGCTCGAGCGAACGGGGTAGACCCCGATCACCCCCGACCTGATCGGGGACAGCGAACTTCGCCAATCCGCGGGAACATCTTTCGCCTCAAAATTTAGGATACTTACGGCGTAATTACCGTGAGTTACGTCATTCGAACACTCGACCGATATTTAGGGTACTTTCGTCATCTAATCGTTTCACTTACGTTTCACCGGAAGTTATACAACTGCTGCGCATGCGCAGTTCGTGGGGCTAAAGTAGCGCCCTTACTACTCGCGAAAAAGGAAAATAGAACAGCAACCAAAGTAGTAGCCATTGGCTCGAGGTGAAGTCGGCCACAATCTTTGTTACTAGCAATAATATGTATAATTATATTGTCATAGGCGAGGGAAAAAGAACAAAGACTGACCACGGTGAGAGTATTCTACGACTCGGCTGTCGAGCCACACTGTTTTCCCCCTGTTTAATCAGATTCGCAAAAACATGTGCAGTGAATACACAAAAAATTGTATTTTAAAGATTTGTTTTATGTTTGTATATAGAGACTCACTTTCACTGATCATACATGTCGAGGCGGTTCTAACCAGTACTCACAATCTATATTTTGAGCAGAAATAAGAACAATATCACAATTATTCATCTTAAATTTTTCACTTTTACTGCGGTAAAATTTAAAGTGTATTGCTATAGGCGTGTTTTCGTAATGTATAAAAGAACGAACCAATCTTTTTCAAAATAATTCTACAAAGTCAAGAACATTTTTCAAGTACTTTACGATTCTGTTGAAAATCAACCTGGGTGTTACCAGCAAGGACGTTAACTCTTGATTAAGTTTACACACCCGTGCAACATAATGCATTTTCAGATCTCCAAAACGCTTATGCAGATGACACAATTTTTATACGCATTACGATAACACATCCGTGTGATATAGTACATTTTTAAAACCTCAAAAAAGGCAATTTTTCTGATGAAAATTTGTGATATTTTTCTTATTTGTACTCCAAACATAGGTTTTGGGTGCTCGTTAGAACCGCCTCATTGAGGCGGTTCTAACGAGTACCAACAACGTATGTCTTGGAGCATGAATAAGGAAAATAGTGTTTACCCCCGTAAACCCCAGTTGTCTCTATATAAAGTGGGGTTTAGGGGGCTCTTTATCTCATGGGCTTGTTCACGTGACGTATAGTGTGGCATTAATCTTAGAACGAAAATTAAACAGAGCTTGTTCGTTTGTTTGAGTTTAGGTTTTAAAATTAACGTCCCCGTCAACACTGTATTGGTAACTTTGGAGACGTTGCTTTCAATTTTGTGGGACTTTTACCCGACAATGAGATGAAATGGCACTTCAAGCCCAGCCACTCAATGAAACCTATAGGGTTTATATGCATGGGCGGTCTGACTCGCACCACTTTTCCTGGGCAGGCTTAGAACCTCAAAGCGATTAACAGTACTCGCGTGCTGTCGGTGTCAGCTCTGCGTGGAAGCATAATGCACGCCAATCTATTTCTAACAGCCCCGATGGGCTAAACAGAGCTGTTATCAAATACAATCGTATATAATAGGAATGAACACCAAGGGTTGTCACTACGAAAACACGCCTATACAAATACAGTGAAAATTTTACCGCCGAAAAGAAAATAAGATGAAAAAAAAATCGATATACATGTATCTCTTATTTCTGTTAAAAACATACTCGAGTAGACGGTTGGTATTCGTTAGAACCGCGTATGAGTACGCACAATCTAGGTTTCAGAGCAGAAATAGCTAAACCCCAGTTTTACTATTAAAATTGTATAGACACGTTTTCATGATGGAAACAAGTTTGTCATCACGTGAACAAGTCTGTGAAATAAAGACCCCCCTAAACCCCACTTTATATAGAGAAAACTGGGGTTTACGGGGGTAAACATTATTTTCCTTATTTCTGCTCCAAGACATAGGTTGTGGGTACTCGTTAGAACCGCCTCAATGAGGCGGTTCTAACGAGCACCCAAAACCTATGTTTGAAGTTTAAATAAGAAAAATGTAACACATTTTCATCAGAAAAATTACCTTTTTGTATTTTGAAAAATTCACTTTATCACACGGATGTGTTATCGTAATGTGAAGATTGCATTAAAAGAACTGGTTGCTGATTTGGATTAGAGCACTTATGATGCTCCGCGGTTCGGCCATCAAAACTCTGCGACCACAAACCATCAGAATGAAGCAGTTCAAAAATATTGCAGGCACCATGATAGACTGGACCCAATCCTTAAAACATATTTTTACAACTTCAATCATACGTCTTTGTGCAAGTCTAATTCAAACTCTTGCAACTAGGCTTATTCTGATGGCTCTGTTTTAAGGACTGAAACATATTGCTAGTAAGAAATAGATTTTTTTTACACAAAGAAACATAATTTCACTTAAAGTGAATATAAAACCTTTTTTAACTGGAACAAATCAATGTTTCAGATTGTAGGCAGTCTAGCACAGTCTGAGTATCAGTGTTAATTGTATTCATGCTACTTCGACCGACAATTACTGGAACGCTGATACGGAAGCCGGGAAGAGACTTTAACAATCTTATATAGGTGTGAGGGGTGGATGGAAAAATCAGTCCCGAGGGACACTGTCCGGCATCACGAGGCTTGCCGAGTGATGCCGGACAGTGGTCCCGAGGGACGGATTTTTCTATCCACCCCTCACACCCATATAGGATTCTTTTTCTTGCATACCTTCTATTTCTATTGCGAATTTTTAATGCTGCTGTCACTTCGGTTACCAACGTCCGCCATTTTGTGATGACACAACAGGAATGTTTAGTGACGTCACGCATGACGACGCCGCGCATGAGGTTGTAATCAACCAGTGCATTTATCAAAAACGCGATTATATTCGAAACGAGGTCGGAACACCAGGGTCAGAACATAAATTTCTATCCCAGGGTAAAATCTCGGATTTCCTTGTCTGGTGTGCATGAAATTTCTTTCCCAGGATCTAGTAGAACATCGTTTAAACGACATATTTCTTGTTTCTTTGTTTCTCTAAGTTTATTATTTTAATTTCTGTTCTGCTAGATACTGGAAAAGAAATATCCCTTCCCGGGTTCCGTAGCAAGACAGGTTCCTCGAATTCTGACACCAGGACTAAAACCTGAAAAAACTGGACAGTTCGAGAACTCTTTTAGGTCGTTTACAGGCAGAACCAGCCGAATTCTTCAAGAGATTTGAGACTCAGAATGAGGCATGGGTTTACCATTTTTATCCAGTAACCAAGTCTCAAAGTAAACAGATACATCACGTGAACAAGTCCGTGAAATGAACACCCCCTAAGCCCCAATATATATATACAGTAAAATTCCTATAGTAAGACCACTTTTGGGACTGTTCAAAAGTGGTTTTTTGAACAGCCCAAAGGTGGTCCCTGACCAGAGGACAATGCGGGCAGAAAACACAAAGAAAGGTAAAGAGCAGCCTTTTATAAGCTTTTTAAAGCAGGATAAGTCTTAGGTGGTCTTAATAGGGGAATTTCACTGTATACAGAACACTGGGGTTTACGGGGGTATACATTATTTTTCTTAGTTCTGCTCCAAGACATAGGTTGTGGGTACTCCAGCGGTTCTAACGAGTACCCACAACCTATGTTTGCAGTGTAAGTAAAAAAAAAAAAAAAATATCACGGATTTTCACCAGGAAAGTAGCCATTTAGGAGATGTGAAAAATGCACTATTTCGCACGGATGTGTTATCGTAATGAACATCCTCGGTGGTTCTCCGCCTCCAAAAATGTTCATGCAAACTGCATCTGCCTGCAAGACGATGGGCTCTGTTTTCTGGGACTATGAGGGAGTGCTCATATTGGACTTCCTCAGTTCTTGCAAAAAGCCAAAGCGACAGCTGAATGAAACAATGAAAACAATAAAAGAAGGGAGTTTCTATTACGCAATATGTTGCTTAAGCACAATGCTCGGCAACCCCCCCACCCCACCCCTTAGCAAAAATGGAAATGACAGAAGCTGGGAGATGCGGCTTTGAACTGTTGCTCACTGGAACGTTTGTCCTTTCTCTACAACGGTCCCCGCCCATCGGGGCTTGAAGAAATATATGGACTGCATGATGCTTCCACGCAGAGCTGAAACCGACCCGCGAACGAGTACTGGTAAACAGCTTAGAGGATCTAAGCCTACCCAGGTAAAGCGGAGCGAGTCGGCCCGTCCATGCTTATAAACCCTATTGGTTTCATTGGGCGACAGGGCTTGAGATGTCATTTCATCTCAATGTCGGGTAAAAGTCCCACAAAATTGGAAGCAACGTCTCCAAAATGACCTTTACAGTGTTGACGGGGACGTTAAACATCCAATCAAACAAACAAACTTTTCAATAGTGAATTCTTTCAAATCTCCAAAATGGTTACTTTCCCGATGCAGATTTGTAATATGTTTCTAATTTTTACTCCAAACATAGGTTGTTGATGCTCGTTAGAACCGCCTCATTGAGGCGGTTCTAACGAGTACCCACAACCTATGTCTTTGAGTAAAGATACGAAACATAATGTGCACCCCCTGTTTGCAGTATTTAAAAGAAAAATATAAGGGATTTTCATGAGAAAAGTAGCCATTTTGGAGATGAGGAATATGTACTTTGTCGCACAGGTCTGTTATCGTGTTGGTTCATAGTATTTTATACAGACACGTTTGCGACAATCTTGACAACGCACCCGCACTTGTCTCGCGTTTGTATCGCGTGAGATACGAATTACATTTTAGCCAATGAATTTCCTTTATGAAAGACGCATACTGCGCATAAATCGCGATTGTCGATCAGCCAATCAAAATGTGTGTCGATAACGCAGATACAGGCTCAACAACCAATCAATACTGCGTAACTATTTCGCGCTTATCGAGTTTTTACTTTTTTTTCTTCAATTTTCGGTTGTTTCAGATTTTTTGATCTGAATTACTTCCGAAAACAGAAAGATAATAAAAGGAAACAGAGAAAATAAAAGTAAATGGACAAGTCATTTATTCGGTTTCAATAGACTGTGGAATTTGCCTGGGGTAAATGGTAAAATATAGGTACATGTACAGCATAGTGATTGAAGTTGATAATTTGTCTACAGGAAGTTGACTGCCAAAATGCAGGATGTTTGTTGATCAAGAGTTTTATGACTCCCAGGTGCACCTAGCAGCTATAAAGCTATTTTTTTTTAAATAATACCTCATTACCTTCACTTATTCTGAATGTTCAGACCAGGAATAAACCATTTTCCCTCACTCACTCACAGAAGCGGCTCATTTTTATTCATTTTTGTTTTATTTATTTATTTAAATATTTATTTATTGTTTTTTTCTTAATTTATTTTCCATCAGGATAACAAATCTATTAAAGAGCGCTGACTAAACCCCACTTTATTTATTTATTTACTGTCTTTTTCTTAATTTATTTTCCATCAGGTTAACCAAACCATTAACAAACACCCTCTTAACCCCACTTTATTAAAAAAGGTGAGGTTTATGGGATATTCAACACGAAAACAAGCCATATAATTTCTTTATTTAAAAAAGTGGGGTTTACGGGATATTCAACATGAAAACAAGCCCATATAATTTCAACCCCACTTTTATATCGTAAAACTGGGGCTTACAAGGGTATATATACATTTTTCTTATTTCTGCTCCAAAAATAGATTCTAGTAGGTACTGGTTATCGCCGAGGCGGTTCTAACAAGTACCCTCAATCTTTTTTTTTTTTTGAGCATAGATATGAAAAATGTAAAATTCTTAATCTGAAAATTTTCATTTTGGTGCTAAAAAATTCAATATATTTGAACAAGCGTGCTTCAGTGATGCCCGTCTGCGCGCATTTCCAGGCGAGCTATGCAGTCTAATGACAGCCATTGATGTGAAGCCAGCATATGTGGGCTTACTTCTATATTTATCCTCGCAGAGCAGGGTCGTTGGATTGATTCTGGGCTTCTCCAGACTTTCAGATTTTTTTTTTTTTTTTTTTGTCAGCTCATCAGAGCCGAAGGCCCCTGGGGAGCTCATAGGATAGGCAGTGGTCCGTCGCTGTCGAGAGTTTGTATTAGTATGTTCAAATATGACAGCAAATATGGGTTGTACAAATGTGATAGCAATTCTACGAATGGCTGTACGTCCGTGTTAAACCCAACGTCTATAATGTCTACGTCGTAGACAAATATTGTACTTCCGCAATTCCGCAGTCTTGTGTGCGCAACTTATGCATATTAGATTAGTGTAGAAAAGTAGAAGTAAAACAAAGATCAGGAATTGATACAATTAACTTTCTCCACCCATAAAAGACACCAAAGGGAAATAAATACAAACATTCAGCGACCAGACCATAATGGAAACCTAAACAAAGGAAGGCCATAAGGACTGTTACTTTCCCACAAAATGGCCATATGGCCATCCAAAATAAAAAGACACAAGTGACACACACAGTAAGTAACAAACAGCAACATAAATAAATCGCCACAGAAGAGCCGCCTTGGAACGGTCAGTGGAAGCCTCCGTGGTGTAGTGGTTACGCTACTCGCCTTGTACACCAGGGGTCGCAGGATCGATCCCGGGCTTCTCCAGACTTTCGGACGAGTCTTTAATCCGAGGTCCCGTCTCCGTATGACCTTAGCTATTGGTGGGACGTAAAACTCAAACACGGATCTCACTCGTAGATTAGTGTTACTTGCACTTATAAACACACCGCTACAAAATTCGAGTTCGATGCTGCGATTAATTTTCTAAGTGCCATCCCAGTAGGCACATGACGTAATTGTGACGTCATAGCAGCGTTGGTACAAAGTCATGACATTTATGCAACGTCACATCTAAGTCATGACGTTGCAACGACGTTGATTTGACGTTGCTCTTGTGGCGTGTGCCTGCTGGGATTTAAAATGATGGGCCCGAAAATGGCGTCTTTATTTTTAATATTCTTTTATACACTAAATTCTAAAATTTAGAAACAGTTAGATCTGCTGTATATGTGTTGATCGCATTGATTTGTCAGGGGGACCTCCAGGTTGGTGTCACTGAAAGCGTCATATCATAAGGAACAAGAGTATATATGGATTAGGGTAGGGATCTGAATGGTTTCTGAAATGTACGCCCTTTTATGAAGTGTGTGTGTGGGGGGGGGGGGGGGGGGGATGGGGTGGGGGGGGGGGGGCATGGTCCCAAGTTTAAGTAAATAGTAGGCCCGTGGTTAAAACCCCTTCTTTCATGCTTATTTCACTTCAACATGGATTTGTTTATTACTAATCAATTTTAAAATACTAATACTTATTAAGGTGTTTCAGTTCGTTGGTGTATTCCTTGCTTCCAAAGGATAACCCTTTTATAGAACATATTTTCTCATGCTTAGGGCAGCAGAAAATGTCATCTGGCCTGCTCATAAATCTTAAAATGCCAACAATTGTTGGTATTTTAATATTTATGAGGAGGCAGAAACAACTTCATGTTCGAAAGAGCTGCGCATAGAAAAAGATTGCTTGGATTCCAAAACTAGTTCTTATTTTGTTAGAATCACACGATGTGCCTCCGTGTAGTCGCAACATTTTGCACCCGATGGGTTCCTTCCATCTTTATCTCACAATTTTCATCACTGTAGCCATAACATTTTCAGTAAGCTCCTTCCCATATTTAATTCCAACAGTTACGTCTTCTTTGATTTCTTTACAATGTATTCCCAACTCGACTACATGTACAAATTTTTTCAAGCTCATCCAACTTGATCATTTATTTTTGTTTTGCTTATATTAAAGTTCTAATTATTATTCTATTTTCCTTGTATCGGCAGAAAATAATATTTTTCCTGTTCATAAATATTAAAATGCCAACAATTGTTGGCATTTTAACATTTATGAGCAGGGTAAATTCAACTAAGTATGAAGCTGGTTTTATAACCTCGGGACTAAATTTGCTGATTTGAATCCTAAAACATAGTTTATAGTTTCAAATGAATCGCTTCATATTTTACCGTGTAGTCGCAACATTGTGCGTCCGGCGTTTATCTTCCTTTTTTATCTTGCAATTTTCATCATTGTAGCCATAACATTTTCAGTAAGCTCCTTCCCATATTTAACCCCAACAGTCACGTCTTCTTTGATTTCTTTACAATGTATTCCAAACTCGTCTATACAAGCCCTGTAATGATATATTGCAGCAAGACTTGGATTAACTTTCACCACAGTGTAGTTTTTGTAGTCCGGCCAGGAACGACTTACGTGGTGGATTCCAAGTTCAAACACGCGAGACGGACGAACGAGTACTTTGTTTCTGAAGAAACTAAATCGAGAAGTTCTATTTATGCGCACAACTTGATTAGCTTCATTGTAATGAGCCGGTCTAGAAAAATCAGGATCGAAAAATGTACTACGAAAAGTGTAACCACTAAAGGAGTCAGGATCAGACTGGGTGGATTCCCATATGCTCTGTATGAGATTGGCCCAAGTTTTGGCCACTTTGCGTGGAACTAGAGCTTCGTCAACATCAAGAAAGGCTAAATAGTCCGTTTCGGTCATATGTCTATACAAGCAGTCATTTACAGCCAGTGACTGACCATAGTTCCATATTGACTTGTGGTGAAACGGTAGCTCCCATGAGATACTGTTTACATAATCTAGCGATTTATAATAATTGAGAATCTTTTTGATCTCACCTCGAACTTCAAAAACATAGAAAAATATTCTATATACGCCCAAAATTCGAGCAAACTCTATGAATTCAATAAAAGCTTTAGGATCAATTGATCCATATAAAGGAGGTACACAGATTCCAAATTTCCTGCCAGTGATTCCTGATGTTTCATTTTTAGACATTGATGAACTGCCAGAGTTTGTTACTCGAATTTCATTTGTGTTGGATGGGTCCTTTTGATAAACGGCTGATGTGCTGATCCAAAGTACTGTCGGGGCGGATATAAGTTCCGTTGGCACTTCACAGGATAATATCCACCCACCAATCGATCTTTTATGATTTTCACACATTTCATAATAAACTAATTTCGAAGAAACATAATCAAAATATTTCTTCGCGATTTCAGGAATTCGGAAATGACACCAGTAAGTGTTTTTCTTCTCACTATATTTTTTCAGAGTAGCAATAATTCTAATATAAGATGTGTCAACTCTGTTGTCATAGAAAGCGGAAAAAATATGGAAATCACTTGTCACCTTTATATAACTTTTACGCACCTCGGAGGCATTCTTTATTTCAGCGTTGTTCAAAGAAACATTAAGTTTTACTTGTTCTTTATTGACAGAACGTACTTTCTTGTAGAAAACCCTTTCCTTGGGATTCCATTGAAGCTTGTATACGTCTTTTGGCGGATTCTTCCGTACAGTATTGCCACGATTTCCTGCAAGCATGTCGTCAGCTCCAAACTTTAAGTCTAGGACACAGTTGTAAACTAAGCAAAGTGTTACCAAATAAAGACACACGATCAAAACGAAGCACCTTACAGTTCCTTTTAGCTGCATTGCAAAACTTTTCATGTGAAATCTGCCACCAGTTCCTACCAATGTTCACTTTTCTATCACTCTATCCACGTCGCGAGAAATTGTATTTTACGACGGGTGCGTCCAGCTTACGTGTGCCTATACAGAGTTAAATCAGAAGATTCTCCGACTTGGTAATCAGAGTCTATACTGTTTCTGATTCTTCAGTGTACTCGTTATGCACAGACTCAGCTAAGTCTTTCATGGTCCCGAAGGTCATGTTTTCCATCATGCGGAGCAAAACTGACCTAGGCAGCAAAGTTATATCATTCAGCCAGTAATTAGGTTTTACATCCAGATTACATTTGTCTCAGTCTGTCGATGGGCATTCAAAAAGTTTCCGACGGCTTAAGACTATTACGGAACCCCGGAAGGGACATGACTTTTTTTTAAATGTGCGGACAAGATAATATGTTGTGCGCATCAGATATTATCTCGTGCGGACAACATAATTTATCTTGTGCGGACAACAGATTATCTTGTGCGCACACCATATTATCCTGTTTGCACAACATAGGTCTTGGGAAGTTGTGCGCACAAACTATTAAAAAAATCATGTCCCTTCCCGGGTTCCGTAGACTACCGCTTAGATTTGTGATAGTTTTAACCTCCACTGGTGATTCTGTATTGACCAAGCAGATCCATGTGTGAAACGAGTGAAGCACGGGCGCGGGTAACAGACAGTCAAACTTTAACAACTCGAATCACTTGGGACCGTGAAAATCCATTCTAACAAGGGGTAGTTCGAGCTATTAAGGGTTAAAACATAACGAGAGATCATGAGACATAATTTGGATGACTCATGGATGATATCTCTTCCACCTTCTATAAAATCACGGAAATAATGTGTTTACTCATTAGAATCGCTTCATTGAAGCGATTCTAATGTATTTACACAACATTCTCTTTCAATATGAAATTTGAAAACCCTATGAATTATATTTAATATACATGTATTCATATCTTGAACCGCATTACGAATACAAGCCTATATAATTCTGATCCCCATGAACCCCACTTTTATATAGTTAAACTTGGGTTTATAGAGGCATACCTTATTTTTCTTATTTCTGCTCTCAAATAAAGATTGTGGGTACTCGTTAGAACAGCCTCGATGAGGCGGTTCTAACGACAACCGACAATTTATATTTTCAGCTGAAATAAGAACAAAATCACAATTTTTCATCGTAAAATTTTCGTTTTTTCGGCGGTACAGTTCAGAATGTATTTGTATAGGCGTGTTTTCGTAATGTAATAGATATACATGTATTCTCTGTTGTCTTAGGAACCAGTTCGAGTTAGCCATGGTAAACGAGCAATCCGTGTTCGAGTTAACGAAGGTTCAGTGTAATGAGTCGGGGTACGAAAAACCCAAGAATAAGACCAGTGCGACTAGTGATGCCTCAGATCAGACTGTGCATTGCACGACTCTTCTACATGCTTATAAACCCTATTGGTTTCATTGGGCAACAGGGCATGAGATGTCATTTCATTTCAATGTCGGGTAATAGTCCCACAAAATTGGAAGCAACGTCTCCAAAATGACCAACACAGTGTTGTCGGGGACGTTAAACCTTACATCAAACAAACAAGATCCTAGATGTATTCATTCTTTGGCTATATTTATTAAGGTGGTAGCTATCTTCCCCCCCCCCCCCCCTTCCCCCCCCCCCCCCCCCCCCCGCTATGTGCGCTGATTGCGTCTCCCTGTGACGTGAGAGAGCTATTTAGAAAGAAACATTTGGACTGGGGTCGTGTGCATGGTCATTTGCAAAGTTCGCAACAGTGTAGACTCCGATCAGACCCCACAGAACACGGACTCTGATCAGGGTCTTCACCGTTTTCTTAAAGATAAGGATTTTAGGAGTTAAACGAAAAGCAGTCTAAGTCCCATCCAGGGTAATATTCCTAGCAAACACTCAGACAATCGATCCAAAATTTGATTTTTGAAGGTAACATATCTTATGTTTGTGTGCTTGATTTGAGGTTTAACGTCCCCGTCAACACTGTAAAGGTCATTTTGGAGACGTTGCTTCCAATTTTGTGGAACTATTACCCGACATTGAGATGAAATGACATCTCAAGCCCTGCCGCCAAATGACACCATTAGGGTTTATAAGCATGGACGGTCCGACACTTGCACCGCTTTGCCCGGGCAGGCTTAGATTCTCCAAACGGTTTACCAATACTCGTGTGTGAGTCGGTTTCAGCTCTGCGCGGAAGCATCATGCAGCCCTTCTATTTCTTCAAGCCCCGATGGGCGGGGGCTATGTTGTGTTTGTATTACACAAAACACGTACATATGTATATGTTCATCATAAAACATAATATGTGTTACATGTTCTTAACGCACTCCGAAACGTTGCATTGTCAAGCAGTGGAAGCCCAGATAAGACGCCGCAGATCGCGATGTCTAACCATGGCCTTCACTGTTTGCAACATTAGGAAAACATGTCCGTTTGAAATAATGGCCCCCAACAAAGTGTCAGAAATTACAAATTTTATGTAAAAATGACAACGATGTTCTTTTTTCTGCGTATACCCCGTAAACCCCAGTTTTCTCTATATAAGGAGGGGTTTGGAGGGGTCTTCGTTTCACTGACTTGTTAATGCGATGAATTCATCCATTTGAGAATAAATTAAAAACAAAGCTCGATTTGACACCCTTGAATTCAAAATTGACTCTTGACGTGGTGGGAAGATAATGCCCGGTGTTAAAGGGCGCATAGGTGCACTTTGGAGATTCGTCATTCACTTTGCAAAGTAAACAACTTGTGTGACCCCCAGTTTGCTAGTCTGCCATTCGAGGTAGCCTTATATAACTAAATGAAAACACTACTCTTTAAGGCACACGCATTTTCTTTATGAGTAGGTTGAAAGGTTTCAAAATGCTGGGCCCGCGAACAACTTAAAACAGCAGTTTGTTTGTTTGTATATGTTGGGGTTTTACGTCCCCGGCAACACGATTCAGGTCATTTTGGAGACGTTTCCGATTTTGTGGTGTTTTTATCGAGATGAAATGACATTTCAGGTCCTACCACCCGAAGAAGCCACTAGGGCTTAAGGAACGGTCCGAGTTGCAGGCAGGCGAAGACCTTCTAAGTGGCTCCAATACTCAAATGTTCGGTCGGTTTCAGCTCTGCACAGAAGCACTAGCAACCTAAACTATTTCTTCAACCCCGATAAGAGGGACGCCAAAATAGGCATTTTTCTATGCAAAGGTGTAAGGTTTTTCTTATTTTTTCGTTCCCCAACATAAGAAAGGTGTGACCAATTGTCTCATTTTTCAAATTTAACAATTCCCCCAAAACAATCCCTTGGGGGACTGATTGAGGTACCCACTTACAGCAGGGTAAAGCATCACGTGAACAAGTCCGTGAAACGAAAACCCCTAAACCCCACTTCATATAGAGAATACTGGGGTTTACGGGGGTATACATTATTTTTCTTATTTCTGCTCCAAACATAGGCTGCGTGTACTCGTTAGAACCGCCTCAATGAGGCGGTTCTAACGAGCACCCGCAACCTATATTTTGAGCAAAAATAAGAAAAGTAACAGAATTTATAATCTTAAAATTTTCGATTTTCGGCGGTAAAATTTACTATGTATTTGTATAGGCGTGTTTCGTAATGGTGAGTCTCAGTTTGGCTACACATGTGACTTGTCCAATATAGCCACACCAGAACTACTCAGATGTAAACTGTGACATCCCATGTGTGGATTTTGTTTGTTTGATTTGATGTTTAACGTCCCCGTCAACAATATAAAGGTCATTTTGGAGACGTTGCTTCCAATTTTGTGGGATTTTTACTCGATATTGAGATGAAATGACCTCTCAAGCCCTGTCGCCCAATGAAACCAATAGGGTTTATTAGCATGGACGGTCGGACTCGCACCGCCTTGTCTGGACAGGCTTAGATCCTCTAAGCGGTTTACCAGTACTCGTATGCGGTCAGATTCAGCTCTGTGTGGAAGCATCATGCAGCAAATTTATTTCTTCAAGCCGCAATGGGCGGGGGCCATCCCATGTGTGGATTATGTTATCCAATAGACATTACGTTTTATGCCCCAAAGCGAGATTCAAACCAGGTACTCCCGCATTAGACAAAGAAACTATCCACCAGCATTACAATCCTCACAGCCTAGCGGGCACACAACGTCTTTGCAACGTCGTGTCAGAGTCGATATCGTGGCATCAACGTTAATGCGACGTTGCTAAGACGCCATATGCCGACTGGGAGTTTTGTTGAGACTGGATTTTGTTACAAAAGTGTGTGCGTACTGTCCTTTATATACTCGGATCACCCTGTACAAAGGCCAGCCGAAGATTTGATTGTCCAGTAAATTATGTATAACACAACTAATTTAATTTCCCCACCTGGTATTAGATGTATTAGGAGATCGATGTTTAACCGAACGTTATCTTCGATTCTAACTTTGGGAAGACTTTAGCACATTACATACTTGCAACACGCAATCTGGTAGCCAATGAAAATGAGGGTCGTTACAAAAAGAGTGAAGTTCAATAAAATCTGGTTTAAATGCGCTAGAAATCCCATACAGTTCCATCTTAAGCAAGCTTATCAATAATCTATACATAACAACCGCTAGGCAAGACATAATATATGAAAGGGAAAGTATACTTTACAGTACAAAAATAGGCCCCGTTTATTAGTGTACATCTGCATAATCATTATTGCGGTCCGTGCTAGAACTACAAGACTGATGTGGTTGCCATGAAAAATAACATTTCATAACATATTGCTGCTCAGTTGCTCAAATATAAAGAAATAAACGTACTAACAGAAATCACAAAACGCTACGCTATCAAGACTTTTGAACATCGGTGTACATAGAAAATGTGGTATATAAGGGTATAAGAATCAAAGAATCATAAGTTGGTGTGAGGGGTGGATAGAAACAATCCGTTCCGAGGGTCACAGTCCGGCATCACGAGGCTTGCCGAGTGATGCCGGACTGCGATCCCGAGGTACCGATTTTCTATTCACCCTCACACCATGTGAGATTCTTTAACTTGCATACCTTTCGTGTCTGGATTTTTAATATTCCAGTCACTTCAGTTGCCGTCGTCCGCCATATTGTGATGACAAGTGTGTGTTTAGTAACGTCACATAACGTGCTGTGACGTCCACTTAATGACGATGCATATGAGGTCTTATTCAACAAGTGCATACCAAACACGTGAGAATATTCGATTTTCACTCTGTCCCTTGGTAAGAACACCAGGGTAAGAACAGAATTTCTATCCCAGGCTAAAACAACGGATTTCCTTGTCTGGTATGCAAGAGAAGTTAGCTTTCTTTTTTGTAGTAACGATTGTGAGAATTCGTTAGAACCGCCTCTCCTGGAGGCGTGTCTGACGGGTACCCATGGTCCATACTTGTAGGGAAATAAGGAACAAAAACATAAGCTTTCATCAAACGTGCCATTTGCGCAGATGGATTTTAGATCTGAAATCGTTCTATTCCATTTAAAGCTTCAGCAACTGCACGCCTCAGAACAAGTTCATTCTTTTCCCGCATAGTACTGTCTACAACCGTATCAGAACAGTTTAGATTTCTTTCCTTCAGGCACTTTCTGAAGTGGTGTATAAAAGCCACACGATCATCTACAAACTGGGTCGTATATTTCCTTTTGTTCTGCACACTTCTGCTTATATGATGAATTCCAACTTCTATCACTCTTTCGGGGTGAACCATTATTTTATTTCTGGTGGGACTAAACTGCAAAGTTCTTAAAGCACTAAGAAAATTCAGATTATCTATATTGTCTGGTTTTAAATATGCACTCTTAAAACTATATCCACTTGCATTCTCTGTCTTAATGTTCTGGATAATATCTCCCCAATTGTGTAGGTCTGTTCCTGGAACAAGAACTTCATCTAAATCGCTAAAGACGGTGAAATCAAAGTTTGGCATTGTTCTGTAGAGGCAGTCATTAGCAGCCAATAATTGTCCATTGTACCATATCGAATTTATTTTAACTGTGAATGTTCCCCTCTTCGAAGTCATATTCTTTATAGTGACGTCGCTAAATGGTAAATGCCATGGTAATAAAACAGCATATTCTTTCATTTCATAATATCTTAAAACACGGTTAATTGCTGAATCATTTGTCAGAACATACAAAAATATTTTGTCAGCCCCAAGCTGGTGCACGATTTCCAAAAATTCTACGACTCTGCTCACAGAAATGTGTCCAAAAACGGGCGGAACACACACTGCAAATCTTTGTCTGGGTTTCACAGCTGATAATAACGCTGCATCTATTGCAAAAAACCGTCAAATTAATCATTTTAACACTTTCGGCATCGATTCTCGGCGCGGTACTAAGCAGCACTTCGCAAGGTTGCGACATGGCTTCTGGCACCTCACAGCTTAATATCCATCCGCCAAAGGGCAAGTTGTGATTTTCAGACATTTCTTGAAAAGCACCTTTGTCGCTATTGCCTACTTGTACTTGTATTGATAAAATGACACCATAAATCATACTTAGACCCTGAGAGAACAGCTGAAATCATTCTAACGTACGGCGGACTGGCCCCTGTTGTCGTAAAATGCTGACAGAATATAGACAAATCCTGGAATTATTTCCTTCCACAGCTCTCCAGAATTAGAATTGTCACACTCAGAAAGGTAGGGGTAACCATATAGGTTATATGGTGCTTTCTTTACAACAATTGTTCCAGGTTTATCTTTCAATACTTTGAAACCTGCCATGTCTGACTCAGCTTCAGTGAATAGCACAGTTTGTATAGCTTGATTTGATATGTAGATAGACACCACGCATAATGCCAAATAATACTTATCACAGACTTCATGTAATCGCTCCTTAACATTCTTGCATAATTGTCTCCCCTTTCAGATGGCAAAGGTTTTTTTCAAAACAAATATCTCATGGACCCTGACACCTGCGATCAGCGTAAATCAGCTTCACATGAACATCCATAAAGAGGATCAGCTGAGAAAATGTCTTGTGGAAATCATCGGGCATTTTCTAATGCAAATGTGTGTTATTATACCCGCGTTTTCGAATTTTCGAATAAAGATCGGGTGTATTGTTTTCGTACCAGAGTTGAGTGTAGTTCGTACCTTATGAGGCGGTTCTAATGAGTGCCCACAATCTATGTTTTGTGGCTAAAATTAGAAAATTGGTATATACAATTGTACATCTCACTCTTCTTTATGTAAAACAGTGGTGCAGCAGATGTTAATTGCACGGGATTTCCAACATGATGTTATGGTTCATTCATCATTTCTTATCATTGTATCGACAATGCACGTTGCAGGCGGTTCTAACAAAATTTCAAGGGAAAACGCCTTCTATTAAATAATTATTCTCCAGCATGAGATTTTTAGAGCACTTTTCCACAGAAATTGGTGTTACAGAAATTAAGGCTTTACACCAGCCGATTTATTGGCAACTATGAAATGAGTTTTAAGTTTAAAACACGCATAAATTCTTTTGTATGTTTGCGTAAGCAGAGAAATTCAATATCTGAAAGGAAACATGATATACTTTAAGTACTTTGTTTGTGCTTCTGACCGTAATGCATAAAGCAAGGAAAAGAGTATTGTCCCTAGTCACTGACTGATTAACAGATAGATACAGATGTAAAATAAGTCGGTGCATGACAAAACCAACGGAAAGATCTTTCTTGCACACCAGACAAGGAAATCCGTGATTTTACCCTGGGATAGAAATTTATATTCTGACCCTGGTGTTCCGACCCCAAATCGAATATAATCGCATGTTTGATAAATGCACTGGTTGATTACAACCCCATGCGCGGCGTCGTCATGCGTGACGTCACTAAACATTCCTGTTGTGTCATCACAAAATGGCGGACGTCGGTAACCGAAGTGACAGCAGCATTAAAAATTCGCAATAGAAATGTAAGGTATGCAAGAAAAAGAATCCAATATGGGTGTGAGGGGTGGATAGAAAAATCCGTCCCTCGGGATCACTGTCCGGCATCACTCGGCAAGCCTCGTGATGCCGGACAGTGTCCCTCGGGACGGATTTTTCAATCCACCCCTCACACCCATATAAGATTCTTATAGTGCCACCAGCAAAGTCTCAGATCAGCTTACTGTTTAAATAAGACTTCCTTAACCTCTTCCAAACTACAAGTGAAGACTCAAATGCAAACGTTATGTTAAAAGTTCCGTGTAATGAGCACCCCTCTAAACCCCACTTTATATTTTGATATAGAGAAAACTGGGGTTACAGGGGCATTCCTTATTACTTCTTATTTTTGCTCCAATACACAGGTTGTCGGTACTCGTTAGAACCGCCTATTTGAGGCGGTTATAACGAGCACCAACAACCTATATTTGGAGTACAAATAATTAAAAAACAGTGAAACTTCGATAACTCGAATACGGATAATTCATTTACTATGGCTAATTCTAACTCAATCTTGGGTCCCTAGAGAATTGTTCCTACAGCTCCAGATAGCCATGTGTTTAAGTTAATTTATGGAAGATTGTTTTCATTTTAACTTGAAAAGGTTTGCTTTTGTGTACTCATTAGTATTGCCTCATTCAGGCGATTCTAATGAGTACACACAACATACATTTATTTGATAAAAGGTCGAAAATACAGTGAAATTCCGCTATTGAGACCTCCTAAAATTAAGACAAATTCTTGTTCCAAAAATTATTTAGTAGGTTGCAGTTATTGTTTCTTTTTGTTTTCTGCATACAGTGTCCTCTGGTCAAAGACCACCTTTAGGACTGTTCAAATGTGATCTTAAAGACCACTTTTGAACAGACCTATAGGTGGTCTTAATAATACAATTTTACTGTATATCCAAAGATCATCCCCATTATGTGTCTCATGTACTGTCGTATAAGTAACCCTCAATATCGCGAACTAGCCCTATTTCGAAGAAAATTCCATAGCACCGAAGGTGTTCGAGTTATTGAAGTTCGACTGTATCAACAACTTTCACCAGAAAAGTCACCATTTTGGAGATATGAAAGTATGCACTATGTGGACGATATCGTATTAGGTTTGCTGAATCCGGCCCGCACACTAGTACTGGTAAACCGCATAGAGGCGCTAGGCCTGTCCAGGAACCGCGGTGCGAGGCGGACCGTCCATGCTTATAAACCCTATTGGTTTCATTGGCGACAGGGCTTAAGATGTCATTTCATCTCAGTGTCGGGTCTTCCACAAAATTGGAAGCAGCGTCTCCAAAATGACCTTTACAGTGTTGACGGGGATGTTAAACCTCAAATCAAACAAACAAAAATCGTATTGGGTTTATCGGAATCTTGCCTTTTGTCAGAGGTATTCTTGAACGTGTAGGTTTTGCCGTGCTGTCACTCAAATGTTCCTTTTACATGTTTTCGTAAGCCGTTCACGAAGTCAAGCAATGCGGTCACCCATCCAGGTTCTAACTGCAATATCCCATGCTTAACTTCTTGAAAAAGCCAGCCACTCTTCTCGCGCCTCTAAAAGAGCCGGTACCTACAGCAGGGCTGTAGAATTGGTATATTTCGAACAATTTGACCTGAGACTAACCTTTATGCATGGAATTAATTTGTCAATATACTCGCCTAATACGTCGGCTTTCGTTAACTTCTCGTGAAATTTCGGTATCACGTGAATTGCGACCCATTTTCCGACCTCTATGTATTGAATAACAATATCGCTATTTTCGGGAGACGGCGAGGATAAATACATGCATTCAATCGGGTGTGAAATTATGTTAATAGAGTTCACCAGTCTCAGGTCAATTTGTTCGAACTATATAGATACATAACCGTTACATCCCTTCGTCCCGAAGTCAAACATGCCTCACCAGGCAAACCCGATGGCGGAGGCTTTGCCCTCTTGTAGAACATATTTATAGAACATATTTAACTTCACCAAAGCTGCATGGTGCTGCTAACATATTAAACAGCACTACATTCCCTTTTATAGGACATATTTAACTTCATTCCATCTGCTGTTAAGGGAATGTTTGGCGGTGTAGCGTGAGATTATTGATCCCGTGAGATTCTTCAGTCGCACCGGAAGTGGCTGAAATCCCTCACGGAGGGGTGTGAGATAATTCAGCCGTGAGAATTGTAATACGATAACTCTTATAGGGTATCGAAACTCTCGTAGTATTTTAAAATTAATGATAAATTATGCTGGCACATTAATTAAACTTTAAATTAGAAGCTGTGTTACTTGTGATTTTATTTATTTATTTATTTATTTATTTATTTATTTATTTATTTATTTATTCACAAAGCCCCTATTTGCGGGGGCCCAATGACAAACAGATACTATAGAATGTAGAAGGATATTAGCTTGATTAAAGACAACTCTGTCAAGCTGAACTTATATTGGAGTCCGACTTGACCAAAGCCAAACTGCAACACCCGAGATCACTCAGGGCGACTGGACTTAGGGTCGAAATGGTCTGTATTCATAGTGGTGTTGATTATCAAATTACAAAAAAAAAAAAAAAATGTAGGGACATTTCTTGTTTGTTATGTTTGATTTGAGGTTTAATTGGCCGAAACTAGCTAGTCTGGCCCAGAAAACATATACACTCCATAGGTTTCAGTTCTGTGGTGTATTCCTTGTTTCCAAAGGATAAACCTTTTATAGAACATATTTACGTCCCCGTCAACACTGTATAAGGTCATTTTGGAGACGTTGCTTCTAATTTTTCCCGACATTGAGATGAAATGAAATTTCAAGCCCTGTCGCCCAATGAAACCAGTAGGGTTTATGAGCATAGACTCGCACCGCTTTGCCTGGGCAGGCTTAGATCCTCAAAGCGGTTTACCAGTACTCGTGTGCGGTCGGTTTCAGCTCTGCGTGGAAGCCTCGTGCAGCCCATTTATTCCTTCACGCCCGGGCGGGGGCAAGCTGACTTCGTACTTCTAACTTCTGCTTTGACGTTGTTTAGGTAGGTATGTAAGAAGGTAGGTGGTTTGGTGGCTAGATAGGTAGGTAGATGGGTGGCTGCGTAGGTAGATAGGTTGGGTTTGAGGTTAAACGTCCCCGTCAATACTATATATGCTGCCAATTTCGTGGGACTGAGATGTATGCTTCCAATTTCGTGAGAAATGACTGAGATAAAAGGACATCTCAAGACATGCTGCCCAATGAAACTAATAGCAGTCCGACTCGCATCACTTTGCTTGGGCAGGCTTAAGCGGTTTACCAGTACTCATGTGAGGTCGGGCATCATGCAGCCCATCTATTTCTTCAAGTCCCGATGGGCGGGGTAGATTTAAGTAGGTAGGTAAGGAGATGCACCTTGGTGGGTCGATGGGTAGGTAGGTAAGGAGGGATGTTAGTAGGTTTGATTTGAGGTGTAACGTCAAATCAATACTATAAAGGTCATTTGGAGACGATGCTTCTAATTTCCTGGGACCCGACTTTGAGATGAAAATGCATCTCAAGACCTGCCGCCCAATGAAACCAATAGGTTTTTTTATTCATGGACGGTCCGACTCGCATCACCCGCCTGGGCAGGGTTTTGCGGTTTACCAGTACTCAGGTGTGGTAGGGAATCATGCAGCCCATCTAGTTCTTCAAGTCTCGATGGGCGGGATAGATTTAGGTAGGCAGGTGATGGGGGTGTCTTGGATGGAAAGTAGATAGGTGTTTGTTTGTTTGACTTGAGATTTAAAATCCCCGTCAACACTATGTAAGTCATTTTCGAGACATTGCGACCAATTGAGAACAATTTGTTGGACTTTCACCCGACATTGAGATGAAATGACTTCTCAAGTCCTACCGCCTTATGAAACCAATAGGGTACTTAGGTAGGTAGGTAGGCCGGTAGGTAGGTAGAAATAAGTAAATGTATGTCGGACCGTCCGCTCCCATACGGAAAGAAGCCTCCGTGGTGTAGAGGTTATGTTACTGGCCTCATAGACCTGGGGTTACATATTCGATCCCGTACCTACCTATCTACATACCCACCGAGCCACGAAGCCACCAGACCATTTCCCTACCTACGTACCTACCTGCCTACCTAGCTACCATGCAGTCCATCTATTTCTTCAAGCCCCGGTGGGCGGGGCAGGACTGCATACCTACCTACCTACATACATACGTACATACCGACTCAGTCGCCCCCACCCATCAGGGCTTGGATAAATAGATGGACTGCATGGCGCTTCCCCGCAGGGCTGATACTGACCACACATGAGTACTGGTAAACAGCTTAGAAGGACTAAGCCTGCCAAATCAAAGTGATATGAGTCAATCCGTCCAAAGCCTTTTGGTTTCATTGGGCGGCAGGGCTGGAGCTGTCATTTCATCTCAGTGTCGGGTAAAGGTTCCACAAAGTTGGAAGCAACGCCTCCAAAATGACCTAAATAGTGTTGACGGGGACATCAAACCCCCAATTCAAACAAAAACATACCTACTTAGTCACATTCATACCTGCCTATACGTCTACATGCCTTCCTATCGACGGCCCCCGCCCATCGGGGCTTGAAGAAATATATGGGCTGCATGATGCTTCCACGCAGAGCTGAAACCGACCCGCACACGAGTACTGGTAAACCGCTTAGGGGAGCTAAGCCTGTCCAGGCAAAGCTGTGCGAGCCGACCCGCACACGAGTACTGGTAAACCGCTTAGGGGAGCTAAGCCTGTCCAGGCAAAGCTGTGCGAGCCGGCCCGTCCATGCTTATAAACCCTATTGGTTTCATTGGGCGACAGGGCTTGAGATGTCATCTCAATGTCGGATAAAAGTCCCACAAAATTGGAAGCAACGTCTCCAAAAATGACCTTTACAGTGTTGACGGGGACGTTAAACCTCAAATCAAACAAACAAACCTTCCTATCGATATACGTACGTAATACCTACTTACCTACATTCCTGCCTGCCTACCTACCTAACAAAACATACATATCTACGATCCTACCTACGACCTTCCTACATACATACCCATCCCACCAGCCCAAACCTACCATACCTACCTCATCACGCAAATACGCCTGTATAATTTTGATCCCCTTAAACCCCACTTTTAGATAATAAAACTGGGGTTTACAGGGATATTTATTATTTGTCTTATTTCTGCTCAAAAACATAGATTGTGGGAACTCGTTAGAACCGACGTGCCGAGGCGGTTCTAACGAGTACCCACAATCTATGTTTTGTGCAGAAATAGGAAAATATATCAAGATTTTTATCGGAAAAATTTCGTTTTTTGTTTGTAAAATTTTGTCAATATATTTGAATAGGCTTGTTTTCGTGATAAACCTACTACATGCATACCTCCATTCTACCTACCTGTCGCACCCGCCCATCGGGGCTTCAAGAAATATATGGGCTGCATGATGTCTCCGCGCAGAGCTGAAACCGACCGCCCATGAGTACTGGTAAACCGCATAGAGGCTCTAAGCCTGCCGAGGCATAGCAGTCGGAGTCGGACCGTTCATGCTTATAAACCCTATAGGTTTCATAGGGCGACAGGGCTTGAGATGCCATTTCATCTCAATGTCTGGCATAAGTCACACAAAAATGAAAGCAACGTCTCTAAAATGACCTGTACCGTGATGACGGGGACGTTAAATCAAACAAACAAAATCTATCTACCTAACTTCCTACCTATCTACAACGTTGAAGGTTGGACCCCGCCCATCGGGGCTTTAAGAAATAGATGGGCTGCATGATGCTTCCACGCAAAGCTGAATCTGACCGCACACGAGTACTGGTAAACCGCTTAGAGGATCTAAGCCTGCCCAGGAAAAGCGGTGCGAGTCGGCCCGTCCATGTCTTTACACCCTATTGGTTTCATTGGGCTTGCGATGTCATTTCATCTCAATGTCGGGCAAAAGTCCCACATTGGAAGCAACGTCTCCAAAATGACCTATACAGTGTTGACGTGGACGTTAAACCTCAAATCAAACAAATAAAACAACGTCGAAGGAAGAAGTTAAAAGTAAGCCCACCTACCTACCTGCCCACCAGACCATTCGCCCTACCTACATACCTACCTACCGGTCTACCTAGCTATCATGCACAGCCCATCTGTTTCTTCAAGCCCCGGTTGGTGGGATCGATTTTGATTGGTTGAAAGTGAGCCGTGGGTTCGGTAAATACTTCTGTATTTTTTATTATTTATTTATTTTTTATTGAAACGGTTAAGAGAAAACCTTTTTGGTTGACATTAGGCATTAATATCCCATATAAGCAGAAAGGTGTGAAAATTAGTCAGTGTGTTTTGATAAGCATGGGGACAACAGGAAACGTCAAACTATAAATCACACATGTTAATCACCTTGGTATATAGCCCCTATGTGCTTATAGCGCCCGGTTACCTTAAAAACCAGTTCAGTCAGTCCTTGGTATATAACTAAAATTTAAATTCCATGAAGGGTTCAATATCCTTTGGAAGCTAGGAATACACCGTAGAACTGAAAAGGTAAAAAGAGTGTACATGTTTTCGCTAAGACTCGGATTATGATTAATATTATCATTATTATTTATTATAGTTGTTATTGTTATTGTTATATTATTATTGTTATTATCATTATTATTATTATTATTATTATCATTGTAAAAAGGCACTTATATTGAGACCAGGCTTATGCTACTGTGTTCCAATCCATTTAGGCAGAATAATAATTTTAAAATTTCCACAGAACTTGTTTTTTTAAATATTAATTAAAAATATATTGAAATTTTACTATCAAATTTTTAGATAAAATATTCTGATATTTTTTTCATATTTCCGCTGGAAAACATAGATTGTAGGTACCCTTTAGAATCGCCTCGCCGAGACGGTTCTTACCAGAACCTACAATCTATGTTTTCCAGCGGAAATTTGAAAATAATATACACCGCTGTAAACCCCAGTTTTACTGTATAAAAGTGAAGTTTAATGGGGTTCGTAATAATTTCAAGAAAATACATGTACCCGCATATATTTTGTTCTTTTTGAACACATGGAAACCTATTCATGGCAAATTTAATACGCGCATCTTTCGAATAAATAAATAAATAAATAAAGTCTGTAATAAAAAATGTTCTTTTTAAAATTCGTAATGTAAGCAGATTTCTTTCGACATTTTTTAAACAAAGGGACAGGGGCTAACAGGAAATGGATGACATTTCTCACGGCCTTCTTGCGCATGCGCATATATACCTTGGTATTAAGGTTCTCACGGGTTTAAAGATCTCACGCTACAGCGGCCGTAAAATAACCCCCTGTCCTTCATCATATTGCATATTATATTTTCTGGCCGCTTGGGATCATTGATTCCACTGTGTTTGAGGGTCACGGAAGAGACCTAATTGGCCGAAACTAGCTAGTCTGGCCCAGAAATCATGCACATTCTAAAGTTTTAAGTTCTGTTGTGTACTGCTTGCTTCCAAAGGATAATCCTTTTATAGAACATTTTTGCAACAAACCAGTGGCACTGTTTCCATTCCACTGCTACCACCAATGTAGGGTCCTCCGCGATATCTGTTGCTTAACTTCACGAATAAGCCAGCCAATCTCCAAAAGGGTCGGTACAGTCGTGACAAAGGTCATCCAATATGGCTGCCGCGCCGACGCGCCGTGACGTCATCCCCGCGCATGCGCAGTCCATGGGGTTAAAGCGGCGCCTATACTACTTCCAGTCCCTTACTCGTCAGATCTATACAGAATTTAGGAGAGTTATCATAAAACTTTAATCAAACAACCATATTCCATACTGCATCACGTTGACAGGCATGTATATCTCAACAAACTCCACTTTGTAGTTGTCACGTGTACAGGGTTTTCCTTGTTTGAGCGCCTAAAATTTGGTTTTGGCTAATCGTATAGCTGGCCCATAATAAAGATAACACACCTATGTGAGATAGGTTTCCCCACCGTGTTTATTTATCTTTTTTATGCTCCCCGAAGAATTTCGGAGGAGCATATAGTCGCCGCATCGTCCGTGCGTTTGTGCGTCCGTGTGTCCGTGCGTCCGTCCCGCTCTTGTCCACGCGAATCCTAAGAAAGTACTGATCGGATTTCAATGAAACTTCATGGGAATATTAGGTATCAAAGGTGGATGCGCATATCACCTGCGTGTTTTGGTTCGACGATTGTTCCAACAGTTATGGCCCTTTGATGAATTCTGCATGAATATATAGGGTACTGTTCGTGTCCACGCGAGTTCTCAGCAATTACTTGCAGAAATTCAACGAAACTTCAATGCAATCTTAAGCAGTAATAGGGGATGCGAATATTATCCGTGCTTTCTGATAAGATGATTTGTCACAGAGTTATGGTACTTTGTTTAAAGCTGCAGTGTAAGGTCACTGTGGCTTTTTTTAGAAAAACTTGTTCATCACTCTGGTGCCTACATTTATTGATGGATTTTAATATAACTTCACACAAATATTGGGTATGTTAATATCTTGAGCATGTTTGACTTTCAGGGTCCCGGGCTCAAGGTCAAGGTCCCTGTGGCTATTTTTAGAAAAACTTTGTTTTCGATCTAGTGCCTACATTTATTGATGGATTTTAATCTTATTTCACACAAATGTTGAGTATGATAATATCTCGAGCAGTTTTAACTTTCCGGGTCCTGGGCTTAAGGTCAAGGTCACTGCGGCTATTTTTAGAGAGAAAAAAACTTTGCCATCGCTCTAGCGTCGTCATTTGCTGATATAACTTCACACAAATGTTGTGTATAATAATATCTCGAGCAAGTTCAACTTTCAGGATCCTGGGGCCAAGGTCAAGGTCACTGTGGTTATTTTTAGAAAAAAAAAAACTTTGTCATCGCTGTAGTGCCTACATTTATTATATTAAAATATTTAATTCCACACAAATGATGGGTATGATAATATCTCGAGCAAGTTGGAATTTCAGGGTTTTGGGCTCAAGGTCAAGGTCACTGCGGCTATTGTTAGAAAAAAAAAAACTTTGTCATCGCTCTAGCTCCGTCATTTTGTGATGGATTTTAATATAACTTCACACCAATGTTGGGTTTAATAAATATCTCAAGCAAGTTCGGCTTTCAGGATCCTGGGCTCAAGGTAAAGGTCACTGCCTATTTTTATAAAAAAAAACTTTGTTATTGCTCTAGTGCCTACATTTATTGACGGATTTCAATATAATTTCACACAAATGTTGGGCATGATAATATCTTGAGCGTGTTCGACTTTCCGGGTCCTGGGCTCAAGGTCAAGGTCACTGTGGCTATTTTCAGAAAAACTTTGTTATCGCTCTAGTGCCTACATTTATTGATGGCTTTTAATATAATTTCACATAAATGTTGAATTTGATATCATCTCGAGCAAGTGAAACTTTCAGGGTACTGGGCTCAAGGTCAAGGTCACTGTGGCTATTTTTAGAAGAAAAAAAACTTTGTCATCGCTCTAGCGTCGTCATTTGCTGATGGATTTTAATATAACTTCACACAAATGTTGGGTATTATAATATCTCGAGCAAGTTCAACTTTCAGGATCCTGGGGTCAAGGTCAAGGTCACTGTAGTTATTTTTAGAAAAAAAACTTTGTCATCGCTCTAGTGCCTACATTTATTGGCGGATTTTAATATAATTTCACACAAATGTTGGGCATGATATTATCTCGAGCAAGTTTGACTTTCAGGGTCCTGGGCCAAAGATTAAGGTCACTGCGGCTTTTTTTAGAAAAAAAAAACTTGCTGGAGGCAGAAATCTTTCCAGCTGTAAATGGAGTTCCATTGCACACAGCAATTCATTATCAACCCCTCGTCATTCTGATATGACTCTAATACTTCTAAAAAGGATGTAAAATCGCAAGTCATCCATCTACATTAGAGTTGCAGATAAATGGGATCAAAGTGAAAGAAGCTAGTCTTGGCAGATGGTCAAAATGACTTTTTTTGACAGTCAAGGGGATAGGATCAGATCAATTTTCAAACCCGTCTGATATTTTATATGCATGTAAAGGCACCCAATACGGAACCATGCCTGGAGACAGTCCTATGAGGATTGCCTCTGTGTACGAGAGTATGTTTTTAAAAATTTGTATTAAACAGTTTTACCCAATTAATATAGCTAAACTACGACTCAGGATCTTGGGGTATGGTATCGTACCTGAAGACACTTCCGTTCATTTATTCCGACTTTTGTGTTGCTGATGTTTGTATGACAGTGCCATCAGGCAAGCTAATCTATCCACCGACAGGTTTTGTTATACTCCATTTTGAAGTACAGTGAGTATATTCAGTAAACCGCTCTTTAACTAGGATAATGTTTCCTGTTCCGACTATTGCACTTTCGGGGAGCATCCATCAGTTTCACCTATATTCTTGTTTAATAATATTTTGCTTACGAGGATTTGTGACATTTTTTCTTGTTTCAGCGCCATAAATAAATTAAAGGTGATCGTTAGAACCGCATCAGTAATCACAATTTTTATTTTAAAGCAGACTTAAAGAAAACGATAAATATCCCGATATTAACCCCCTTTTTTACTGTCTGCTCTGGGTGTTCACTGTTCTATACACGGGCCCTACGAAAGCGAGAACAACAACTGTATATTGGATGTATAAATGCAAAAAATAAGATAAAGTTGCATGTACTCTTTTTGTCGAAGAGCCAGGATAGATAGCAATATACAATCGAACTTCGATAACTCGAATACATCTGTGTCTTGGACTATGACAAATTATTCGAGATATAGTTTGAACTTCTGGGCGTGAATCATATTGCAAAGTCATAAGGTATAATTAGGATGACGTATCAATGTTTTATAAAATAAAGAATGGCTATGAAGACCACCTTAAACTAAGACTAATTCTGCTTTAAAAAGCTTATTTCGAAGACTGCAATTAATCTCTCTTTGTGTCCACGGTGTCCTCTGGTCAGGGACCACCTTTGGGACTGTTCAAACGGTCTTAAAGACCACTTTTGAACAGTCCCAAGGGTGGTCGTAATATAGGAATTTTGCTTATTTCAATTTTCAATGAAATATAGATTTTTTGTACTCATTACAATGAGGCGGAAAAATTGCTTTGCAGTTAAAAATCAGAAAAAAAAACAACTCTGAAGTATCCTTTTAATACACTGTAAAGAATCGTCTTTGGACTCGTGTGGGAGTTCGAATTAGGCATGGTGAGTGAGTGTTTGAGTTTACGTCCCACCAACAGCTAAGGTCATACGGAGAAGGGACCTCGGTTTGAAGACTCATCCGAAAGTCTTAGGCATGGTGAAGGAATCATTGGTGTTTGCGCCTTGAAATTGTTTCACTGTAATATGAGCCAGCGCACGATAAAGACCTACAATAAGACATGTACGCCCATCGAAGACTCAGATCAGCCTGCGCATCCATATACTCTAACCAGAGACTTCTCTTGCTGCATGGAGGAGCATTGGGCCCGTAGCTATCCTTAGAGTGCACAACGAAGACTCTGATCAGACTGCGCGGATGCGCAGGCTGATCTGAGTCTTCGTTGGGCGCACATGGTTTTGACATGCGCTGGCTCATATGAAGTTGACAACGACAATGGGGTGAATATGGCTCAAATTTTATCAGCATTATTATTTTGAGTAGTTTGTAGTGGCCATTTTAACCGATTTTATAAATTAAATGTATCGCCTCGACATACTGAAGTGCGAAATATGGGAGCACTCAAGGCTATATGCTACGATATGCTCTATTCTTTCTCTGTTTTATATTGCCACAAATTTGTTTGTTTGTTTGATTTAAGGTTTAAAGTCACCGTCATTTTTGAGACGTTGCTTCCAATTTTGTGTGACTTTTACCCGACATTGAGATGAAATAACATCTCAAGCCCTGTCGTCCAATGAAACCAATAGGGTAGTATGACCCATCTTCTTTCTTATGAATGTTTTCATTGCTCTTAAAGGAACTCATTTTTGATTTTTATTTGCCTTCACTGCAGCTGGTGTTGTGCCGTGTGGCGGCCGTAAAACGTCTCCCCGTACATCAACCATAGCGCAGTTTATATTTTACTTTTGGTCCTTTGAGATCAGCGTGAATATTCTGAGAAATCAGAAATATATTATTGGTTTAGAGTCATATTCTAGACTTTGGACCCCATTTTGATTTATATAAGTCTTTGAATCGTTTGCATATCCGAAATTCACAAAATTGCAGTACGTTTCCTCTGGCTTTCGTTGCCGGATCATTACAGGGTCACTGATGAGGCTTTATCAGCCGAAACTACGTAGTATGACCCATCTTCTTTCTTATGAATGTTTTCATTGCTCTTAAAGGAACTCATTTTTGATTTTTATTTATAAGCATGGGCGTTCCGACTCGCACCGCTTTGCCTGGACAGGCTTAGATCCTCCAAGTGGTTTACCACTACTCGTGTGCGGTCGGTTTCAGTTCCGCGTGGAAGCATCATACATCCCATTTATTTATTCAAGCTCCGATGGGCGGGGGCCGTTATCGCCACAAATATCCTGCTTATTATTTACATGTACCTGTAAAATGCCTTCTGCGACCAAAGACAACGCATCAGCTGAAAATGTTAACCTTTAACCTGCTGAATATTCAATTAAGCCACACCCATTTCTGACTTTGAAGCAATCAGATTACTTGATGCAGTTTATTTCTACATATTCATAAACTGAATGTCAAACAGTGTAGATCCTGATCAGATGGCTTCTTCAGAAGCCATCTGATCAGGATCTACACTGTTTGCAAAGATAGGGCTTGTCGCCTACAGCAGGATAAAGGTTAAACGAATCGCGTGGTGAAGTGTATGCTCTTAATTCGTAGTGTTTTGTGCAGTTAGGGGATAATTGCATTCAAAAACAATGCCTACGCATGACAAAACCTACAATAAGACCAGTGTGACCAGCAGAGACTCAAATCAACCTGCGCAACCATCCACTATGACAAGACCTTCCGCTTATGTCTGTTTGTACATGCGATCAGCGAAGACTCTGATCAGACTGCGCGAATGCGCAGGCTGATCTGAGTTTTCGCTGGTCGCTCAAGTCTTCTTGTAGAATTTGTCATGCGCTGGCTCATTATTGTCATTTGGGGTGGTAAATCGGTGGTTTTACGCTCTGACAGTTCGTTTTACGGTGATGCATCAGCGGAGCCGTAAAAAAAGATTTTTCGACCGTAAAACCGAAGATTTACCTCCCCCAATGACAATTTTGCAAGGCAAGGATGGGGGGACGACGTACAATGATCCACAATGGTTAACGCGTCGTTAAACCCAAAACAATCAGTGCACTTATTCGGTTTTGTTAAAACCTTTACTATTTTGCACAAAACGGCAAGCGCTTTGAGCTGCGTAAAACCAAATACCAGCCAATGAAAAGCGACGTCACGTGATGACGCCTGGTTTCCGAATATACTGTCCAATCAGACGTCGCGTTACATACGCAAGTGCATTAGAATAAAGCAAAGGAGTTGTCATGTCGTTTTATATGTAACTTGAAAACAAGCCTCTGTTGAGTTTTATAAGTTTCATATGAAATGACCACGAGTGTACGATTCTGTTTATCATATAACGATATTAAATAGGACTGTATCGCCGAAGAGGTTCAATTATTCCTGACGGCTGTATTATGTTAAGCACTAGCAACCATTTATTAATATTTACATTTTTTTTATTGATTTCTTTTTTATTTCTGAAAACTGACTTCTGGCGGTCCCTTTCGCACTTTTCAAAAGTGGTCTCTTTTTTTTAACAGTCCCAGAGTGGCCTTAATATAGGAATTTTACTGTGTATCCCTGTAAACCACCACTTGGTAACCTGCTGCCTTGCCTAGCTTCTTTTTAGGCGGTATACAGCTGGGTTTGTCGGGTCATTCAGATAGCTTTATTCACGAGCATGTACAATCCGTGCGTGCGTACGTGCGTGTGTGTATGTGTTCAGTCCCTTTAAACAAAGTGTGGATTATCAAATGTAACACTATTTGAGATAAACTTACGTAATGGGACGGACATACGGACGAACTGACCGGATAAACCGTACCAGGTCCGGCAAGTTTTGAACATGGAAAATCTAGTCGCTGAATTATGTTTTCTTCTCCGTAAGTTATTATTTTTATAATTATTATTATTATTATTAGTAGTAGTAGTAGTAGTAGTAGTATTATTACGTGAATTGTTAAAATTGTTAAAGTTTTCTAAAACATGTACGTGCATAGTAAATACATGATAGACAAAGACAATTGATACGGAAAGCAATAGTGTACCATCACGAAAACACGCCTATATAATTTTGCCCCCCTTGAACCCCACTTTTATATAGTACAACTGGGGTTTACAGGGGTGAACCTTATTTTTTTTTATTTCTGCTCTAAAATATAGATTGTGGGTACTCGTTAGAACCGCCTCCATGAGGCGGTTCTAACGAGTGCCCACAATCTATATTTTGAGCAGAAAAAAGAAAACTGTCACAAGTTTTTATCATAAGTTTTCATTTTTTCGGCGATAAAGGTGACAATGTATTTGTATAGGCCTGTTTGCGTAATGAGTAATTCCAATCCGTTACCGAAAGGAGCTTCATGATACTAATCATATACATATCAAGGACATATACCATCATTTTCGATAATACACCCGTGTCACACAGTGCATTCCCTCATATCTCCTAAATGGTTACTTTTCTGGTGAAAAAAATACTCGCCTTGTAAACCAGGGATCGCAGGATCGATCCCGGGCTTCTCCAGACTTTCGGACGAGTTTTCATACCGAGGTCCCGTCTCCGTATGACCTTAGCTGTTGGTGGGACGTAAAACTGAAACACTCATTCACTTCTGGTGCAAATGTGCGATATTTTTCTTATTTGTACTCCAACTATAGGCTGTGGGTGCCGCCTCATCGAGGCGGTTCTAACGAGTACCCACAACCTAAGTCTCTAACGAGTACCCACAACTTAAGTATCGAAAGTTTTTCTTGGTTCTTCCATGTCAAACGTTAAACATACATCAGCAGGCGTACCCCAAGGCTCTGTTCTTGGGCCCCTGTTTTTCCTTATTTACGTGAACGATATCATTGATAATTTATTAAGTATCACTCGACTGTTTGCTGATGATACATCTTTGGCTTTTTCTTCTTCCAATTTGGCAGATTTGGAAGGTATCTTAAACCATGACCTGCAGGTCATTTCAATTTGGGCAAAACAATGGTTAGTTGACTTTAACCCAGCAAAAACAGAAGCAATGTTATTTACACTGGAAAAGGACATAAATCCACCTGTATTAATGTTTGATGACACACAAGTAAAATTTGTAGACCAACACAAACATTTAGGAATTTCATTTAGCCACGATGCCAAATGGCACGAACATATCAACAATATTTTAACCTCCGCTGCAAAAATTCTAGGTATGATGCGTAAATTAAAATATAAACTTCACAGAAAAGCACTAAATCAGATTTATTTATCGTTTTTGAGACCGATTCTCGAATACGCATCTGCAGTATGGGATGGTTGTACAATGTATGAAAAAGATAGTCTCGAAAAAATACAGCATGAAGCTGCAAGGATTGTTAGTGGTTTAACTAGATCAGTTTCTATTGCCAAATTATATTCTGAAATTGGATGGCTTTCATTAGCTGACCGGCGAAACTATCAGAAGTTAGTTCTTGTGTTTAAATCCAAGAATGCCATGTTACCAGAGTTTCTAACTAATCTTTTTCCTCCAATTGTGGGTATGACATCTCATTATACTTTACGAAACAGCGACGACTTTGTTATTCAAAACCAAAGAACGCAAGTTTTCTCTAGATCCTTCATCCCATCTTCTACAAGTTTATGGAACCAACTACCTCAAGAAATTCGAAACAAACCCACATTATCAAGTTTTAAAAGCGCTTTACTCAGTGATCTGTTTATTGCACCAAAAGTACCACAATATTTCTTGTATGGTAACAGAAAATTATCAGTAGTACACGCATGTATTAGAAATAATTGCAGCAACTTACACAATGACTTATTTAGAAACAGATTAAGAGAAAATGCACAATGTGAATGTGGAACAAGTATAGAAGACGCAGAACATTATTTCTTTCAATGTTATAGATATACAAACGAACGGCGAAAACTTTTTCACAATACCCACAGATTCCATCCACTAAATATAAATACTCTACTAAATGGCAGAGAGTCACTTTCTTTCGAAGAAAACTCAACGATATTTCGTAGTGTACAGGAATACATAAAGGATACCAACCGCTTTTAGGCATTACAAACACTCATCAGGAAAACACGCCTATATAAATTCGATTTCCTTGAACTCCACTTTATATAGTAGAAATTGGGACCTCCAGGTGTAGACAGTATTTATCTTGTTCTTGCCCTAGAGCATGGAGTGTGGGTGCTCGTTTTGACTGCCTCAGGGGCGGTTTTAGCGGATACCCGCAGTCTGTGTTATGGGCGTGGATATGGGGAGTATCTGGAATTTTACTTGGAAAAATCACTTTCAGTTGTAAAATTTTACCGGTATATTTGATTAGGTGTGTTTACGTATTGATTCGTATAGAGTAACTTCCGAGAGGTTGAGAGAAATGTTGCTGCTAATTGTGTTCCGGTTATTTCTGCATTTTGAAGATATATTTCAAGACGTTCCTTTCTCCTTATTTCTTGGATATTTCTCTACTCTATTGATAGTCCCCATACTCGTGTGGTTATGTTTGATTTGTCATTTGTGAATTGCTTAAAACTGTATTTTGTACTTGGGAAGGGCCGTTACTAATGTTGCTAGAACTTGTGGCCCAACCCATTTGCTTGTATCTTATGTTATAAGCAATAAAATATGTTTAAATCAATCAAGTATCGGAGAAGAAATATGAAAAATAATATATACCCCTGTAACCCCGGTTTTCTCTCACTAAAGTGAGGAGGGGTAATCATTACACGGACTCGTTAATATAAAACACGATGGTTGTCTGAAATCAGATGCGGCCGTACAAATATGTAAGGTTTGGTTCATTTTGCTTGCGCGTGAGTGTGTGTGCGTGTGGTCAGTAGCATAGATTTCTGTGGGACAGTTTGTCCTTCTGTCCGGTCTTCTTGAATGTAAAGTCTCTGGTTTGTCTCGTCCTGCTTTGTATATGGACACATCTATTTTCGCACCCGCCCCCGCCTGTCGGGGCTTGAAGAAATATATGGGCTCCACGATGCTTCAGCGCAGAGCTGAATCCGGCCAGCACACTAGGACCGGTAAACCTCTTAGAGGATCTAAGCCTGTCCAGGAACCGCGGTGCGAGGCGGACCGTCCATACTAATAAACCCTATCGGTTTCATTGGGCGACAGGGCTTGAGATGTCATTTCATCTCAATGTCGCGTAAAAAGCCCACAAAATTGGAAGCAACGTCTCAAAAATGACCTTTACAGTGTTGGTGGGGACGTTAAACCTCAAATCAAACAAACAAATTTTCGCACAATGATAACAAACAGTGTAGCTGTAGCTAAGACGTCCCATCTGGACCTACACTGGATGCATATCTACGAGGGCATTTTAACCAATTTAGTACCAGAAACCCCAAACCGGGTACCCTGACAAACAGTGCAGGCCCAGATCAGACGTCTGATCAGGGCCTACACTGTTTGCAAAAAGTTGAACCATTTTCCAAATAAATTGTGAAGAGAACACAACCTGACACCCCATTATTTTGAAATGGACCCCTGCTATATGTAAGGAGAAAGATTCCATTTGGTATAAAAAGGGTTAAAGTCTTTACGGCCTCAGTTAGAGCAACTTTGTTTGTTTGATTTGAGGTTTAACGTCCCCGTCAACACTGTAAAGGTCATTTTGGAGACGTTGCTTCCAATTTTGTGGGTCTTTTACCCGACATTGAGATGAAATGACTTCTCAAGCCCTGTCGCCGAATGAAACCAATAGGGTTTATAAGAATGGACGGTCCGCATCGAACCGCGGTTCCTGGACAGGCTTAGATCCTCTTAGCGGTTTACCAGTACTGGTGTGCGGGCTGGATTCAGCTCTGCGTGGAAGCATCATGCAATAAATTCCTATAGATGAGTTTAGGCTGATTAACTTCCTTGGTTACGCTGCGCATGCGCAGTCTTGTGTGGCAAAAAGTAATCAGTCGAGCCCGTGTGTGTACAGTAAACTAAGGAAAAATAAGGTTTTTAAGCATAGTGTTTGTCATTTCATCCACAACATTCATAGACTTTGTCACTGCAGTTCAGAGGCCCCCGCCAATCGGGGCTTGAAGAAATAGATGGGCTGCATGATGCTTCCACGCAGAGCTGAAACCAACCCGCACACGAGTACTGGTAAACCGCTTAGAGGATCTAAGCCTGCCCAGGCAAAGCGGTACGAGTCGGACCGTCCATGTTTATAGACCCTATTGTTTTCATTGGGCGGCAGGGCTTGAGAAGTCATTTTATTCTCATACCCTGAGTTAGGGGTGGGGGGGGGCTGAAAAATCTTTGACCGGAATTGACTTGCAAGAAAACAAAATGAGCAGTTAAGCAAAAACGTTACTGACAGAGTTTCAGAAGCGATACTTTGAAAAACCTGACCATGAAAGTACAATAGCCAGCTTTGATAGCACTTAGAGATTCGGGACGAAACTCATTAGGAAGGGGGCATAATGTAAAAGGTGGAAGGTGTGGCTCGGTAGCTCAGTCGATTGAGTGTTTGCAAGGTATACGAGAGGCCCCGGGTTCGCAGAGCTAAAACTGAACGCACATGAGTACTGGTAAACCACTATAAGCCACATCTTTTTTTATTTGGCGACAAGTGAGTGTTTCAGTTTTACGTCCCACCAACAGCTAAGGTCATACGGAGACGGGACCTCGGTTTTAAAGACTCATCCGAAAGTCTGGAGAAGCCCGGGATCGAACCTGCGACCCCTGGTTTACAAGGCGAGTAGCGTAACCACTCGACCACGGAGGCTTCTATTATTTGGCGACAAGGCGTGTAATCTCTATGTGGGTATAGGAAGCAACGTCTCAAAAATGACCCAAATAATGTTAACGGAGACGTTGATTTGTTTGTTTGTTTTGAGATTGAACGTCGCCGTCAACATTGTAAAGGTCATTTTGGAGACGTTGCTACTAATTCTGTGGGACTTTTTCACAATATTGAGATGAAATGACATCTCAAGCCCTGTCGCCCAATGAAACCAATAGGGTTTATAAGCATAGACGGTCCGATACGCACCGTTTTGCCTGGGCTGGCTTAGATCCTCTAATTGGTTTACTAGTACTCGCGTGCGTTGGTTTCAGCTCTGCGTGGAAGCATCATGCAGCCCATCTATTTCTTCAAGCCTCGATGGGCGGGGTCGCGGGAAAGGTGAATTTCAATAGTCAAACAACCCTGTTACTGGTTGTAAACGAGTGACCTTTATTACCCACATGTTGAATCCGTCAGGCTGGTAATCCTTCGATTCATCTTCACTGCCTCGTCCTAAACTCATCTATATTAAGACCAGTTTTGGAACTTTTTTAAAAGTGGTCTTTAGAAAGTGTTCACAATAAAAGGCTCTCTTCTTGCACCGACTTGCTGACCATGGTAGCTGTTTTTTTTTTATTTATTTATATATAATGCGGAACCCGGGAAGGGACATGATTTTTTTTTATTTTATAAGTTGTGCGCACATGATAATATCTTGTGCGGACAAGATATTATCTTGTTCGGACAAGATATTATCTTGTGCGCACAAGATATTATCTTGTGCGGACAACATATTATCTTGTGCAGACAAGATATTATCTTGTCCGCACAAGATATTATCTTGTCCGCACAAGATAATATCTTGTCTGCACAACATAGATCTTGTGCAGACAAGATATTATCTTGTTCGCACAACTTATTATCTTGTGTGCACAAGAAATTATCTTGTCCGCACAAGATAATATCTTGTGCGCACAAGATAATATGTTGTCCGAACAAGATAATATCTTGTCCGCACAAGATAATATCTTGTTCGCACAACTTCCCAAGATCTATGTTGTGCAAACAAGATAATATGTTGTGCGAACAAGATATTATCTTGTGCGGACAAGATATTATCTTGTTCGCACAAGATAATATGTTGTGCGAACAAGATAATATCTTGTCCGCACAAGATAATATGTTGTCCGAACAAGATAATATCTTGTCCGCACAACATAATAAAAATAAAAATTCATGTCCCTTCCCGGGTTCCGTAATATATATATATATATTTTTTTTTTTTTTTTTCATTTTATTGCATGCGAACAATTAAAAATGTACATGGTTTTATATGTGGTGTTCGACCTACGATGTTAAATAAAACGATCGACTTATTAACGGGTGTGTGTGTGGGGAGGGGGAGTATGCATATATCTGAAGGTTTGTCCGGGAGACAACTTCCTGAACTTCCTGTTATTTTTCCTATAGACACATCCAAAGTCTACGTCACACAAGGTCAAAGGTCATTAGCCTTTAATCTGGTGGGCAAAAACCTTCCCGTTTGATGTTGCAAGAATTGTTTTGTTTCAAAACTGTTTGCCACAAACCATTTTGGACATTAAACTGCTTCTTTTTCGTATAAATTTGGATGGAACATATACATGCTCTAATCTCATTTCCGTTCGTTAAATAAAGCGCATCGGATTTATAACACATTTTAGGCCACAAGAAGTGCGATAAAATGTCAGAAGAGACTGGTTCTATATAAATTAATACTTCAAAAACACAAAATGACAAGGAGGGGAAGAAATGAATTTAATTACACGATAAATATTCGACTAGTTTTCTCTATATCAAGTTGGGTTTAAAGGGGTATTCATTTCACTGACTTGTTAACATAATAAGCGGCACTTATCAAGAGTTAAGGTCTACTCTTAAGGAAAGAATTTTCTCCTCGGGCACAAATTCTTTCCTTCAAGAATAGACCCCGAGTTGTGAAGGGATAAAACTTTTTTTCTGCAAGAGTTGACGTCCATTATTTATTTTATATTATTTATTTATTTTATAGCGGTGCTCGGCGCAGTATCGGCCAGTACCACGCCAACTCTGTTGCCCTGTGATGAAGGCTGGGTGTGGTATGACAATTATTGCTACCTTTTCAACAACAAACGATGGATCACTCGTGATCAGGCAGATAAGGAATGTGATCAGCATGATGCATCGTTGCTGTATATATCTACAGCTGATGAGATGGTTGGTATACTGCATTTAGTTCCGCTTTATCAGCATTCATGACCATAACACGCCTATACAATTACATTGTAAATTTTAACGCCGAAAAACGATAATTTTAGGATGAAAGAATGTGATATTTGTCATATTTCTGCTCAAATATAGATTGTGGGTACACGTTAGAACCGCCTCATCGAGGCGGTTCTAACGAGTACCCACAATCTACCCGCAGTTTTCTCTATATATAAAGTGGGGGTTAGGGGGTGATCATTTCACGGTATTGTTCACGTGATATAAGTCCGTGCAATGAACACCCATGACACGGCCCACTTGCACACAGAAAGTGGTACATACAAAGGTATACATTATTTTATCTGTTTATTACTCTTGCTCAGAAAGATAGGCTATGTTCCTCGTTATGATCGCCTCACTGAGGCACATAAAACCCATATTCAGTCTATGCCACAGAAATAAGAAAAATGTCAAATATTTTCGTCAGCCAGCACGAATACGCGCCTATAAAATTTTGACCCCTTCAAATCCCACTTTTATACGGAGAAAAATGGTATTTGCAGGGTATACAATATTCTTCTTATTTCTGCCCCAAGACATAGGTTGTAGGTACTCGTTAGAACCGCCTCACGCTATCAAGTCGGTGAAATGAACACCCCTCTAAACCCCTTTATATAGGGAAATTGGTAAACATTATTTTTCTTATTTCTGCTCCTTTGAGACCATTATTGAACAGTGCCAAAGGTGGTCTCTTATTAGGAGACACTTGGTATAGAAAACACAGAGAAAGAATAACTAAAACATTATCAATAAGATTTTAAAAGCAGACTTAGTCTTACTTAAGGGGAATGGAAACACCTTTAGGGGAGGTAACTCCTGCAAAAGTTTTTTGTCTCCCATGTCAATAAATGGTCAACCCTTAAAGAAAAGAATTTGCTCCTGAGGAGCAAATTCTTTCCTTTAAGAGTAGACCCCTTTTTCCGCGGCACAGAGCTTATAGAATAGCGAACAGGAAGTCCCGAAAGTTGTCTCCCTTTGAAAAATGGCGGAACAATTTGTCATGTGTTCCCATTCCCCTTAATAGGGAAATGTTACTGTATTTGATGAAGCTAAACATTAGTCTATAATAACGAGGGTACATGTATGCGATCGATCGGTGTTTGTGTCATTCAAGCTCGAGTGTAGCTTTATTGTACAGTCAACCCTCTTTATACCGACTGGTAAACCGCTTAGAAGTTCTTAGTGTACCCAGGCAAAATGGTGCGAGTCGTACCGTCCTCGCATATAGTACTAGAGGTTTGTTTGTGGGGTAGGGCTTAAAATGTCATTTCATCTCAAAGTCGGGTGAAAGTCCCACAAAGTTATTAGCAATGTCTCCAAAATGACCTAGGTAGTGTTGATAGGGACGTTAAAGCTAAACGTTGAACAAACACATCTTTATGGCCAGACAATTGCGTGCATACCTCCCGAGCGTTGATATTGTTTTATTTGTTTTAGAATCTGGAATCAGTCCCCTTCGAATGATGGTGTAGCTAACTGCGATGGTATAAACGTACAAGGAAAAATGGCCGATTTTGTTTGTTTGTTTGATTTGAGGTTTAAGGTCCCCGTCAACACTGTAAAGGTCATTTTGGAGAAGTTGCTTCCAATTTTGTGGGACTTTTACCCGACATTGAGATGAAATGACATCTCAAGCCCTGTCGCCCAATGAACCAATAGGGTTTATTAGCATGGACGGTCCGCCTCGCACCGCGGTTCCTGGACAGGCTTAAAACCTTTAAGCGGTTTACCAGTACTAGTGTGCGGGCCGGATTCAGCTCTGCGTGGAAGCAGCATGCAGCCCATATATTTCTTCAAGCCCCTATGGGCGGGGGCTAAAAAAAATGGCCGACGTCGGATGTAAAGCCAAAATGGGATATACATATATGTGCAAATATGCTGCAGGTAAATTATAAAATAATTTCCTGATCTCAGCTTTCCTTCCAACGCGTCACTAAGTCACAACCATTCTATAAATGTTCCACCTCATGAAAAAACAAACATTTTTTTTTTTTGGTGCGGGGGGTGGGGGGGCATTTGCCAACAGCAAAGGTGCTGATCCAATCTGATCAGCACCTTTGTGTTCGTTGCGTGGATAGTACAATATATATAGTTTACCATGGCCACTCTCGAATGATCCCATGCAGCAAAATGTAAGTTTCTGTATCAGAATTAGATATTGGGGTGGTTGAGTGAGGCAAAGGTGAATTGTATCATACGTCACGATATCGACTTGCATTTGGGTTAGCAGCAGGTACGGGGAGAGGGGAAATGTTTTATTTCTCTACTTTATTTCGCGTTCTTCCTCCCCTCTTTCTCATCTTCTCTATTACCTCTTCTTTCTCTTTTCTCCCTTTCTCGGGGAGACGACACAAAATGGCCCACAAGGATTGCCGTTTTGGTAAACCAGAATACAACCGATCCATATGGGCCTTGCGAAAAAAATTTAGACTCTTCAAGTAGTAGTTTTTCAAAAACGAATCAATGGGCCATATTAGCCTCTGTGAGTGAGTGTTTGGGCATTACGTCTCACCAACAGCTAAGGTAATACGGAGACGGGACCTCGGTTTAAAGACCCATCCGAAAGTCTAGAGAAGCCTGCGACCCCTGGTTTACAAGGCGAGTAGCATAACCACTACACCACGGAGGCTTCTCGTCGACTCATGTTGCACGGGTAAAATCATTTCGACAACAATGTCATTAATCATAACATTTGGTGTGATTTGACAAAAAATATTTTTTGAAGAGCGTGAGGGCGGTATTAAGCCGATCGTTAATTAATCATAGCCTGCCCCCGCCCATCGAGGTTTGGCGGTTTAAATTGGGCTGCATGATGCTTCCACGCAGAGCTGAAACCGACCACACATGGGTACATGTAAACCTCTTAAAAGGTCTTTGACTGCCCAGGCAAAGTTGTGCGAGTCGGCCCCCGTCCATGCATAAAAACCCTATTGGTTTCAGTGAACGCCAGAGATTGGGATGTCATTTCATCTTAATGGCGGGTACAAATCCCACAAAATTTGAAGCAACGTCTCCAAAATTGCCTAAATAGTGTTGACGGGGACTTTAAACCTCAAACCAAACAAACTTAAATCTGGTTGAATAGCATATACGTATATGGATTGATACATTCTCCATAATACAGTAAAATTCCTATATTAAGACCACATTTGGGACCATTCAAAAGTGGTCTTTAAGACCACTTTTGAAAGTCCTAAGACCACATTTGGGTCTGTTCAAAAGTGGTCTTTAAGACCACTTTTGAACAGTCCCAAAGGTGGTCTCTAATATGGAGATACTTGGTGTAGAAAGAACAAAGAAAGAATAACTGAAACCTTCTGGATAACCTTTTAGCAGCAGATTTAGACTTAATTTTAAGTGGTCTTATTAGCGAAAATTTACTGTACATGAACTCTATAAAATAGAATACATGTATTATACTGTTGTTATTTTTTCTAGTTGGTTGTGCCCATGGTTGGTTACCCTATAACGCCTCCTGTTACTGGATCAGCAACACCACAGACCCAAGCCAACTTCTCACCTGGGCTGACGCTAGGACAAAATGTAACTCACTTCTCTCTGGGGCCACGCTTATGTCCATTGATACTGCTAAAGATCAGGTAAACTTCGAAAGAGGTCTTCATCCAAACAACAAGTCCGTGCAAGAAATGGTTGTGATATCAAAAGTTTTTGTTTGTTTGTTTGTATTGGAGTTTAACGGCCCAGTCAACACTATTTAGGTCATTTTTGAGCCGGTCAGTTTACCTATCAGCACTTTCCTGGGCAGGCTTATACGTAAGCGGTTAACCAGTTCAGTGCACATTCTTTCGCCAGAAACTGACAACTGCCCTTCTTGAATCAGCGGAAGGGAGAGAATGACCGTAGAAAAGATTTCATGATCAATCTCCACGAAAGAATGTTGCCGACCCCGGCGGGAGTCGAACCCGCGTCCTCCTGATCACCAGTCAGACGCGCATCCGACTGAGCCACTGAGGCCGGCCTGTGATATCAAAAGTTCAAAACCCCATGTTGCAAATATAGGTTTTGAACTTTTGATATCACAAGAAGGGTTTGGTTTGTTTGCGTTAACCTGACCATCGTAACGTTGTCTGTCTGTGCATATTATTTTAAGATATGTTACGATGACGTCGGAACGTCACTGAACTGAAGTCATTCTTAGCAGCATTCTGATCCATGTTGGTTTTACGGTCGAATTAGAAGAGTTTATTTGGAGTTTTGGGGCGTTTTTGTCACAATTTACCGTTGGATTCGTAAGTAATATCTTCCATGGTTACATGCAATCCATTGCAATATCATTTTCACTCCAGCGACATCGTGTACAAATAAATAGCTGCCTCTGGACCTGTCTTAGCAGCTTCATAGTTAATTAAACAATTTTCTCCGGACCTGGTAAATGTTAATACATAATACTCCATAGGTGATCCCTATAATTGTTATGCCAGCTGCGGTTTAGCTTAATTTAAATAGTTTGAAGGATTGTTCTACGGGTTTTATTGTTTGACCACGGCTCCTGGCCCGGTAAAGAATTCCTTCAGCTGAGTTCTTAGATTTTTATGCAAGAATGTTGATTTTAATTTCAGCAATTCATTTCCAATGAATTACCCTACTTAACGCAAAACACTAAGCTACACTGGACAGGACTTGTACGGAGAAACAACGTATGGATCTATGACAATGGAAATCCAATTAATCAAAACCTTTTGTGAGTTATTTACTTTATAGATTGTATTGTGTTGCAATCATCCCAGTGGGTGTCAATTTTGCACCGCCTGTTCTGGAAAAATAGGTACAAATAGTGCACCGCCTAATGCAGATCTGTAAACATCTCAATGAGTAGAAACTATACTATATAATGTAAAGATTGTGCTGTTATACAGACCAGCTACCGGTAATAACCCATATTTTATTTTTTTTCCGCGGTAATAGGCTTTTTTCTCAGAGAACAAACGATAAATTTTTCCGAGAAGAAAAAAATTTCGCGTTTCAAAGCGGTTAATTTCTCCGCGAAACGCCGCGAAATTTCTCCGCGAACATCGCTTTTTCTCGGAGAAAGCCAATTAGTACAGGTGAAGACGTTCACGGTGTTTCTCCGCGAAATCTACCTATACCTACTTGTATATTTGTTCATGTGCATGTATTTTTTCATGCATTAAAATTTGGTACACAGCGTTTGAAGCATATGACGAAATGCGTGTTCTTTGTACAAAGATCGACAACTCTAGCGATCGTAAAGTATGATTTTGATCCGGTTGGAATCATAATAATTTGCATCTTATGCACTTTACAACGCAGTATGAACATAATGAATGTTTTCTGTGTTCTTTTTTTTTTTTTTTTTTTTGCTGTTTTGTAAACGCTTCATAAATTGAAAACTGTTTATTTTCTATCGGTTCACCATTTTGGGAGTACTTTATTTTTTTTCTCAAGTAAATACTTTAGATAAAAAGACACAAGTGATACACACAGTAAGTAACAAACAACGACATAAATAAACCGCCACAGAAGAAACGCCTTGGAACGGTCAGTGGAAAGACATTGAAATAAAATGAAAGATTCCATCTGGTACAAAAGGGTTAATATGGGGAAATTGCGCGGCAAGCATTCCAAGGCTGCTTATAAGTCTGATCTCTAACTTGGAGCAGAACTACAAAATTCTCCAAGATAATCAGCGAAGTTCGTACAGACATCCAACCTGGGTATCTTGTTACGCCTACTGTACACCCCGAAGGTAACTGGCCCCCGTGTCCTAATGGGTAAGAGCGCTGACTCTTAACCCGTTCAGTACCAGAACCCCATAAAGGGGTACCTTGGCAAACAGTGCAGGTCCAGATCAGACACCGCAGAACGCGGCGTCTGATCAGGGCCTACACTGTTTGCAAAATGTTAAGCCATTTCCCGAACTAAATTGTTAAGAAAAAAAGAAACACCTGACACCCCTAAGTATCAAAGTGGACTCCTGTATATATAAGGAGGAAGATTCCATTTGGTACAAAAAGGGTTAATCATCGGGTCACTGCTGTGGTTTGCGCCTCGCTCGGGCCACATATGAGACGCCAAGATCTGCAGCAGAAGGTGGTCTTACTCCGGTTTTAGCTCAACTCTGATTAGTTCGAAATAAGTGAAATAATCTTGAAAGTGCCGTAAATCCACTAAACACCCCGCGGATAACGGGCATCCTTAAAGCGTATTTATTAGATAGGGGTGGGTTAGGGTTCGGGGAAGGAGACTTGGTAGCGCAAATAATGCGTTCGAATGCAAAGTAGCATGTCTTTTTTTCACGCGCCTGCATGAAGCCTGGCGCGATATAGGTGTCTGGCTTTTCGTCCGTTCGTCCGCGACATAGACCTAGCCTGCGGTGGAATTCATGTGTTCCTCTTTAACTGGTCACTAACTTTTGATTCACAGCACCGCTTGCTGAACCAATTTGACAGTTTGTAATCATAAATAAATGAGGCGAATCTGAGCTTTTGGTTTTATTTGTTTGAGGTTTTACGTCCCCGTCAACACTGTAAAGGTCATATTGGAGACGTCGCTTCCAATTTTGTTGGACTTTTACCCGCCATTGAGATGAAATGACATCTCAAGCCCTGCCACCCCATGAAACCAACAGGGTTTATAAGAATTGACGGTCCGACTCGCACCACTTTGCCTGGGCAGGCTTAGATCCTGTAAGCGGTTTACCAGTACTCGCATGAGGGTCGGTTTCAGCTCTTCGTGGAAGCATCATACAGCCCATGTATTTCATCAATCTGAGCTTTTGGTAAATGTCAAACATCATTATGGTGTTAATAGCGTACATGTACGACTCATTATGAGAACTCTCCTATTCAAATATATTGTAAAATTTTACCACTAAAAACGGAAAATTTTCGGATAAAAATTCTGGCATTTTTTCATATATCTGCTCAAGATTTTGGGCACACTTTAAAACGACTCGGCGAGGCGGTTCTAACGAGTACTCAAAATCTATGTGAGCAGAAATTAGATAAATAATGTATATCCCTGTAAATCCCAGTTAAAATTGGGGTAAAAGCGGGTAACAAATAAATGGGCGTATTTTCGTGATGTGAATAAAAGTTGTCATGAGACTTTTAAAAAGGGATTATACAAAGGAGAAATAAATTACTAAAATGAAATTGTGCAACATGAAAGAATATTTGATTATTATTTAACAATGCCTACCATTTGCTTCGTTTACAAAAACAACGCCAAACAAACGAAGAAATAATAATGAGCCGAAAAGCGTAAGCCCAGTTATATTTTTTTCTCCGCGAAACGCGGGTAATTTTATTTTCAATGAAAGCAATCGGTCAAATTTTCGCCGAGAATCTCCGAGAATTTTCTCCGCGAAACCGGGAGAAATTTCAGCGAGAAATTTCTCGCTCATTTTATCTTTTCTCGCTGTTTTGCGGAGAAAATAGCCGATTACGCGTTAGGCGGTTTCTCCTCGAAACGAAAAAATGGGTTATTACCGGTAGCTGGTCTCTATTTAATGTTATTGTTATTTTTAGATTTCCATTCGCGATATGGAGTTGTTTTTAACACCGTTTGCCAATGTCGCTTTTTTGGGATGCTAGGAGGCTGAAAGGGTGAGAAACATGGATAAATTATCAGTAAACAGTTAACGAAAAAAAAAACATTAAAAATAGAAGTGGAGGCAACAATCAGGAATCGATACAATTAACCCTCAGCTCCCTTCAGAGACACCAAAGTAAAAGAAACACAAACATGAAACAACAGACCCTAATTGAAACACCAACAGTGCAAAGCCAAAAGGATATTTACTTTCCCACAAAATGGCCAATAGGCTATCCGAAATAAAATAATACAAGCGACACAAACACCCAAAAACAAACCAAAACAAAAATAAACGGCGACATAAAAACCGCCTTGGAACGGTCAGCGGAAACGAATTCCACTGGGGGTGAGGGAGGGGAGGGGGTTGGGGGAGTAGGGCTTAAGGCTTAAATCGATTTTTTCGTGGCCACAATCCTCAAAATTAAATTACACATTTCATGTAATATTCTTGATGGAGCTACCCAATATTGTTCGTACTCAGTGAACATTAAAAAATAACCCCCATCATTTCTTTTGTTAAAGCACCACGCATTTTTAGCACACTCGTATGAGATTTGCTAAATAATTATTTTTCTTTTTGTTTCTATGTAGTTAAGTTCCTACCGAAAAAATGCCCTTTTACGACGTTTCAAGAATAATGATCAGATCAATCAGTGAATTGATGGGTAATGAATCACAGTTTTAAGTTCAGTTGCAAAGTAGATCAAATCACCAGCGTCTGGCGCGAGTGATTTGTCTGCTTACAACTGACCCGACAACTATGATTTATAACTCAACAATTCAGACGCGAGAGTTGATCCACGAGTAACGCGATTTAAAGACACTAGCATCGACATTTTTTGGTGTTTCATTCATGTCTTCATTTGGGGCGATAAGATGTAGTTTATCTTCGAGTGACATCTTAACGGCGTTTTTTTCGCGACACGCTCGTCCGTCTAGGTTTTTTTTTGCAAAATAAATCACAGTTGTTGTTCTTTTTCATTGGATATATATATATGATGCTCGGGCAAAATGTCAGTCACAGAAAGGGGACCTGATTAAAGTGAATTTGTTTGATTAAAAGGTAAACACAGATTCTACTGCTATTTCGACTCTTTCAAGAGCCACGCCAAGAAAAAAAATAGCATGCCTCCGAGGTTTCCAAGGACGAGGATTGTTGCAACGCAAAATCAATTTAAGCCCCGACCCAGCCCCACCCTCCACAGAAAAACACTTTTTACTGGCCGTTCAAAAGCGGTTATTCTGTTGAGGTTTATAATTGTTATTTGCATGTACGAAGGTCGTGCAATAAGTATCTGGCCTTACCTACTTAGAGTCATGCTTGACTTCTGTCTGCAACATAGTGAACCCGCGGCGATAAGCACTTCCGCCATCGACATTCCAAGGCTGGAAGTCCATTTTTGTAAAATTCAGGATCTTAAGAGTCAATCCACCCTCCAACCGCTGCCTTAATCTCTTAATCTGACGGAAAGTGACGTCCACGGAATGTTTTCTTCAAGTTAGATAACAAAAAGTAATCGCTTGGTGATTGGGTGGATGGGGCAAGGTTTTAAAACCTTTCCGCTTCATTGCGTCCACTGTTATGCATAAGAATTTATTTTTTCTGAATTCCACTTTCACCCCACTGGGTGACCTAAAAGTGCCATTAGAAGTTTCTGGAAAAATGAGTCACAGATTAATTTGATTTTTGTAAACAACTTGTTTTCAAGGAAAAGTACTTTGGAATCTTTCAGAAAGTTCGGGGTTGCATTATTTTTAGAAAATTTCGTAATCTTATTCCATAGCCCTCTGGAACGTCCAGAGAAATCTTGGGGTCTATAAAAGAGATTGATTTTTCTCTTTGAGTCAGACTTTTGAGTTTGAAGTTTGGGTTTTTAAGAAAAGTTATTTCTAAATTCTGTGTTGGATTATCAAAGGATATTATATTTCATTTCGGACTGTGAATTCTGTAGGATAAAGGAAAACAGATTCTTTCAAGAATATTTCATTACAGAGCTAAGTACATTTAATTTTCTTACTTCTGCAGGTTAAAGATAGTTTGCAAATAAGTTGTGTTAAATTTTTCCTTAAGGTGTGTTTGCTTTTTCTTTCTGCTTCGCCTGGCTCGTAACACCACAAACACTTTGCAAGTAAGGACTCTAGCATTGACATGTTGCAACAGTACACCTTTTAAATTTTTCACACCTTTTCTGTACTATAGCTGTACGTAATTGGTCCAGAATATTAGCAAGATATTCCCCATAATTAGTTTGGCCACGTGGTAAATAGTCGACCAACAGAACACCCTCTATCCCAAAACACAGGTCCCATGACCTAGCCAACTGACAGCTGAGTCTTGAATTTTTTGGGCCGTGACCAGTCCATTGTTTACTCAGCTTCATAGTGATGGATCCAAGTAACAATTCTTTAAAGAAAGTTTTTCGGATCAGAATCATATCTTTCGAAAACTGACTCCGACATGGACACTCGGACTGCTCGTTGTTCTTTACTGCGGTATTTTGGCACCCGACGCGCTGAAAGCTTACTCATGCCCAGCATTAAGGGAAAACAACTGTGCTTTTGGCGTTCCGCTTGTGACGTTTTCAATATGGTGAAATTAATTTATGTTGGTGCTTCTTTCCCTTGGGTTTCTTGGGTGGGAGTATGAGTTAAGTGTACCTTCACTTCACTTCTAATGGCACAAAAGTCTTCATATTTGACATATTTTAACATTTTTATCCCAGCAGCGGATGTGCAGGCCTATCTGCACGTTTGTAATTCGGAAATGACAGGAATAGTTTTTCCCAATTTTTACACGACCAAGCACATACAAAGTAGTCATCAGGTTAACAAGCCTGTGTAATAAATACCCTCGTAAATCCTATTTTATTAAAAGAAAATTGGGTTCGCATAGGAATTAATTATATCCTTTACTCTTGCTCAAAGAAATAAATTCTGGGTACTCGTAATGGGTAATTCGCAAATTATCATCATTGTAAAATGTCATTTTGAGCCATTATAAAATAAGTCAGGAGTGTTACCATATGAATGCAAAATATTCTTTCTTGTGCAAGAGTAGGCTTTGTGGATTGTACCGGCCCCGATAGCTCAGTTGGCAGAGTGTCCGCTCCGGGGAACGGGAGGTCACGGGTTCGTTCCCGGGCCGCGACATACCAAAGACGTTAAAATGGTACTAGCTGCTTCTCGCTTGGCACTCAGATTTACGGGGTAGAGCTAGAACTGGTCGACCCAGTGTCAGGATAATGTGACTGGGTGTGGTATCATGTAATGTGTCTGGGACATAATACTTCAGTGAGGCAACACTATAAAAGTGAGCATTAAGCACACACACACACACACACACACACACACACACACACACACACTTTGTGGATTGAATGTGGCTGTTTCATTTTTTCTAACCGTTTTACAAATTCATGTTATGAACGCCGCGGTAAAGCTCACATATTTTCGAAAAAAAAGTGTATGGCGCAAGAATATTCATTATCTTTGAAGAATTTGAATGGACCGCCTAAAAAAGCGGCTTCCCCAAAAGTGTGTTGTGAGCAACGATAACATTACGATAACACATCCATTTGACATAGTTCATTTTTTCATATTTCCAAAATTGTCCCATTTTTAGGAAAATGTGTGATCTTTTTCTTATTTGTACTCCAAACAAAGTTTGTGGACGCTCGTTAGAACCGCCCCAACATATGTCTTGGAGAACAAATAAGAAAACTAATGTATAACTCTGCAAACCCAAGTTCACTTTATTTTATAGGGGTGTTTATTATACAGACTGCTTAAAGACACATTTTTCGATTACATAACATCCTAATGACCGTTTATTAAAGAATCCCGCATTGAGATAAAATACACTTGGGGTATTCAGGCTGCCATACAGGTAGGGGACCAAGAGAGGGTAATAAATTACCTAGGGATATGACTTTGACAAACGACATCTGTTCATTTACACCTACGTCCTCATTTTGATTTGCATGGTAGAAACAACAGCACTTTTTCCGATTTTATATTTAGTAGCCATTATTTATAATCATTACAGAAAATGCCGTTAAGAGTACCCGGCCTCGTTGGCTCAGTCGGATGCGCGTCTGACTGGTGATCAGGAGGACGCGGGTTCGACTCCCGCCGGGGTCGGCAACATTCTTTCGTGGAGATTGATCATGAAATCTTTTCTACGGTCATTCTCTCCCTTCCGCTGATTCAAGAAGGGCAGTTGTCAGTTTCTGGCGAAAGAATGTGCACTGTACTGGTTAACCGCCTACGTATAAGCCTGCCCAGGAAAGTGTGGATAGGTAAACTGACCGGCTCAAAAATGACCTAAATAGTGTTGACTGGGCCGTTAAACTCCAATCCAAACAAAACAAACAGAAAATGCCAATTCAAATATATTGGTAATTTTTTTACACCAAAAATGATTTTTTTTTTTCAGATAAAATCCTGATAACTTTATTATTTCTGCTCTAAACATATATTGTGGGTACTCATTAGAACCACCTCGGCGAAGCGGTTCAGACGAGTACCCTCAATTTGTTTTTACAGTGTGACTGCTCGTTAGAACTGCTTCCATGAGGCGGTTCTAACGAGGACACACAATATATGTTTTTGAGGAAAAAGGAACATCCCCTAAACCCCACTTTCTATAGGGAAAATGGGGGTTTAAGGGGGTATAAATTATTTTCCTTATTTCTGCTCCAAGTCATAGGTTGCGGGTGCTCGTTAGAATCGTCTCATTGAGTCATAGGTTGTGGGTACTCGTTTGAACCGCCTAAATGAGGCAGCTCTAACGAGCACCGACAACCTATGTTTGCAATATATATAAGAAAATAAATTTAATTGTGTTTGTTATTTTAGTTTTAAACTTGAAAAGGTGAAGAATAAAATCTTTAAAATCTTAAAATTCTTTTTTTGTCTCTTTTCTGATATGATTGTGTCTAAAACAAAGAACTTTTTATAGTTCCATCTTGACTGAAACTATAAAATGCTAATGTTTTAGACATTATATGATTTGTGTATCACATACTTTCAACCAAAATAAAATAAATAAATAAAAAAAAATAAATAAATTTAAATAAAGCTAAATTGATTGATTAAATTTTGAGGTTAATCAATTCATTTTCCTTGTTTGTTTACATCTTTGCACTTTTGAGTAAAGGAAACAACGGATATCAGTGTTTTTCTTTACTTTATTTTAAAATAAAAAAGAAGTTAACAATATGTTGTTGGAGACAATCTCAGTAAATTATACTATATCTCAAGTACCCTTATTGAGCCCCCTATTAAACAAGAAATCTGCTCATAATCAGCTCATAATCACTTAGATAAGATAAGCCTTTGATGTGCACTATGGTCCAAAGGAAATGTTTATTGGAGATCATTAGACAGGCCACCCCTTTTATATAAGGAAAAAAATGTGTCTTTAACATGATGAGATAAAAGTAAAGTATTGTAACTCAATTGTAATTCCTTAAGCCATGTAAATCCCATGGGGAAAGTGTGGCGTAAAATGCACTGAAATCAAAAGGTGTTGTTACGATATTCTTCTTCAAAAACATACACTGTTGGTACTCGTTTAGTTACTGTTACATTTTTAATATACAGGAATGGTTAGAACTACAGATGGTTGATCCTACCAATAACCGGGCACTATGGACTGGACTCAATGACATCAGTTTGGAAGGAAACTATGTTTGGGCCGATGGTACTCCTGTCAATACCACATTTATTTAAGATGTGTCTTCACCCGGTACAATAAACACGTACATATAATTAGGACACTATAAAAGACATTTCAAGGACTGTAAGCACGTTGCCTTATTTCTTTAAGTGATGTTAAGTATCCTGTTATAGGTGTTTATCCTGTAATTTAACTTCGAGTTACGTTATGTTTTACGATCGCGACCCTCTGAACCATTGGTGGATTTGGGGTGGTGGGACGAAGGAGGGCGGCAGTGGCGGTAGTAAAATCAAAGCTATTTAAATGAGTAAAGGTACTTCAGGAACTTATCGTACCAGAACCCAAAGCCTATCCCAAAAATCACAGGGAAAGATCGACAAACACATGTAAACAAACAACAAATTCATAGGCGACAAGCTGAGTTAGCATTTCTATTCCAAACAGGTGGCAACCCAGTCACCTTCACGAAACTAAATAATTTGGACATACAAAAGTGCTAAATTGAAAACATTTAAAAGTTGAACAACATCGAAAATAGACAATTGAAACAACAACGTAAGTACCGCCTTTGGACGGTCAGTAATAATTATCGGGTGTGGGAATGGGAGTTAAGCTGGTTTTACGGGGTTCCAGCTATCACTCACATCTTCCCCCGCAGTGAGCACAATTTAAGCCTACTGGATATTGCAATTATTTTTACATGAGAGGGGCTTTTCTGTCAGCTTTTCTGTAAATTGTGATATCTTCTCTTAAAGAAGCCCGCACCTCCCGTGTACAAAAGAGATTTAGAAAGGACGGCCTCATCTGAAGCCTGGCTTTAGATAAGGATAGTACTGAACTGGTCATATCCCAGAAAGCCTATGATCCATATTCATTATATTCACAAAGAACTGTTCGAACTGGATCAAGTTGCATTTGTTTCTGTGTCTAATTTTATATACTGTGTTTCCAAAACATCTTATTCGAATTTGCCTTTTGTTGGTCTCTTATGCAGTACAAACGCTGTGAAGCAACCAACCAGCAAAAACTCTCAAACTGGCTGCTTAAAGAGGTGGCTGTTCAACAGAGGAAAATATATGATATGATAATGGCCTGATATAGTTGTTGAGTGCAGGCAGTTCAACATGGATGAACCAAAAGAGAGATAAATGATGGAGAGGTGTCAGATGCGTTAACTCAGTGATCGCATTGAACTCCATAGTAACATATAAATTTCTCATATGATTAGACATATCAGTGCCTTTTTTCGCTTTGATTTTGTGATAACATGATGAAAAAAGGAACCTTACCTAATTTGCCGAAGCTTCTAGTCTGGCCAAGGAAACATGTATACTTTATATTTTCCAGTTCTGTGGTGTATTCCTTGCTTCCAAAGGATAACCCTTTTTTAGAACATATTTAACGTCACTGCAGCTGGTGTCTGGGAAAGTGTGGCTTCCGTAAAAAGTTTCCCTGCCCTACATCATAGTGAAGTTTATATTTTCTTGTCCTTTGGGATCATTGATTCCATTGTGGAATTTTTACAATATCTGAGGGTCACTGAAGAGGCCTAATTGGCCTAATTAGTCTGGCCCAGAAAACATGTACACTTTATATTTTCCAGTTCTGTGGTGTATTCCTTTCTTCCAAAGGATAACCCTTTTATAGAACATATTTATGAAGTAAACAGGTCGGTCTACTAGGCACAAGAAAAATAGTTATATTACGGCGATGACTCATATCCACCTGCGCAACAACGCAACCTGATATGTTTTTATACATGAAACATGAGTCATTTGGGGCTCCTGTAACATCCACGAAGATACTAATATTACGGATAGGTAGGTGCATGGCTGGTTGTGATCTTTTACTTTTACTTCATTACATTAAAATTATAACGTTGTATTTCCAGAAATTGGAATCAAGAGCCAAATGACTACAAGGGTAATAAAGACTGTGCAGTTCTCTACAGCAGCGGAGAATATAACGATCTCAATTGTGCTGCACATGCGGCTGCTATATGTGAACTTGGAGATCAAGGTACAAAACTGCTCAAGCGAGTCTGAACATATTGCTGAGTTAACAGCTGAACACGCAGGTCAGCGAGAGATTGTGAATAATGAGAATGTACGAAAGTTCATCATGACACTAAGCAGAATTGTCATGTGAGACTGCAAGGAATTACACAGCTTGAGACTACTGCTCGGATGTGCAATTTTGACAGTGTAGTTGTGCAGTCTGGGACAATGGGGAAGTGTAGTTCTAGACCGATGAAGTGCAGTGTGAGACCATGCGGATGTGCAGTGTTAGATTATTTGTGAGACTTAATGAATACGCAATGTTAGCCAACGCAAATACTTTGTTTTGTTTATGCCCCCTTTGATTTTCCCACATGCAATAACAACCTCCCGATTTTTTTCTGTAATGTTTTATCATTACTAAGGCAACGCGTTCATTCATTACATGATTGATATAAAACAAACAGATATCATGTCAACCTTTCAGATTTACGATTCTTCCAATCACTCCAGAGTCAGTTGTCTTCAATCCGGTCGTGAACTACTGGTATGTCTGCGTAGATCACAGAAGGAATAACTGTGGCCGGACTGCACAGACGTGCTCCACAGCTGCGACGTCATTTTACCTTTGGTCAACGTATTATAAATTATGAAATTATGAGAGTGCACGTTTGTCTTTGTTATGCATTGTGCTTTTGCGTGTTGGCAATCAATTTAAAGCATTTATATTCCTTTATTTCAGCGACCTGCCCATCAACTAACTGGCTAGGTAGACCCGCTGACAGTGGCTCTGGCTACGACTGCTATCTTCTGACACCATATAACGACAGTGTCATAATGACCCAGTCAGAGGCTGCCGACTTCTGTACTCAACAGGCAGTGTCTAGCACGGTTATACCAACGTTACTTTCTGTCAGTGCACAAGCAGAAAAGGTAAAGCTAATTGATGAAAGCTACAGTACCAGTTCAATCTCACATTATCATGTGCATCAAACGGTCTGTTTAGTATTTTCCTGATATGGCTATCCCAGCATCTGCATATGCACAGTGACGAATTTGAACAGGCTATGTGCATGCATAGACTAATCTGAGTCGTAAACGGGTCTGAACATATTGCTGAGTTAACAGCTGAACGCGCAGGTCAGCGAGAGATTGTGAATAATGAGAATGTACGAAAGTTCATCATGACACTAAGCAGAATTGTCATGTGAGACTGCAAGGAATTACTCAGCTTGAGACTACTGCTCGGATGTGCAATTTTGACAGTGTAGTTGTGCAGTCTGGGACAATGGGGAAGTGTAGTTCTAGACCGATGAAGTGCAGTGTCAGACCATGCGGATGTGCAGTGTTAGATTATTTGTGAGACTTAATGAATACGCAATGTTAGCCAACGCAAATACTTTGTTTTGTTTATGCCCCCTTTGATTTTCCCACATGCAATAACAACCTCCCGATTTTTTTCTGTAATGTTTTATCATTACTACGGCAACACGTTCATTCATTACATGATTGATATAAAACAAACAGATATCCTGTCAACCTTTCAGATTTACGATTCTTCCAATCACTCCAGAGTCAGTTGTCTTCAATCCGGTCGTGAACTACTGGTATGTCTGCGTAGATCACAGAAGGAATAACTGTGGCCGGACTGCACAGACGTGCTCCACAGCTGCGACGTCATTTTACCTTGGGTCAACGTATTATAAATTATGAAATTATGAGAGTGCACGTTTGTCTTTGTTATGCATTGTGCTTTTGCGTGTTGGCAATCAATTTAAAGCATTTATATTCCTTTATTTCAGCGACCTGCCCATCAACTAACTGGCTAGGTAGACCCGCTGACACTGGCTCTGGCTACGACTGCTATCTTCTGACACCATATAACGACAGTGTCATAATGACCCAGTCAGAGGCTGCCAACTTCTGTACTCAACAGGCAGTGTCTAGCACGGTTATACCAGCGTTACTTTCTGTCAGTACACAAGCAGAAAAGGTAAAGCTAATTGATGAAAGCTACAGTACCAGTTCAATCTCACATTATCATGTGCATCAAACGGTCTGTTTAGTATTTTCCTGATATGGCTATCCAAGCATCTGCATATGCACAGTGACGAATTTGAACAGGCTATGTGCATGCATAGACTAATCTGAGTCGTAAACGGTTGCACATATCACTATCCCAGTAGGCAGAAATCTCTTTACAAATATAGAGCTATTAGAAAAAAGTAGAAGTAAAGCAAAGATCAGGAATAGATACAATTAACTTAATCCACCAATCAAAGACACCAAAGGGAAAGAAACACAAACACGAAGCGACAAGACCATAATGGAAACCTAAACAAAGGAAGGCCATAAGGACAGTTACTTTCCCACAAAATGGCCAAATGACCATCCAAAATAAAAAGACACAAGTGATACACACAGTAAGTACCAAACAACAACATAAATAAACCGCCACAGAAGAACCGCCTTGGAACGGTCATTCGAAAGAATTCCACTGGGAGGGGGGGGGGGGGCTTAAATCGATTTTACATGGCCAAAATCCTCGCCCTTACCTCTGTCGCGGTATACACTAATTTTGTTAAATCCGCATGAAGGCTTCCTAACTCATCAGTGTAACATCTCCGTGAATATACAAATCAAAAAACTACAGAGATGAAACAAGGTTGAGGACTTGACAGCATACAGCAACAGAATTGCTGGAGCAAAAGAAAACCAACAGTTAGTCTCCGAGGGGCCCGCCCAAAGACGGAGCTTAATACAACGGTTTCAGATTTATTTACAGATTATCAGGTTTTGGTTAATCACTACCTTTTTTGTTCAGTTCCTTCACTTTCTAATACATTTGCGAATGTAACGCGACGTCTGATTGGATTACGTCATAATATTGCACAAGTAACGTTTTTCTATATCTGTACTACCAGAAACCCGACGGCATCACGTAACTTCGTTATTAATTGGCTGACACTTGGTTTTTTACACAGCGCCTAGCTTAATACAACGTTTTCAGATTTATTTACAGATTATCAGGTTTTGGTTAATCACTACCTTTTTTGTTCAGTTCCTTCGCTTTCTAATACACTTGCGAATGTAACGCGACGTCTGACTGGATTACGTAATAATATTGCAACAGTAACGTTTTTCTATATCAGTACTGCCAGAAACCCGACAGCATCACGTAACTTCGTTCTTAATTGGCTGATACTTGGTTTTTTACACAGCGCAATGTGCTTGTAACACTGTACAGGAAGTACATGTTAAAACGAACAAAAACATTAAAATAGGAAGAAATGTATTGATACTTGTTATCTGCAAAGGTAAATAATTGGTTTTCCTGTCGCCATTGCTATTTTACGGCTCCGTTGATCAGTCGCCGTGAAACAAAAATTCCGCCTCCCTGAATGATAATTTTCTATTCAGTTATCCAATTTTCCCTAATTATGTTCCAAATATTTACCTGTATTCTCCTTTCCGTTACGAAATCATGCTTATTGAAATATATTTTCCGACAAATAATGAGAAAATTTTCAGATAAGAAATTCTGATAGTTTTTATATTTCTTATATTTCTGCTCAAAACACAGATTGTTGGAACTCTTTTAGAACCGACGTGGTTCTGTCGAGTACCCTTAATCTTTGTTTTCAAGCACAAATAAGAAAAAAAAATGTATACCGCTGTAAACCTTATTTTTGATATATTGAAGTGGGTTTAAAATGATAAATATAGGCGTGTTTTATAGTCATCTTATTTGCTTTATTCGACGTCTGATTGGATGAAGCCAAAATATTACAACCGTAAAGTTTTGAAATATACGGTCCGAAACCCGACATCATCACGTATGACGTAAGAAATAGCTGTGTTTCTACTAACATGTTGAAAAAAATTGTTCAGTAGGTAGGAGAATTTTTTTTATTTATATATTTTATCTCCCGAAAGATAAAACAGGATCGGGCCTGTGTTTGTTTTTATTTTGTACATGTTTTTGTTAAAACACTGTCATATTGAGACTTGCACTGTATATCATAATTCATTTTAGATGCTCAAAAATGTCAGCTGCGTAATTTGGAAGGTACTTAATGCAAAAAACTACAAAAATGTACTTAAAACGCGAAATGCAAAGACGACACTGAGTAGTGTCGGAAATCGAAAATGGTAGGGTCGCTGTTTTAATTTTTATTTTGTTCTTTTAATGATAAAAATAGTAGAGTCGGAGAGGAAGGGGTCTAAAGCAGGGTCCGTAGGGTGAGCATAAACACGGCTTTTGTCGATTTTAATTGGCGACTTCCATTTTAAGGCCTCGGTGGCCAGTCGTCGTAAAACAAAATTTCCGCTACAGAGAACGACAACTTTCTAATCAGTTATCCCCTACACCTGTGGACAAAAAATCTGTTCAAACTCCTATTAAGTAAATTTCAATTCAACTCTTTGCATCAAGTTCGTTTGACAAGAAATGTCATTCATCAAGGAATTCTAAGACTGGATCAAGCAATATACACTGATCTGTCTCATTTTCACAAGCACTTTTCCATTTTACGTCTGATTGACATTTGAGATGTATCTTGATTGAACACTGCTGGAGTCTGCAATGAAATGAACACAATTATGTATTTTAAGATATTACTGGCTGACAGTTGATTGACATGATGTAGAGATGTTTTGAATGATGTTTCAAATCAAGATGATACGAGGCTTAGAACATATTTGACGTAACTACATCTTGTGTCTGGGTATGTGTGGCGGCCGTAAAAAGTCTCCCTGCCCTACATCATAGTGTAGATTATATTTCCTTGTCCTTTGGGATCAATGATTCCATTGTGGAATTTTAAAAATATTTCAGGTCACTGATGAGGCTTAATTGACCGAAACTAGCTTGTCTGGCCCAGAAAACAAGTACACTCCACATTTTACAATTATGTCGTGTATTCCGTGCCTCCAAAGGATAACCCTTTCCAGAACATATCATCAAAGTTTGCACAGATTTGTGTCCGCAGGTGTAATTATTTGCCGAATATTTACCTGCTTTCTTTTCACATTTTCAGACTTTTATCAAATCGACACTAGCAAAACTAACAAACAATCCATACGGTTGGTGGACTTCACTGAATGACAAAGAGTCCGAGGGTTATTGGGCATTTGGTGATAATACCTTTGATCCAGCTTTAATGTGAGTTTTTTTATATTTATTTGTTTTGTTTCTTTGTTTGGGATTAAGTTAACCATACTTAAGTTACATAGGCAGGTGTGTACAATACCGGTTTACCAGTAGCCTGCATATTCTTTCGCCTTGAACTGACAACTGCTCGTTTTGAATCAGCTAAAGGAAGAGAATACTCATAGAAAATGATTTTTATTTTAACAATTTTGTGTAAAATCTGTTGCTGAAGGTTTAGATTTTTGATAACATGTTTCAACCGTTCCATTTTCTGTTTCGGGAAATTAGTGAATATCTTATTAATTAAGTACGCCTTTATTTCTCTAAATCGCGACGGAAATAAGGGAAATGATTACGGCCCCGAGTATTATCGATTTAAGCCCTACCCCTCCCCCCACACACAAACTGAATTTCGTTTCACTGACTCACTGACCTTTCCAAGACGGTTCTTCTGTCGCGATTCATTTTTGTTATGGTATGTCTTTGAGTGTGTGTATCGCTTATATTATTTTGTTTTGGATTGCCAATTGGTCATTTTGTGGGAAAGTAACTGTCCTTTAAGCTTTCCGCTATTGATGTTTCGATTAGGGTCTAGTTATTTCATGTTTGTGTCTCTTTCCCTTTGGTGTCTCTGATGGGAGCTGTGGGTTAAAATTATCGATTCCTGATCATTACCTTCACTTCTATTTTACGCTGGAACTGTCATATTATCTGAGGCCTGACCCACCGGCGTGCAATTAAAGAGAGAAGTAAAGTTATCAACCGCGATTGGGTAAACTTTCATGCATGCAGCCTGTCGGATAATATTTATGTTGTACCCAATTTTTAATTATCGAAGAATGATTTTACGAAATTCGGTCCTGAAATCATTGCAAGTATATATTTGTCTGAATTTTTATACTAAGTCGTCATACAATTCGGGTTTCGATATACCTTGTTGTAGAATAGATTTAAGTCCAACATGGAAGTTTGAAATTAAATCGGAATGAGGTATATCAAATTTAGAAAAGGCTTTGCGTAGTGTATGATACCGATAACCCTCATTTTGATGTTTAGCAGTTAACAATTTATTACGAGTGTTGAAGTCAGTTACATGACTAGAAATTCTTGCATATCGAATTAATTGCGAAATATACATGCCTTAGGTTGCCACACGAGGAAATCACAATCCAAGAAACGATAATTACGACATCAAAATCAAAAACGTCGCGTTTAAAATAAATTTTGCCGGAAACAAACCAGTCTACAAAAGATAGATGTAAATCCAAAAACAGAGTCTCGGTATCAGAAGAATAAGAATTTGCTTAAATGAACTGAAGTTCTATTAAAAATTGTTTATTTTCATTACAAATAAATTGTTTCAGAGACTTTGAAGGAAAATTCTTTTAATGACTCAGTAGACATTACGAAAACACGCCTATATAAATGCATTGTAAACTTTACCGCCGAAAATATCGAAAACTGTGAGATGAGAATTTAATATTTTGTTTCTTATTTCTGCTCAAACTATGGATTGTGGGTACTCATCGAGGCGGTTCTTACGAGTACCCACATTCTATATTTTAGAGCAGAACTAAGAAACATAAGGTTTATGAAAGAGACCTCATTTTGTCGCTTTCCATTGATAACCAATCTGAAATTATTGAAGCTTTTAGCTCTACTTCTAGATATTTAGATGATTTATTAAATATTGATAAAACCTATTTCGATGGTTTGATCAGTCAGATTTACCCCCTAGAACTTCAGTTAAATAAAGCAAATTCTTTTGATACCGAGGCCTCGTTTTTGGATTTACATCTATCTATTGTAGATGGATTTGTTTCGTGCAAAATTTATGATAAACGCGATGACTTTGATTTTGAGATTGTTAATTTTCCTTTTTTGGATGGTGATGTTCCTCGTGCGCCATCCTACGGCGTTTATATTTCGCAATTAATTCGATTTGCTAGAGTGTGTAGTCATGTAACTGACTTCAACACTCGTAATAAATTATTATCGGCTAAACTCCTTAATCAGGGTTATCGGTACCATAAACTACGCAAAGCCTTTTCAAAATTTTATAGACGCCATTCTGATTTAATTTCAAAATTCAATATTGGACTTAAATCTCTTCTGCAACAAGGTCTATCGGAACCCGAATTTTATGGTGACTTAGTATATAAATTCAGAAAAATATATAACCGCAATGACTTCAGCACCCAATTTCGTGAAATCATTCTTCGATATAAAAAGATTGGGTACAACATGGATATTATACGACAGACTACATGCATGGTAGTTAACCCAATCACGGTTGGCAACTTTGCTTCCCTCTTTAATTGCACGCCGGTGTGTCAGGCCTCAGATTCTATGACGGCTCAAACGTAAAGGCTTATTGAAAATTAGAGAGATAATGTTGGTTGGTGCCTGATGCTCTGTCTCTGGTCGGGCTCATCGGAGTCTAACTGTTGGTTTTCTTTTGCTCCAGCATTTCAGTGGTTTCTTGCTGTCGAGTCCTCACCGTTGTCTCACCTCTGTGGTTCTTTGATTTTTGTGTTCACGGAGATGTTGCACTGATGAGTTAGGAGGCCTTCATACGGACTGAACAAATTATTTGTCTAAATCGCGACGGAAGTAAGGGCGAGATTGTGGCCACGTAAAATCGATTTTTAAGCCCCCCAGTGGAAATCTTCCACTGACCGTTCCAAGGCGGCTCTTCTGTGGCGATTTATTTATGTTGTTGTTTGTTACTTACTGTGTGTATCACTTGTTTCTTTTAATTTTGGATGGCCATATGGCCATTTTGTGGGAAAGTAACTGTCCTTATGGCCTTCCTTTGTTTAGGTTTCCATTATGGTCTGGTCGCTTAATGTTTGTATTTCTTTCCCTTTGGTGTCTTTTATGGGTGGAGTAAGTTAATTGTATCAATTCCTGATCTTTGTTTTACTTCTACTTTACCCCTGTAAAACCCCTGTTTTACTGTGTAAAAATGGGGTTCATAGGGGTCAAAATTATATAGGCGTGTTGTCGTGATATTATACATGTACGAAAGAAAGAAGAGAAACATACTTTTATTTCAGTGACTGGAAAGGAGAACCAAGTACAGCTTCACCCGATCAAGACTGCGGGTTTCTAAACTGGGCTGGGGCTTATCACCAAGTGCCATGTAAAATCACAATAGGGTATATTTGTGAAAGACCAGCATACGGTGTTTCATTCGTAAGTAAGTTCCAAAGACTTGAGTATTGTCTCTTAATGAGTGCTAGTGTAAAATAAGGTCAAATCTTTTAATGTATAAATGCTTGCGAATCTTGGGTAGTCGTGATCGTATTGCTTGGATGCATAGGCTGATCTGAACCTTTGTTGTTATCTCATAGCGGGGGATATATAATTCATTTTTCTGGTTAATGTGTGAATTTGACTAAGAACTTGTAATGGAATGATCCAGTATCATGCGGACTGAACAAATTATTTGTCTAAATCGCGACGGAAATAAGAACGAGGATTGTGGTTTAAGCCCCCACCCCCATCCCCCACAGTGGAAATCGTTTCACTGACCGTTCCAAGGCGGTTCTTCTGTCGTGGTTTATTTTTATTATGGCTTGTCTTTGAGTTTGTGTATCACTTATATTATTTTGCTTTGAATAGCCAATTGTCCATTTTGTGGGAAAGTAACTCTCCTTTTAGCTTTCCGCTAGTGATGTTTCCGTTAGGGTCTAGTTGTTTCATGTTTGTGTATCTTTACCTTGGTGTCTCTGAAGGGAGCTGGGGGTTAATTGTATCGATTCTTGATCATTTCATTCATATCTGTTTTTCACCGAGGATCAGCTTTGATCAAATGTGACCTGTCAGAAAAGAACCAAAACGTATCTGATACTATATGATAATATTTTTGTTTTCTTACTCATTCCAAATAAGTTTAGCGTTTCTGTATAAAATATATAATGCCGAGGCAACATGTATCTGTTAATAGTAGGCGTTTCCATTATTTTTCAAATACATATATAGTAGAACTTCGATGGCTCGAACACCGACGGCTCGTTTACCCTGACTGAGTCGAAACCGTTTGTAAGTCCCTATAATATTCCTCTGCATAAGAAGAAGTGGGGGATAATTAAGGAGATTTTCGACTATTAGTTTGCAAATGTATGTTGTGTGCACTCATTAGAATCGCCTCTATGAGTCGATTCTAATGAGTACACACAGCATACATTTTTATTATAGAACACCGAAAAAAGTCCCAAAATTATTGCCGTTATGACCCCTGGCAGTAACCCTCAGTGGATCGAACTACCTCTGCCTCGAAAAGCGTTTCATTGTCCAAAAGGTGTTCAAGCCATTGAAGGTCGACTGTATTTGACCGTTGTTTAACCAAAGTAATGTGGTGAATATGCTCTAGGAAGGTAGTTGTTTTGTTTTTGTTGTTGGGTTTGTCATGTGATTGACTGGGGGTAAACTGAACATTGAAATTTCATGTTTGATGTTAGATTTTTTATTAACGGATAAGATTATTTATGTTGTTGTTTGTTACTACTAACTGTGTGTATCACTTGTGTCTTTTTATTTTGGATGGCCATTTGGCCATTTTGTGGGAAAGTAACTGTCCTTATGGCCATCCTTTGTTTAGGTTTCCATTATGGTCTGGTCGCTTCATTTTTGTGTTTCTTTCCCTTTGGTGTCTTTGATGGGTGGAGTAAGTTGATTGTATCGATTCCTGATCTTTGTTTTACTTCTACTTTGATAACAGACAAAATCAAATCTATTTTTTCAGTTCTTTACTAATGATGCGATTTTTATTTTTCCAGGTTCTGGAACATGTTGTGACCCATGGTTCGCATTTAGTACATTGGTGATGTGTCTTCTTACTTATTTTCTGGGAAGATTGTAACCATATAAGATTATATAGTGTCAAAGGGTTCGATAATGAAGTGTATCAAGTCTTAAAGGATATTACTTTTTTGTATTTTGTATGTTGTACATCATTCAATAGCGTGTGCTTTGGAGGCAGTGAGTAGTACGATAGGCTCAGTCATAATGTAGATTGGCACTTATTGACTGACAAATATAAACCTTGCATGTCTTCCGCCATTTTGTCAACATTCGATACTTCCCATTACGAAACCTCGCCTAGTCAAACGTATATTAAATATTTTACCACCAAAAAAATGAAAATTTTCATATACAAAATTCCGATATTTTCGTACTCTTGCTCAAAACATATATTGTGGGTACTCGATAGAACTGCCTTGACAAAGCGGTTCTAACGTACACCCAAATCTATAATTCTGAGCAAAACCAATTTTACTCCTGTAAACTCGAGTTTTACTATATAAAAGTTGGGTTTAAGGGGGTCAAAATTATATAGGTGTGTTTACGCGCTGCTGATGTATGCAAGAGAGGAACTATTTTCAGAGAATTAAAGAGTCTTGGAAATATATTATTTTCTATTTGCACAGACTCTTTTGAAAAGGGAGATAAACTATGTTTGAAAGAGTTGCCTCCCCTTATCATGTATTTTTATTCTAGTTCTCTACTGCAGTATCATGTAATCAAGTAGTCTTTTCACTCTTGCCGCTTATTGCAATAGAAACAAATGGATGTTTACATTCTTATATTCTTAACAGAAAGCTTGGCAATCCGAAATAAGGCTTGTAATTCCACACACATCTTTACCTGTCTGCAGATTAACTGAACGCCATTACGACAACAACCCCGTGCGACATAGTGCATTTTAACATATCCAAAATGGCTCCTTTTCTGACGAAAAACCATGTTTATTTTCTTATTTATACTGCAAATATAGGTTGTGGTTGCTCGTTAGAACCACCTCAGTGATGTCTTGGAGCAGAAATAAGGAAAATAATGTATACCGTCGTTAACCCCAGTTTTCCTCATATAAAGTGGGGTTTATGGGGTGTTCATTTCACGGACTTGCTCACGTGATGAGAAACTTCAAGATCCTTAGAAGCATATCCTTTTCTTTTTGCATAGAATCTTTTGAAAATGGAGACAAACTATGTTTGAAAGTGTTGCCTCCCCTTATAATGTATTTTGCTGCAGAAAGTAGTCTTCCCTTTGGTGTCACTGGTGGGAGCTGTGGTTAATTGTATCGATTCCTGATCATTGCCTCCACCTCTATTTTCACTCTTGCTGCTTACTTCTGTAGTACCAAATGCTTGTTTAGCTTCTTATGTTCCTAACAGAAAGCTTGGAAATCCGAAATAAGGCTTATAGTTTCACAAACATCTATACCTGTCTAAAGGTTGACAGAAATGTCAAAATAGAAGTGAAGGCAATGATCAGGAATTGATACAATCAACCCACAGCTCCCATCAGAGACACCAAAGGGAAAGAAACACAAACGTGAAATAAATAAACTCTAATGGAAACATCAATTGCGGAAAGCCGAAAGGGCAGTTACTTTCCCGCAAAATGGCCAAATTGGATATCCAAAACAACAAATATAAGCGATACACATACTCAAAGACGAACCATAACAAAAATAAAACCGCGACAGAAGACCCGCATTGGAACGTCAGTGAAACGAATTCCACTGGGTGTATGTGTGGGGGGGGGGGGCTTAAATCGATTCAACCCGGCCGCAATACGTTGCCCTTACTTTCATCGCGATTCAGACCACAGAGAACAAGAAACCACTGAAATGCCTGAGCAAAAGAAAACAATAAGTCAAAATAGAAGTGAAGGCAATGATCAGGAATCGATACAATTAACCCACAACTCCCATCAGAGACACCAAAGGGAAAGAAACAAAAAAAATGAAACAACAGACCCCAATGGAAACATCAACAGCGAAAAGCCAAAAGGACAGTTACTTTCCAACAAAATGGTCAATAGGCTATCCAAAATAAAATATTATAAGCGACATAAACACCCAAAGACAAACCATAACAAAAATAAACCGCGACAGAAGAACCGCCTTGGAACAAAATAGAAGTAGAGGCAATGATCAGGATTCGATACAATTAACCCACAGCTCCCATCAGAGACACCAAAGGGAAGACTACTTTCTGCAGCAAAATACATTATAAGGGGTGGTAACACTTTCAAACATAGTTTGCCCCCATTTTCAAAAGATTCTACGCAAACAGAAAAGGATATGTTTCTAAGGATCTTGAAGTTTCTCATCACGCCTTGTTTCCAAGAGAAACAGTATGGAACAATTTTATCAATTATGATGGTCGCCTGAACAGTTAAATAAGGTGTGAAAACAGATATACGAATATATATGTATGTAAATGATATTTTTGCTATGCATAAAATTATGTTTTCTAAAAATATTTACTAAAATCATTGTTGTTTCTCTGTTGCTTCAACACCATTTAATATACTGTGCCTGCCTTATTCATAATAATGTTTTCGTTTCATCATTCGATTCATCTCATCCACAAGCATGTGTTCTTTAAAGCATACGAGTATTATTATGTCTGTTTAGAATGCCTTTGATCAACTCGACAAGAAATGTTTGAATGTCTCCTGTTCTGTGTTCCAAGAAAATAAATCGTATAAACTCAATAGAACTGTTTTGTTACAAATTGAAGCCATATAATATACCGCAGTATATACAGTAAACATTTCAATGCTTTTAAAGTGTATTTAATTTGTTTTAGTTATTCGTTTTTGTGTTCTCTACACCCCGTTTCCTCTAGTAAACGACCACCTTAGAGACTTTCAAAAGTGGCTATAAATACCGCTTTTGAACACTCCCGAAAGCCAGTATTGATGTAAAAAATATGTTCTTTGAAAGGGTTATCGTCTGGAAGCAAGACATAAAAGTATGGAGAGTACAAGTTTTTCTGCTAGTTTCGGTCAATAGGTATCATCACTATTTTCAAAAGTCCATGCTAGAATCAATGATCCCAAAAGACAAGAAAATGTAAACTAGGCCTACACTAGAGCAGGTAGACATTTTACGGCCACCATGCATTGGTATATATGTTATGAAAGGGTTATCCTTTGGAAGCAAGGAATACACCACGGAACTGATACGTATGAAGAGATCAAGTTTTTTTGGGCCAAACTAGTAGTCTGGCAGAATTCTGGGAGGACCTGGAACTTGAGTATAAACTTTTTTCTTTGTTGTTTCTTGTAGTGCTTACATTGTCCGTGAAGAATCCGAGTGATGCCACTCTGGTATCATTGAGCGTTTCGCAATATACAAGATGGCGTCCAACATGGTAGCCATTTTAGCAGTGGAGGCCTTATCTTATACAAAGTCTCACTTTAACCTGTTTTTTTTCTTTAACTGTTTGCTTTGAGGCTGATATCTAATTAAAGGCACTAAACTTGAAGCAAAACATAAACAAATTCTAAAAGTGTGGACAAGAAGGCTGCCAAAATGGTGAATTATTGCAGAAACACTTTCTTGAGTCAGACAAAGTAGAAGTAAAACAAAGATCAGGAATTGATACAATTAACTTACTCCACCATAGAAGCCTCCGTGGTCGAGTGGTTACGCTACTCGCCTTGTAAACCAGGGGTCGCAGGTTCGATCCCGGGCTTCTCCAGACTTTCGGATGAGTCTTTAAGCCGAGGTCCCGTCTCCGTATGACCTTAGCTGTTGGTGGGACGTAAAAACTGAAACACTAACTCTTAACTTACTCCACCATTAAAAAAACACCAAAGGGAAAGAAATACTTACTCCACCATTAAAAAACATCAAAGGGAAAGAAATACAAACATTAAGCGACCAGACCGTAATTGAAACCTAAACAAAGGAAGGCCATAAGGACAGTTACTTTCCCACAAAATGGCCGTATGGCCATCCAAAATTAAAAGACACAAGTGATACACACAGTAAGTAACAAACAACAACATAAATAAATCGCCACAGAAGAGAAATTCGCATTTGAATGGGCCTCCTGAACTGTTTTGGTTTTTCAGTTGTTTCCTTTTTTTTTTTTTTTTTTTTTTTTTTTTGCATCACTCAACAAACGATCATTATTATTGGAGATGACAGCCAGGATGGATTGTTGAAAATTTATCAGAATAAGAACGTATAAAGAAACCATTCCGGAGCGAACAATTTTCTATGAATTTAAGTTTTCTCGACATTTCACGAGTGCTTTTATCGATTCTATCAAATGTCTGATCTTCAGGCGATTAAATAAATAGGGCATATAATTTTCATGCCATCTTGATGTCATCACAGGAAGATCTGGCATTTACGAGAATCGATGGATGCGCTAGTGAAATTTAAAGAAGAATTAAACTTACCTAGAAAAGTGTTCAATTTGAATTTGCTTCTTTATATTTCATATAATATATATGTCAAATGATTGGAAGAGACATGATTTAATATATCAATATGCCATATATAACCAAAGCAAATCAAGATATAGTCCACGTTTATCCAAGGTTATCAATAGAACATTCAGATATAACTCATCAAAATGCAGGGGGTACTGTTTCTCATACACATCAATTCTCTGCGAAGTTTGATGCATTGATACCAATTATCTGTGTACAGGCATTCTATGAGCTTGTTTGTTCATTCCTGCACACAATAATTTCCCAGACAAACACAAAATATGGTACAACCAAATCTTTCCTTATTACAATCACATATCGGGGAAGAACAAGGTTCTTCACTCTCACACTGATATTTGATGAGTTTGAGAACATCTTCTGGAGCAAGTGCAGTGCCTTCTGGCACAGCCACGGGAGACAATGTTTCAGTTGCTTCATTTTTCAAACACCCACAGTTCTCTTGCAGTAAGTTTGAAGGATCGGGAGCTAATGCATACTTAAAGGAACTCATTGCTCTTAAAGGAACTCATTTTTGATTTTAATTTCCAAACACATGCCTGCCTGCAAATGTGCATGCTTTCCATTTTTCTCTGAACGACTGAGTGGTTGGTGGCAATGCTGATAGCTTTGGGACTGATTTTGAAGATTGTCCTCATTTGGTTTTCCACATTTTCTGATGAGTTGTTGTCATGTCTTCACATTGTAGGTAACCCTAACATGCGGAAATAAATGATGATGCCTCTCGATTGACCACAGAGAGCTCAGCATTTACGATGACTACCTGGCCTTTGCCGATGCCATAGTAGCAAGCCTGTGTCGCAGCCTGAGAGGGTATGAGCACTAATCAAATCTGGTATTATAGCACTGTGTCTTTGGTCCGTCTCCCGAATATCTACCAAAGTTCGCTCGTTCACAGGAGACTCCATTACAACTGGAAGTTTGAGATTTTGACCTTTTTAATGATGAAGCAGTAACACAAACATATCCGTATCATCAGAGATCACGGCAATTCCCTTCTGATGCTCGCTTGCTGTCACAAACATTTGTTGTGCAAGTATATTATCTGCTTCCTCATGTGTTGTTTGAATATCAGCCATTTCAATGACAACAGCTTTGTGAAATTCACCTGGTATATCGTCATCACCAGTCACAATCAGTCTCTGTAGGCTGGGTGTGCCTAATTAAACACTCCGACCTTAATTAGTTCATCACAAATCACTTTGATAAGCTGCTGCTTATTCTTAGTCACAGTAAGGATAACCTTTTATGGTGACAAGGACATTGACACAGTCAATTGATGAAAAGTAGAAGTAAAACAAAGATCAGGAATCGATACAATTAACTTACTCCACCCATCAAAGACACCAAAGGGAAAGAAACACAAACATTAAGCGACCAGACCATAATGGAAACCTAAACAAATGAAGGCCATAAGGCCCACAAAATGGCCTTATAGGCATCCAAAATAAAAAGACACAAATGATACACACAGTAAGTAACAAACAACAACATAAATAAACCGCCACAGAAGAACCGCCTTGGAACGGTCAGTGGAAAGATTACCACTGGGGGGCTTAAATCGATTTTACGTGGCCACAATCCTCGCCCTTACTTCCGTCGCGATTTAGACAAATAATTTGCTCAGTCCGCATGAAGGCCTCCTAACTCATCAGTGCAACATCTCCGTGAACACAAAAAATCAAAGAACCACAGAGGTGAGACAACGGTGAGGACTCGACAGCAAGAAACCACTGAAATGCTGGAGTAAAAGAAAACCAACAGTTAGACTCCGATGGGCCCGACCAGAGACAGAGCATCAGGCACCAACCAACATTACCGAGAATTAGATCTCTCTAACTCTCAATAAGCCTTTACGTTGGAGCCGTCATAGAATCTGAGGCCTGACACACCGGCGTGCAATTAAAGAGGGAAGCAAAGTTGCCAACCGTGATTGGGTTTACTACCATGCATGCAGTCTGTTGTATAACATCCATGTTGTACCCAATCTTTTTATATCGAAGAATGATTTTACGAAATTGGGTGCTGAAGTCATTGCAGTTATATATTTTTTCTGAATTTATATACTAAGTCACCATAAAATTCCGGTTCCGATAGACCTTGTTGCAGAAGAGATTTTTGGAATTAAATCAGAATGGCGTCTATAAAATTTTGAAAAGGCTTTGCGTAGTTTATGGTAGCGATAACCCTACTGGCCTGTGTTGCCCTGCTTGATCTTTCACACTCTTAATGCTGTGGGGCTTGTAACGATCGAATACTAGATACAGATCTCTTTTTTGCAGCATCTTACCGATATCGTGAATTGAAGTTATTCGCATAGTTCTGCACTGTCCCATTCACAGGCCAATGAATGTGTTTCTTTGTTTCAGCAGGTATTTCAATTACTCTAGAGATTTTCATATCAAACCCTTGAGGCCATTTTCTTTCAAACTGTTTCATGGCTGCTGTACCAAGTTCGATTGTTTTGTCAACTATTACTGTCTCACCAGCAAGCTGAACTGTTGCAATATTCACTATTTTCTGTGGATGCTTTGCAGGGTCAAGCGGGTCAGTACATATCTCAAGCTTCCTTCTTATGCTTTCCCAATCTTAAGCATCTGATTCAATTCTACCCCTGTCCCTCTCTCTATGCTTCTCTTGACCTTCTTTCTTCTCTGGACTGCTGATATCTGCTTAGATTTCTTCCGGTCTGCTACATGTATGAAGACTAAGACCCCAGATTTCAGAGTTTCATGGTTTGAGTTCCAAGGCGGTTCTTCTGTCGCAGTTTATTTTGCTATGATTTGTCTTTGAGTGTTTGTATCGCTTATATTATTTTGTTTCGAATAGCCAATTGGCCATTTTGTGGGTAAGTAACTGTCCTTTTGGCTTTCCGCTATTGATGATTCCATTAGGGTCTGTTGTTTTATTTTTTTGTTTCTTTCCCTTTGGTGTCTCTGATGGGAGCTGTGGGTTAATTGTATCGATTCCTGATCATTGCTTGCACTTCTATTTTGGGTGTCAATCCAATTATACCACATTTCCCATGCCCATATCTCATGAAGGTGGTTTCAGTGAACATGCCACTCAAGATGGCATTCCATACTCCTGGAATATGTCTCATGACATGTTCACTTTGCATAAAGTGTTTCAGAACAACACTAGGCAAACTCTCCTTTGACCTGAGGTAATATAAGCCATAACGAGCATAATTAACGTGACCTGCTGCAAAGAAATAGGGCATCATGAATTTCATAGCCTGGATGTGCAAAGGCCAGTCACCTTCCCATTCAGCCCTTACATACACCATCATTATGAATACTGCTCTGATCAGACAATCTACCCAGACTTTAGCTGTTCTGGTCTCATGTGCCACATCTTCAATAACTGTCTCCAAGTCACGATAGCTAGTCATATCTTCTGTTTTGTTTGTTTGATTTGAGGTTTAACGTCCCCGTCAACACTGTAAAGGTCATTTTGGAGACGTTGCTTCCAATTTTGTGGGACTTTTACCCGACATTGAGATGAAATGACATCTCAAGCCCTGTCGCCCAATGAAACCAATAGGGTTTATTAGCATGGACGGTCCACCTCGCACCGCGGTTCCTGGACAGGCTTAGATCCTCTAAGCGGTTTACCAGTACTAGTGTGCGGGCCAGATTCAGCTCTGCGTTCATATCTTCTGTATTGAAGAGAGGTATATTACCTCCTCAACGACCAAACGCAAAGCTTGCATGTTCTGGGGGAATTTATCAAATTCTATAAATACAATTGCTGTAAAAACTGCATGGAAATTGATATTTCTCTATTGTTTTGATTTCAGACTGTTGCTTTAAAATGGCAGCCATCTTGGACACCATATTGAATGATTCAACTTTCTGAATCACAATCACGTTTTTTGCTATTGTTTGTTTATAAAATCCATCTTAAAACACCCATAAAGATTCTAAAAACTTGTTTTAAAACAGATATAACGGTCAGAAAGGTCTTAGTAGTCTAAATGGCAGACATCCTGGACGCTATCTTGAATATTTCGAAATGGTCAATGATCCCAAGGTGGCATCACTCGGATTCACCAAATACAATGTCTAAACAACAAGAATCAAAAGAGAAAAAAAAATACTCCATTTCCAGGTCAATTGGGTTTTCTGCCGGACTATAGCTAGTGTCGGCCAACTAGACTGAACGTGAACTGTATAGTGCAATTCGAATACTGATAACACTGGCTGCTCAATTTTCATGACTGATTCGAAACATTTTAATCCCTATCTGTATTAAAACATTGCTAATTTTAACGTTGAAAACGAATAAGATAAAAAAAATTGTGATATTTTTCTTATTTCTGTTCACAATATAGATTGTGAGTACACATTAGAGCTGCCTCATCGAGGCGGTTCTAACGAGTACCAACAATCTATACTTTAGAGCAGTAATAAGAAAAATTACGGTTTGCTCCAGTAAACTCAAGTTTTACAATATAAGTGGTGTTTAAGGGGGTCAGAATTATATTGGTATGTTTTCGTGATGTCATACAGCGACTTCTTCCAATATGTCCAAATAACTTTTTTTGTATTTTGATGATTTAGGGAGTTGTTACTTTATTCTCTTAAATCATATGTCGTGGTTACTAATTAGAATCGCATTATTGTAACGATGCCAATGAGAACCTCTACATACCCCTTCCTTTTCACATAAGATGATGTCCCTCCTCCTGGCCTGGTGTCTATTACTTAAGATCACTGATGCGATGTAGAAGTAAAAGCAATGTTCAGGATTCGATTCAATTGCCTTACATTTCTCATCCAAGGGAAAGAAGAACTAACATATACTGGTTGGTTCGTCTCTTGATGTGTGTATTGTCCATGTCATATTATTTTGGATAGTCGTTCGGTCATTTTGTTAGAAAATGACTGTCCTCTTGGCTTTCTAAACCGGGGGTCGCAGGATCCATCCCGGGCTTCTCCAGAATTTCGGATGAGTCTTTAAACCGAGGTCCCGTCTCCGTATGACCTTAGCTGTTGGTGGGAGGTAAAACTCAAATACTCACTCACTCCACTTGGCTTTCCGCCTTTGACATTTTTATTATAGTGATGTTAATTTATGTTCGTGTTTCTTTCCCTTTGGTGTCTTGGATGGGAGGTGTGAGGTAATTATTGTGTCGACCCTTAATCATTGCCCTCACTTCTGTTTTTCATCGTAATCATTACACTAACACACCCGTGTGACACAGTGCATATTTTCACATCTCCATAACGGCTACTTTTCTGATGAAAATCCGCGATATTTGTCTTATTTATACTGCAAACATAGGCTGTTGGTTCTCGTTAAAACCGCCTCATTGAGGCGGTTCTAACGAGTACCCACAACATATGTTTTGGAGAAGAAATAAAGAAAATAAAGTACACCCCTTAAACCCCAGTTTTCTGTATATAAAGTGGGATTTAGTGGGGTGTTCATTTCTCGGATTTGGGCACGTGATGTGTATCGATTCTTGATCATTGCCCTCACTTCTATTTTTCATCGGAATTGTATCGATTCTTGATCATTGCCCTCACTTCAATTTTTCATCGGAATTGTATCGATTCTTGATCATTGCCCACATTTCTATTTTCCATCGGAATTGAATTGGATTCTTGATCATTGCCCTCAATTCTTTTTTTCATCGGAACTGTATCGATTCTTGATCATTGCCCTCACTTCTGTTTTTCATCGTAATTGTATCGATTCTTGATCATTGCCCTTTCTTCTGTTTTTCATCGTAATTGTATCGATTCTTGATCATTGCCCCGACTTCTGTTTTTCATCGTTATCATTACGATAACACACGCGTGTGACATAGTGCATTTTTTCACATCTCCAAAACGGCTCCTTTTCTGATGAAAATCCGCGATATTTTTCTAATTTATACTGCAAACATAGGTTGTTGGGGCGGTTCTAACGAGTACCCACAACATATGTTTTGGAGAAGAAATAAGGAAAATAAAGTACACCCCTTAAACCCCAGTTTTCTGTATACAAAGTGGGATTCAGTGGGGTGTTCATTTCTCGGATTTGGTCACGTGATGTGTATCGATTCCTGATCATTGCCCTCACTCCTATTTTTCATCGGAATTGTATCGATTCTTGATCATTGCCCTCACTTCTACTTTTCATCGGAATTGTATCGATTCTTGATCATTGCCCTCACTTCTATTTTTCATCGGAATTGTATCGATTCTTGATCATTGCCCACACTTCTATTTTTCATCGGAATTGTATCGATTTTTGATCATTGCCCTCACTTCTATTTTTCACCGGAATTGTATCGATTCTTGATCATTGCCCTCACTTCTATTTTTCATCGGAATTGTATCGATTCTTGATCATTGCCCTCACTTATATTTTTCATCGGAATTGAATCGATTCTTGATCATTGCCCTCACTTCTATTTTTCATCGGAATTGTATCGATTCTTGATCATTGCCCTCACTTCTATTTTTCATCGGAATTGTATCGATTCTTGATCATTGCCCTCACTACTGTTTTTCATCGGAATCGAAAGCATAGCAAGTGACAATCAAAAAGGGTCAATTTCTTTCCAACAAAATAGTCAAACGGCTATCAAAAAAAAAAAAAAAGAAGATATTTGTAGTACATTCATACAAAGACAAACAATGGCGATAATAAAACACAAAGAAACACCACCTTGGAACGGTCAGTAAAGAAAAAATCCACTTGGGCGGGATTTAGATTCATTACTTAAACACGCCTATAAAAATAATTGTAATAATTGCCCTCACTTCTATTTTTCATCGGAATTGTATCGATTCTTGATCATTGCCCTCACTTCTATTTTTCATCGGAATTGTATCGATTCTTGATCATTGCCCTCACTTCTATTTTTTATCGGAATTGTATCGATTCTTGATCATTGCCCTCACTTCTATTTTTCATCGGAATTGTATCGATTCTTGATCATTGCCCTCACTTCTATTTTTCATCGGAATTGAATCGATTCTTTATCATTGCCCTCACTTCTATTTTTCATCGGAATTGTATCGATTCTTGATCATTGCCCTCACTTCTATTTTTCATCGGAATTGTATCGATTTTTGATCATTGCCCTCACTTCTATTTTTCACCGGAATTGTATCGATTCTTGATCATTGCCCTCACTTCTATTTTTCATCGGAATTGTATCGATTCTTGATCATTGCCCTCACTTATGTTTTTCATCGGAATTGAATCGATTCTTTATCATTGCCCTCACTTCTATTTTTCATCGGAATTGTATCGATTCTTGATCATTGCCCTCACTTCTATTTTTCATCGGAATTGTATCGATTCTTGATCATTCCCCTCACTACTGTTTTTCATCGGAATCGAAAGCATAGCAAGTGACAATCAAAAAGGGTCAATTTCTTTCCAACAAAATAGTCAAACGGCTATCAAAAATAAAAAAAGATATTTGTAGTACATTCATACAAAGACAAACAATGGCGGTAATAAAACACAAAGAAACACCACCTTGGAACGGTCAGTAAAGAAAAAATCCACTTGGGCGGGATTTAGATTCATTACTTAAATACGCCTATAAAAATAATTGTAAATTTTACCGCCGTCAAAATGTAAAATTTAAGATGAAAAATTGTGATATTTTTCTTATTTTATAAGAAAATAGGTATACCCATGTAAACCCCGGTTCTACTATATAAAAGTGGGGTTCAAGGGGGTAAAATTTACATAGGCGTGATGTCGCCTTGATTCCGTCGTGTTTAAGACGAATATTGTTTCAGTCCGCATAAAAGGTTTTTATCTCATTAGTCTGCCCCGCCAATTGGGGCATTAAGAAATATATGGGCTGCACGGTGCTTCCACGCAGAGCTGAAACCGACCGCACACGAGTACTGGTAAACCGCTTAGGGGATCTAAGCCTGCCCACAGGCAAAGTGGTGTGAGTTGGACTGCCAGTGCTTATAAATCCTATTGGTTTCATTGGGTGACAGGGCTTGAGATGTCATTTCATCTCAATGTCGGGTAAAAGTCCCCAAAAATTGGAAGCAACGTCTCCAAAATGACCTATACAGTGTTGACGGGGACGTCAAACCTCAAATCAAACAAACAAACTAACTCATTAGTGCAACATCTCCGAGAACATAAAAATAATCAACGAATAAAGAGATGAAACAACTATGATGAATAGACAGCATAGAAATGAATGAAATGCTGGAGCAAACGAAAACAAACAGGAATGTCTAGAACACATTTCCATATATCACGTGAACAAGTCCGTGAAATGAACACCCCCTTTAAACCCACTTTATATAGAGACAACTGGGGTTTAAGGGGGTGAACATTAGTTTTCTTATTTCTGCTCCAAAACATCCTATGTTTGCAGTGTAAATAAGAAAAGTATCATGGATTTTCATCAGAAAAGTAGCCATTTTTGAGGTGTGAAAAAATGCACTTTGTCGCACGGCCGTGTTATCGTATTGGTCACAAAACTATTCGAAAAATTAACATTCGGCTAACTGGTGTATTTCATCAACTCATGAACTGACAAATCCGTTTTCAGGTCCACCAAATATCATTTAAGAAAGCTTAACGTTTGCCTAGTTGTCCACGAAATGAAGCAACGCGGTCACGCATCCAGTTACTTTCCGCTCTCTTCGTTTCTTATCTGCAGGGTTCCGCACCGCCCTCTATGGCAAAACCGTAGAAGTGGTACATACATAAAAAGAAAATGTTATATTTCTCCACCTTATCTCTTGACTCGTCTCGAAATCACACATGCATGTTAACAAATCCGTGATATGTACACCCCTCTAAACCCCACTTTATACAGTGAAAACTGGGGTTTATATTTTCCTTATTTCTGCTCCAAAACAGGTTGTGGGTACTCGTTAGGACCCGCCTCAATAACTAGCATTGAAACGAGGGCGGATCCTATGCAACACACTTAGGACGCTGTTTCTTGTCCCATCGCTGTCACAAGCGTAGCGCTTGCCGCGTCTTCCTCGAAGTGAAAGAACACGACCACCCACCCAGGTACTAACAGCTACTTGCGATACTTAACATACTGTTGTACAGGTCTAAGAAAAGTGTTATATTTAAAGACAGTCTATAAATTTAAAAACTCTGTAAATTTAAAGACTTTTAGTCTGTAAATTTAAAGACTGACACAAATAAAATCACGAAAATAGTGTAAAACAGAAAAATCGCATTTTAATCGCCCCACCGCGAAGCGGAGCGGGGATTATAGGAATGGCCTTCGTCTGTCCGTCCGTCTGTCTGTCTGTATGTCCGTCTGTCTGTCCGTCCGCTCCCATGAGAGGGTAGTTGTGAGTTGATTCATATGTACTGGCCGGACTTGTGGGGAAAAATTGATTTGTGAGTTGCACCACATTAGTCGATATTTTCTAATTACTTCCAGGGGGTAGAGGGGGGGTATAGGTGTCATTCCCAAACATCATATTCCCACAAGTTCGGACACAATGTCCATGGTTGACCATCACTTGTGGGGCTGAACGTACAGAATCAAGTTCTGAGTTGCACAAACCCCGGTAGTTGGTTCTGTACCAATGTGTCCATGATGGACAACATTCTGGGTTGCAGATTTGTCCGAATTTGTGCTGTGCAACCCACAACTTATCCCTCATGCGTATGTCCGTCCGTCCGTTCGTTCGTCTGTCTGTCCGTAACACTTTCTGGTCCGCTCCATATCTCCTGAATCCTTTGATAGATTTTCATTAAACTTTGGTCAATTATTCGTCTCAGAGAGCTGGTGTGCAGAACACATAAATGAACCATGCCGACTCAAGGTCAATGTCACGGTTGAAGGTCACGAGTTTGAAAATTGGAATTTTGTGTCCGTTCCATATCTCCTTTACCCTTGGAAGGATTTTCATTAAACTTTGGTCAACTACTCTTCTCAATGAGCTGATGTGCAGAAGCCATGTCCGTCCGGACGTCCTCACAGATGGACACTTGTTGGGTACTTCCATGTTAAAAACTACCCAACAAGACACAAAAATACCCCTAAACTACCCCACAAAGCAATAAATCTTGTTGGCTACTTTTTTTTTTACACTAACGGAATAAACGGCAAATACTCAACAACGTCCTACCCAACTAGTGTCCATTCATGTGCCCGATCATCCGTCAGTCCGTCCGTCTGTCCGTAACACTTTTTGTCCGCTCCATATCTCCTGAACCCCTTGATAGATTTACATTAAACTTTGGTCAATTATTCGTCCCAGTGAGCTGGTGTGCAGAACCCATAAATGAACCGTGCCGACTCAAGGTCAAGGTCCCCGTTGTAGGTCACGAGTTTGAAACTTCGAAATTTATGTCCGTTCAGTATCTCCTTTATCCTTGGAAGTATTTTCATTAAAATTTGGTCGAATATTCTTCTCAGTGAGGTGATATGCAGAACCCATGTCCGTCCGTCCATCCGTCTGTCTGTCAGTCCATCCGTCTGTCCGTAACACTTTCTGGTCCGCTCCATATCTCCTGAACCCTTTGATAGATTTTCATTAAACTTTGGTCAATTATTCGTCTCAGTGAGCTGGTGTGCAGAACCCATAAATGAACCATGCCGACTCAAGGTCAAGGTCAAGGTCACAGTTGAAGGTTACGAGTTTGAAAATTGGAAGTTTGTGTCCGTTCCATATCTCCTTCACCCTTGGAAGGATGTTCATTTAACTTTGGTCAAATACTCTTCTCAGTGAGCTGGTGTGCAGAACCAATGTCCGTCCGTCCATCTGTCAGTCCGCACTAACAAATGTATAGTTAGGTGGCTATGTAAATGGACAGAATCAATGTAAGTCAATGGGATTTATTCCGTTAGACACCGAAAATACTACTTTTCTGTGGCTAAAAGTAGCCACTTAAGTATCGATCCTGCCAAAAATAGCCACATAAGTATACATCCGTGAGAACGTCCGTCCGTCCGTCTGTCTGTCCGTAACACTTTCTTGTCCGCTCCATATCTCCTGAACCCTTTGATAGATTTTCATTAAACTTTGGTCAATTATTCGTCTCAGTAAGCTGGTGTGCAGATCCCATGCCGACTTAAGGTCAAGGTCACGAGTTTGAAACTTTGAATTTTGTATCCGTTCCATATCTCGATTTTCATAATACACTTTTGTGAAATATACCCCACAGTGAGCTGATGTGCAGAACCATAAATAAACCATGCCAACATAAGGTCAAGATCACAGGTGAAGGTCACAAGGTTGAGCCTTGGATACAAAATGCGGCGGGGGATTTGGCTATCCTTAAGACTAATTTCTTGTACTATTTATAGTAATTTGGCCGTTATCTGTGGAATATTTTAATTGTGTGTAACTGCAAATTATATAGATGTCTTTATTTAATTAAATTCCTTCTACCATTATTGAAGACTTCTCAGAAAAACAGATTTGTACTAAGATTCTTATGTAAAATGAGCTAAGGATTGAACGTTTATAATGCTTTGACCACCAGGGCACGAGTATGAACAGGGGTAGTGCTTAATAAAACTCTGGGCCTGTATCTCTCATCATACCAAATATGAACCAAATCTATCAAGGTTTTGAAAATATGAGCATTCAAAAATCTTAAACATGAAATTTCTAAAACCTTGACTTTGGTCTTGAGATCATGGGTTTGGTTTGGGGTTTTGCTGAATAAAACTTTAAGTCTTTATCTATCATCAGCCCTAATATGAACCTAGAACATTGTATGGTTCTGAAAATATATTCTCTTAAAAACTTTAACATAACATTTCTTAGTCCGTGACCTTTACCTTGAGGTCATGGCTATAAATGGCGGTATTGCTGAATAAAACTATGGGCTATATGTGTCACCATACCAAATATAAACCAAATCTATGATATGGTTTAGAAAATATGAGCTCTTAGAAATTTGAACATTATTTATTCTAAGCCTGTGATCTTGACATTGAGGATAAGGGCATGGTCGGGGTTATTGCTGAATAAACCTTGGGGCCTGTAACAACCATCATATCGAATATGAACCAAATCTATCATACGGTTTGGAAATTTTGAGCTCTTAAAATACTTCAACGTCAATGTGGACGCAAGCGCCGAGCCGATTCCAACGCTAACGCCGACGCCGAGAAAAGTGCAATAGCTCTTCTTGGACTGTTTATCAATCAAGACAACGGTCTTGCCAAACATGAAAAGAAATCAATTTATACTATAAGTAAACAGCTACACTACCATTATGTATCAGTTTGTTTGTTTGTTTGTTTGTATTGGAGTTTAACGGCTCAGTCAACACTATTTTAGGTCATTTCTGAGCCGGTCAGTTTACCTATCCACACTTTCCTGGGCTGGCTTATACTTAAGCAGTTAACCAGTACAGTGCACATTCTTTCGTCAGAAACTGACAACTGCCATTCTTGAATCAGCGGAAGGGAGAGAATGACCGTAGAAAAAATTTCACGATCAATCTCCACGAAAGAATTTTGCCGACCCCGGCAGGGATCGAACCCGCGTTCTCCTGATCACCAGTCAGACACGCATCCGACTGAGCTACCGAGGCCGGCATTATGTATCAGTCGTCAGTGTTTTAAATTTCCACATTACGAAAACACGCCTATACCAATACATTGTAACCTTTATCTCCGAAAAAAATGAAAAAAATCAGATGAAAAATTTCAATATTTTACTTATTTCTGCTCAAAATATAGATTGTGGGTACTCGTTAAAACCGCCTCAACGGGGCGGTTCTAACGAGTACCAAACAATCTCTGTTTTGAGCAGAAATAAGAAAAATAAAGTATACCCCTGTAAACCCCAGTTTTTCTATATAAAAGTGGGATTTAAGGGGGTCAAAATAACATAGGCGTGTTTTCCTGATGAAGATATACCAGCACGTACTGGTATAAAAGACAAGGAAAATAAATAATTCCTTCACTATTGACACTACTGACAATTTTTCAAAATATGATCACGTCTTCTCTAAGGGATTCAGCATTATTTAAAATAAACAAATCAAACGCATATTTACACAGGACACAAATGAGGAAATCTTTATATTATATTGTTTGTATGTTTGCAAACACATTACGATAAAACATATATGTGACAAATAGAAGTGAAGTCAGTGACCAGGAATCGATACAATTAACCCACATCTCCTATCAGAGACACCAAAGGGAAAGAAACACGAACATGAAATAACTAAAGTAGAAGTAAAACAAAGATCAGGAATCGATACAATTAACTTACTCCACCCATCAAAGACACCAAAGGGAAAGAAACACAAACATTAAGCGACCAGACCATAATGGAAACCTAAACAAAGGAAGGCCATAAGGACAGTTACTTTCCCACAAAATGGCCATATGGCCATCCAAAATAAAAAGACACAAGTGATACATACAGTAAGTAACAAACAACAACATAAATAAATCGCCACAGAAGAACCGCCTTGGAACGGCCAGTGGAAAGATTTAAACTGGGGGGCTTAAATCGATTTAACGTGGCCACAATCCTCGCCCTTACTTCCGTCGCGATTTAGACAAATAATTTGTTCCGTCGGCATGAAGGTCTCCTAACTCATCAGGGCAACATCTCCGTGAACACAAATAATCAAAGAACCACAGAGGTGAGACAACGGTGATGACTCGACAGCAAGAAACCACTGAAATGCTGGAGCAAAAGAAAACCAACAGTTAGACTCCGATGGGCCCGACCAGAGACAGAACATCAGGCACCAACCAACATTACCTTGAATTAGAACTCTCTAATTCTCAATAAGCCTTTACGTTGGAACCGTCATAGAATCTGAAGCCTGACCCACCGTCGTGCAATTAAAGAGGGAAGCAAAGTTGCCAAGCGCGATTGGGTTAACTACCATGCATGCAGTCTGTCGTATGATATCCATGTTGTACCCAATCTTTTTATATCGAAGAATGATTTTACGAAATTGGGTGCTAAAGTCATTGCGGTTATATATTTTTCTGGATTTATTTACTAAGTCCCCATAAAATTCGGGTTCCGATAGACCTTGTTGCAGAAGAGATTTAAGTCCAATATTGAATTTTGAAATTAAATTAAACCCTATTGAAAACATCACAAGTGGAAAGCCAAAAGGACAGTTACTTTTCCACAATACGGCCAAACGGCTATCCAAAATAAAAAGATATTAGCAATACATACATGCAAAGACGAACTATAACAATAATAAACTACGACAGAAGAACTGTCTTTGCACGGTCGGTAAAAAGGGGTTGGGGAGGGGCTTATATCGATCTAATAAACCAAAGTGACATCTTTCACACTTCAAACACGGTTATTTTCTAATGAAACTTGTGCAAATTTGCTTATTAATGCCCCAAAGTAGTTTGTATGTGCTCGTCCATACCGCTGCAGTGCGGCGGTCCTAACGGGTACAACTTATGTCCTGAAGCAGAAATAAGCAAAACTTATACTTCTGCGAAAGCCAGATTTCACATATATGGTGCTTTTGTCAGGGATATTAATGACATAAACTTGTTAACATGATGTATAAAACATAGTGTCTGATACAACATGTACGTGTAGGTAAATTACTGCTGATCGAATCCCAAAACTAAAGTTCTTATATCGAGTAGCAGGTCCACGATATATAAATATACAAACTAGAAAGCTATATATTTTTGTACAAAGTGAGGCTGCTGAAAATTACTCTATCGTGTATCAATATAAACTGACAAGTGTTGGGTATAAGAATCAAAACTAGCGGTGTCATTAGTTAAAGTAATGTTAAAACTATTTATCAATACGCAATTCACACTAACATTTTTGCTGTCAAAGTACCAGAGTATTAGATATTGCACATGCTGGAACAGTTAACATTTCGGCCCCTAACGAGCACGTATAGCTTATGATGCATTAGACAACTGGGCAAAGAGTGTTTTATGAGTGTAGTTCTTTCATTTTTAATTGTGCGAGCAACTTTCAAGTTTCATGTTGCTTACACCCGAACGACAATTGAGATCAGCAATATGATGGCGAGGTGATAAGGATTGATGAGTATTCTTGAGCTTGTATCTGAAACGATAATTAAAGATCAACATGACTGTTTTAATTCAGAATATTTGTCTTTATACACTTCATACTTAGACGAGAGGGCCATGATGGCCCCTTATTCGCTCACCTGAGTCATTTAAAGCAATTTGACCTTGTGACTTAGTCTTTGACCTGATAAATGACGCTAGAGAAAAAGAACAACGTTTAAAAGAAATATGACCTAGTTATATGACACTAACCATTGTAAATTGAATGACATATCATTAAGTCAAACATTTGGTAAAGTGTTGCAATATTGTAGCCTCTAGAGACCGAAATCTCACATTATGACCTCGATTTGCTCTATATAACCAGTATTTGAATCTGACAAAGGGTATAATTAAGACAAGGTTTTAACAAAATTTGGTCTTGGTTTTGATCCGGCATCACCTACACCTTTTAACTTGACAGAGATATAAGCAGGTCAAACATTTTTGCAAAGGGTTATGAAGACAGAGGAAATGTTATGGTGTCTAGGGTGCACACAAGATTTTAACAAAATCTGACCTAGGTTTTGATCTGAAATGACCCTATTTAACTTAACTGAGATATCATCATGTCAAGTTTTTAGAAGATTGAAGCACACAAGGTTTTAACGAAAATCTGACCTGGTGACCTAATTTTTTATCAGTCATGACCAATTTTCGAACTTGATTGTGATATCCTTAAGTCAAACATTCTGAGGTTCCATGAGGACTGAAGCAAATCTGTGGTCTCTAGGATGCGCACAATGTTTTAACGAACTTTGACATAGTGACCTAGTTTTTTATCCCACATGATCCATATTCGACCTTGACCGAGACATGATCAAGTCAAACATTCAGATGAAGATTCATGAAGATTGAAACAAAACTGTGATCTCTGGGGTGTACACAATGTTTTTTTTACGAAATTTGATACTACACATACATAAAGTATCGACACCGTAAATGCTTTAACATTTAGATATGAATTAACAATAAACAAATGTCTGATAAAATTAAGGCCGCCGTATTTGATGAATTAAAACTTGTGCATTGTTAACTTGTTCATTGTATATGTCGATCTCATTAAATGTATTGATTACATATTTACATTTATACACAGGAAAACAAAGATTCACCCAAATCATCATTTAATGACAGTTCTAAAGAAAATGTCCGTGTGGTTGAGTATCCCATTACTTCAGCAGTTTGCTTGTGACTCCATGTTTATATATCAATGATGTTAAATTAAATATCGCTCAAATACATTCTAGATAAGTAAGTACTTTAGCGGACAATCGCATTCGGCCGAGGAGAATCTCAGTATTACCTAGTTTCCGTTTTCTTTTTGTAAGAAGTTCCTTCTTCACAAAGGCATCCTATAAGCTTTTGCATTAGTTTGATTCGAACAATGTCGTTTGATCAGTTACAATTCTCTTGACAAACGCAGATATTAAGTACCTACCTGCAAATCCATATGCCGGTTTTTCACAAATGTATCCTTCTTTGATGGTGCACTTCCTGTTGATATAGCCACCACCGTATATCAAGAATACACATCTCTCATCACCATCTACATAACTCGGGTTTCTACTCCAGGGTCTTATGAAAATACATGTATGCTCAGATTCAATGAAAACGCACCACTTTTAGAATTTTGATTCCTTAAGTTTAAGGTAAAAATGCCTGACTTTTTCAACTAATCAATAGGTATTGTAAAGTTGTCACCAAAGCATGAGTTTGTTTGACACGAATACTGCGTGATTTTCCAAATGTGCATGTGCACGTGCAAAATTGAAAAATTGTAAAATTTTCGTAATCATGATATTTTGTCACTTTCCTTACTGTCATTATAAGGTCCGGATTCTTTAGGTTAAAAGCCAGCTAAACATTCCATAAGGACGAGCCAATGGAACGTCTAAGTAACGTCGATCGTCAGCGTGCCCTCTGTATGGTTGAAGGTGGGCTTTCATACCGCCAAGTTGCAGAGCGTATGGGTTGTTCGCAAACTACGTTTGCTTGATCGGTTTAAAGACACAACGCTACGGGGTCTGTTGGCGATAGTCAACGTCCTTGTCGTGAACGAGTAACTACACGTCAGCAGGGCTGGTGCATTGTTTTGAGTCTTTAAAGCGACCGATTCTGGACGTCTGTGGAAACTGTCTAGGAGCTAGTGGGAAGCCATAACCTACGCGTAAGTGCCTTAACTGTACGGCGGCGATTACAGGAACGCGGTATTTCTAGCCATAAGACATATAGGGGAACGTTTTGATGGCGGAACGTCGAATCTGTCGCTTTAATTGGTGTCCGATGGACACAACTGCGTTGGCGTGGTATATTGTTCACGGACAAGTCCCGTTTTTGTGTCGAAATGTTTGACAGTCGGCGTAAAGTATGGCGTCGACGACGGGAGCGATTTCAAGACTGCTGTGTTAAACAGGTCTCACGTTTGGGTGGTGGTAGCGTAATTGTATGGGGAGGGATCTCATGGCGCCACAAACCCCAACTCATCCATGTTGATGGCAATATAACGGCACGTCGGTACATCGATGAAATCTTAGAGCCTGAGGTGGTACCGTTTTAACGCAATAATGGTGAGGTTACGCTTTTCAAACAGGACAATGAGCGTGCTCATTCTGCGAGGCTAATCATGGACTTTTTTAATCAAACTGGTGTGCAAGTTCTTCCTTGGCCTGAGTTTTCGCCGGATTCAATTGACCACCTTTAAGACCATGTTATCCGGCAGCTTGCCATGTCGCTACAGGACGAATGGGGCATCACACAAGACTAGATACGGCGTTTAATTCGAAGCATGAGGCTTCGATGCCAAGCAAAACTTGATGCTAATGGTGGACATACCCGGTATTAGGATATGGGATTTTGATTTTTTCGGGTGTGTGGACTTATTGGAGTCTCCGTATCTCTGCATCCAATGAAATGCTGTAACTCTGAAGTGAGTCTGTGGATAAGTGATAATTCATTAAAGTTGATCAAAAGTTGAAGAAATCAGGGCCACATGGAAGATAAGTACTAGTTTACCAAATGTACTACCTTTTTTTTCTTTCTCCTATTTCGCCTTAACCCCAGAAGTGGACACAGACGGTGTACATTATATACACTCCAGGTTTGCAGGATGAAAGCCTACACAATAATCATGTAACGGTAGGGGTATTTAATCTGCACAGGGGTTGACACTCCCTGCACAGGGGGGGGGGGAGGCTGCAGTTAACGTGTCGATCCGAAGGACGGTGCACTTAATGACATTCATCCCTGCAAATGATACCATTGGAGCGTGTTCGGACACCGAAATTTTATCGCAGCTGCCGGGAATCGAAACGGGGCGTCTAGCATCAGAGGCAGGGGCTCTAACCACTGATCTCTCACGCCCCACTGAGCTATCAAGCTTACCTTCTATATATAAAGTCGATGGCAATTATTATTACTGTGCACTGTTTAAAAATGTTAGATTAGTTAATATATGAAATCCGGTCAAAACGCATACTTTTCTAGATCCATTCATCCCGCGTTAAGTAAACAAAAGTTGGAGGCAACCGAGTACCTAAATTCGGAGCATGAATAAGACAAAGGTAACGATTGTTACTATGCAAATATGTTCTGTTCGGAAACAAGGAACATATCTAAGAATTGCAATTGTGGAAAATACAAGTTTTGTGACGTCAGACTAGCTAGTTTCGGCAAGTATCGTCTCATAATAATATTTAGTTTCTGAAAAATGAAATCCACTCACGTCAGTTATCCAGATCGCGTATGTAAAAGGAACAGCGCAATAAAATATTATGTTACTGCAATGCTTACATAAATCCATCTTGTGGCAATGGACTGAAACTTGTGTCAAATGCCCAGAACCCTTCGTGTCCACTGTCTGTCAGGCCAGTGTACCAGTTGAGATTCGACTGTGACTGATCTCGTAGATGTACAACGACAAAGTTCTAAATACACAATAGAAAAACAAGTCTACTTGAAATTGCCAAAATCATGGACTGAACAAAATTATGGAAACCATAGAAAGATGTTGTGCGTACATCTTGTACACAACGTCGTAGCAACGACGATGCAACGTCAATGAAACGCCGATGTTGATATTATCTGATAGTGTTGATAGTTGAGACTTTCAATTGTAACAAAACCGGTCAATTCACAGATCCCACTATACCCATTTTAAAGCAAAATATAATGTGAAAATTGATCTATTTTAAGTGACCGTGTGGTCATATTATTTCATATGTATGGAATTTTGATGAATATGTTCTGACATTGCAAACATAATGTAACAATTTTCAAAGATAAACGACAAAAACATGTTTCCACGTAAGGATAAAGCATCCGCGCTCTATTATGATTTTTTTATGATTCCAAACATGACCTCTTTTCAGTTCAATTTTTGTCAATTTCTCATATTTCGGGTGCAACACGAATTCAAATCAGACGTTCTAAAAAGTACTATGAAATTTCGTTTATAATTTCGTTCATAGTGAAATAAAGGCCCCCGCCCATCGATGCTTGAAGAAATATATGGGCTGCATGATGCTTCCACGCAGAGCTGAAACCGACTCGTACACGAGTACTGGTAAACATCTAAGAGGATCTAAGCCTGCTAAGGCATAGCGGTGCGAGTCGGTCCGTCCATGCTTATAAACCCTATTGGTTTCATTGGGCGACAGGGCTTGAGATGTCATTTTATCTCAGAGTCGGGTAAAAGTCGCACATAACTTGAAGCAATTCTCCACAATGACATTTACAGTATTGACGGGGACGTTAAACCTCAAATCAAACAAAACAAACAAAATTATACTGAAGTAAGAAAATGATGTGTATCCTTATAAATCCAACTTTTCCCTGCCTAAAGTAGGGTATATTAATATGCTCGTGTACGGACACGTTAACCTGATTAAGATTCTGTAATAGTTTTAATTGAAACTAATGTAGAACTAATTATAATAAAACTACTATATCAAGACCACCTTTGGGACAGTGGCGTGAAAAGTGAGCAGCCCCAAAGGTGTTCTCTTAGTAGGAGAAACCGGGTGTGGAAAACACAAAGAAAGAATAAACGAAACATTCTCAATAAGCTTTTAAAAGCAGATTTAACCTTAATTTTAGTTGTACTTAGTAGCCGAATTGTACTGTTACAGTAGTTATCATACGTTGCCACATCATTAATGACGGAACATAATGAAACATTACATACAAGTTCTGTCTGGCTATTTGGTGCCCATAGGTATGATTCTAAGGGACTGCTCAGCTGCTGACATGTCGCCTTTGCTTCGTCTTTTGTGACGCTTGTGTTCCCGATATAGTAGCAGTTCATCTGGTCCGTATCACTGAGAGATAGCCAGCCATCTGGACAAGGAGAATCTGAAACGGGATTTTTCTACTTTTGGAATAGTTTATTTCCATTTCAGGGGTATCTTACTTGCTTTATTTTATTTCATTTTAACAACTTATATTTCTGTTTGGTTGTATGTTTTAATTGACGTTAAACGTCCCAGTCAACACTCTAACGGTCATTTTGGAGGCGTTGCTTCGAATTTTCTCGGACTTTTACCCAATATTGAGATGAAATGATATCTCAAGCCCTGTCATCCAATGAAACTAACATGGTTTATCACCAAGGAGGGTTACTGAGAAATTTAGGAAATATTTGAGGGTCACTGATGAGGCCTTTGGCTCATGGGAGCTAAAATCAAACGACAAGGGTAGTAGAATCCCCAACAGTCTTTTGACAATTTCTGTTACATGCATCTATGCATGGTATTTTGATATTGATGTTATTAAAGGGGTAACCTTCGTTGTTTAATCTCTGAATTATATTTGATTTTTATATTGTCGGAGATCATGCACTGATGAGTTATAAAACCTTCACGCGGATTGAACCAATTACTAAACCACGCCATAACAAAGACCGGGGGTTGTGACTACTTAAAATCGACTAAAGGCCTGCGCTCCCTATCCCAGTACAATTTTACTGGCCCTCACAAGGTCGTGCTTCTGTTGAGGTTTAGCATTGTAATTGTTTCTCTTAACGTGTACGGAATACGTTACGAAAATGTGCCTATATAAAGGCATTGTAAACTTTACCGCCGAAAAAAAAGAAAATTTTAAGATAAAATTTATGATGTTTTTCTTATTTCTGCTCAAAATATAGATTGTCGGTACTCATTAGAACCACATTATCAAGGCGGTTCTAACGAGTATCCACTAACTATACTTTAGAGCAGTAATAAGAAAAATAAGGTTTACCCAATGTAAATCTCACTTTTCCTGTATAAACGTGGTGTTCAAGAGGGTCCATCACGAAAACACGCCTATATAGTTTTGACCCCCTGGAACCCCACTTTTTTACAGTAAAACTGGGGTTTACAGGGGTAAACCTTATTTTTCTTATCTCTGCTCTAAAATATAGATTGTGGGTACTTGTTAGAACCACCTCAATGAATCGGTTCTAACGAGTGCCCACAATCTATACTTAGTGCAGTTTATATTTTACTTTTGGTCCTTTGACATCAGCGAGAATATTCTGAGAAATCAGAAATAAATTATTGGTTTAGACTCATATTCTAGACAGGCTTTTAATTATTTGGACCCCATTTTGATTTATATTAGTCTTTGGGTCGACTGCCTTTTCGAAATTCGCAAAATTGCAGTTTGTTTCCTCTGGCTTTCTTTGCCGGATCATTACAGGGTCACTGATGAGGCTTTATTAGCCGAAACTACGTATTATGACCCATTTTCTTTCTTATGAATGTTTTCATTGCTCTTAAAGTAACTCATTTTTTATTTTTATTTGAGATTGAGGCGGTTCTAACGAGTGCCCACAATCTATATTTTGAGCAGAAATAAGAAAAATATCACAATTTTTCATCAAAAAATTTTTAGTTTTTGGCTAAAAGGTGGCAATTAATTTGTATAGGCGTGTTTACGTAATGAATTTATATAGGCATATTCTCGTGATACATTTCTATTTTTTATAGCCGCTTTGCGAAAGAAATTGCCATTTTGGCTTTTTAATTTATAATGTTTTGATAATGTTGCCGTGCACTTTTACCTTTAGTGTCTTGGATAGTAGGTGTTAGGTAGTTGTAACGATTCTACAGCACTGATTTCATTTCTGCTGTGTCTGCTATGTGTACATGTACCAGTGACAACATTCATACAGAAAACGCATCTTTTATTCGTTATTGTGGTTCTGCCGAACACTCTGAGTTGAAAAATAGAAGTGACGGGCAATGATAAGGAATCGATACTATTATCGTACTCGTTCCATCCAAGACACCATAGCCGACAAATATTTCAATTCATTACAAAAGCTCACCTATACAAATACATTGTGAATTTTACCGGCTTAAAAACGAAAATTTTAGATAAAAAATTGTAATATTTTTCTTATTTCTTCTCAAAAAATAGATTGTTGGTACTCATTAGAACCGCCTCATCGAGGCGGTTCTAACGAGTACCCACAATCTATGTTTTAGAGTAGAAATAAGAAAAATAAGGTTTAAGCCTGTAAACCCCAGTTTTACTATATAAAAGTGGGGTCCAAGGGGATCAAAATTATATAGGTGTGTTTTCGTGATGTCTGTCCCAATGCGATCGTTCTATTGCAGTCTCTCAAGTAAAGCGTTAAATAGCTTTGTGTATGTGATGAACGCGTCCTTTTGTGCTTTGTACAAAATTAATACCATAGGCAAAAAAGTAACTTATAGGTATTGTTATGAGGGAGAGAAATTTACCTTAAGTCGTACCTTCTGTTTGCATCTCGCAAATGAAAGAATTTTTCGACAGACAAGGCACATCATTAAATGTTCCGGTCTGAGACACTGTTGCGCAGTCTTCATCACCGCCATAATTATTTGGTTCGAAGTTCCACTTTCTGAAAAGAAAGTGTATTCTCAAAAGTCCCTCTTCTCAACCATCGACAAAAAATGAAAACCAGTAAATAAACAAAAGCGTTATGAGGCAATGCTATGTTTATAAAGCCCAGTAATGGTGCTTTTACAAGAAATTTTATAAACTGAAAGAAACGTTCCATAGTTGCTTTAGATTTGCCTCAGAACCGCCTAACGAGGACGTCTCTGTCTCTGGTCGGGCCCATTGGAGTCTAACTGTTGGTTTTCTCTTGCTCCAGCATTTCAGTGGTTTCTTGCTGTCGAGTCCTCACCGTTGTCTCACCTCTGTGGTTCTTTGATTATTTGTGTTCACGGAGATGTTGCACTGATGAGTTAGGAGGCCTTCATACGGACTGAACAAATTTTTTGTCTAAATCGCGACGGAAGTAAGGGCGAGGATTGTGGCCACGTAAAATCGATTTAAGCCCCCCAGTGGAAATCTTTCCACTGACCGTTCCAAGGCGGTTCTTCTGTGGCGGTTTATTTATGTTGTTGTTTGTTACTTTCTGTGTGTATCACTTGTGTCTTTCTATTTTAGATGGTCATATGGACATTTTGTGGGAAAGTAACTGTTCTTATGGTCTTCCTTCGTTTAGGTTTCCATTATGGTCTGGTCGCTTCATGTTTGAGTTTCTTTCCCTTTGGTGTCTTTGATGGGTGGAGTAAGTTAATTGTATCGATTCCTGATCTTTGTTTTACTTCTACTTTGAAGACTTGAGTGAGTATCTTGAACAATCAATGCCAATAGTACAGCCCTACAAATGCCTCTTTTTCATGTAGTAAGCATATTAATAAGGACTCGTGAAGGTAATATTTTAACTATTTATATTATGTGTCTCTTTCAAAAGTAACCTCATTGGATAGCCCCCGCCCATCGGGGCTTGAAGAAATAGTTGGGCTGCATGATGCTTCCACGCAGAGCTGAAACCGACCCGCACACGAGTACTGGTAAACTACTAAGAGGATCTAAGCCTGCCCAGGCAATGCGGTGCGAGTCGGTCCGTCCATGCTTATAAACCCTATTAGTTTCATTGGGCGGCAGGCTTGAGATGTCATTTCATTTCAGTGTCGGGTAAAAGTCCCACAAAATTGGAAGCAACGTCTCCAAAATGACCTTTGCAGTGTTGACGGCGACGCTAAACCTCAAAGCAAACAAAATAACCTCGATTTGAAGGTAAAATATTTATGTTAGTGACTCGGTACCTAAAATTATTACAGGTCTAGCGTGCTCCCTGACACATAATCAATTATGAACAACTTGTCTCCGTCGTACGTCAGCGATGGGCTGCAGCATGCATTACATGCAGTCGTGTATATTACAACATCAGGCCTAGCTAAATGTTTAAAGTTCAGTTTATGAAATTAGCCATACCAGCAAATGCATATCCGTACTCGTTTTCAAAATATTAACCCTTATCTTGCTGAATATTCATTTAAGCCACATCCATTTCTGTCTATCAACCAGTCAAATTACTTGATGTAATTTATTGCTACAAATTCATTAACAGAAAGCCAAACAGTGTAGATCCTTATCAGATGGCTTCTTCAGAAGCCATCTGATCTGGATCTACACTGTTTGCAAAAATAGGGGCTCCGGTGAACAGCAAGTTAAGGGTTAATGGTGTTTTCTAATTTGTTGCAAAGAGCACAATTTTGCGATACCATTCCATCATTTAAACCCTTTTGAATCGGGACAAAACCAACATGATGAGAGTATTTTCTCTAAAGAAAAATGTATTCATCACATCGTCTTCTATGCGTGATATTAATGGTATACCCAGTAAAAGTAATCGACGAAGCTTCGCAGCCGTTATCAACCGTGGTCTACGCCAATAGACTGTCGAAGGAATATGTTCTTTCCTTTGTATCACATGTACATGTCCATGTACTAAACCACCTTGTAAACTCGCTTTGTTTTATGTGGTTCACGGCCCCCGCCCATAGGGGCTTGAAGAAATATATGGACTGCATGATGCTTCCACGCAGAGCTGAATACAGCCCGCAAACTAGTACTGGTAAACCGCTTAGAGGATCTAAGCCTGTCCAGGAACCGCGGTGCGAGGCGGACCGTCCATGCTAATAAACCCTATTGGTTTCATTGGGCGACAGGGCTTGAGATGTCATTTCATCTCAGTGTCGGGTAAAAGTCCCACAAAAATGGAAGCAACATCTCCAAAATGACCTTTGCAGTGTTGACGGGGAAGTTAAACCTCAAATCAAACAAACAAAAATTATATGGTTCACTGGAGTATCTTTTCTAATTTCTGACCCAAACATACGAGTAGATTGTGGGTACGCCTTGAAACCGCCTGATTGCGGCGGTCATAATGAACACTCCAAACCTATTTTTGGAGCATAAGAAAAATATCACCGGTTTGGTTTTTGGTTTTACGGCCCTTTCAAGATTATTTCACTCATATCGAGCCGATCGTTAATCATAGGTAGGCGAAAAACCGGAGTACCCGGAGAAAAACCACCTGACCTTCCGTGGCAGAACTTGGCGTCTCACACGTGACCCGAGCGAGGCTCGAACCACAGCGGTGAGAGGCCTAATGATCAAGAGTCAGCGCTCTTAACCACTAGGCCACGGAGGCCCGTAAAATATCACCGGTATTTATGTATCGTTATCGATATAACATTACAATAACACACCCGTGCGACATAGTGCATTTTTTCACATCTCCAAAATGGCTACTTTTCTGATGAAAAGCAATGACAGTTTTCGTACTTATACTGCAAATATAGGTTGTGGGTGCTCGTTAGAACCGGTGGTTCTTACATGTACCCATAACCTTTGTCTTGGAGCAGAAATAAGGGATATACTGTATATCCACGTAAACCCCATTTCTTCTGTCGCGGTTTATTTTTGTTATGGTTTGTCTTTGGGTGTTGGTGTCGCTTATATTGTTTTATTTTGGATAGCCTATTGGCCATTTAGTAGGAAAGTAACTGTCCTTTTGGCTTTCCGCTATTAATGTTTCTATTAGGGTCTGTTGTTTCATGTTTGTGTTTCTTTTCCTTTGGTGTCTCTGATGGGAGCTATGGGATAATTGTATCCATTCCTGATCATTGCCTCCACTTCTATTTTACCTATATAGAGTAGGGTTTATGGGTGTTCATTTCACGCGATGTTCACGTGATGGAGAGCAAGATTATATTTTCTGGTCCTTTGCGATCAATGATTTCATTTAGAATCATTTTGTTGTGTATTCTTTGCTTTCAAATGATGTAACTATTCAGAACTAATTTATCTTCACTGCAGCTGGTGTTGGGCTATGTGGCGGCCCTAAAACGTCTCTCCGTACATAATCATAACCAGTGCATTCTGGTCATTTGGGATCATTGATTTCATTTAAAATAATTTTGAAAATAGAGTTCTGCTTAGGCCGGTGCTAGTGGGGTGTGGCCGCTGCTGCACATTTCAGTACTGGTCAAGAACAGAACCAATAAAACAGAGTCTGCTATTTTCGTTTATTTGGTGTATTCCCTGCTTTCAAAGGATCTAACTATTCAGAACTAATTTTAATCAGATGTGGCAAATAAGGAACAAAAAATAACTCACATGTAAAACCTTGCGAAGCAAATCATCACGTAAACACGCCTATAAAAGTTTGACCCCTTTGAACCCCACTTTTATATAGTAAACCTGGGGTTTGCATGGGTAAACCTTGTTTTTCTTATTTCTGCTCTAAAATATAGATTGTGGATATTCGTTAGAACCACCTCGATGAGGCGGTTCTGAGGTGAGGCGGTTCTAACGAGTGCCCACAATCTATATTTTGCGCAGAAATAAGAAAAATATCACAATTTTTCATATTAAAATTTTCATTTTTTCGGCGATAAAGGTTACGATGTATTTGTATAAGAGACAAGTATGTTCAGGCTTACATCAATGACGTGTTTGCTGTAGAACCATCAGCCCACCGCCAAATCATTTTCTCTCGACGGTTGTTAAGGCCTGTCCAATAAGATAGTCCGGTAAACTGCAAGGATTGCTGTTCCAACCACATCTAGAAGAAAAGAACATTGCAGTACTTTATTTTTAAGGCATATGATACCTTCAGGGCAGGATCTCCAATACATTTTGCCTCCCGTGTCAATAGGGGTCATTTAGATAAGAATTTATTAACCAAACTCTGCGTTTAACCCTTATCTTGCTGTTCACGACAAACCCTATTTTTGCAAACAGTGTAGATCCAGATCAGATGGCTTCTGAATATGATCAGGATCTACACTTTTTGGCATTCAGTTTATGAATTTGTAGCAATAAATTACGTCAAGTAATTTGATTGGTTGATAGACAGAAATGGGTGTGGCTTAAATGAATATTCAGCAAGATAAGGGTTAATAGTAGACCCCATTTACGAAAATGGTTAGGTTAACATAAAACAGAGGGGCAATTAATACCCTTGCCTCAAAGAACAGACCTTTTGCAGAGGGACTGAGTTCAAGTGCCGAAAATTGACTCCTTTATGAAAACAAATCGGCAGAAAGTAAATACACGTGTATGTCTGTGCATTATCAGATCCCAGTATGTATGGGGACGAAATTAAAAACGTATGCTAACAAACACGACTTAGTAATGAGAACCGCCCTGGACCTCCCAAGAAACAAACAAAGAAAGAAAGAAAATTCAGTCAGACAGACACCAGGTGGGCTGGCAAAGAGAGTGAGTGAGTGTTTTTAGTTTTACGTCCCACCAACAGCTAACGTCATACGGAGACGGGACCTCGGTTTAAAGACTGACCCGAAAGTCTGGAGAATCCCGGGATTGATCATCCGACCCCTGATTTACAAGGCGAGTAGCGTAGCCACTGCACCACGGAGGCTTCTACTGGCAAAGAGAGACAGAGTCCTTATTTTGCGTGACGGATCAACGACAGAGTCCTTGCTTGGGAAGACAGATTAACAGCATATGTTATACATTGATATTTTGATTATTAAGGTCTAGCTTATTATTTCAGAATGGAATTTGTAAGAAAGCAGTATTTCATTAAACTAATTGATCTTATACTTTGGAGCAACTGGGAACTGGATATTAATAAATAAAAGATAGTTATAAATAGCTCTAAGCGACAAACAAGGTACCCTTTCATCTGGGGAATCCACTTTGAGAAGTAAGGCGCCATGTTGACTGCATGTCAATTTGGCTTCTTGCCAGGATAGTTTATTCTGTCTCTCCAGCAAGTAGCAGCTATGTCCCGCCCGCACCCATCTGCTTGGACAGCCCAGTGTTAATAGCGACTGCAAAGAATATGCTGAAAATAAATGTAAGAACTTAGGATCTTTTTTACATTTGAGCCGGCTCATGACCAAACCTACAGTAAGACATGTGCGTCCAGCGAAGAATCAGATCAGCCTGCGCATCCATATAGTCTAACCAGATACTCCTCTTGCTGCATGAAGGAGACATGGGCCCTTAGCTGTCCTTAGAGCGCACAGCGAAGACTCAGATCAGAATGTGCGGATGCGCAGGCTGATCTGAGTCTTCGCTGGGCGCACATGTCTGATTGTAGGTTTTGTCGTGCGCTGGCTCAATTTTATCACGCTGTTTAATAATCTAGCTACATCTACCCTTTCGATATATAGATAAATGAGGGATGTACAGTCGTATACCTCATTTCAACACAAATATTATGTGGGCCCCGTCAAGAGATTTTGGTACTTATCGCCTATGCGAGCAGCGAAGGTTCAGGCGAGCCTGCGCATCCGCGGAGTCTCGCCAGAACCTTCGCTGCTCGCTCATACAAGCATTGAATCAAGAGGAACCTTCAGACAGTAAGGCATATACCTGGCCCCTCTGAATGGCTGGGCATGCGCAGTTAAAATTTGTCATGACGGAAAACTCGAAGACACAAATTCGCTTGGCGGGGCTCATGTGTCAATGAGTATATCTAAATAAATTTGAAGCAAAAAAAATTCAAATTCATCAGACAAAAGATCTATTTCGTAGATATGAAAGATGAATGGGCCAATATGTTCAAAGCATCCATTACGAAAACACGCCTATACAAATACATTGCCAATTTTGTGGCCAAAAATTAGACATTTTAAGATGAAAAATTGTAATATTTTTCTTATTTTTGCTCAAAACATAGATTGCGGGGACTCGATAGAACCGCCTCGACGAGGCGGTTCTATCGAGTACCCACAATCTATTTTTTGAGCAGATATAAGAGAAATAATGTATACCCCTGAAACCCCAGTTTCACTATATAAAAGTGGGGTATGAGGGGGTCAAAATTATATAGGCGTGTTCTCGTAGTGGTTAGCTTCACGAGCTCATTTAGGGGTCAAATTTATAAGTAAACACGTTTGATAACTTATATTATGGTATTTTGAATAAAGACTACCCAAATTTTTCTTCGACAAAATATTAGCATATTCGCCGTTTTATAAATGATCAAAGCTTTAACGATATGCTTATCGGGGCCCTTGTGTGTTATTCAATAAAACATGCTTTCGGATTTACAATGCCATTCCCTCGAATAAATCCATCATTACGAAAACACGCCTATACAATTACATTGTAAACTTTACCACTGAAAAAAAAACACAAAAGTTTTAAGATGAAAAAGTGTGATATTTCTCTTATTTCTACTCAAAATACAGAGTGCGTACTCGTTAGAACCGCCTCAACGAGTACACATAATCTATATTTTAGAGCAGAAATGAGAAAAATAAGGTTTACTCCTTAAACCCCTGGTTTAATAAATAAAAGTGGGGTTCAACTTGTCAAAAGGATATAAGCGTGTTGTCGTGATATGTTGCATACCCATGCGAGCCATACTTGATATAAAAGGGAGTACCCATATATAGACACTTTTTTTCTTATTTCTGCTTATGGACATAAAGTATGGGTAATCGTTAACACAGTCTAATTGAGGGAATTCTAACCTGCGCCATTATGTATATTTTGGACCAGCAACTGGAAAAATATCATTCATTTTTCATACGACGTTCATTTAGCGGATAACTGTATTGAAAATTGTCATTGGAGAGATTAATCGGCGGTTTCACGGTCGGAACTTTCGTATTACGGTGACGCGTCTGTCCATGACTACATGTATTTCCCCAGCCTACTCTCAGAGACAATCGACCCACCAGTTTTCTCAGTGCTGTAATTTCTATGGCCATTCTCTCCATTGCGCTGATTCCAAAAGAGCCGATTTCAGTTTCAGACGAACCATTGTGCACTGTACTGGATTTCCATGCATGTATAAGCCTATCCAGGAAGTGGGGTTAAGTAAACTGACCGGCTCGATATGGCCTAAATACAGTCGAACTTCAATGGCTCGAACACCTTTGGGACCTCGAAAATCGGTTCGAGACAGGGATAGTTCGAGCCACAGAGACTTACTGCCAGGAGGCATAACGAGGTACTTTTTGGCATATTTTCGGTGTCCTGAAATGAAAATGTATGTTGTGTGTACTCATTAGATTCTAATGAGTACACACAGCATACATTTGCAAGATAAAAAAACGAAAGTCTCCTATATTATCTACCACCATTTCTTATGTAGAGGATTTCCCTAGGGGCTCAAGAACGAGTTCGACTCAGCCATGGTAAACAAGCCATCGGTGTTCGAGCCATCGACGTTCAACTGTAGTTTGTATTGTTTTGGTTTTGGTTTTACTACCCTTTCAAGAGTATTTCACTTATTTTGAGTCGATCGTTAATAAGAGGTGGGCGAAAACCGGAGTACCCGGAGAAAAACCACCTGACCTTCCGTTGCAGAACTTGGCGTCTCACATGTGGCCCGAGCGGGGCGCGAAACACAGTGGTGCGAGCCTTAAAGATAAAGAAACAACGCTCTTACCCATTAGGCAACGGAGACAGCCTAAATAGTGTTGACTGGGCCGTTAATCCCGAACAAACAAAACAAACAAAAACATCTTTCTTGGGCGCACATGAGCTAAGACACCTTGATGTTTAGTGCTTAACATTAACCCATATATGACAATGGAATACTCCACCTAATAAGCCTGGAGTGGTCCATTTTCAATTAAAGGAGTATATGGTTTATTGTAAGTTGTACAAAAATAAATGTTCTTTGTTTGTCTGTTTGATTTAATATTTAACGTCCCTGTCAACACTATATTGGTCATTTTGGAGACGTTGCTTCTAATTTTGTGGGACTTTTACCCAGATGCAATGACATCTCAAGCCCTGTTGCTCAATGAAACCTATAGGGTTTATAAGCATAGCCGGTCTGACTAGCAACGATTTGCCTGGGCAGGCATAGATCCTCTAAGCGGTTTACCAGTAATCGTATCATGCAGCCCATGTATTTCTTTAAGCCCCGATGGACGGGGACTCGTATGTTCTTTGAGCAAACAGTGTAGACCCAGATCAGACGCCGAAGAATGCGGCGTCTGATCTGGGTCTGCACTGTTTGCCAATGTCCCAAAAAAGGAAGCTAGGCATATATGGGTTAATGTCTGCATACCATTGTTTTCCTTCATACAGATGTAATTTTCTGTATTGTTACAGTTGAGGTCTGCGAACTTCCCGTTTCTGTAAACCACCGTGCACTTTTCTGATGCCCCAAGATCGTTTGGTTCGAAGGCCCAGGTCCTATTTGAAGAAGAATAGCGATAACAGTAACTCAGTAATACATCGATTATATAGTGGGTTCATGTCTATTGCTTCAAAGAGGGGTTTCTTTCGACTCTCAGAAATGCAGCAGCAAACGGCGCAGATCCAGATGAGATTTCTCTATAAGATCCATTTCATCTGGATCTACACCGGTTGCCCAATCATTTATTTTGGTCTACATGAGTTAAAGGTTCCACGTATTTGGTATAAATGTGGGCTGCCCCCTTCCACATCAAAATGCGTTTTATCTCTGCTTTAAAATTGCTAGCATTTTTGCTTAACGGCGATACTAGATATATTAGTTGCAGGGGCGTAGCTACCTGTACGCAGATACGCACTTGCGTATACCATTAAAATATAGACGTAGAAGAAAAAGAAGTAGAAAAAGAAGAAGAAGACAAAAATAAGAAAAAGAAAAAGAAGAAGCTGAAAGAAGAAGAGGAAGAAGAAAAATAAGAAAATGAAGAAGATGATAATGATGATGATGATGATGAAGAAGAAGAAGACGGAAAATGAGGAAGAAAACTATGTGTCTAGAATATACAGAACGCTATTTAATAGCTAACATAGTTTCCTCTTTTGCCAGGGGGACCGCACTTACAGGAAAGAATTTGCTCCCTAAAGGGAGCAAATTCTTTCCTGTAAGAGCGGTCCCCATTTGGTAAACGGAGTTATTATTTTTAGTATTTTCTTTGGTTTGCGTACAAATGATTTTCTTCTAGCTACGCCCCTGAGTTGCATAGTTATGATCCAAAGGCAATGTCACTTACAAAGGATTCCATGATTGGTGTAAACAAAAAGCTATGAAGAACCGTTGGGTCACGGACCGAAATTGATACACCGTCCAGGTAGTCGTTAAAAGTGCTGGCAGTTACATGTTAGAGTTTCTAAGCTAAGAATTGCAAAAAGGGGTTCAATAGTTAAAGTTCATATCTTTAACACAGTATTACTTTTAAGGGGAATGGGAACACCTGACAGATTTTTCCGACATTTGTTTCAAAGCAAGACAACTTTCGGGACTTTCTGTTCGCTTTTCTATAAGCCCTGCCCCGCTGAAAAATGGGTCTACTCTTTAAGGAAAGAATTTGCTCCCCAGGGGCAAATTCTTTCCTTTACGAGTTGACCCCTATTGAAACAGGAGACAAAAATAAGTTTGCAGGAGTTGTTTCCCCTTAAACTAATATAAAATATGTATACCACTCTGCTACTAATATATCATAGTATTGCCTATTTTACATCAAAATACTATGTTTGAATGAAAAATAGAGAGAGAGAGAGAGAGAGAGAGAGAGAGAGAGAGAGAGAGAGAAGAGAGAGAAAGAGTGTAATAACTTTGAAAACTACAATACTACTTAAGAAGAATCTCAATATAACCGCGACTCCATTTTTATTTGTGTCATACAGTCTTTATTTCCATAAGCAACCATTAAAGATATGAATACAGACTTACAAACTAGAAATTTTGATCGGTGTTCCGTCCGTCCAGACAAAATGTCCTTCCTGTACCATGTCTGACATACCGATCCACCAAAGTTGCGACGTCATCCGCACCATAGGAAGCATCTTCTGGATATATACCTTTGAATGAAACGATACACTCGCACACTATGACAGACTGATCGAAGGCTTCGCTGCTCGCATGAAACGTCAATGTGCCCTGTTCCAGTCCTAGGCCGACCGACAATGGTTATAGATTGACTGTTTTGGGTTTAACGACACGTCAACAATTGTGATCCATTTTTTGTCGTGTCCTTGGGAAACGAAGAAAAAGAGATACAAGAGATTGTAGAGGAGTTAAAGTGAGGGACAGAGGAGAAAGAGAGAAAAAAAATGCAAGTGTAGAAACAGAAAACAAACAATATTCCCCCTCTACCCTTATCTGCTGCAAGGTCAACAGGAACAGGCCTTGCCCAACTGTAAACCAGTATCAGTTGAGCGCCGCAGTGACGCAAGGTACACGACACCTTTGCCTCACCCAGCCACCCAAAAGGTCATAGAGGTGCGTAGGCCTGAATGTGTACTCACTGGGCGGAGGACCTCAATGACGGGTTTTGGGGTCAATTATATGTCAACTGAGCCAAACTTACTTAGGTCGTGCTAGTCCTGTGGTTACGTCAGAGTGTTGTGTAAGGGGGTTATCTGTAAAAACCTGGACTGGACTAAGTTTAGGCAAACAGTGCAGATCCGGATCAGACAGGGTAAACAATGTTTATATAACATACAAGACATTCTGAGTTAAACGATTCTCCGTTCGCGACTACCTTTCCAAGTTTACGGGTCTCCGTTGCCTAGTGGGTAAGAGCGCTGACTCTTAATCATTATATCTCTCATCGCTGAGGTTCGAGCCTGGCTGGGCTCAGTTCTGCACCGGAAGGTCCGGTCGTTTTCTCCGCGATCTCTGTTTTTCGCCCTCCTTGGTTTAACGATCGGAGCCTTGTAAGTGAAATAGGGCCATAAAGTCAAAACCAAAAAATAACCTTTCCCAGCTCAGAGAACCGCCAGTGCTTTCAGGGCATTGATAACTCGTGGCGTAATTACATGTAACTCAAGCGATAAAAATCTACAATAAGACATGTACAGCCCACATTCACCCACATCATCAAAGTTTAATTGATTTTTGTTTGTTTGTTTGATTTGAGGTTTAACGTCCCCGTCAACACTGGAAAGTCATTTTGGAGACATTGCTTTTCATTTTGTAGGGGCTTTTACCCGACATTGAGATGAAATGACTTCTCAAGTCCTGCCGCCCAATGAAACCAATAGGGTTTATAAGCAGCATGGACTGTCCGACTCGCACCGCTTTGCCTGGGCAGGCGTAGATATTCTAAGCGGTTTACCAGTACTCGTGTGCAGGTTGGTTTCAGCTCTGCGTGGAAGCATCATGCGACCCATCTATTTCGTCAAGCCCCGATGGGCGGGGGCTCATTTTGGAGACGTTGCTTCCAATTTTGTGTGACTTTTACCCGACATTGAGATGAAATGACATATCAAGCCCTGTTGTCCAATGAAACCAATAGGGTTTATAAGCATGAACGGTCCGACTCGCACCGCTTTGCCTGGGCAGGCTTAGATCCTCTAAGCAGATTACCAGTACTCGTGTGCAGTCGGTTTCATCTCTGCGTGGAAGCATCATGCAGCCCAATCTGTCTCTTCAAGACCCTGTTGGCGGGGACTATTGTTAATGAAAGAACAAAGCGGTTGTTTGGTTTCTTTATACAGTAAAACTTCAATAACCCAAATACCTTTGGGGCCATGAAAATTTGTTCGACACAGGGTTAGTTCGAACTAGTGAGGGTAAATCATAACGTCAGGTTATGAGGCATAATGGAGACCGCGTAAGGATATGTTTACAATCTTCTTTAAAATAAAGGAATATTGTGTGTACTCATTAGAATCACCGATTCTAGGGAGTATACACAACAAAACTTCGATTCTAATGAGTACACACAACAAACGTTTAAAGATTTAATCAGGAAAACCTCCCTTTAATCAAATTTATGGATATAAATAACTGTACATAAATATGGGTGACTGGTACTATTTGGCGCACCATCACGTGAATAAGTCCGTGAAAATAACACGCCCTAAACCTGAATTTATATACAGAAAATTGTGGTTTACGGGGGTATACACTATTTTTCTTATTTCTGCTCCAAAACATAGGCTGTGTGTACTCGATATGAGTGAAATAATCTTGAAAGGGTGATTGAGGTGATGAAGGCCATTTGATTATTTTAAAAAAAAAAAAAACTTACCAATTCATCCTTAGTTTCAATAAATAAAAGATGTGACTTCAAGTTGGCGGCGGAAGTTCCTTGCAAAATGGTAGAGCATTTCTGATTGGCCTGCGACCACGTGACCAGATTCCATGGATCTCCAAATGGTACTAGGTGGTAACAACCAGTCTTGTAACTGAACCAGCCATTCAGGCACTGACTACCTAAATTAGAAGAAAAACTTGTTACGTGTGTACATGTATATTACAAATAATCTTTATAAATTCCTTTGGATTTCCTTTTGATTTCAATCAAATATGCGCTTTCCGTCAATCTATACGTTCGTCATCACGAAATACGCCTATCTAATTCTGAGCCCTCGAAGACCACGTTTATATACTAAAACTGGGGTTGATAGGGGTAAACCCTTGATTTTCTTATTTCTGCTCTAAAACATAGATTGCGGGTACTCGTAAGAACCGCCTCGATGAGGCGGTTCTAACTTGCATCCACAATCTATATTTTGAGCAGAAATACTCAAAATATTGCAATTTTCCTCTTAAATTTACGATACCCGGGAAGGGACATGATTTTTTTTTATTTTATAAGTTGTGCGCACAAGATAATATCTTGTGCAGACAAGATATTATCTTGTGACGACAACATATTATCTTTTGTGGACAAGATATTATCTTGTGCGGACAAGATATTATCTTGTGCGGACAACATATTATCCTGTGCGGACAAGATAATATCTTGTCTGCACAACATAATATCTTGTGCGGACAAGATATTATCTTGTGCGGACAACATATTATCTTGTGCAGACAAGATAATATCTTGTCTACACAAGATATTAAGTTGTGCGAACAAGATATTATCTTGTCCGCACAAGATAATATCTTGTCTGCACAACATAGATCTTGTGCGCACAAGATATTATCTTGTCCCCACAAGATATTATCTTGTCCGCACAAGATAATATCTTGTCCGCACAACTTCCCAAGATCTATGTTGTGCAAACAAGATAATATGTTGTGCGAACAAGATAATATCTTGTGTGCACAAGATATTATGTTGTGCGAACAAGATCATATCTTGTCCGCACAAGATAATATCTTGTCCGCACAAGATAATATGTTGTCCGAACAAGATAATATCTTGTCCGCACAACATAATAAAAATAAAAAATCATGTCCCTTCCCGGGTTCCGTATAAATTTCATTTTTTTTTTTTTTTCGTCGGTAAAAATTTACAATGTATTTGGATAGGCGTGTATTCGTTATGGTCAGGAAATGGTCAGGAAACCCGCTGGGGACCGAAAATACGAGCCTATAACCAATTGAACTTGGAATCTATCATGACTAATGGAAAGGTTTCTGGTTTCTAAGTGTCTAAAATGCTTCCCACTGTGCCGTGAAAAGGGGAGGTAACATGGGCTTGCTGAGGTGATGAAGGCCATTTGATTATTTTAAAATTCGAGCCTCGTCTAGAGAACACGTGAAAAAGCTTTGCTTCCAAAATGATTTTTATTCGATCATCACTATACAGTAAAATTCCGTTATTAAGACCACCTAAAATTAAGTCTAATTCTGCTTTAAAAAGCATATACATTGTATTTAGTAGGTTGGTGTTATTCTTTCTTTGTGTTTTCTGCATACTATGTCCTCTGGTCAGAGACCACATTTGGGACTGTTCAAAAGTGGTCTTAAAGACCACTTTTGAACTGCAACAAAGGTGGTCTTAATATAGGAATTTTTGCTGTATATCAATCTACCCAGAAGACATAAAAGGAGTAGAAAACGTCTTATCAACGTCGATGCAACATTGCATACACGTCGTTTACCTGCTAAGATGACGTTGATTTATCAAGAGTTGCGTCGATGGCTATGATTGTAGTTCTTGAGAACTGGAATGAAATATTTGGGTTGGCGCAAATGTTGATGAACTAACAAAGGACAAACGGGCGGACGTTCCCACTTTCAGGCATTTATTGGGGGTATTTCAGTATTTTCTATGTTAAAATACAACAATAAAACGTTAATAGTACTCAACAGCAGTCTACGGGGAGAATAGTGTAAAAAATTGGCCAATATATGCTAATGTGTGTGTCAAGAAAACGGAAGAAAGAACGGACGAACCGACGGAAAACTGGACTCCTATATCGCGCATTTTCTCTATCACGCAGGCGCGACCAACATACATGTACATGTACCTGTCGTGATACTGTACTCGCAGATATAGCTATATTTGTCCCCACATCTCTCATCACTTACTGCACCCTGATAATTGAGAGCCCCACAGTTCTCTAGGTGGTCCTTATCATCTGGCTCAACATTCCACTGGCTGAAATATATGGCAAATAATAATTCAGTACACATGTAAAATTCCACTACGAGTATTAAGCTACTTTCAGAGTGTGTGAGTGAGTGTTTGAGTTAAATTACGTCTCACCAACAGCTAAGGGCATACGGAGACGGGACCTCGGTTTAAAGACTCATTCGAAAGTCTTTAGAAGCCTGGGATCGATCCTGCGACCCATGGTTTACAAAGCAAGTAGAATAACCACTATACATGTACCACGGAGGCTTCTAAGCTACATTAAGATGAATTATGTTGTAAAAAGAATATTAAAACGGCTCCAGGTGTTATTTTTTTGTGTGTTTTCTGCACCCAGACTCCTTCAGTTAGAGACCCCACCTCCGTTTTCGTTTGGTTTTATGACCCTTTCAAGATTATTTCACTGATATCAAGCCGATCGTTAATCAGAAGTGGACAAAAACCGGAGTACCCGGAGAAATATCACCTGAAAACCAATGACTTTCCGTTGCAGAACTTGACGTCCGGCACATGTGACCCGAGCCAGGCTCGAACCACTGCGGTGAGAGACCTAGTGATTAAGAGTCACAGCTCTAATACACTAGGGAGACAACCTCTGGAACAGTTCAAAAGTGTTCTTAAAGACCACTTTTGAACAGTCCCAAAGGTGGTCTTAATATAGGAATTTTACTGTATTCATTATTTGCGGAACCATTTTAAATGTACACGCATATTCCCATGAAGCAGATCTTCTACAAACAAGATAAGACATAGAATCAAACCATTAGGGGCACTGGTGGGTCGATAGTCAGTGCTTGTAGGCTGGAAAAAACGGTTCTGAACCTTACTTAGACTGTTTCGTTTATAACCTTAACCCTTGACCTGCTTAATATTTATATATGCCACACCCACTTCTGATTATCAACCAATCAGATTACTCGGTGCAAATTATTGCAACAAATTCATAAACTGAATGACAAACAATGAAGATCCTGATCAGAACGCTTCAGAAGCCATCTGATCTGGATCTTCATTGTTTGAAAGATAAGACATATCCGGGCTCAGCAGGAAAAGGGTTAAATTCTTTGTAATGTTTAAATTCAAGTATTTCCAAAAAAGGACTTACACGAGACTCGGGTCCGCTTCAAGGGAGTTATCACCTTGTCCCCACACCCATATGCCTGTTGTTGTAAAGTCGTTGAGATCTGTCCACCATCTGGTCGCTTGTGTCTGATTCACAAATGCCACAACACTTTTCTGGAATTATAAACTGTAATATGTTACACAGTATTGGCCTCCGCCCATCGGGGCTTAAAGGAATAGATGGGCTGCATGATACTTCCACGCAGAGCTCAAACCGACCCGCACACGTGTACTGGTAAACCGCTTAGAGGATCTAAGTCTGTCCAAGAAAAGCGGTGCGAGTCTGACCGCCAATTCTTATAAACCCTATTGGTTTCATAGGGCGACAGGGCTTGAGGTGTCATTTCATCTCAGTATCGGGTAAAAGTTCCACAAAATTGGAAGCAACGTCTCCAAAATGACCTATACAGTGTTGACGGGGACGTTTAAATCAAACAAACAAACAAATGTTACACAAAACATGTATAGTTTATAGATTATATATTGCTTCATCATTGTGTAGAATGTATTTTCTAGTCCTTTGGGATCATTGATTCTACTGCTGAATTTTGAAAGTGTTTGAGGGTTTAGATGAAGCCTTATTGGCTGAAACTAGCTAGTCTGGCCCAGAAAAACGTGTACACTCTGCACTTTACATTCTGTAGTGTATACAATGCTTCCAATGGAACATATTATACTCGTAGTATAACAAGATACACTATTTTAAAAGACACATGGTATACAGCTTAAGATGTTGATCAGTTATTCGTGATTGTACCTTTATGTAAATTATATACGTTCTTTAAAACTCCTTAAACTAAATAAAGTAAAAATTTCGCTTCTAAGACCACCTAAAATTAAGACAAATTATGCTTATAAAGGATTATTTAAAAGGTTTCGGTTACTTTTTCTTTGCATTGTCTACACCCAGTGTCTCATCATTAGAGACCACGTTTGGGACTGTTCAAAAGTGGTCTTTAAGGGCACTTTTGAACAGTCCCAAAGCTGGTCTTTATATAGGAATTCACTGTAGTTCATCGAAATCTGTTAATTTCATGACCATATTTAGTTCAGATTACTGATTGGGTACAGAACCAGCACGCCAATGGAAAATGCTTTCTTACATAAACTGTATTCCGGAAACTTCGAGACAAATTAACTTTAAATCATTATTCAAATACATTGTAAATTTTACCAACAAAAATGAAAATTTGCAGATACAAAAAATCCGATATGTTTCATATTTTTGCTCAAAACATAGATTGTGGGAACTCGTTAGGACTGTCTTGGCTAGGCGGTTCTAACGAGTTCAAACAATTTTATGTTTTCGAGCAGAAAAAATAACGTATAGCCCTGTAAACCACTATATAAAAGTGGGGTTTACGGGGGTCAAAATTATTTAGGCGTTGCTTTCGTGATGAAAAATGCAATGTTAATGTCATGCTTTTGTTTTGTGGTCACTCATGAAACAGAGCAAGCACAGAAAAAATTCCACTATTAAAATTAAGACTAATTCTGCTACTAAAAGCTTATTTAGTAGGTTGCAGTTATTCTTTCTTCGTGTTGTCTGCATACAGTGTCTTCTAGTCAGAGACCACATTTGGGACTGTTCAAAAGTGGTCTTAAAGACCTTTGGGACTGTTCAAAAGTGGTCATAAAGACCATTTTTGAACAGTCCCAAAGCTGGTCTTAATATACGAATTTTATTGTATATGTACGAGTTGTGTTGATGTTGAATTCATCTATCACAGACTGTCGAATTCAACACCGATTGAGTCTGTAAACACTAGGCAATCGAACCGAAACAGTGTACGCAAGCTTGTCTTGATAAGAAGATTTTTGTTTTCAAGAAAATGATGTCACTAACCTCCCTTTACATTCAAAAATATGCTTTGTCTCCACCGTGAATATGGCTCAAAGGTTATCCTTTGGAAGCAAGGAACTTTACATTGAGGAGTACATGTATCAGCTTTTCTTGTTAACTGTTTCAGATTTTTATAAATATCATACTTACCTTTTTACTTTTTATATCTTCATAATTCTTCATGCCGTTTAACCATTAACCGCTTGACGCTTATGACCCACAAAGAAGGTTGACGCGTCGTTAAACACGAAATCATTATCATCATCATCATCATCATCATCATCATCATCAGCTTTTCTTGCCCAGACAAGCTACATATAGTTTCGGCCAATAAGGTCTCAGATATTTTCAAAATTGCACAAGGGAATCAATGCTCTAAATATTATATTATTATGAAAACATATCCGTGTGACATTGTGCACTGTTTCCTTATTCCAAAACCGTTATTTTTCTGATAAAGTTTTGTGATATTTTCCTTATTTATACTCCAAACATAGGCTGTTGGTGCCGTTAGAACCGCCTCAGGTTCTAACGAGTGCACAGCCTATGTCCTGGAGACAGGTAAACCCCAGTTTTCATTATATAAAGTGGGGTTTATAGGGATTTGTTAACGTGATGCACTATAATGAATTGCTCTCCAGGAGCAAATTCTTTCCAATATACACCGACCCCGCTTTCGGAAGGGCACTAAAATTGCTTCCCTAGAAATTAATGACGGAAATGATGTCATACATGTAAGTATTAATTTAATCATTATAGAAGGGATGATCACTAAAATACACCAGGTGATGATCACCCCGGGTTCACAGGTATATACATTATTTTTCTTATTTTCTTCTCCAAGACATAGGTTGTTGTTACTCGTTAGAACCGCGTCATCGCCTCAATGAGGCGGTTCTAACGAGCACCCACAACCTATGTTTTGAGATATAAATAAGTAAATGTAAACTATAACAACGTTTCATCAGAAAATTGACCGTTTTAGAGATGAAAAAGAAAGCACTATGTCGCACGGATATGCTTTCGTAACACCTTACCAGATCTTGAGCTCTGTATATTCTCAGCAAAACAGAATCTAGCTTCCAACACTCCTTCCTAGCGTCTGACCAGGACATCCGGGCATCGCTGAACCAGTAACAGAAACCAGAGTCCCCAGTTACCCATCCCTCGCCGCACCGAGACCCGGGGTCTGGCTGAGCTACAACAAAAACATCACACCTAAACCACTTTATAACGTTGTGCATTATTTGAAAATAACAAGGCTTAAAGCTGGATCAAAAAATGTTTACATTATATAGCAATAATGACAATAAATGGTCATTTCTCTATGTAATCTATATAAGTGTTGTTTTTTTTATTATTATTATTATGACACAACTGTTATACTGTGAAGGCCCATCATTATGTTCTACAGTCTGTTACAATGTTATTAATTAAGTAATTCCGTTTTAGCCCTTTACAAGTACAAGGTCTGCTGTACTGGTCCGAGGCCGAAGCCCGAGGGCCAATACAGCGTACATGTACCTCGGACTTGTATTTTATCAAATGACACAATTAAAAAAAACTGATTTTGATCTTTTGACCTCTCTTGACTTACGGTTAATATTGGTGTTACATGTAATGCGGATGACCTCTGATCAGTACAGGATAGTCAATTAATAGAGTGTATTACCACACTGTATATAAAGAAAACTGGCGATTACACTTTCTTATTTTCGCTAAAAATGGAATCTGGGTACATATACTTGCCAGAACCGCGGCGAAGCGGAACATCCACAATCTATACATGTAGATTAAAGGTAAAAGAAAGAAGTATCGCTGAAAAATACCTCACCTGTGTTGGGGTTCGAACCCCGACCGCTCGGATATGCTCTAAAAACGTTTGAGCTTTACACAATCTACCAAGGTACATGTACATGTAGGTAATCGACTTATGTTGGTAACGGAATGAGGAATCGCTTTAAACTCCCAATTTTTTTTTCTAAATACGAGGGTAGGCTGAAAAGTTCTGAGCCTGACCAAGAAGCAGGCATCAAACAGCCATGAAATTTTGTATTCATTTAAATCCAAACCTTTATTACCTGATTTGACTCAAATGAGTTCAAGTTTACCTGCAATAACGTAGACATTCTAGACTTTGAAAATTGATACTAGCACGTTTTTGAGAAAATGGACAAAATCTGGCATCGTGGTGCCATAAAGTACCTCCATAAAAAGGGGTTAGCTCCTAAGGACATTCATGCCGATAAGGTTGCTACATTAGGGGATGATGCTCCTTCGTATGCAACCGTAGAAGCCTCCGTGGTCGAGTGGTTACGCTACTCGCCTTGTAAACCAGGGATCGCAGGTTCGATCCCGGGCTTCTCCAGACTTTCGAATGAGTCTTTAAACCGAGGTTCCGTCTCCGTATGACCTAAGCTGTTGGTGGGACGTAAAACTGAAACACTCACTCACTCACTCGTATGCAACCGTGAAAAGGTGGGCAGCAAATTTTAAGATGGGCAAGGACAGCCTTGAAGATGATGACCGGAGTGGACGACCCACAGCGGTAACAATTGAGGAAACCATCAGCCAAGTGCACAGGACCGTGATGGATGACAGGCGTTTAACTGTGAATCAGTTAGCTAACACTGTTGGCATCTCCCGTGAACGAATAGAGAACATTCTACACAGTGAATTAGGAATGTCGACGGTTTCCACCAGATGGGTGCCACGGCTTTTGATGCCTGACCAAAAGTTGACCAGACTGAACCTGTCACAAGCCAACTTGGCTGTTTTTGAAGCAGACCAAGATGGTTTTCTTGACCGTTTTGTCACTCAGGATGAGTGTTGGTTCATCACTTTGAGCCAGAGACCAAAAGCACCCTGGCTCACCCCCTCCAAAGAAGGCAAAGGTCGTCTCCTCTGCAGGGAAGGAGATGACATCAGTGTTCTGGGATGCCAAGGGTATAATATTCATAGATTACCTTTAAAAGGGCAGAACAATTACATTTGTAATGGGGAATTATGCAGATCTGCTAAAACAATTGCGAAAAGCAATTAAGGCTAAACGACCCGGAAAATTGACAAAAGGGGTCTTGGTCTTTCAGGACAATGCGCCTGCTCATAAATCGGTTGTCGCAATGGCTGCTGTGCATGACTGTGGCTTCACACTTGTCGATCACCCTCCGTATTCACCTTATCTAGCTCCATCAGATTATTTCCTGTTTCCAAACATGAAAAAGCACTTGGCTGTGCAGCATTATCAGTCAGACGACGAGGTGATAGCTGCTGTGGAGGAGTTTTTCAGGGACCAAGATGAGACCTTCTATACCACTGGGATCCAAGGACTCCAGCATCGCTGGAGGAAGTGTGTGGACAGGAAGGGAGACTATGTTGAAAAATAAGGCACTTTCAGCATGGACAAACCATTGGATCTTGGTCAGGCTCAGAACTATTCAGCCTACCCTCGTATATGAATATCTTGGCAAAATTCTCTAGGGACTCAAGAATGAATTCGAAACTACCGTAGTAAATTACTTGTCGATGTTCGAGATAGCGAAGATATATGTTAGGTATATGTTACATGTTTTGTTGTTGTTTTTTATGTTGTTGTTGTTGTTTTGGTTTGGTTTTACGGCCCTTTCAAGAATATATCACTTATTTGGAACCGATCGATAATCAGAGGTGGGCGAAAACCGGAATATACCCGGAGAAAAATCACTTGACATTCCGTTGCAGAACTTGGCGTCTCACATGTGACCCGAGCCAGACTCGAACATACTTTACATGTTAAACAACCCCCAACAACTGTGCTAATGCTAACAATCCCCAAAACCGAATTTGGGGGTTTTCCAGAGTTAACACAGTCAAACTTCGAGGACTCAAAACCATATTCGGAACCTTGAAACTTTGTTCGAACTAGGCGTAGATCGAGCCACTGAGGACTACTTCCAGGAGGCATGAAAAGGAAGAAATTTGGACTATATACATGTCTGCTATGTGTAATCATTAGAATCGCCTCACTGACGAAAATATCCTAAATTTTCCCTCACTATTTCTCATGTAGAGAAATTCCCTAGGGACCCAAGTACTGGTTCGACTCAGCCATGGTAAACGAACCATCGGTGTTCGAGCCATCGAAGTTCTACTATAAATTAAAGAAGAACTGGATACCTTACCTAAGTCAGAGAGAAACGCCAAAGAGAAAATTAAAAGGCGGAAGTCCATTGTCCAGAAATTCACATAAAATGAAACAAAAGTGTCTGGCTCGTTCACTAATGAGTAGTCTATATCATTTAAACTGATATGAAACGTACTCAAAATAATCTCTTCTGCATATACATGATATAAAATGTTAGATAAGTTTGTGCAGACTAATGTTATTCTCATTGTTTAGTTTAAATAATGTGATGTCTGTCAATAGCATAAAGTCGGGAAATGTGCTTTTGTCAGACGTACGTCAATAGCACGAAGTCGGGAAATGTATACTATTGCCAGACGTCTGTCAATAGCACAAAGTCGGGAAATGTGCTATTGCCAGAAGTCGGTCAATAGCACGAAGTCGGGAAATGTACTATTGCCAGACGTCTGTCAATAGCACAAATTTTGATTCCACATTTACAGTTATACATATATCCAAAGACAAATAATGAATAAAAATGTTGAAACAACATAATAAAGGTCCTACATTAAGACCACATTCGGACTGTCCAGAAATTAATAAAATACGCAAAACTTGACCTTGACTGACTTAATGGCGGTGTAACGTAAAAAAAGTGGACCGTGAAAAAATGAGACATTTCCGCCACTGCGCATGCGCGTTGCTAAGTGGGCGTTAACCGATTGTTTAAGGCGGGGCTTACACGATAAACAAATCAATAGTCACATTTTCAATCCTCCTTGAATGAACTATTGCCCAGCCTGCCAAAAACATCGGACCAACGTCGGGTCGACAGCGATACGACGTATCAACGTCGATTCGCTCTCAGCCCCATATTGGCCGGCTATTGCGTAATAGCTGGGAAGTATATGATATACCATGCAATGAACGTTTCACCTCTGTGACTGTTACTGACATTTTGCTCTTGAACAGCAGTTGTCAATTTCTGGCGTAAAAATGTGCAGTGTGCTGGTTAACTGCTAACGCATAAGCCTGCCAAGAAAAAGTGTGGATAGGTAAACTGACGGCTCAAAATGACCCGAATGGTGTTGACTGGGCCGTTAAACTCCACTACAAGCAAAGAATTTTTTTTTTTTATTAAACCTCTACCTCTCCCTCTGTTTAGTTTAGTATTACACTTCTCTGAGTATTTCTCTAATCCATCTGGCAGAGGAATTATGATTTTGTTACCTTGAAAATTGTGTACAGGTGCCCCAAAAAAAGTATCGATGCATTTTAAAGTAACATTAACAACGAGAAGATCCTGCATATGCTGAAGTATAACGAAACATCCTCACTCTGAGTTATGTAGACGAGGTATTGATCAGTACATTTGAGAAACCCTAAATTTGCAGCCTGTGTGGAAAAGGAGATAGACGTATAAAAAGTAGATAAGGCATCAATCCGTGAAAAAAGTGGACATGCGTGAAAAAAGTGGACATAAAGAAATGCAAAAAAAAAGGAATGAAAAAAGATGGATGTGCGTGAGAAGGGTTGAAAAGGTACCAGTCCGTGAAAGCAGAAGATGTGCGTAAAAAGGATAATCCTGAAGAAAAATGTACACTGACAAGAAAGAAAAATAGATAAGGCACCAATCCGTGAAAAAAGTGGACATCCGTGAAAAAAGTGGACATAAAGAAATGCAAAATAAAGGAATGAAAAAAAAGAAGATATGCGTGAAAAGGGTTGAAAAGGTACCAGTCCGAGAAAGAAGAAGGTGCGCGTGATAAGGATAATCACGAAGAAAAATGTAGACTGACGTGAAAGAAAAACAGATAAGGCAACAATCCGTGAAAAAAGTGGACATGCGTGAAAAAAGTGGACATAAAGAAATGCAAAATATAGGAATGAAAAAAGAAGATGTGCGTGAAAAGGGTTGAAAAGGTACCAGTCCGAGAAAGAAGGAGAGGCGCGTGAAAAGGATAATCCCGAAGAAAAATGTACACTGACGTGAAAGAATAGCAGAAAAGGCATCCACGTGAAAAAAGTGGACATGCGTGAAAAAAGTGGACATAAATACAAAGAAAAGGAATGAAAAAAGAAGATGTGCGTGAAAAGGGTTGAAAAGGTACCAGTCCGCGAAAGAAGAAGATGTGCGTGAAAAGGATAATCACGAAGATAAATGTACACTGACGTGAAAGAAAAATAGATAAGGCAATAATCCGTGAAAAAAGTGGACATCCGTGAAAAAAGTGGACAGAAAGAAATACAATGAAAAGGAATGAAAAAAGAAGATGTGCGTGACAAGGGTTGAAAAGGTACTTGTCCGTTCAAGAAGAAGATGTGCGTGATAAGGATAATCAGTTATTAATCACGCAGAAAAATGTACACCGACGTGAAAGAAAAATAGCTAAGGTAACAATCCGTGAAAAAAGTGGACATTCGTGAAAAAATGTGGACATAAAGAAATACAAAGGAAAGGAACGAAAAAAGAAAAGGTGCTTGAAAAGGGTTGAAAAGGTACCTGTCCTTGAAAGCAGAAGATGTGCGTGAAAAGGATAATCACGAAGAAAGATGTACACTGACGTGAAAGAAAAATAGATAAGGCAACAATCCGTGAAAAAAGTGGACATCCGTGAAAAAACTGGACATAAAGAAATGCAAAATAAAGGAATGAAAAAAAGATGGATGTGCGTGAAAAGGATTGAAAAAGTACCAGTCCGTGAAAGCAGAAGATGTGCATGAAAAGGATAATCCCAAAGAAAAATGTACACTGACGTGAAAGAAAAATAGATAGGGCACCAAACCGTGAAAAAAGTGGACATCCGTGAAATAAGTGGTCATAAAGAAATACAAAGAAAAGGAATGAAAAAAGAAGATGTGCGTGAAAAGGTTGAAGAGGTACCTTTCCGTGAAAGAAGAAAATGTGCGTGATAAGGATAATCACGAAGAAAAATGTACACTGACGTGAAAGATAAATAGATAAGGCAACGATCCGTGAAAAAGTGGACATCCGTGAAAAAAGTGGACATAAAGAAATGCACAATAAAGGAATGAATAAAGAAGATGTGCGTGAAAAGGGTTGAAAAGGTACCAACCCGAGAAAGAAGAAGATGCGCGTGATAAGGATAATCACGAAGAAAAATGTACACTGACGTGAAAGAAAAACAGATAAGACAAAAAATCCGTGAAAAAAGTGGACACCCGTGAAAAAAGTGGACATAAAGAAATACAAAGAAAAGGAGTGAGTTATTATGCAAGATTATGATATTGGTGGCTTAAAAATGCTGAATTTAAATAATTATATGACTGCCTTAAAAGCAACTTGGATAAGAAGATTGATTACGAAAGATTCTAAGTATAAACATATTTTTGAAGTAAATCATTGTAATGTCGATACACTATTAAAGCGTGGAATGGAATTTATAAAGTTTTTAACTTTAAAAAACAAAAACGAATTTTGGAATAATGTTTTACATTCATGGATCGAGGTAAACAAATCGATTAAAGTAAAAACTAAAGAAGACATATTGTCAGTAAACTTATGGGATAATAAAGACTTAAAGATTAATAATAAAACTGTTTTTTACAGAAGATGGTTTGACAAGAATATTTTGTATATCAAAGATATAGTAAATACGGATGGAACTATTTTAGATTTTAATACATTTACACAAAAATTTAATATTAATATTAATTATTTGGAATATTTTGGTGTTGTTTCTGCGGTACTACATTTTATAAGAAAACAAAACATATTACTTAGTACATTGATTTTAACAAATTGTTATTTTCCATGGACTATTAAAGAAATAATGAGAGATACTAAAGGTTGCAGAAATATTTATAAAATACTGAATGAAAAAATAATACCATCTAAAAGCCAACGGAAATGGACAGAACTTTTTCAGAACATAGAACTTAACTGGAAAAATATTTATAAAACACCAGCTATTGTCTGTAACAATACAAAACTACACTGGTTTCAATACAGAATAGTGCACAGGATTTTAGCAACTAACGATTATCTTTTTAAAATACATGTTAAAAATGATAACCTTTGCAGTTTTTGTCGATCATTCCCAGAAACGTTAGAACATCTATTTTGGAACTGTCAAATAATTTCGGAATTTTGGGAAAGAATAGAAAACTGGATTAATGAAAGAAATGAGTGCACTATTAGTATAACTATGTACAATGTTTTTTTTGGAACATCAAAAATTCAAGAAATAAATAAACCAGCCAATCATATCATCATATTAACAAAGTATTACATTTATAAATGCAGAATTAATGGTGCCCGGCTCAATTTTACAGTTTGGAAAAATGAGATAAAAAATTCCTTATTATTAGAAAAAATGAGGGCGGTCAAAAACAATAGGATTGAAAATTTCTTTAAGATTTGGGGAAAATGGACTGTCCTTTTCGAAACTAATGGGTAAAGAAGTGTTTTACAAATTTTCAGTCCCGACACGGAACGACTCGATAATAGTATTTGGTAGTTTAGCCCTTTTTGTGCCGGATGGAATCTTTCACCTTATATATAGTGGAAGTCCGTTTCGGGGTTTGTGGGTGCCGGGTTTTGTTTTCTTGAAAATTTATTCCGAAAATAGCTGACCTTTCTACAAACAGTATTGGCCCTGATTTGGACGCCACGCTGTGTGGCGTCTGGTCTGGGCCTGCACTGTTTGCCAAGGTACCCGTTCTGGGGTTTCCGGTACAGGAGGGGTTAAATAACATATCATAAAATGTATCTGCTAATCAGCATCTGCAATGCCTTTGGTTAGTTCTGTACTATAGATTTAAAAAACTAGTTTGATTATTTAAACCTGCAGATATGATAATTCATATAGATGTAACCGTCTTGAAATGTGCTATGTTACATGTGCATATGTTTATATTGTATGTGTCGTCAGAATTAATAAAAAAAAAAAAAAAAGAAAAAAAAAAGAAAAGGAGTGAGTGAGTGAGTTTTATTTTTGCGTCCCACCAGCAGCAATTGTGATACGGAGACGGGACCTCGGTTTAAAGACTCATCCGAAAGGCTGGAGAAGCCCGGGATCGATCCTGCGATCCCTGGTTTACAAGGCGAGTAGCGTAACCACTGCACCTCGGAGGCTTCTACAAAGAAAAGGAATGAAAAAAGGATGATGTGCGTGAAAAGAGTTTAAAAGGTACCAGTCCGTGAAAGCAGAAGATGTGCGTGAAAAGGATATTCACGATGAAAAATGTACACTGACGTGAAAGAAAAACAGATAAGGCAACAATCCGTGAAAAAAGTGGACATGCGTGAAAAAAGTGGACATAAAGAAATACAAAATAAAGGAATGAAAAAAGATGGATGTGCGTGAAAAGGGTTGAAAAGGTACCAGTCCGCGAAAGCAGAAGATGTGCGCGAAAAGGATAATCCTGAAGAAAAATGTACACTGACGTGAAAATAAAATAGATAAGGCACCAACCTGTGAAAAAAGTGGACATCCGTGAAAAAAGGGGACATAAAGAAACACAAAGAAAAGGAATGAAAAAATAAGATGTGCGTGAAAAGGGTTGAAAAGGTACATGTCCGCGAAAGAAGATGTGCGTGATAAGGATAATCACGAAGAAAAATGTACACTGACGCGAAAGAAAAATAGATAAGGCAACAATCCGTGAAAAAAGTGGACATCCGTGAAAAAAGTGGACATACAGAAATGCAAAATAAAGGAATGAAAAAGGAAGATGTGCGTGATAATGGTTGAAAAGTTACCAGTCCGAGAAAGAAGAAGGTGCGCGTGATAAGGATAATCACGAAGAAAAATGTACACTGACGTTAAAGAAAAATAGATAAGGCAACAATCCGTGCAAAAAGTGGACATCCGTGAAAAAAGTGGACATAAAGAAATACAAAGAAAAGGAGTGAGTGAGTTTTAGTTTTTCGTTCCACCAACAGCTAAGGTCATATGGAGACGGGACCTCGGTTTAAAGACTCATCCGAAAGGCTGGAGAAGCCCGGGATCGATCCTGCGTTCCCTGGTTTACAAGGCGAGTAGCGTAATCACTGCACCATGGAGGCTTCTAGAAAGAATAGGAATGAAAAAGAGAAGATGTGCGTGAAAAGGGTTGAAAAGGTACCAGTCCGCCATGCCCTGTTTTGGTAAAAACCTTAAAAAATCTTCATTTCCGGAATCACTTGACTGATTGTCTTGAAACTTGGTTTATAGCATCAGGTGATTGAGTACTACCAATTTGCACAGGGCTCAGGGGAGCGACCAGGACTTCATGGGCCTCATGTTTTTTGTTTTGTGTTGTTTTGCTTTGATTTTTCTGCGGCTTTTCCCTCTGTTTCTGTCGAATGAATGTGCACTGTACCGGTCAACCAATGATGTGCATGTCTGCCCAAGGTAAGATGGCCTGCTCGGCATTGTCTCAATGGTGGTGACAAGGCCGTTAAACTTCACACAAACTGCCGAACAAAAACCCCGCCCATCAGGGTTGGCAGAATAGATTGGGCTGCATGATGTTTCCATGCAAGGCTGAAACCACTGGTAAGCCCCTTGGAGGGTCTGAGCTTGCACATGTCAAGTGGTGCGAGTCGAACCATCCGTACATATTAACCCTATTGGTCTCATTGGGCGGCAGGGCTTGAGATTACATTAGATCTCTATGTCGGGTAAAAGTAGCAACGTCCCAAATATGACCTATATAGTGTTATATACAGTCGAACTTCGATGGCTCGAACTCGCCGGGACCGCCGTAAAAAGTTCGAGCCATCGGTAGTTCGAGCCATTGGAGTCCAACTCGGCAAGATCCATCTTTGTGAACTATGATTTTTTATCACAGCTGCGGCGATTTTGGTGACTTCCGGTACATTTATCGGTCATAATTTAAGCCACGTAGTATACCTTTTGCACTTTCACGTAGTATACCTTACTTATGATACTGATCACGCGCCTGCGTGACTTGATCGTTAAAATTGGAATTTTTAAAAAGGTAATTAGTGCGAGCCATCGGTGGGATTTTACATAGAAAATGCACTCTATGGACCAGGCTTAGAGTTCGAGGGTTCGAGCCATCGTGGTTCGAGCCAAGGGTGGCATGTTTAGTTAAAATGAATAGGGATTTTGCCGGGACTGAAAAGTCAGTTCGACCCAAACGTGGTATTCGAGCCTTCCGAGTTCGACCCATCGAAGTTCGACTGTAGTCGCTTCTACTTTAGGACTAAGGCAAATGGCACAGACCCAGGTCAGACGCCGCGTTAACGTCGTAAGCTAAACGTTTCTTTCAGGACTGGTAAACAGTGCAAACCCAGGTCAGACGCCGATTAACCCGTATTAGCCTGGCATATCAAATTTAGACCATAGACTAACAGTTCCGATGCCGCAAAATATGTTATTTGATCGGGTGCTTCACTTTTTAGTCACGATGCTTCCACGCAGAGCGGAATCCGGCCCGCACACTAGTACTGGTAAACCGCTTAGAGGATCTAAGCCTGTCCAGGAACCGCGGTGCGAGGCGGACCGTCCATGCTAATAAACCCTTTTGGTTTCATTGGGCGACATGGCTAGAGATGTCATTTCATCTCAGTGTTGGGTAAAAGTCCAACAAAATTGGAAGCAACGTCTCCAAAATGACCTTTACAGTGTTGACGGGGACGTTAAACCTCAAATCAACCAACCAACACGAGGTGAAGATTTACGCCCCGCCCATCGGGGCTTGGAGAAATAGATTGGGTTCATCATGCTTGCACGCATAGCTGAAACCGACCGCACAGGACTACTGGTAAACCGCTAAGAGGATCTAAGCCTGACTACGCGAAGTGTTGTAAATCGGAACGTCACCTATATATAAACCCTTCTGGCTTGTTCAGGCGGCAGGGCTTGAGATGTCATTTCATATCAATGTTGGGTTAAAGTCCCACAAAACTGAAGCCACCTCTCCAAAATAACCTAAATAGTGTTGATGGGGACGTAAAACACTAATTCAAACAAAGAAAACATTAGGGAAAAAGACGTGTTATGAGCAAGAACCATAACTCCGGGTGTCATGGTATTTTAGTTATCATCCCTGAGAATATAATCTTGGCAACACAATATCTCTAACACCTTTCTTTATGTTAACAAGATCGTGAAATTAAAACCCTCTAAACCTCACTTTATTTAGAGAAAACTGGGGTTTACAGGAGTATAAGTTATTTTGCTTTTTTTCTGTTCTAAGACATAGGTCATGGGTACTCGTACGAGCACCCGCAACCTATTTTAGGAGTAAAAATAAGACAAATATCACTTATTTGCATGGAAAAAAATTTGCACGGGTGTGTCATCGTAATGTAAGAATAATGATGAGTTGTTGTACAGTTGTACAGGAGGTTAAGAAGGTGTGCGTGCGTGTGTATGTGCGTGCGTGCGTGCGTGCGTGCGTGCGCGTGTGTGTGTGTGTGTGTGTGTGTGTGTGTGTGTGTGTGTGTGTGTGTGTGTGTGTGTGTGTGTGTGTGTGTGTGTGTGTGTGTGTGTGTGTGTGTGTGTGTGTGTGTGAATTCGGGTTAAAGTCGCTTTCAACAATTTTTCAGTCATATCACGACGGTGTCTGGTTGTGACAGGGAGCTCAATGCTCACTTTTATAGTGCTGTCTCACTGAAGTATCATGTCCCTGACACCTGATGCTTCTTCTAATACATGCTGCAAAAGAATACAAAAGAAACTGATGTGTTACCGACTTTAAAACTGAAAGTGACTTGGTGGTGGTGTCTGTTCCATCTGCAAATGCTGTTACAAGGAGAACTCACCTTAAAGCTCGCTAACAGGGCGAATGAGGGGAGGTAACTGCCAGACTACACGATAATTAAGCAAATAGCAATCCGATAAAAACGTATCTAAGGTAGGCGGAGCAAATGTGTTGCGCATGCGCAGTGGCGGAAATGTCTCATTTTTTCACGGTCCACTTTTTTTACGTTACAGCGGAGTTGCTTGAATATCGGATGGTCTTAGAAGCGGAATTTTATTTATTGTACAGTAGAACTCCGCTATTAAGTCCATCCGCCATTAAGACCGGTCTCTATAATCGGGGACTTTTACTTGATATTGTATTTTTTATTTGAGGCTCTACGTCCCCGTCAACACTCTTTAGGTCACTTTGGCGACGTCCCTTCCAATATTGTGGGACTTTTACCCGACACTGAGATGAAATGGCAAGTCGATCCCTGCCGCCCAATGAAACCAATAGGGTCTCTGTGCATTGGACTCGCACCACTTTGCCTGGACAGGCTTAGACCATCTAAGCGGATTACCAGTACTCAGGTGCAGTAGGTTTCAGCTCTGCGTGGAAGCATCATGCAGCCCATCTATTTCTTCAAGTCCCGATTGGCGGGGGCCGCCATAACGGTAGTAGTAGTAGAAGTAGTAGTCGTAGTAATAGTAGTAGTAGTAGTAGTAGTAGTAGTAATAGTAGTAGTAGTAGTTTGTTTGATTTGAGGTTTAACGTCCACGTCAACACTGTAAAGGTCATTTTGGAGACGTTGCTTCCAATTTTGTGGGACTTTTGCCCGACATTGAGATGAAATGACATCTCAAGCCCTGTCGCCCAATGAAACCAATAGGGTTTATTACCATGGACGGTCCACCTCGCACCACGGTTCCTGGACAGGCTTAGATCCTCTAAGCGGTTTACCAGTACTAGTGTGCGGGCCGGAGTTAGCTCTGCGTGGAAGCATCATGCAGCCCATATATTTCTTCGAGCCCATATGGGCGGGGGCTAGTAGCAGTAGTAGTAGTATAGAGCATGTAGTAATAGAACAAGAAGTCACGAAAAAGTAGTAGTAGACCCTGAAAGAAGAAGATGAAGTTACGTTGTAGTAGCAGAAAGAAGAAGAAGAAGAAGAAGAAGAAGAAGAAGAAGAAGAAGAAGAAGAAGAAGAAGAAAAAGACGAACAAGAAGAAGAAGTCACAAAATATTGATGTCCCTATTAAAACTGTGCCTCGCAGAACACCTATATGAGCCAGCGTGCGACAAAACCTTCAATGACACTGTCACCCAACGAAGACTCAGATCAGCCTGTGCATCCGCGCAGTCTGATCAGAGTCTTCGTTGTGCGCTCTAAGGATAGCTAAGGGCCCAATGCTCCTTCATGCAGCAAGAGAAGTCTCTGGTTAGACTATATGGATGCGCAGGTTGATCTGATACTTCGCTGGGCGCACATGTAAGTTGTAGGAAATGCTGTGTCCCGGCTCATATTTCTTCATCTCACAGTTATCATTCTTTAGGGAGCACTTAATACCTTTCTGTAACAGCGGTTCCCAATTCATCATGTTCTAAGGCGCGACATTTCTAGAATTTCCATTAGATTGCATACACAACTGGCTTCTATCAAACACACAGTCTGATCAGCATTGTCCCTGGTCCTTTGACCCCATAGACATGTTCCTTTCGTGATGCGGCTCATTTAAGGGGAATGAACTCACCTTCAGATGAGGCAACACTTATATTGGGAATTTTACCACGCAAAAATGAAAAAATCCAGATCAAAATTCTAATATCTTTCCACATTTCTGCTAAAAACATAGATTGAGGGTACTCGTTAGAACCACCTCGAGCACAAAAAAGGAAAACAATATATACCCCAGTAAGCCCCAGTTTTACTACATAAAAGTGCTGTTTAAGGGGTAAGATTGTTTTCCTGCTGTTTCGCTTGTATTTAGTTTCCAACTCTTCAAGATTTTGTTTGATTTTGTTTGTTTGATTTGAGGTTTACATGTACCGCCCCCGTCAACACGGTATAGGTCATTTTGGAGACAGTGCTTCCAATTTTGTGGACTTTTTACCCGACATTGAGATGAAATGACATCTCAAGCCCTGCCGTCCAATGAAACCAATAGGTTTATAAGCATGGGCCGACTCGCACCGCTTTGCCTGGGCAGGCTTAGATCCTCTAAGTGGTTAACCAGTACTCGTGTGCGGGTCGGGTCGTGTAAGCATCATGTAGCCCATCTATTTCTTCAAACCCCGATGGGCGGGGCCGCTCTTCTAGGTAAGAATGTGCCCATTGCCAACTCTTAAAGGAAAGAGTTTGCTCCGAATGAGTAAGAGTAACTCAGTCACACGCGCGTCTGAATGGCGATCAAAAGGCCCGCCGCATTTTTTTAGAAGGTTCTCTCTCTTCCGCTGCCCCGAAGTGCATGGTTAGGGATATTGATTGACATGGTACACGTATGACAATATTAGTGTTGACTGGCCGTTAAAGTCTGACAAAAAATCTTTAGAGGTAGCCCCCACGGAGGGTTTTGATCAAGAAAGTTATCTCCCTTTGAAAAACGGCAGAAATACGACAGGTGTTACCACCATTCCTCACCAGAATAGAATCGATTTATCGCATATATAAAACTTAAGCTTCTTTTGAGATCGAGAAGCATAACATCGGTTTTCAACTCTAATTTAATACTCTAGTCGGTTTTTCCATACCAAGGAAACGACGACGACGACGACGGACAACAACGAAGGAGAACAAGAACAAGAAAAAATCACAAAATAAGACGGCCTCGGTAGCTCAGTCGGATGCGTGTCTGACTGATCAGCAGCAGTACTCGGGTTCGATAGCTGCCGGGGTCGGTAACTTTGTTTAGTGGAGATTGATCATAAAATCTTTTCTACAGTCAATCTCTCCCTTCCGCTGATTCAAGAAGGACAGTTGTCAGTTTCTGGCGAAAGAATATGCTCTGTACTGGTTAACCATTTACGTATACATGTACGCCTACCCAGGAAACGTGTTGATTGATAAACTGACACCGCTTAAAAAAGACCTAAAAGTGTTGCCTTGACTGTTAATTAAACTAAAATACAAACAAACGCGTATGCCTGCATCTGTTAAAAGCAATTCCATTACTTACAATATACATGCATGACATTTAATTCTCACTCAAAAGTTTTAAGCAACAACCTTTTTTCCTGGAATGGTCCCCATCACGAAAACACGCCTATATAAGTTTGACCCCATTGAACCCCACTTTTATATAGGAAAACTGGGGTTTCCGGGGGTTTACCGTATTTTTCTTATTTCTGTTCTAAAATATAGATTGTGGGTACTCGTTAGAACCGCCTCAATGAGGCGGATCTAACGAGTGCCCATAATCTATATTTTGAGCAGAAATAAGAAAAATGCCACAATTTTTCATCATAAAATTTTCATTTTTTCGGCGATAAAGGTGGCAATGTATTTGTACAGGCGTGTTTGCGTAATGCTTTTCTTAACTTCCGTATCCTGCAACGACTTGATAATAAGTTGATAAGGAGACCCAGAGATGAAGAGATGCGGGTATTCTCTTTATCTTCTATCAGGACACAAGATAACTGCAGCGTTGTACAAAGGGTGTATTGTTTGCATACCCGTTACGAGAACACCCAGCCTGAACATCGTAAAATCCTAACATTTCGGACGCATGTAAGAATGTTGTAATTCACCTAAAATGAACACTGTGATTTTAAAAAAAATAGATCAGCTCTAGCTGTGATTTGTTGAGTAATAAATCACAGTTTGGAGGTCAGTTGTAAAGTAGACAAATCACGCGCGCGGAGCGCTGTGTTAGAATCTGTCATAATACATATACATGTATTTACATAATAATTATTATGATGGTTAACAGTGTAGGTCCTGATCAGAATAAGCCTTTCAGCGGCACAATAGCGGGATTTGGGTCTATCCTATTTGGTCAGGTCTGTCTGTTCGGAAATCTAGGACCATTAAAGCACTCAGATCAGACTGCGTGGACGCAAAGGCTGTACTGAGACACTCCAAACATAGGTCGTGGATGCTTGGAGCAGAAATAAGAAAAATAATGTATACCCCTGTAAACCCTCTTTTCTCGATATAAAGTGGGGATTACAGGGAGACAATGTTTTGTGCCTTCCTTTCCTGCTGTGGGAAAATGCGGCTCTCTAAAAATAAGTCTTCTCTTAAAGGAAAGAATTTGCTCCTTAATGAGGAAATTCTTTCCTTTAAGAGAAGACCCTTATTGGTAAAAGTGTCATATTTGCCTCCCGTGCAGATGTAACCATTCCCCATAAGACTACATAGAACTAGCCCAAACAGACCCAGACGTAGACAGCTATGCTGGAAGATTTTAACGCATTTTCTTTCTTCCTCCCGCCTATACTGATGATATATTATTTCGTTGGACAGTATACATACAGATCAGTTTCATTTTGTGTTTTTCGACAAATTTCTAAGGAACCCTGGAAGGGACATACAATTTATTTTAATATATTGTGCGATCAAGATAATATCTTGTGCGCGCAAGATATTATCTTGTGCGAACAAAATATATTGTGAGCACAAGTAATTATCTTGTGCGCAGAAGATAATATCTTGTTCGCACGACTTAATATCTTGTGCGCACAAGATATCATCTTGTTTGCACAACATAGATCTTATGCGGACAACATAATATCTTGTGCGCACAACTTATTATCTTGTTCGCACAACATAATATCTTGTGCGCACAAAAATACGCTTACGCGCACAAATTATTACCTTGTTTACATAACATATTAACTTGTTTGCACAACATAGATCTTGTGCAGACAACATAATATCCTGTGCGCACAAGATATAATCTTGTTCGCACAACTTGATATCTTGTGCGCATAACATAATATCTTGTGCGCACAAGATATTATCTTGTTAGCACAATTTTATCAGACGTATAATATATCATGTTGTCCGCACAAGATCTAGGTTGTGCAAACAAGATCATATGGGAACCAATGATTTCGAAAATGTAAATAGAATATCGGTGCTAAATTTCTTAAAAAATGTGATTCTTGAGGAAGTTTTTTGGATTGAATATGATGATGGACACTCAAGTAAGATTTGAACTATAGATATCTGGAAAAAAATGTCACAAAAATATCAAGCTTTGTGAAATATTGAAAGTTTTGAACATGACAATGGCATTGCATTGTGTGTATTGTACTGTGTCAAGCTGTAGACATGCTAAAAGCTAGCTCAAACTGTTCTAATATGAATATTGAGAATATCTGACCATCTGACCATATGAAAGCATTTCATAGTATATCGTAGTATTTCGTAGTATTTCGAGTCAAATTGAAAGATAATATGATGATACGCTGATGAATGCTGATATTCTGATATGATTGTGCTTGAGAATTTAGAATTTAGAATAAGTACTGATCGAATGGGAACAAAATGAACTTATGTTGTATATACAATGCCATATCAGTGGAAACCGAAACGGGTGAACTTCGGCAAAAAGCGCAAGAATAAACCCACTCCATCTCCAACTTCAGCTGATAAAAAAACTAAAAAGCATAGACTATCTCGAAATTTTGTAGCTGCCAAACGAAATCTCAAAAATTACGATTCCGACAGCGCACATACTGAGGAAATAGAAGGCGAATCTGCAGATGAGCTCTTGTCTGACTCCGACTCTTTGTGCTACCAAAATAGACCTAAACAGCCTTACACGGACAGCGATAACGGTGATAACACCGGTGATTTCGATTCTTTAGCTGCAGTTATGCAAGGTGAAGGTGACATGGAGGAGGTGATGGCTACCCAGCCACCGTCGCAGTCTCTATTACAAGACCACGTTGTCGGAGGCTCTATAACGTCTTCTATGCCAGGTGTTTCTGTGGTGCCACACCCAATGGTGATGATGGGGGGTGGCATGCCCTCTCCTATGACACCAGTGACGGGCGCGGGATTCTTTGGTCCTGGTCCTACAGCACCTGGTCATATAGTTCAAAACAGTCTGACGGACGAAGACATTCTACGAGTAGCCCTTAAGGTAAAATCATTGATGATCTCAGAAATAGATCACTTGATTAAACTCAAGGTTGACGAAGCAACATCGGATATGAAAAACGACATACAAACGTTGAAAAATGACAACAAAAAGCTCAAAGATGACATAAGTAAATTAGAGAAGAAGTGCTCAATGAATATAGATGATTTGGAGCAATATAGTAGACGCTCCTGTCTTCGAATAGGTGGCTATAAGGAACGAGTCAGCGAAAACACGGACGAAATAGTGCTTAAAATTGCGAAAGACCTGAAGGCGGACGTCAAAATAGAGGACATCAACCGTAGCCACCGTGTTGGTCGCCCCCGAGAACCGAACCCGAACTCCGATGAGCCCATTAAACCACGAGAAATAATAGTTAAATTCTCTCACACAAAGGCGCGAATGGAACTCTTGAGGGCAAGGGCCATTCTTCGAAAGAAGAAATCTGAAATCTTCATTAGTGAAGACCTGACTGCCGTGAGGAAATATCTCGCGTACAAGTGTCGTGTGCTACGCCGAAATGGTAAACTGAAAAAAGTGTGGATATACAATGGGAATGTTTATGTAAAACAGAATGATGATGAGCAGGTTCAGATATCTTGTGCATCAGATGTGGAAAAATACTAACCCATTGTATGCCATGGACTCTTCCATTGCTGTTTGCTGGACAAGTCCATTTGTCATCTAAGGGGTGTCAGGCTTATTCTTTCGTTATTATTCTATTTGTTCATGAAAGGTAAATGGCAAATAGTGCAGGCCCTGATCGGACGCCGCGTTCTGCTGCGTCTGATCTGGGCCTGCACTGTTTGCCAAGGTACACCCTTAGGGTTCATTACGCAAACACGCCTATTCGAATACTTTGCCACCCTTATCGCCGTAAAAATGAAAAATTTATGATGAAAGATTGTGATATTTTTCTTGTTTCTGCTCAGAATATGGATTGTGGGCACTCGTTAGTACCGCGGCGGTTCTAATGGGTGCCCAGAATCTGTGTTTTGGAGTGGGAAAAGGAACAATAAAGTACACCCCCGGAAACCCCAGTTTTACTATGTAAAGGTGGGGTTTAAGGGTGTCAAAATTATATAGGAGTGTCTTCGTGATGTTCCCGCATGCGACGGGTTAAGGCATACGGTACTAACAGGCACAACATGATTGGGTTCACGGTGTTTACTATTGAGGCGAGGATTCTGATCGGCCCGTCTGATCGGGTTCTCCGTTGTATGCCTCATTGGTAATAAACTATAAAATGTGACATAACGAGGCTGTCGATGACGCTGGTCAGACTGCACAGATATGTAAGCTGACCTGCGCCTTCGATTAGCGTATACGGTTGATTCTCGATATCTTAAACTCCAAGTGATTGGAATATTTGGTTTGCGATGTCAGAAGTTGGAAATATATGTGAATGGTGTTGAAATATAAAGGGTCATGCATAGTGGTCGTAGGCAGGTCCATACATATTCATTATACTTGTACTTTTCTGGCATGGAATGGACGGAATCAATTCTCACTTACTGTATGTTATTGTAATCGTTGACTGGTTCCATGGAGAGTCTCCCATGTTTATTTATTTGGGCACTTCCTATTTTGGGGTGACACTGACTTAACGATTGATCCGGCGTAATGCGGCGGCGTCAAGGTTGTGTGCCTGAGGGATTCTTCTGTCCTTGTGGAATATCTGGCCTATTAACTCTTATCATGCTGTTCACGACAACCCCTATCTTTGGAAACAGTGTAGATCCAGATCAGATGGCTTCTGAAGAAGCATCTGATCAGGATCTACACTGTTTAACATGAAGTTTATGGATTTGTAAGAATAAATTACATGAAGTAATCTGGTTGGTTCAAAGTCAGAATGGGTGTAGCTAAACTGAATATTCAGCAAGATAAGGGTTTATTGAGCGGTATTTGGCTTTGGTAGTGGCATTCAGTGTAGATGCTTATCAGATACCGTATTAAGTGGTGGCTGTTATGTGTCTCTACTGACTGTCTGTTCGTCTCTTTATGACCTCGGCTATTGGTGGGACGTAAAACTCACACGCAAACACTGCCATTTATATAGTATTAGTGTAAAGAGCAACGTTAGGATACTTTATTGTGTGGAATGGTATATAATATGAAGGTACGAACAATGTCTTTTCCGTGGTAATTTGTTCTATGACGGACTGAGCTTCACAAATGCTCTACGGCGTTTGATGTTCCTTGTCGCGTGTGGTGTCACGGGATATATCGGGTTCCGGCGATGGTCTACACAAAATTAATATGACCTATACTTTAGAATGTTTACTGCTACAAAATCCTTTAACCCTTTTTGTACCAAATGGGGCTTCCGCCTTGTATGTGGCGTTCATTTCGAGGTTTAGAGGTGTTGGGTTGTGTCTTATTCGGGAGCTGTTTGAAGGATGGCTGAGCATTTTTGCAAACGGTGTAGGCCCTTATCAGACGCCACGTTCTGCGGTGTCTGATCTGGGCCTGCACTGTTTGCCAACTACCCGTTTTGGGTTTCTGGTAACAAATGGGTTAATAACGGTACAGTTTACATACGTAAATCTTATCGAATCAACCTGTAAAATATCCATCCGTCATTGTAGTGATCACATCCCGACCAGCCGCACGAGTCGAGTAGCATCGAATATTGAATCAACATCGATGAATTGTTGAAATTATTAGAGGCCTGAAACCCGATATATAAAATGTACTTCATTCACCTTATTTGCATTGTCTGCTGGTTCCTTGTCTGGGGGTTATCGGTGTTGGAGGGGCAGGTGGCCGGACCCCTCTGACCTTGAAAGGTCAGGGGGTCTGGTTACCTGTTTTTCCGATGTTGACGATGTGCGGGCTGGGGGCCGGCGGATAGTGCAAATATGGTGAATGTGCATGATGCGGGATGAAGTTTGTTTTGTGAAGTAATCTGAACACAGTTATATATGTATATACGTCACCTGACTGTGTCGTTTACGGTGAAGTCTCGATGCCTCGAACACGAGTAACTCTATTACCCTGGGTAAATCGAACCCGAGAGATTTCTTCATACACTCTAGATATATAGTTAAACATAAAGAGATATATACTTCTATTTTCCTTGAAAATTTATGTTGTGTGTACTCGTATTTGAGTCATCTAAATGAGGCGCCCCTAATGGATACACACAACATTCCTATACTTTGTGGAAGATTGAAGGGTTATTCTTGGGTCGTCCCAGTAATGCTATATAGCCTGACGTTGTGTTGGAACTTCCCTGGTCTCGGGCGGTTACTCGTTGCCCTAAAGGTGTTCGAGACGTCGAGGCAGTGACGGCGAGTGAAGTATGTCACGTGCTTTATCAACATCTGTGTTTGTTATTAATGTTGAAAGAACCCCCAGCATCTGCTTAAATTTGACAATGGACACATTGTTGTAGGAATTTTCTGTTCCCATCACGAAAAAACGCCTATATCATTTTGACCTCATTTTGCATAATGATGACACACCTGAGCTATAATTTGCATCTTCCTGGTGTTACTATGCATTGCAGAAAGATTTAGCAAATCGATCGATCCAAGCGCAAACTTGACATGTCAAATTGTGACGTGAGCCGTGTGTGAATGAGGGTATTTTTGGACGGAAATTTACAACAGTCATTAAAGTCTGTTTCATAAACGCGACGAGAGTGATAAATAGGAATGCTCAGCGGTTTACGGTCGGTTTCAGATTATGCCGCTCAATCTATTTCTCAAAGCCCCGACGGGCGGGGCCTTAGTATATGAAGTTTATATCTGAAAATGATTATGGCGATGAATGTGTCAATTTATGTTTTATCAGCTATCGCCAGCTTTAAAGCCACGGACAGAAATCACAAAAGCTCTTTGTTGATATACACGAGCATCAAAAGCTCTGACAAGATCGGCATTGTGCGCAGGCTATAATCAGACATGGACCTTTCAAGCACCAACAACTTTATGGGTCAATTGTTTGTCAATCGACCCAAAGTTACTAAGCATAAAAACGCTTCAGTGCTGAAGTCCATGTGACTATCACTGATTTGCATGAAACCCATATAACTTATTAATAGAAAACAGTAGCCTTAGATCTATAGAATCTGGACAGGAACCATGAGTCGGGCTTGACAAATGTCGTAGACACAACTCAGACGCCACAGAACATGACGTCTTATCAGGGTCTGGACTCTTTGCTTACAGTAAAGGAATTAAGGATCAGACGACGCAAAACGCAGCGTCTGATCAGGGTCTACACGTTTTGCTTAAAAACTTGAATTTAAGGGTTAAACAAAACCTTTTATGTCCAGGACTATTTTCCCAGCCTACACTCAGAGACAATTGACCAACCGGTATTCAATGCTTTGATTTTTCATCAGCATGTTGATGAAATACCATTCAGAAAAGATTTGAGATTAATTTTGGCATACACTGTTGCCACGCATCCGGCTGAAAGAGCCATACAAACCGAAGTTGAAAATCTTAGCAAGTGTTCTAATGACTCGGGATCGATCATGCGACCCCTGGTTTACAAGGCGAGTAGCATAACCACTGTACCACGGAGGCTTCTGTCTTGCTATTAAGAAGAAAGCATGTATGACGGATAGCATAGTCATGGCATTGAGCGTAGAGGAAAATCAGATTCTCCGTCACTGACAAAACCATAAGTTTGTTTGTTTGATTTGAGGTTTAACGTCCCCGTCAACACTGTAAAGGTCATTTTGGAGACGTTGCTTCCAATTTTGTGGGACTTTTACCCGACATCGACATGAAATGACATCTCAAGCCCTGTCGTCCAATGAAACCAATAGGGTTTATTAACATGGACGGTCCGCCTCGCACCGCGGTTCCTGGACAGGCTTAGATCCTCTAAGCGGTTTACCAGTACTAGTGTGCGGGCCGGATTCAGCTCTGCGTGGAAGCATTGTGCAGCCCATATATTTCTTTAAGCCCCTATTGGCGGGGGCGGGACAAAACCATAAGTACGAGCGTAGTCCTAACTCCATTGTTTGGTCAAAGCAAGCTGAAAGCTTCAGGTACCTTAACTAGAAGTATGGCGAACTAGTTCACACTCACATTCTGACCATTTCATGGAAGACGAAGCCTGGGCGGCTCTCTTGAATTCCCACATTCTGTTAATGTTAGGAGCAAATGTGAGGCAATTTTCTGCCTTTGTTAAACTGCAAAGTAGTTACATTGACCATTTCAAGATCGTAACATGATAATCTTAATGACCTATGTTTCATCTTGCAACAACATATCAATCATGGTTATGCGTTAATAGGTCCTTCAATAAAACATGGTGGAACACTTGAAATTTTATCAGTTATTTTCTAACGTTTAGTTCTAATTTACATATGGCGGGAACTACCCTCTAATCAGAATCCTGGTCAGTTGCTTAAATTGGTTTGACATTTTGTTAACAAATCACAGGCCTAGTTTACATATAGCGGGTGTTTCAATCTATCCGTCGTACCCATGAGCCCATATAAAAGTGTCTTTTAGGCCTCTACACGGGCACAAGCGCGGAATATTTCTTTAAATCACAACTCGTTAGGCATCTGCTATCAGTGATGGCATCTAAAATGATCCCAGAAGATCTCGTTGACATTTAAGGTCCACATGCAGTTCAGTGGGGACACCCGTTGCTCCTTAATTGAAGCGTCAATGGGGAATTTATACAGCATGACGTGTACTGAATTTTGCAACTTTTTGCAAGAGGTGTAAGTTTCAGGCTCTCAGAGTTTCTTTCCTGGTTTTGGAAAACGAGTACATAGAACTTACAGAACGTAACTATCACAAAGTTGTGAGTCTTGTGGGAGCACTGATTCATTGAGAATTAATATCAAAGTAACGGAGGGTACCTCGCCAAGGTAGGTCTTTAATACATGTACTTAAAACCAGATACAAGAGCAAAAATCTCTCAAAGGATTATACGTAAACGGTTAACCAATGCGCCAAAAACTGGCAACTGCTCTTCTTGAATCATCGGAATGGAGAGAATGACAGTAGAAAAGACTCCATGATCAATCTCAACGACACCGACAGGTATCGAACCCGCGCCGTCCTGATCGCCAGTCAGACGCGCATCCGACTGAGCTACCGAAGTCGGACGTTAAGTGTTGGCTACTCGATCATGAGTGTAACTTTACCGAATTCAGTGCGACAGATGTGCATTCGTATGTGTTGCTAGACACAAAAAAATATGAAAAGCAAAATAGATGGGAAGCCTAAATGAGAACGTGTGAGCTAAAATATCTATATGGACCAAATCCCGCTAAAATGCGTGCCACATTTTTAACCATTACCTCTTGGATATTTTTGTTCTGCTTTTACGGACCTTTAAAATCATTTCACATATCGGGGCGATCCTTAATCAGAGTCGGGCGAAAACTGGAGTACTCGGAGAAAAGACACCTGACCTTCCGTTGCAGAACTTGGCGTTTCACATGTGATCCGAGTGGGGCTCGAATCACAGCGGTTAGAGACCCAAAGATTAAGAGTCAGCGCCTTTACTCGTCAAGCCAGGAAGGCCCGGTTAATCACTTGGGCATAGTGTTTGTTTGATTTTAGGTTTAACGTCCCCGACAACACTGTGAAGGTCATTTTGGAGACGTTGCTTCCGATGTTGTGGGACTTTTATCCAACATTGAGATGAAATGACAAATCAAGCCCTACCGCCCATAAAAACCGTTAGGGTTTAAGGAGAGGTCCGACTCGCATCACTTTTCCTGGGCAGGCTAAGACCTTAACTGTTTACCAGTACTCAAGTTCGGTCGGTTACAGCTCTGCGCGGAAGCATCGTGTAGCCCAACCTATTTCTCCAGGCCCCGATAGTGTCATTGTTTATATCCGCTATCAAGCACAATCTGAAGATGTACCTCTGTTTACCGCAGTCATAATAGCATACTGAAGGTTGTCTTTAACCGCAGCTCGAAGTTCGCTTGTGTGAAGAAGTTTTTTGATGTACTGAAAACACAATTCCACAGGGTTTAATGTGGGTGCGAAAACAGGCGTGAACACGTATTCAGTTCCTGCTTCCTCCAACATTACAACCATAATCTGTCCGACTCGGAACAGTCCAACAATATTGGAAACTACGTCTCAAAAATGACCTACACAGTGTTGAAGGGGACGTTAAACCTCTAAACAATGAAAAAAGGTGTATAGCACAGCTTTCTTTGGATTTAATCCTCTGGATTTAAACACATATTTCCATTATTGTCATATGAATGCACGGCCTCGTGAAAAAAAATCAAAAACCGTATCTATATTGCTGGCCCCACCCACAATATTTGCGGTGTTGGGGTGGCACCGGGCTTAATGAAATAGATGGGCTGCATGATGCTTCCACGCAGAGCTAAAACCGACCGCAAACGAGAACTGGAACAGCTTAGATGATCTAAGCCTGTCAAGACAAAGTGATGCGTGTTGGACCGTCCATGCATGTACACCCTCTTAGTTTCATTGGGTGGCAGGTCTTGAGGTGTCATTCCATCTCAATGTCGAGGTAAAAGTCACACAAAATTGGAAGCAACGTCTCAGAATGACCTACATAGTGTTGACGGGGAGGATTAACCTCAAATCAAACAACATTTGCGTATGAAATACCGTATACTCCAATAAGCAAACTGAGTTTTCTGCCCGCGGAGAAATTCAACGGCTAATTCCCCCGTTGTCCATAATACATGGTGACAACAAGCGACAGTCCGCACCGCCCATCGGGGCTTGGAGAAAAAAATGGGCTGTGTGATGTTGTCACGCAGAGGTAAAACTGACCACACATGAGTACTGGTAAACCGCTTAGAAGGCTGAGCCTGCCCAGGCCAGACCACCCAATGCATATAAGACTTTGGTTTCATTGGGCGACAGGGCTTGAGTTGTCCTTTCATCTTAGTGTCGGGTAAAAGTCTCACATATTTAGAAGCAACGTCCCCAAAATGACATAAATAGTGTTGACGGGGACGTTAAACCTCAAATCAATCAATCAACAAGCTGGATGTTCGTCAAAATAAGGGCTGATGCTGTGGAGAACGTCAATGAAAAACTTGCGTGAAACGAAACGGACTATAGACAAGCATCGGTAACGCTCTTGCACAAAACTACTTCTGATTGGTTATTATGCTTGAACAGTATGACGCAGTTATAAACAATCTGTGATTACGCAAGCCAAATAGATTGACACTTGTACGGCTGTTTTGCTAGATCTTTTTGCAATCGATAATATTTACTCCTATGATAGTTACAGGTTGGTCGATAATCATGTCGATAACATGCTCATGTGGCTCTAACTGACCATACATAATCAAGGGTCCGAGGTTGTGGGGCTTTTTGCGTGCTCGGCTCACTTGAGTGTGAAATTTTAAACGCTTATTCTGCTTAGATCGATTTAAGCTAATTTTTGTCCTGCTCATAATACTGGAAAGCCAACGATTGCCATTTTTAATATTTATGAGCGAGATAAATTTTATGCTCGGTTGGGCTGAGCATGGTGAGGGGTCCTATAGCCTCGGGGACAGGTAACAGATATTTATAATATTGCCTTTTCTCCATTGACGTCAAATCACCATAAAAATAAAAAACAAACAAACAATAAACGCTGCTTGTCTGTAAGGTCTGGGCTAGTTTCGTGTACTGAATCACTGTAAATTGCGTGGACCAAGACCAGATGCCTTCTGATGAAGGTATACACTGTTTGCCTAATGAACTAGCATTTCAATTAAACAATGAAAGGTATTTGTTCAGGCTATTTTTCCTAGCCTGCAATTGGTGACAGTCGACCAATCGGCGCTGCCAGTGCTTTAATTGTATTGTTGTTTTAATACTTTGTACAGGACGTATAAAACAGCTTTCCTTGAGCTGTGGCTCATTTAACCAAACAGTCTACAAATGTTAATAATTATTGATAAAATCATCACGTGGGACCTCTTATCAACTCTTGCGATTTCGACTTTCGGCAAGGGTTGTATTTTTAGGGGCAAGAACCGCGTGTGTTCTGAAGTGGTCTGTTTGATAGACTATGTTCCCGTAGGCTACTTCGGGTCTCTTGTGACGCAAGAGATTCAGAGTGGGCCGGGTATAGGTGAACCTAATATAATTGTTACTTTGTACTGCCGTATTGATCTGTAATATTTGTGCAAATAGTGCTGACTGCGACGAAAATGGACCTAATGAAGCAGTTGGATTGAGGTCTACTTTGATTTAAACAGTCGAACTTCAATGGCTCGAACAACTTTGGAACCACGAAAATCTGTTCGAGACGTGGGTGGTTCTAGCCACTGAGGGCTACTGCAGGAGGCATAATGGGTCAAATCTTGGGGTATCTTTTCGGTATTTTGTAACAATCGATGCTGTGTGTACCCATCATAATCGTCTCAGTGAGGCGATTCTGGTGAGTGCTCAAAGCATACATATTTAATATAAAAGTTGCAAATCTTCTTAATTATTCCACACTACTTCTTATGTGGAGAACCCGCCTAGGGAACAAAAACGAGTTCGGCTCAGCCATGGTATACGAGCCATCGTGTTGAGCCATCGAAGTTCCACTGTACGCTACTTTACCCTAACTGAAAAAAAATCGTTGCTGGGTTGTGGCTTGTGTAAATGGTCTTTTTAACTGTCACAGTGCCCTTTGTACGGGATATGATAGCCAACTGTGTCTGTATGTCGGATAAAAGTACCACGATACCGACGGTAAAATTGCCCGAATGATCTAAATATTGTTGAATGGGACGTGGGAACTTCAACTCAGACAACCAAGGCAACATCCAAATATATCAGGCTTTATTATGTGCGTACTGTCCAAGTATTATACAAACTACTAAATTGCTGTTGTCATGTCTGTTAGAATGTTTGTTTTGTTTGATTCGAGTTTTAGCGTCCCCGTCAACACTGTAAACGCCATGTTGGAGTAACGATTCGATTAGAATTGAGACGTCAACAAATGTCTCCTACCATGTTAACAAGTTCGTGTGATGAACATCCTTTTTAACCCAACTTTATATAGGGAAGGATAGAGTTGGGAACGAGTACACATTATTCTCTTTGTTTCTGCTCATAGACAGGGATCGTGGGTGCTAGCTCGGTGCCGCCTCATTGAGGCAGTTCTAGCGAGCCTCTACGATCTGCTCCTGTTCTGGTGATAGGAAAATATTAAGAGTTTTTCACTTGTAATATGTTTGTTCTAGAGAAAATATGAACGTTATTTAAGTGCACGAATTTGTTATCGTTATGCTGAAAATAACTACGCTCGTTTCAAACTCGAAGTATGAACATTTGCAATATATTTTTTGCAACATATTTTTTGCAGTATTTTTTTTTTTTTTTTTTTTGGTATAAAGTTGATACAATGATAAATTGATACATATTTGGTCAAATGCTTTTTACTATTTTGAGACATAGCATATAACAGAACAATTCTTATGGCTGAAAATATCTATATATATTTTTTTTTTTCAAATTTTACTGGAGTAATCATGTAATTGGACTGCGGTGGAGGGGAGGAGCAGGAGTTGTTGGCGGCGCGGGAGCCTGTGTGGGCACTGTGGATTGGGTACACCTCTGGTTAAACGTACATTACAGATGGATTACAGCAAAGTTAGTGAGCAGAGGGGTGCTTGACCACAGTCTAGCAGGGGCTCTGGTGGCGACAGTGATGATTGTTCCTCTTTTCCCACTGTAAGATCTAATTTTACTTTTGAGTTTTTAAATTGATATACTTTTTGCATTGTAATGTTCAGTCCAAAATCTTCTATGTCAACTAAAATGTTTGTTCTATTCTGCAACGAACTACTACTTCTACTTCTTTCTTTCATCATTTATACCACGGTATTGAGCAATATCTTGTTGTACAGGAAAAACAATCACTATGATTTCCTGTCTGTTTCGTGTTGCATCTCCATCCCGCTCGTTAGAGGCACCAATTTATGTTTCTTGAAAGATGATTGGGGTTGATATTGCTACCTACCGAGTGAGGGTGGGGATTCACTACAGCAGGCACCAGAAACTGAAGGGAATTAACAGACTGGACACTTTCGACTACTATGTTTTTGTAAGACTACTGCTTCTATGTGCTGGTGATATAGAATTAAATCCCGGGCCTCCGTGGCCTAGTGGATAAGAGCGCTGACTCTTAGTCATTAGGTCTCTCACCGCCGTAGGTTCGAGCCTCGCTCGGGCCACGTGTGAGACGCCAAGTTCTGCAACGGTAGGTCAGGTGGTTTTTCTCCGGGTACTCCGGTTTTCGCCCACCTCTGATTAACGATCGGCTCGATATGAGTGAAATAATCTTGAAAGGGCCGTAAAACCCAAACCAAATAGAATTAAATCCAGGCCCTGATTCTGAATCTGAATCTGAAATAAGTTTTACACCAGACGATACATCTGATATTATCAAGAATAACTTCTCGGTTGTCCATTATAATGTACAAAGCGCATTACATAAACTAGACCAAATTGAATCCGAACTCTCAAATTTTGACTTAATTTCGATTACGGAAACATGGTTTACAACAGACATAAATGATAACGACAGTACTTTAAGTGGGTTCCGTTCTCCGTTTCGGAAAGATCGAATGGGCGGTCATGGAGGGGTAGCTGTTTACGTCAAAAATAACATACCGTGTGTGCGTCGTTTAGACTTAGAAATATTAAATATAGAATGCATTTGGGTAGAACTTCGGTTAAATAATAAAAGAGTACTTGTTGGTACATTTTATCGACCTCCGAATTCTGACAATTCAATCTTGGCTAATATCGAAAATTCGATCGACCTAGCAGTGGACAAGGGAATCTCTGACATTATAATTTTGGGTGATTTTAACCTTGATATGAATAAGCAGATCTCTTTTAATAAGGTAAACAATATCTGCCAGTACTACAGCTTACACCAGATCATAAGTGAACATACGCACTTTACTGAGCGATCATCATCCCTTATCGACCTGTTAATCGTTTCAAACCCACAAAATGTGATACTAAGTGGAGTCGGAGACCCTTTTTTAAATCAGGATATACGATACCACTGCCCTGTTTTTGGAGTATTTAACTTCAGAAAGGGTCACATAAGGTCCATCAAGAGACATATATGGAAGTATAAAGATGGCGATTACGACAGATTAAAACAAAACTTGAATAGTACCGACTGGGAATCTCTTGAAAACGATGACATTGACACATACACAAAAAATATAACAGAGCATATTTTACAAGTTAGTAGCCAATATATACCTAATAAATATGTCACTACACGTCAGTCTGACCCTCCCTGGATGCATAATGAGTTACGTAAATTGATGAGGAAAAGAAAAAGAGCCTATGATAAAGCTAAACGTACTCGTAATATACATCACTGGGAAAAATACAAAAAATTAAGGAATGATACTACAAGCCTGCTTAGATCTTCAAAGAAAAATTATTTTGACAAACTAGCCGACAAACTTAAAACAAATACTAATATAAGTAGTAGGGATTGGTGGAAAACTTTAAAAACATTTATAAATACTAATGAAAAACCATCCATTCCCCCTCTTAAAGAGGACGACATTATTTATACTGACGAAAACGAAAAAGCAAATTTGCTTAATTGTTACTTCAAAGCACAAACTCAGTTAGACGACAACTGGAAAGCATTACCATATATTAACAAAGTAAACCAGAACGAATTATCTACAATAGAAACTACACCAGATGAAGTGAAAACAATTTTAGAGTCATTGAAATTAGGAAAGTCTTCTGGGCCTGACAGTCTAAACAATTATATTCTTAAGGCATGTGCAAATGAATTATCAGAACCATTATCCAAACTCTTCAATGCATCATTTTCGAAAAATATAATACCAAAAATATGGAAAGAGGCAAACGTCACACCGGTATTCAAAAAGGATGATCCATCAGATGTTAAAAACTACAGACCTATATCATTATTGAGCACTCTAGGTAAAGCAATGGAGAAAATAGTACACAAACATGTCTTTAACTTGTTTACGGACAATGATGTTATAACCTCACTTCAGTCAGGATTCGTACCGGGTGACTCCACAGTTAACCAACTCATAGATATATACAATACGTTTTGCAAGGCACTTGACAACGGCTTAGAAGTAAGGGCTATTTTTTGTGACATTAGTAAGGCTTTTGATCGTGTTTGGCACCGGGGTCTTTTACTTAAATTACAATCGGTAGGTATAACTGGTTCTATCTTAAACTGGTTTCAAAACTATCTTAGCAACCGCAAACAAAGAGTTGTCTTACCGGGAGGTTCATCTGAATGGGTAGATATAACTGCAGGTGTACCCCAGGGATCCACCTTAGGACCACTTCTATTCTTAGTTTATATTAATGACATTGTAAACGATATTAATTCCACAATTCGTCTGTTTACCGATGATACAAGTCTGTATATCATTGTGGATTCACCACAGGAAGCCTCAGAAAGACTTAATCATGATCTCGGCAAAATTGATGCATGGGCTGACAAGTGGCTTGTATCATTTAACCCAAATAAGACAGAATCTATGACACTAACACGAAAAATTAATAAACCTTTCCACCCACCTGTAACTATGAAAAACCAAAATATTAAGCAAGTTGATAGTCATAAACATTTAGGTGTAGTGCTTGAAAGTAATTGTCATTGGCAAAAACATATAGAATTAATCACTTCTAAAGCTTGGCAGAGAATTCATATTATGAGAAAACTTAAATTCCTCCTGGACAGAAAAGCATTACAGACAATATACACAGCTTTCATGCGACCTATTTTAGAATATGCTGACATAGTATGGTGCAACATTACTAAGTATCAAGAAGACGAGCTCGAAAAAATTCAGCTTGAGGCTGCTAGAATAGTTACCGGAACTACTAAACTTGTTTCAATACAAAATTTATATACAGAAACTGGATGGGAAACGCTTAGTTCGAGACGACAACAGCACAGATTAACTTTGTTTTATAAGATGGTTTATAATATAGCACCACCTTACCTAATTACATTAGTACCAACTCTTGTTGGTGAAATATCAAGATACCCCTTAAGAAATAGTGACCTATATCAAACAGTTGATACAAAATCACAGTTATACTATAACTCTTTCTTACCGACAGTTGTTCGCGAATGGAACTCTTTGGAAGACACTGTGCGTTCTTCTCAGTCGGTCGCTTCTTTTAAAAGAAAAATATCAATTCGTACTGTTAAACCCAGCTATTACTTTGCTGGTACTCGTAAAGGCCAAATTTTGCACTCGAGGCTTAGAACAAACTGTAGCAGCCTAAATTACTGTCTCTTCAGTAAAAATATTGTTGAAAACAAGTTTTGCAATTGTGGTGAAACTGAGGATGTGAATCATTATCTTTTCCACTGTCCTCAATATGCACGCTATCGAGCTGCTATGATTGAGAATGTATCAATGTATTGTAACCCCACACAACATATCTTACTTTTTGGCGATGCAACGCTTAGTAAGGAAACCAATACTACAATTTTCGAGACTGTTCAAGATTATATTTTGCTTACCAAGCGATTTGTCTGAATCTTATTAATGTATTATAACTCCACAAAACATATCTTACTATTTGGTGATGCAACGCTTAGCAATACAATTTTCGAGACGGTTCATGATTATATTATGCTTACCAAGCGGTTTATCTGAATCGTATTATCAAGTTATTGTCCAGTATTGTACTAAACCTCAAACAAAATGACGTTTAAAACGACCACATATTGCTAGATATACCGTGATACCAATAATCTTTTCTCTCTTTCTTTCTTTCTTTCTTTCTTTCTTTCTTTCTTTCTTTCTTTCTTTCTTTCTTTCTTTCTTTCTTTCTTTCATTCATTTATTTGTTATTTCTTTTTCTTTCTTTCTTTCTTTCTTTCTTTCTTTCAATCAGTATCCGCATTTCGCTATACAGTGATAACTCGCATAAAAATTATTTTATGTAGCAGTTATCAAAATACTTGCACATTTTTTTTTCCCTTAACTTTTTATTTATTATTATTACTATTATTATTTTATTCAAAACAACATTAAAATTATAAAATATGTATGGCGACAACATAAATCATGCATAAAGCATTTTACGAAATCATTGTATGTCTATGTTTAGATTAGAACTACTGGGAAGCAGATCATACAAGTCACCGACTTTTTTCTGTATCCCTTTCAGATATAATTGTACTTATCCAATGATATTGTGTTTATATGTTTTGTGTTATTATATTTGAATGAAATAAAGTTTAAACTAAACTACTCGTTAGGGGAAATAATTTTCTCCTGAGGCAACTCTTTCAGTAATCGTTTGTCTCCCTTGTTAACAGGGGTCTACTCATTAAGTAAAGAATTTGTTCCTTTATCAGAAGACCCGTTTTTCAAAGGGTCTGGGTGTATAGGAAAGAGTACTGGAAGCCCTGATTGTTCTCTCCCTTGTGAAAATTACGTAATTCGTGCCAGGCGTACACATTCCGCTTAAATGATAAAATCAAAGCACTGACAGAAGTGGTGGGTCGCCGGTCTCTCTGTATGCTGGGAAATGGTCCTGAAAGGGGCCTTAGAGTGTTTCGTTTACCACTTTCAGCAAACAACGTAGACCCTAATCAGACCGGTTCAGAGGTTACCAGGATATGTTTGATTACATTGTTGAAAAGGTGCATAAAATTGCATAAATTAAGCAGATTAGCTATATTTCAAACCTACTTGTACTTTTTCTTAACCGATTTTCCAAAATCGAACATTTACACGTATTTCGAATAACTGCGTGCGTTAAGCAATGCAAATTAGATGGTTCGATTACCAATCGCGTCAAACAATCAGTCCAGTGTCTTGTCTGTTTGTTTGATTTGAGGTTGAACGCCCCCGTCAACACTGTACAGCCGGTCATTTTTGAGACGTTGATTCCAGTTTTGTGAGACTTTTATCCAACACTTAGATGAAATGACATCTCAATAAAACCAATAGGGTTTATAAGCATGGATGGTCCGACTCGCACCGCTTTGCCTGGGCAGGCTTAGATCCTCTAGGCGGTTTACCGGTCGGTTTCATGCAGCTCTGCATGGAAGCACCATGCAACTCATCTATTTCTTCAAGCTCCGAAGGGCGGGTGTCGCTTCAGTGTGTTACACACCCTACAAAATGATAACTGAACGACCTCTGTATCTTGTTTGGTTTAAAATATATATTTTTTTCAATTACCCATACCGCCCCGCACATCGGGGTTTGGAGAAATAGATTTGGCTGCACGATGCTTCCACTCAGAGCTGATACCGACCGCACATGAGTACTGGTAATCCGCTTAGAACGTCTAAGCCTGCCCAGGAAAATTGCTGCTAGTCGGTCCGTCCATGCTTATAAACCCTATTGGTTTTATTGGGCGGCAGGAATTGAGATGTCATTTCATCTCAATGTCGGGTAAAAGTCCCACAAAATAGGAAGCAACGTCTCCAAAATGACCTAAATAGTGTTGACTGGGACGTTAAACCTCGAATCAAACTAACAAAATCAATCACCCATAGGGTCTCCTTTCCCCTGATGGGCCACTTACATGACCCGGACTTTTCCAGAATGCTCAATACATGGGCTTGACGTGTCTGAGGTGTAACGTCCCAATCAACACTGTATAGGTCATTTTGGAGGCGTTGATACCAATTTTGTGAGACTTTTATCCGGCACTTAGATGAAATGACATCTCAAGCCCATGTCGCCCAATGAAACCAATAAGGTTTATATGCATGGATGGTCCGACTCGCACCGCTTTGCCTGGGCAGGCTTAGATCCTCTAGGCGGTTTACCAGTGGCTCGTGTGTGGTCGGTTTCAGCTCTGCGTGGAAGCATCATACAGCTCATCTATTTCTTCAATTTCCGATGGGCGGGGCCCGCTCCAGTGTCTAACATCCCTTACAAAATGATATCCGAAACACACCTGTATCTTGTTTGGTTAAAAAGAACCCATAGGGTCTTTTTTCTCCTGATGGATCACTTATAATGACTGGGGCTTTTCAAGAATGCTCATTACATGGGCTTGGCGTGTTTTGACACTTTCTCTTCGAATAGGTCATTACGGAAACACGCCTATACAAATGCATTGTAAACTTTACCGCCGAAAAAAAAAAAAAAAATTAAGATGAAAAATTGTGATATTTTTTCTTATTTCTGCTCAAAATATAGATTGTGGGTACTCGTTAGAACCGCCTCATCGAGGCGGTTCTAACGCGTACCCACAATCTTTATTTTAAAACAGAAATAAGAAAAATATAATTTACCCCTTGTTAACCCCAGTTTTATTATATAAAAGTGCATGGGGTTCATGGGGGTCAAAATTATATAGACGTGTTTTCATAATGTTTCACTGTAGGTGAAGACTCGTCGTGGCATTAATAACACACCTTCTGCCCTTTACATAAACATATCCGTGTGACATAGTGCATTCTTTCGTATCTCCAAAATGGTTAATTTTCTGACGAAAATTTGTGATGTAATTCTTATTAATACTCAAAACATAGGTTGTAGGTGCTCGTTAGAACCGACTCATTGTGCCGGTTCTAGCGGGTACTCTCAACCTATGTCTTGGAGTAGAAATAAAAAAAAGAATAATTACACCCGTCAACCCCAGTTTTCTTTATATAAAGTGGCTTTTGCGGGGGTCTTCGTTACACGGACTTGTTAAATTGATGTATGCTGAGCATTTCTGTACGGACATGGCAAGGTCCGTACCGTAATTACATGATTACTGTGTAGGGTTTCATCCTGCAAAACCTGGAGTGTATTTAATATACACCTGCGGTAATGGTCAAATGTGTCCGACGCAGTATCATAAGATAGATAGATAGATAGATAGATAGATAATACATGTATATGATTAACTTCATATTTATTTCCCTTTACATCGCCACCCTCATTACTGCGTATTATGCACATGACTTCCAGGGTAGAGACCTGGATAAGGTTCCATGCTCAAGGACACAACGCATGACGCCATGCGTGGCACTCGAACCCGGAACCCCTCGATCACGAGTCTCCTATGGAGTGGGTCTTTGCGTTTCTTTAGTCATGTAGAACATTTTTGTTGTATTATCCTTTTGTGGACGCATTCAAATAGAATTCAGGTCAAGTTTTCTTTTACGACTCTAAATATATTTACATAAGAAAATCGCCTCTTTCTATGAAAGCGTTTTATTTATTTTGAACGGTTTACTACGCGTAGTACAGTAGCAGCTTTCATTCATAATTTCATTGATCGATTTCATGAGAACCGGTGTAAAACACGTTGCTCAATATAGGATTATTTAGTCGGTGTTTGTCATGACATCGTGACTTGGGCGAATTAATGACCACGTGAGTATTGAAAAAGTGTTCATAATTTTGTTTCTTTATTTGCTTACTAAAACGTTATCTATCGTAACTGATTTGTTTTACTGAAATCTGAAAGGCCATGTGATGGACTTATAAATTTAGCACCAGCTAATAGGGCAGTTAATATGCAAATAATTGTTTTCCTTTGTTATTATGCAATTGTTATTTCGGTGCTTTAAACTTAGTAATAAAATAAAAAGTAAACTGTGAAAATACACACGATACAATAGGATCAATATTAAAGACAGATCATTTTACTTACACTGACAGGGAAGCGGGATTACATAATCGAGACTAGTTTTATATAAGCACCGTATAAAAAGCGCACAAGTTGTAGCTTTTCATAAAAGCTCGCGCTCTTAAGGCTGAAACACTGTCACTCAACGTTGTATCAACGTTGATTCAACGTTGTTTGCCTATCAGTGTAATTTCGGACCTCAAATGAAACAAATCAAGCTGATTAATAATTATTGCAACAATGGCACGTACAGAGTACAATAAATTTTTAGACGCCTCCGTGGTGTAGTCGGCCCCCGCCCATTGGGGTTTGGAGAAGTAAGTGGGCGTAACAGTCCCACAAAATTGGAAGCAACGTCTGCAAAATGACCTATATAGTGTTGACGGGGACGTTAACCATCAAATCAAACAAACAGATCTGTTGTGTAGTGGTTACGCTACTCGCCTTTTAAACCAGGGGTCGTAGGATCGATCCCGGGCTCCTCCAGACTTTCGGATGAGTCTTTAAACCGAGGCCCCGTGTTCGTATGACCTTAGTTGTTGGTGGGACGTAAAACCCAAACACTCACTCACTCACTCAGAGTAGGCCTACAAGTTGCGACCATAAGCGTTTCACTAAGTGATTTAGAAAGCACACTATCTAACATATGCTAAAACATGTGAGGAGCGTTTGCATTTGCAAAGCTGATCTTTAAGACCACTTTTGAACAGTGACAATCCCAGAGATGAGGGAGAGAGAGAAAACCCGAAACCGTTGAGTTTACGCTGGTCCAAATAGCGGGTGTTTAGTAACTAACATCCTGCTACGAGTCTGAGTGAGTGAGTGTTTGAGTTTTGCGTCCAACCAACACCTAAGGTCATACGGAGACGGGACCTCGGTTTAAAGACTCATCCGAAAGTCTGGAGAAGCCCGGGATCGATCCTGCGATTCCTGGTTTACAAGGCGAGTAGCGTAACCACTACACCACGGAGGCTTCTATACGAGTCTGAATCAAGATGCTTTGAGTCATTACGAAAACACGCCTATACAAATACATTGTAAATTTGACCACTTAAAAACGAAAATTTTAGACGAAAAATTGTGATACCGGTATTTTTCTTATTTCTGCTCAAAATATAGATTGTGCGTACGCGTTAGAACCGCCTCATCGAGGCGGTTCTAACGAGTACCCACAATCTGTATTTTAGAGCAGAAATAAGAAAAATTAGGTTTACCCCTGTAAACCCCAGTTTTACTATATAAGTCTGTCGCAAATAATGAACATGTATTGTTGCAAAATACTATCAGCGTTCCTGACCTTGGAGCATACCAACAGTTCAAGTTCGTATATAGTGAAAACTGAAGGATAGTTTCCGTCAGCTCTCCATAAAACAGGAGAATTTAAAACTCGTTAGGAAAACTATCCTTCAGTTATCACAAAATATGCTATGATAGGCCAAATATGCTAAATATGCTATGATAGGCCAAATATGCTACACATGCTATGATAGGCCAAATATGCTAAATATGCTATGATAGGCCAAATATGCTAAATATGCTATGATAGGCCAAATATGCTAAATATGCTATGGTAGGCCAAATCATGCTACATATGCTATGATAGGCCAAATATGCTAAATTTTCTATGATAGGCCAAATATGCTAAATATGCTATGATAGGCCAAATATGCTAAATATGCTATGATAGGCCAAATCATGCTACATATGCTATGATAGGCCAATTATGCTAAATATGCTATGATAGGCCAAATATGCTAAATATGCTATGATAGGCCAAATATGCTATGATAGGCCAAATCATGCTACATATGCTATGATAGGCCAATAATGCTAAATATGCTATGATAGGCCAAATATGCTAAATATGCTATGATAGGCCAATTATGCTAAATATGCTTTGATTGGCCAAATATGCTAAATATGCTATGAAAGGCCAAATATGCTACATATGCTATGATAGGCCAAATATGCTAAATATGCTATGATAGGCCAAATATGCTAAATATGCTATGATTGGCCAAATATGCTTAATATGCTATGATAGGCCAAATATGCTAAATATGCTATGATAGGCCAAATATGCTAAATATGCTATGATAGGCCAATCATGGTACATATGCTATGATAGGCCAATTATGCTAAATATGCTATGATAGGCCAAATATGCTTAATATGATATGATTGACCAAATATGCTTAATATATGCTATGATAGGCCAAATATGCTAAATATGCTATGATAGGCCAAATATGCTAAATATGCCATGATAGGCCTTGTAAACTTTTCCACCCAAAAATGTAAATTTTAAGATGAAAAATTGTGATATTTTTTCTTATTTTTGCTCAAAATATAAATTGTTGTAACTCATCGATATTTTCAGCAGACATAAGAAAAATAAGGTTTACCCCTGTAAACCCCAGTTTTACTATATAAAAGTGGGGTTCAAGGGGGGGGGGGGGGTTAAAATTATATAGCATGTTTTCGTGATGCTTTAAATAACTGTTGCTTCTTCACAAACATAGCTGCAAGCGTTCCGATGGCCGCCACTGCTCGCCAGAACTTTGTTGGTCAAATAAGCTAAAAGAAACAAAATGGCCACCAGAGCTGAAAATAGAAATAATCTTAAAATGCAAAGTCCTATATGCCGTTGGTATAGTGCCCATGTGGCCCTCTTCCAACACACATAATGTAGCTAAAATGTTTCCGCGCCAATGTTTGTTTGTTTGATCTGAGGTTTAACGTCCCCGCCAACACTGTAAAGGCCATTTTGGTACGTTGTTTCCAAGTTTGCGGGATTTTTACACGACATTGAGATGAAAAGACATCTCAAGCCCTGCCGCCGAATGACACCAATAAGGTTTTTAAGCATGGACGGTCCAACTCGCAATGCATTGCATGCCTGGGCAGGCTTAGATCCTCTAAGCGGTTTACCACTACTCGTGTGCGGGTCGGTTTCAGCTCTGCATGGAAGCATCGTGCAGACCATCTATTTCTTCAAGCCCCGATGGGTGGGGGCTGAATGAACAAGATGGTTTGTTTGTTTGATTTGAGGTTTAACGTCCCCGTCAACACTGTAAAGGTCATTTTGGAGACGTTGCTTCCAATTTTGTGGGACTTTTACCCGACATTGAGATGAAATGACATCTCAAGCCCTGTCGCCCAATGAAACCAAAAAGATTTATTAGCATGGACGGTCCGCCTTGCACTGCGGTTCCTGGACAGGCTTAGATCCTCTAAGCGGTTTACCAGTACTAGTGTGCGGGCCGGATTCAGCTCTGCGTGGAAGCATCATGCAGGCCATATATTTCTTCAAGCCCCTATGGGCGGGGGCCGATGAACAAGATGGCATCCAGAGCTAAAATAAATAAATAAATAAATAAATTAATAAATAAATAAATAAACAAACAAATAAATAAATAAATAAATAAATAAATAAATAAATAAATAAATAAATAAATAAATAAATAAATAAATAAATAAATAAAGAAACAACGGCGAGTTTTTTCCTGCCAGGTTACAGTATTGCAGCAGGTATACAGGACGTATAGCCGTCCCATTCAAAGGTTCTCAAATGCTCACCTACCTCGGTGCCTCAGTCGGAGGCGCGTCTGACTGGAGATCAGCAGGTCACGGGTTTGATACTTTCCGGGTCGGCAAACTTTCTGCCATAGAGTTTGATTTATATATGACGGCTCCCCTACGGTTCCGCTGATGCGAGAACAGTGGTTTTATTTGTCCAACCTTCATAATGGTAGGCTTTCCTAAGGTAAACATGGCCTGTAGTTTCCTTATTTTGGATATTTTTTCCCAAAATGGAAAAAAAGGGAAACATGTTTGCATATTACCCAAAACGACAAGGGAGAGACAGCTTCCAAGGCGTGGCAATGGAACAGGTGTCAGTTTCTTGTGAAAAATAGGCGCTGTAATAGTTAATTCCAGTCCAGGAAAGGTGTGCTTAGGTAAACTGACCGGCTCGGTATGACTAATTAGTGTTTACTGGGTCATTAAACTCCAAGCAAACAACTTGCAAATATGTGTATACTTTTCATGGCCTGCACTTACATGTGTATGAGAAAACCTAAGCATCATGACAAGAAGTCTGTGAAATGAACACCCCTCCAAACCGACTTCATATAGGGACAATTGGGGTATACAGGGGTTATAAATTATTTTGCTTATTTCTATGGGGCGCCGTTTTACTATTTAATCCGTATTTATAGATATCTATAATTATTTATGGATATCCATAATTCGAATTATGGATAGCCATAAATCGAATTATGGATATCCATAAATCGATCTGAATTAATGATATCCATTAATCGAATTATGGATATCCATTATTCCGCTGATTTATGGATAGCCATAATTCGAATTATGGATATCCATAATTCGATTTATGGATATCCATAATTCAGATCGATTTATGGATATCCATAATTCAAATTAACGTGTACTAACAATTTATATTTTGAGCAGAAATAAGAAAAATATCACACATTTTCATCTTAAAATTTTCATTTTTCGGCTGTAAATTTTCCCGTGTACATGTTTTTTAGGCACTTTTGCGTTATGGAAGGCTAGCCGATTCTTTGGATAGAAGATATATGAGCAAGAGCATGACAAAATCTACAATAAGGCGAAGACTCGGATCAAACTGCCCATTCACACAGTCTGATAACATGTACATACTAAAGGCTAATACCTATGCAAAGAGACATAAGGTCTTGTCATAGTGGATGGGTGCGCAGGTTGATTTGAGCCTGTGCTGGTCACGCCGGACTTTTTGTAGGTTTTGTTATGCGCCGGCTCATATACGACCAGCGAAGGCAATGATGAAATAACTCTGATGCGCGGGCTGATCTAAGTCTTCACTGGTCGCACGCTTCTAATTGTGGGGTTTTGTCTTGACGGGCTCATATTAAATCATTACGATAACACATCCATGCGGGGCTCCCGCCCATCGGGGCTAGGGAATAAGGTTTGGGCTGCATGTCGTGCATGGTGCTTCCGCACAAAGCGGAAGCCGACTAGTAAACCGAATAGAATGTATGGAGTGGTTCGAGTCGGACGGCTCCTTAATGTTGAGATGTGTTTCATTTCAGTGTAGGGTAAAAGTAAAAAAAAATCGGAAGTAACGTCTCCAAAGTGACCTAATTTGTGTTCTTTGGTGGTGGTTGTGGGAGGGGGTAGTGTAACGACCCTTTCAAAATTATTACACTTATATCGAGCCAATCGTTAATCAGAAGTGGGCGAAAACTGGATAACCCGGAGAAAAAGCATCTGACCTTCCGTTGCAGAACATAACGTCTCTCATGTCTAATTAGTTGGCGGGGACGTTAAACCTCAGTTCAAACAAACACATCGGTGTGCTATAAAAGGTGTCTTTCACATCTCTAGAAATAGCTTTTTTCACATAAAAATGTCTGACATACATGTAGTTCTTATTTTTAGTGCAAATATATATTGTGGGTGCTCATTAGAACCGCCCCATTGATGCGGTTCTAACGAGTGTCCACAATCTATGTTTTTAGCAGAAATAAGGAAAATAACGAATACCCCGTAAACCCCACTTGGTGTTTTGAGGGGTGTTCATTTCACGAACTTATCCACATGAAGTTTGGTTTAAAGATTTAACCCTTAAAATGCCAATCACAACAATTGTCGTCTGCCTTGCCGTCTGCCGGTTACCTTAAAAGTGATGTTTTTGCCAACAGTGTGGATCCAGATCAGACGGCTCCGGTAGGAGCCGCGGAGCCGTCTGATCTGGTCCCACGCTGTTTGCCTGAATGCTAAAATATTTATAAAAAGTTTGCAAAAAAACATTCAGCACACGACATAAGCAGACGACATTTTCTGATGTATTTTTTCTCGGCGTCTTAAGGGATATGTTCACGATGAAGTTCACAACAAAGACCAAAAAATTGTAACATTTGTAGGGACAACGACACCTTTTATACATGTAAGACCTGATTCGACAATAAGATAGGAATACTGACCTAATATTTCGGGTTTAGTGAAATTTCCAAAGCCAGTTCTAATGTTAATGAAAACAATCTATGCTTCGGACTGTTGGCGATGATTTTTAACAATACGCGAAAAGGGGATTTTTATCATTTTAGGAACACTATTTCAGAAGGGTTAAAGACGTGCTTTTGAGATGGTAAGATTTCAGAAAGATACATATAGCTCTCGTGTGTCATATAATGCAAATTATAGGTTCATTTTTTTCCCTTTTTCTTTTTTTTTTTTTTTTTTTTCTTAGGTTTAACGTCCCCGTCAACACTGTAAATGTCATTTTGGAGACTTTGTTTCCAACTTACAGCAACACATCCGTGTGTAATAGTGCATTTTTCAAGCCTAAAAGAAAGCAATTTTTCTGATGAAATATTTGTGTGATATTTTACTTATTTATACTCGAAACATAGGTTTTTGGTGCTAGTTAGAACCGCCTCATTGAGGCGGTTCTAACGAGTACCCACAACCAATGTATTGGAGCAGAAATAAGGAAAATAATGTTTACCCCCGTAAACCCCAGTTTTCTCTATATAAAGTGGGGTTTAGGAGGGTGTTTATTTCACGGATAGTTCAAGTGATGAGTTTTCTGGGACTTTTACCCAACACCGAGATGAAATGATATCTCAAGCCCTGCCGCCCAATGAAACCAATTGGGTTTATAAGCATGGACGTTCCGACTCGCACCGCTTTGCCTGGGCAGGCTTAGATCATCTGAGCGGTTTACCAGTACTCGTGTGCGGGTCGGGTCGGTTTCAGCTCTGCGTGGAAGCATCATGCAGCCCCACAGATGCTTGGGGTCATGTCACTTCCTAATGTTTTTTTTTTTTTTTTTTTCAAAGTTATTTTTGCATTTTGCCATCATTGGAACACTTACCTGTTTAGAAACGTCTAGACAAGTGTTCCAATGACAGCAAAATGCAAAAAAAAAAAAAAAAAAAACTTTGAAAAAAAAAAAAACATTAGCTAGTGACCTGACCCCAAGCATCTGTATGCAGCCCATCTATTTCTTTAAGCCCCGATGGGCGCCATTTATTTTCTTTGAATTGATGTTAAACGTCCTCGTAAACATTCTTTAGGTCATTTTGGAAACGTTGCTTCCAATTCAGTATACAGTCGATCTTAAATGGCTCGAAAACCTTTGGGACCTCGAAAATCTGTTCGAGACAGGGGTAGTTCGAGCCACTGTGGGTTACTGTTTTGAGCCACTGAGGGTTACTCTTACTTTGGGACATCTTTCCGGTGTTCTAGAATAAAAATGTATGGAAATAAAAATGTATGCTGTGTGTACTCATTAGAATCGCCTCGTTGAGGCGATTCTTATGAGTACACACAGCATACATTTGCAAGATAAAAGACTAAATTCTCCTAAATTATCACCCACTGTTTCTTATGTAAAGGGATTGCTCAGGGGCTCAAGAACGGATTCGACTCAGACATGGTCATCGGTGTTCGAGCCATCGAAGTTCTACTGTAAAGTGGGGTTTACAGGGGTATTCATTTCACGGACTTGTTCACGTGATGTTTAATCCAATCAATATGCCTATTAGGTCCGATGTTTCATGTTAGAAGTCACACATCAGGCTCTATTATCCTTGCTCCCCTATAGAGGGCATAGTTTTGCTTCAAACTTCATGACACTTTAAAAAAAAAGGCTTTGACTTGATGATCTTGGTTCGATATCAAGTTGTGTGGGTCAAGTGTGGTCAAACCTAGGTCGCTATGTCAAATTTCTTGAAACATTGTCCACTTTCTAGAGGCCACAATTGTGCTTCGCTGAGTCTTCGTGACAATTTATCTTGAAGATATCTTGATCAAGTTCAAATATGGGTCATGTTAGATTAAACACTAGGTCACTAGATATGATTATAAGAATCTTATATGGGTGTGAGGGGTGGATGGAAAAATTCGTCCCGAGGGACACTGTCCGGCATCACGAGGCTTGCAGAGTGATGCCGGACAGTGATCCCGAGGGACAGATTTTTCTATCCACCCCTCACACCCATATTGGATTCTTTTTCTTGCATACCTTCCATTTTTTAGCGCGGATTTTAATGCTGCAGTCACTTCGGTTACCAACGTCCGCCATATTGTGTTGACACTGCAGGAATGTTTAGTGACGTCAAGTAACATGCTGTGACGCCAACCTTAACGACGGCGCATACGAGGTCGTAATCAACCAGTGCATTTTTCAAACACGCGATTATATTCGATTTTGGGTCGAATCAGCAGGGTCAGAACATAAATTTCTATCCCAGGGTAACATCACGGATTTCCTTGTCTGGTGTGCAAGAATCTTTTAAAACATTGTTTACACTATAGTTTTTAGTCCCATCCCACCCCGTCCCAAAGCCAGAGGCTCCGGTAAAGCTATAGGATGGTAGGCCTCCGTCGTCCGTCATCGTTTTCAGAGGACAACTACTATAAAATGGCCAGGCCGATTTCAATTGAATTTTATTTGCAGCTTCCTGATAGAGGAGGAGGACATAAGTTCTTCTCCAGATTCACTAGGCCAGTTGCCTTGAAACTTTGTGTGTTGCATCAGTTGACTCAAGGTTGGCAAATGACCGGTCAGTATGAGTATTGACCAGACCAGTGGTCATTACTGGTTATAACAGGTCTTTAGTGGATGTTCGGTGGTCAGTAACGGTGGTCACTTCAATGATATTTGATATATGCTATCCCCTTTTTACCGGATCCTTTATGATCAGGCTTAAAATATAGTAAAAGCCTTACATGAAAAATGGGTTCGTCAGCTATAATAGTAATAATAATAATACATGTAATAATAATAATAATAATAATAATAATAATAATAATAATAATACACATGTAGTTTGTCTGCCGTTGCTGACAATGACCAATCGTCATCATATTTTAGAAATGTTACTATTTGTATGTTCTAAGATGGCTGAAGAGACCGATTCTAGCTCTGAACTGTTTGTTGCATATAGAGCAACAGATGCTAGAGGAAGACAGCTCTGTTGGTGATGCCTTGGCTCTGGCTTTGCGCTGTGTGCGCCTCTGCTCAGCTTCACTCATTCTTTTTGCCTCATATTCATTTGGCACCCCTTCTGAAGAGACCTCGCCACTTTGCTCTGTCCTGTCCTCTGTCTATTGGAATGTTGAAGTCATTGAGGGAGGCTTTGAGGGCGTCCTTGTAGCGATTCTTCTGGCCGCCTAGGGAGCGTTTTCCCATTTCTAGTTCTCCGTAGAGAATTTTCTTTGGTAAACATTCCTCAGGCATTCTGGTAACATGGCCTGTCCATCTTAACTGTGCTAATTTCAGAAGAGTATGCACACTTTGCATCCCTGCCCTGTTCAGGACTTCCGTGTCTGGAATCCTGTCTTGCCACTTAATCTTTAAGAGTTTTCTAAGACGGCTTGTATGGAAGTGATTCAGTCTATTGGCGTGCCGCTGGTAAACTGTCCATGTTTCACATCCATACAATAGTGTTGGCAGCACCACAGCTCTGTAGACATCGACTTTTGTGTCAAGTCTGATTCCATTTCGGTCCCAGACATTATCACGCAGTCGGCCAAATGATGCACTAGCTTTTGCAATCCTGGCATTGACTTAATCATCAATGTGCACGGCTCTTGACAGTGTGCTCCTATGGTAGGTGAACTTGTCTACCACTTGCAATCTTTGACCTTTCATTGTGATGGTGGGCTCTATGATTTGTTTGATTTGAGGTTTTTCGTCCCTGTCAACACTGTGAAGGTCATTTTGGAGACGTTGCTTCCAGTTTATGGTGGGCTCTTTGTAAGGATTGCCAGGCACTGTGTGATAGACTACTTCCGTCTTTTTGATGCTGATTGTGAGCTCATATCTATCACTGGAGTCGGATACTTGATCTATACCTTTTTGCATCTTCTCTTCCGTTGGGGCACCTTTGCCATGTCATCAGCAAAATTGAACTCATCTAGCACCTCTGTCTGTTGGACTTGGCTTGCCACCTTCTGAGATTGAAAAGCTTCCCATAAAAGCGATACCTAATAACCATCCTGGAAAGCATCTGTGAGCATGGCAGAAAACATCATGCTGAACAGTGTTGGGGCTAACACACAGCCGAGGACTATGGCCATATAAAATTGATTTAAGCCCCCCCCCAGTGGAATTCTTTCCACTGACCGTTCCAATGCGTTTCTTCTGTGGCGGTTTATTTATGTTGTTGTTTTTTACCTACTGTGTGTATCACTTGTGTCATTTTATTTTGGATGGCCATTTGGCCATTTTGTGGGAAAGTAACTGTCCTTATGGCTTTCCTTTGTTAAGGTTTCCATTATGGTCTGGTCGCTTCATGTTTGTGTTTCTTTCCCTTTGGTGTCTTTGATGGGTGGAGTAAGTTAATTGTATCGATTCCTGATCTTTGTTTTACTTCTACTTTGCTGCCTTCGTTTGACACAGGGAATGGATCTGAAAATCACAATTATTTTGGACCCGTGCAAGCATACCATCGCGGAACTGTCTCACCAGTGCTATAAACTTAGTTGGACGTCAAAACTTCACCATGATCTTCCAAAGGCTGTCACGACTGACTGTGCCAAATGCTTTGGTGAGGTCTACAAATGTCATGTATAGGTCCATGTTCAGCTCCTGGCATTTCTCTTGCAGTTGCCTTGCTGCGAAGATCATTACAATTGTTCCTGTGCCTTCCTAAACCTGCACTGGCTTTCTGGTAGAAGCCCTGACTGTTCAAGGTGTTCGTAGGACTCTTGCAAGGATTTTCCCAGCAATTGACAATAAAGAGATGCCACGGTGATTGTCACATATCTGAGGGTTCCCATTCTGTTTGAATAGGTGGATGATTAACGCATCCTTGAATTATTGAGGGATGAACTATATCACTGTCCATAACTCTGACAACTTCTTTGCAGCTGGAGTACCTCCTGCTTTATAAATCCCAGCAGGTATTGCACCTGGTCCTGGGGCCTTGCCAGATGCCAGACGTTCCATTGCTTTCACAGTTTCAGTATCGATTGGGAACTTGTCAAGCAGCAGATTACATTCAACCTGTCGGAGTCATTGATAGAGGATGGCCGATTAAGAACACTATCAAAGTGCTCAGCCCGTCTTTTCAAGATAGCCTCTTTGTCAGTTCGAAGACTAGTTCCATCTGCACTGAGGAGAGGAGTGATTCCTGAGCTCTGGAGACCATAAACTGTCTTTAGTGCATCAAAGAACTTTTTCATATCCTTTCTGTCTGTAAAGAACTGGATTTCATCAGCCTTGTTGCTTAACGAGGAGTCTTGCATGTCATTGAGGCGGGTTCGGACCGTCTTGCATATATCTGAATAGGCCGCCTTGTTTGATACTTAGCTGGTATCACTGAGGCATGCCCTGTGTTTTGGTGCTTCTCTTCAAGGAATCCCTGGATTTCTTCATCATTCTCGTCAAACCGGTCTTGATGTTTACGAGAAACTGGACCTAGGGAATCCAGTGCTGGAGAAACAGTGTCTCTGAAGACTTTGCAGTTCTCTTCAGGATCATCTGAACTGAATTCCATTGCAGCTAGTCTGCTGCGGATGTCATGGGCGAAGGCATGCCTCTTGCTGTCTTGTTTCAGCTTAGAGACATCCAGTCTCTTGGACACTTTCTTGCCTTGTGGTCGCCGTGCAGGCTGGATACGTAGATTGAGTTTGCTGACAACAAGCCTGTGATCAGTCAAGAGGTCCGCACCACACACAGTCTTCGTCAGTCTGACATCCTGTTTGCCCTTACTTCTAATTATGACATAATCAATGAGATGTCAGTGTTTGGAGCGAGGGTGCATCAATGGTGTCTTGTTGCGAGTTGGCAGACGGAAGACTGTGTTGGTGATCAGCAGTTCATGCTCTGCTCACTTCCTCAAAAGGAGGAGGCCATTGCTATTGCACTTTCCTACAGCTGCTGTTACTGTTGCTTGGCATTACGAAAACATACCTATTCAAATACATTGTAAAAAGTGAAATTTTTCAAAAGAAAAATTGTGAAAAATTTCTTATTTCTGCTCAAAATATAAAACATACAAAAGTAAAATATTAATGTTTGAGATTTTACGTTGTACCCAGTACTGCTCAATTTTTCAAACATCTTAATATTTTGAATGACTTCTACCCTATTTTCTATTAATACGGTAATTAATAATGACATAATTTATGTATTGAAGTAAATGGATCATAAATGATAAATATATTCAGAGTATTTGTTTACATAATCATCAAAGAATCTCAAATATAATGACCAAAAATTTAACAGTTGAATGAAAGTACAGAATTGAAATAATACATCAAAGGGATCGCCTTACTCAAATTAGTGGTGCTTTGTTAGTTCTGGCCTCGTTTTTCACCTCGTTTTTCACCTGAACTATTTGTTAAACAATATATAAGAGAAGTAATTATTAATTGATTATCCTGTATTACACATGGTCAACCAATATTCAAAAATCATAAAACATGTTTTTAATTGCGTCAATTAATAAAATTGTCATTAATCAAATAATTTCGTATTGGCCCAGTTACAGGTCCTCGGTCAGCTGTATTGGCCTCGGCCTTCGGCCTCGTACCAATACAGCAGACCTCGGACCTGTAACTAGGCCAACACGAAATTATTTGATTAATAACATTATAAGGGCCCCGTCAAGCGATATTGGTACTTATCGCCTATGCGAGCAGCGAAGGTTCAGGCGAGCCTGCGGATCCGCGCAGTCTTGCCAGAACCTACGCTGCTCGCTCATACAAGCAGTAAATCAAGAGGAACCTTCAGACAGAAAGCCATATCCCTGGCCCCTCTGAATGGCTGAGCATGCGCAGTTAAAATTTGTCATGACGGAATGCTCGAAGACACAAATTCGCTTGGCGGGGTCATATTATAAATTAAATTTCCACAGAACAGAATAGAAGAGAACAGAAATCATTCTGGTGGCCTAAGAGTTGAAGTTGTGACATAGTGTATCAACAGAAAATAACATGGCTGCAACTAGCATCAAACTGTGTAATTATGCATGCATGTATTCATAGCGACACTGTACCAGTTCAAGGCGGAGTGTACATTCTCAGCCTGCGCACATCATGTGCACGGTATCGCGTCAGCGTTGTAACGACGATGAGGCGACGCCGCTCAAACGTGCACTGCTCGCTGTGGTTGGTTTTTAAACTTTCAACAGTATATGAAACCCAGGAATATGGGCCGGTCTACGGGTGTTGGGCTCCCTTCGAGGATAAATCATCATAGGCCCATGCCGTTGATGATTTAAAAAAAATATATTGCCCCACGCGTTTGAACAAATCACTAGGCCTGTCTCAAAGACGAAGAAGGCATGGGCAGTTTATAAGGTGCTATGCACTTACAGGGCTTAAAAGGAACAGGGTAATTTAGTGGCACCAATATTGAGATGTGTTACATGTAAAAGTGTGGTCAGTCTGTTATCTGATGTTATCAGTAAAATTAATCATCTAATCGGAGTGTCACGACAACTATTATGTCTAACCCTATATGGAACGTTTACTATTGCACATCGGATAAGGAAATCCTAGTTTTAGCCCAGGATAGAAATTGTGTTCTTACCCAGGCAAACTTCATAAATACAAATACAATAAATACATAAAAATAAAATGTTAAATAAAGTGAAATGAAAATTTCGGTGGTTTTGTACAAGAAAAAGAATCTAATATTGTGTGCTGTTGTATATGGGCGTTTCCAACAGTCGGTATGACGGTGCTGAGCTCAGCACTATCATCCCTCGGGTTGGAAACGTCCATCTACAACAGGTCACCATATCACATCACTAAACACGCCCTTATATTTTTACCCCCTTGAACCCCACTTTTACATGTATATAGTAAAACTGCGGTTTACGGGGGTATACCTTATTTTTTGTTATATCTGCTCTAAAATATAGATTGTGGAAACTCGTTAGAACCGCCTCGATGAGGCGGTTCTAACGAGTACCCACAATCCATATTTTGAGCAGAAATAAGAAATATATCACAATTTTTCATCTTAAATGTTTCGATTTTCAGCGTTAAAATTTACAATGTATTTGTATAGGCGTGTTAATGAGATTCTAATATTGTGCTCTTGGTGTTGAAAAAAAAGCAACTCAAGACTGGTGTAATGTACCTTGACTGTAATGCAGAAGTCTGTGCTAATGTCTTGAAACTAAAGTCACACCAAGAAAAGTACCTGGAAATGATTAAAAACAAATCAAAACCTTCTTTTAAAATAAACTAGACATACCAAATATATCATTCCATCACAAAAACAACCACTCCGCCACACCAACCAGTAATGCCCACTATTGGCCACTTTGGTGCGCATTGACCAGGCCGGTTTTTACCGGTTAAAACCACTGATTAAAGCCGGGGGTGGTTTCGACCGCCTTTGTCGCGTTTTTTCGGCGATAACATTTTTATTTTTTTATTTTTGATCAACACACCGAGCGAGAAAGTAGTAGAGGACAAGCTCCGCCAACTTCTCAAAAAGGTTTCGTGTCCCTAAGTTACATCTGAGAAAAGCTATAATCAGATGGGGATTTCTGTGATTTCGAAGATGTGCCAAAATTTGTTTCCACAAGTCCCGTCTTGATAGTGTGGTTTGTCAGTTTGTCGTCTGATTTTAGCTTGAATGATGGAAAGTTATGAGGGTCATTTCACTTTCATGTAGGTTTACGATGTGCCCAATCGGGAGTGAAACAAAAAACCGCATTACTGGTTATTATTTTTAATATTTTAAGAATATAGATCAAAGGCGTAGGATCTGTATTGTGTCTACTATGGGTTTGCTGACGAAAAAGTTTTTGAGTGTCTTCACTCCAATGCTTTGTACAACGTCCCTTCAGGACTGCACGGGGTTTATCCATATATAATAGATATCGTTTCAACTAGACTAGTCCTACGCGTAAGTGACAGAAATGGACAGTGTTTATCGAGTGAGTGTTTGGGTTTTACGTCACACCAACAGCTAATGTCATACGGAGACGGGACATCGGTTTAAAAACTCATCCGAAAGTCTGGAGAAGCCCGGGGTCGAGCCTGCCGTTTACAGTGTTGACGGGGACGTTAAACCGCAAGTAACAAACAAATCAGCTATTCTAGTCATTAAGCGTAAATGACAAAATTGGACAGTTTTTATCGAGTGAGTGTTTGGGTTTTACGTCTCACCAATAGCTAATGCCATACAGAGACGGCACCTCGGTTTAAAGACTCATCCGAAAGTCTGGAGAAGCCCGGAGTCGATTCTGCGACCCCTGGTTAACAAGACCAGTAGCATAACCACTACACCTTGCCCCCGCCCATCGGGGTTTGAAGAAATATATGAGCTGCATGATGCTTCCACGCCTTGCTGAAACCGACCCGCACACGAGTACTGGTAAACCCCTTAGAGGATCTAAGCCTGCTAAGGCAAAGCGGTGCGAGTCGGCCCGTCCATGCTTATAAACCCTATTGTTTTCATTGGGCGGCAGGGCTTGAGATGTCATTTAATCTCAATGTCGGGTAAAAGTCCCACAAAATTGGAAGCAACGTCTCCAAAATGGCCTTTACAGTGTTGACGGGGACGTTAAACCTCAAATCAAACAAACAACTCAACTACACTAGTCCGTAAGCGTGTGTGTGTTTGAATTCGGGTTTAACGTCGCTTTCAACAATTTTTCAGTCATATCACGACGGTGTCTGGTTGCGACAGTGAGCTCATTGCTCACTTTTATAGTGCTGCCTCACTGAAGTATCATGTCCCAGACACATTACATTATACCACACCCAGTCACATTATCCTAACACTGTGTCGACCAGTCCTAGCTCTACCCCGTAAATCTGTGTGCCAAGCGAGGAGCAGCTAGTACCATTTTTTACGACTTTGTCCGAAAGCGTAAGTGGCAGAATTGACATTTTCTATCGAGTGAGTGTTTGGGTTTTACGAAATTACGTCTCACCAACAGCTAATGCCATATGGAGACGGCACCTCGGTTTAAAGACTCATCCGAAAGTCTGGAAAAGCCCGAGGTCGATCCTGCGACCCCTGGTTAACAAGACGAGTAGCATAACCACTACACCTTGCCCCCGCCCATTGGGTCTTCAAGAAATAGATGTGTTGCATGATGGTTCAAAGTAGAGCTGAAACCGACCGCACACGAGTACTGGTAAACCGCTTGGGGGATCTAAGCCTGCCCAGGCAAAGCGATGGGAGTCGGCCATTCCATGCTTATAAACCCTATTGGTTTCATTGGGCGACAGGGCTTGAGATGTCATTTTATCTCAATGTCGGGTAAATGTCCCACAATATTGGAAGCTAAGTCTCCAAAATGATCTATACAGTGTTGACGGGGGCGTTAAACTTCAAATCAAACAAACAAACAAATATAACTACTACACCTAGGTGGCTTCTAGAGTTTTTATCGAAAAATTCAAAATTTGAAAAAAAGTCCATCTGATATGAGCTAAAGGTATACCATTCAAGAGGCTGAATCCTTAACGAGAAGTTGGTGAAGCTTCTCCTCGACAACTGTAAATCAAAAAGTTATCGCCGAAAAACGCGGCAAAGAAAACAAGAGGCCCATTGGCAACTACGCTCAACAGAGGTAATGTGGTTTATACCATATACAGGCAAGGTGCCCATCTTGGTCATGTGACAACAATACCACGAATAATGTTTAATTGCCTCACCCCATAGAGGCTTTTCATGTAATTTGATTTCAACCAGTACAGCTCTTTAACTGGAGAAGTAGATAAAAATACTAAATCTGAGCCATCCAAGACAAAGGTCAGTAATGACCTTGACCTTTGAAATTAATAAACTTCCATTCAGCTAACTGCAAATATCATTTCGGATGCCACAGCCTACCAGGCAATCAGAAATATCCAATACTTTGCCATTTTTCATACAAATGTCTAAGTGACCAAATTTGACCTTGACATAAAACAGGTCAAGGTCAACCAAAGGTCATCATTTGAACAAACTTGGTAGGGCCAGAGTTCCTGATGCTGCATACCAAGTTTCAAGATCATCGGCCGTTCGGTTATTGAGAAGAAAATTGTTAAAGGTTTTTACCATATATGGGCATGGCGGCCAATATTGGTCATGTGAGCCAGTCCTCACGAACAAACTTTAGTTCCCTCATTCAATAGAGGCTCCACAATTGGCCAAGTAGTTTAAGTGAAGAAGAAAATAAAAATACTAAATATGAGGCGTCCTGGATAAATGACCTTGACCTTTGGAACTGATAAACTTCCAGTCAGCTGATTGTAAATACCATTTCTGATGCCACTAGCTAATATACAATCAGAAAAATCCACTGTTTTGCCATTTTCTATGCAAATGTCTAAGTGACCAAATTTGACCTTGACGTAAAACAGGTCAAGGTCAACCAAAGGTCATCGCCATATTGGTCATGTGACCCAGTCCTCACGAACAAACTTTCGTTCCCTCATTCCACAGAGGCTCAACATGTAATTTGGTTTCAATTGGCCAAGTAGTTGAAGTGAAGAAGAAGATAAAAATACTGAACCTGAGGCGTCCTGAACAAAGGTCGGTAAATGACCTTGACCTTTGGAACTGATAAACTTCCAATCAGCTGATTGTTTATACCATTTCTGATGCCACTACCTAACATACAATCAGAAAAATCCACTGTTTTGCCATTTTTCCATACAAATGTCTTAGTGACCAAATTTGACCTTGACGTAAAACAGGTCAAGGTCAACCAAAGGTCATCATTTGAACAAACTTGGTAAGGTCCGAGACCCTGATGCTGCATACCAAGTTTCAAGATCATCGGCTGTTCGGTTCTTGAGAAGAAGATTTTTAAAGGTTTTTACCACATATGGGCGTGGCGGCCATATTGGTCATGTGACCCAGTCCTTACGAACAAACTTTAGTTCCCTTATTCCATATAGGCGCCACATGTAATTTGGTTTCAATTGGCCAAGTAGTTGAAGTGAAAAAGTCGATAAAAATACTGAATCTGAGCCGTCCTGGACAAAGGTCGGTAAATGACCTTGACCTCGGAAACTGATAAACTTCCATTCAGCTGATTACAAATACCATTTCTGATGCCACTAGCTAACACACAATCAGAAAAATCCGCTGTTTTGCCGTTTTTCAATACAAATGTCTAAGTAACCAAATTTGACCTTGACGTAAAACAGGTCATGGTCAACTAAAGGTCATCATTTGAACAAACTTGGTAGGGCCTGAGTCCCCGATGCTGCATACCAAGTTTCAAGATCATCGGCTATTCGGTTCTTGAGAATATGGGCATGGCGGCCATATTGGTCATGTGACCCAGTCCTCCCGAACAAACTATCATTCCCCCTTCCCATATAGGCTTCACATGTAATTTGGTTTCAATTGGCCTAGTAGTTTCAGAGGAGATGTTGTTTGAAAATGTTGACGACGCAGACGACGCAGACGCAGACACGACGGACGACGGACCGATGCTTATATTATAAGTTCCCCCGGAGCCTTCGGCTCTGGTGAGCCAAAAAAAAAAAGAAGAAAAAAGATAAAAATCGACTTTAAGTCTGTTCATAACGCTAGGTTTACCTCAGCCTTTTAAACCCACGAATCAAACAAACATACACATGTGAAAGATGGCAGCAATGCCCAAATATGGTAAAAACCTTATAACATTCACCTCAACAACAACTAGGACGATAGCTTTAAAACATGGTATGTAGCATCAGGTGACCGAGAACTAACAAGTTTGTTCAACTGATGACCTATCTTGACCTTGGCATATTTTACATCCAGGTATAATTCTGTCCATTAGACTTTTAAATGGCAAAAACGAAAATCTTTGCATTTTTTCGAAAAAAAAATTGTGGTCTATAGCATAAGAGAAGATGTATGTCTATGAATGCAAAAGGTCAAGATAATCTGGCGACCTTGGCCCGACGTCACTTAGACAGCAGATCCGTTGACATTTCAAAACATATTTATTTATTTTTTTTTTTTTATTTATTTCTTATTTATTTATTTATTTTTTTTTTTTTTTTTCAAAAATCGTCGGACAAATTTCAGTAAATTTCACATGCAGTCTTTTGACTGTATTGGAATGAGAGTTTGTTATAACAAATCTTAAAATTACTAAAACAAAATCTTCTCAAGAACCACTATATACGCCAATGGTCTTGAAACGTGTTATGAGACATTGGGTGACTGCGTACTGCCAAATTGGTTCAAATGCTGACTCTAGGTTGGTCATCGTCCAATTTAGTGAAGGTAAAATGTGGTCCCTTAGGCTTTTGAATGAGATGAATTGTTCAAAACTATTGTGGACAGTGACAAGAGAGTAGGTACTCTGATTAGAGCTAAAAGCATACGCAGAGTCTACAAATGCCAAAGTTCAATGTAAGTCAGTGGCTTTGGCTCCAGCTCACCTCTATTGCATGTCCAACAACATTTCAAAGTATATTTTCTCTGAAGCTGCTGGGTCAATTTCCATTTCCCTTGAAAATAGGTGAATGAAAATTTGTTCAATAGTCCAGATGACATGACCAAGATGGCCGCCAATGTATTTGGATATCTTCTTCTTCAGATTTCCTTGAAACTTGATATGAAGCTTGAAATGACTGAGTACTACCAATTTTTTTCAACGCTAGGCTGACCTTGACCTATTTTACGGCAAGGATCATTTTTGTCCCTAAGTTTTTCGTATGGAAAATGGTAATACAAGGCAATTTCTTTTCGAAAACCGCTGTAGTCAAGGACATGAGAGAATGTACTGTGTACATGAATGGCTATGAATGCCAACGGTCAAGGTTATTCGGTCAGCTTGAACCGAGGTCACCAGGACTGCAGGTCCATCAACATTTAAAAAGAGAAACAGCTATTTCTATTGCACGACCCGCAGAAAAATCGACCGACTGAAGTCGGTTGATTTTCTAAGAGTGCCCTAAAATCACCGTGTCATTCTGTCAGTCTGTCAGTCTGTCTGTCCGTCCGTAACCCGTTTGTGAAAATTGGTGATAGTGACTTAACCGCTTGGGTTATTTAAACAATTTTTGGCATACTGATAGATATCAATGAGATCTAACCAATGAACCTGCGAAATATTACATTCCATTTAGTATAGCCTCGCCGAGGCGAAAAATGTGAAAATTTTCGAACTGCTTCTCCCCGGAAACCGTTGGGCCAATTGAAGTCAAATTTCATATGGAGCCTCTATGGGATAGGGAAACCAAAATTTGCTCATGTGGTCTAGGTCACATGACCAAAATGGCCGCCAAGCCATATATGGTAAAAACCCTTCAAAAATAGTCTTCTCCAGAACCACTGGGCAGATTTCCACGAAACTTGATAAATAGCATCTGGGACATAGGCCCATCATTAATTGCTAAAATGGTGACCAAACCAAAATTCATTCATGGGGTCCAGGTCATATGACCATAATGGCCGCCAAGCCATATATGGTCTGTCTGTCTGTCCGTCCGTAACCCGTTTGTGAAAATTGGTGATAGTGACTTAACAGCTTGGAATATTTATACAATTTTTGGCATACTGATAGATATCAATGAGATCTAACCAATGAACTTGCGAAATATTACATTCCATTTAGTATAGCCTCGCCGAGGCGAAAAATGTGAAAATTTTCGAACTGCTTCTCCTCGGAAACCGTTGGGCCGATTGAAGTCAAATTTCATATGGAGTCTCTATGGGATGGGGGGAACCAAAATTAGCTCATGGGGTCCAGGTCACATGACCAAAATGGCCGCCAAGCCATATATGGTAAAAACCCTTCAAAAATAGTCTTCTCCAGAACCACTGGGCAGATTTCCACGAAACTTGATAAATAGCATCTGGGACATAGGCCCATCATTATTTGCTAAAATGGTGACCCTGGGTTGACCTTGACCTTCTTTGTGCCTAGGTCAAACTTTGACACATATGCTTTTGTATTGGAAAAGTGAGAATGCATTTTATCCTGCAAACGATTCAGAATACAGTACTAAAGTATAAGATATATTTTTGCTCCATACGATAAGGCGCATTTATTGGGGGAACCGTTTAAGGTCCAGGTCACATGACCAAAATGGCCGCCATACCCATATATTGTAACACTTATCAAGCTAAAAGCATCCGGCTGGTCGTGCACTTCAGCTGAAGCACTAGTTTCTGTTAGATTTCATATGCTGTCGATGGCAAAGGTTAAACGAAACATTGTTAAAATGGTCCAGTTCACATGAAATGATCGCCGACATGGCCATATATGGTAGAAACCTTAAAAATATTCTTTTCCATAACCACTTTATGGATTGCCATGAGACTTAGTCTGTAGCTTCAAGCGATTGAGTAATACCGCCTTAGTCTACGGCCCAGTCAACAATATTTAGGTCATTTTAGCAGTTCAGTTTACCTATGAACACTTCCTGGGCAGGCTTATACGTAAGCGGTCAACCAGTACAGTGCACATTCTTTCGCCAGAAACTGTTCTTCTTGAATCAGCGGATGGGGGACAATGACCGTAGAAAAGATTTCATGATCAATCTCCACGAAAGAATGTTGCCGAATTTGGCAGATATCAAACCCGCGTCCCCCTGATCACCAGTCAGACGCGCATCCGACTGAGCTACCGAGGCCGGTCATTTTTAGTTCTTAAATTATCAGTCCTATATTATTTACTTGATAAATAGTTTTTGCGTGTTTGTTTGTTTGTTTGTTTGTATTGGAGTTTAACGGCCCAGTCAACACTATTTAGGTCATTTTTGAGCCGATCAGTTTACCTATCCACACTTTCCTGGGCAGGCTTATACGTAAGCGGTTAACCAGTACAGTGCACATTCTTTCGCCAGAAACTGACAACTGCCCATCTTGAATCAGCGGAAGGGAGAGAATGACCGTAGAAAAGATTTCATGATCAATTTCCACGAAAGAATGTTGCCGACCCCGGCGGGAGTCGAACCCGCGTCCTCCTGATCACCAGTCAGACGCGCATCCGACTGGGCCACTGAGGCCGGCTAGGTTTGCGTGTAGGTGTGTACCAATTGGAATAACGGCCCCCACCTATCGGGGCTTGAAGAAATTGATGGGCTGCATGATGTTTCCACGCGGAGCTGAAGCCCACAGCCCCCGAGTATAAAACGTTTAGAGGATCTAAGCCTACCCAGGCAAAGCGTTGCGAGTCGGACCGTCCATGCTTATAAACCCTATTGAATTCATTGGGCGACAGGGCTTGAGATGTCATTTCATCTCAATGTCGGGTAAAAGTCCCACAAAATTGGAAGCACCGTCTCCAAAATGACCTATACAGTGTTCACGGGGACTTTAAATCTCAAATAAAAAAAAATGAATATAGTCTAGTGTTAACGCCACAGAATATCGTATTTGTCTATGCTCATTGGCGTAGAAACAAACTTCATACTTGGGGTTTAACACGGAAAGTACAGCCATTAGTTACCCACAATGCAGGTTGATCATTATATTTATGCAACAACAAGAATAAGCTTTCACAAAATAAAAAAGACTCATAACAAGTATAAGCTTTCACACAAAATAAGAGGCCCACGGGCAGAGCTCTGGCACAGCATTGCTATCACATTGGTACAAGCCCATACTTGTTGTCATATTTGTAAACGCTAATACGAACTGCATTACATCTACAACATTTGGACCACAACGGTCCGCTGCCTATCCTATAAGCTCTACAGGAGCCTTTGGCTCTGGTGAGCTAAAATACTTGCTTCGCCGTTATTGAATTTTTTGTGATAATCTTTGACCCTTATCCTGCTGAATAATTGATTAAGCCACAGTCATTTCAGCATTTGAACCAATCAGATTACTGGATGGCATTTATTGCTAGGACTTCACAAACTGAATGTCAAACAGTGTAGATCCAGATCAGATGGCTAGAAGCCATCTGATCTGGATCTACACTGTTTGCAAAAGTAGGAGTTGTCTTGATCAGCGGGGTAAGGGTTAATTAGTATTCTACAAAGTGCAGGAAATTTTGTCTATCGTTGAGTGACCAGTTTATGTGACTGTAAGCACTATCTTTTATATAATGATTAAATGCCATACAAATAAATAAAAAATGCATTTTATCTTTAGTTTGTTTTATTCCCTTTCCACCCTGACAAATTTGGTTTTCAAAACATCAATAGTGCGTTGGAGGCAGCCATTGTTTTGACCTACATATTTCAAAACCAGAAATTACAAGTGACCAGAATCAGTGACCTTTGAACTTTGCCTCATGGTACAGTAACGGTGCAAAATTATGTTTCGAACATGTTGTGATGGTTAAAACAGCATTACTAGAAACTGTTAACAGTCAAAGAACTTATTCACAAATGGTATACTAGATATTAATTTACTTTTCAGCATGTCTAGGACACACGAATCTATCATGCCATTTTTCAAACCTTTGCTTGTAGCAATATATGAGCTGTATTCAGTTTTTTCATAGGGGTATGTAACACTGGGTACAATTTTTATGATAAAAGAAACCCAGTGTTTTTATTAGTCCCCACAGCTTTTTGTGGCTGCATCCGAAATAGAAGAAGGAGCTAAACTAAAACAAGGTATGTATTTCACTTTTGAACTGCAAAGCAAAGACAAAAGTTAAGCACTGGCATCAATTTTGGGGCGGTCCCTGTAAATAAAAAATGGAAGTTTACTCCAACAGGTCATGTGACTTGAAGTAGCAGAAGTCCGAAAATGTTGTGATGGGGAAAATATTTAAAAAAATTAAACTATTGCTTTTGGAGGCACATCAATACATGTTAAAAAAGGTATTAAGAAAAGCAGCCAAAATATGCAAGGAAATATAAATTTATAATTAACTGACATCTTTGGACAGACTTTTCCGATGTTGTTGATAGAAATGAAAGGTCTTTATTTATACTTTTAACAACTTGATGTGATGACGTCACAGAACTCTTTACTAAGAAAATATTGCGAGGGAACTAAGTGTCACCGAAACAGGTCAGTCACCATTTCTGGGCCTCCTACGATACTAAACTTCTCCAACAGTTTTCAAGCATTCCATTTGATAAGTTGGAAGCATATTGAAGTTGCAAATGTGCCTTGTTATAGATGAATCAGTACTTATTGACATCAAAGCGCCAAATGCACTGAAATGACAGACTCTATGAGAAAATCATTAACCAGGAGATGACCACTGCACAAGCCTTTGGCTTAATGTCAAATCCTGGATAATATATATTTGTCTTTTACATATACATGTCATTGAAGCAATTACAATAAAGTTTAAAGAAAATCATAACACTGTGAAAAGTTAGAGAAAACCTTTCTTAAAGATCTTAAAATTTAGTGGATACCTCTCCCAAAAGATACTCTATGGGAAAGAGATCGGAGGAGAAAGGTTTGCTAGTCCAGTACATGAATTCCATTGGCTTGAAGACATTTTTGAGTAAGAACAGCACTATGAGCATGATCGTAATCCTGCTGGATAAGATATCCTGGATTCTGAGCGTAACAAATAAGTGTAACCATGTGAGGCCGAAGCACTTGATTGATGTAACGTCTCGCTGTGCAGTTCACGTCTCAGCCATGCTTAATGACACTAAGCTGCGTTCGCTACCTACATGCAATAGCTCGCCACACAGATACGCTTATTTCACCCGATATGTCATGCTCTATTACGCACGCGTCGCCTCGGCATACCTTGCACCTATATGTCGAAACACCCGGAAACGACAATCGGCGTGATTCACGCTGAAGTGCGATTTGTCACTGAAACGCATATGTCAGTCGCTTAGACGCCAATTTACGTATTTCATGCACTAACGTAAGTGTTCCGTACTGTGTCGACGCGTTAAATTTGGTCACGACAGGGACGTCCAGCTCTCAAACGAGCATTGCATAAGTGCGACGAACAGTGTCAGTGCTTATTAGTCGATAGTTGAGACCCCTTGTTTATCTACAGGTACAGTGCAGCAGCTGCCGGCGGAAATCTGTTTCGCATATGCGTCTTACGGTTGAAACGATCTTGACGTACTGACGTCGGTCTTCCGCTACGTCGACGTCCACTAGCACCTTCTGTATATAGTAAGAGGTCGCTCCAGTAGACGATAGATCACACACACATGTGGCACCCAAAATCAGAGTCAACGTCATCCACTTTCCGACCAGCCTCTAACTGTCCAGGGGCACGCTTACGATCATGAAAAATGTTGCAATACGCTCTCAGTTAATGCTTTTTGAGAACAAATTTCAGTTTCTTCTTGTCTGGGCACGAGCTTACATTGCACATCAAAAGTTTGATCCTGAACATGTGGTTTCTATCCGTACTGGTGTGAAGTTGGTGCACAGGATCGACGTGGCCGGACTGGTAACCAGACGTCACGGTTGATAGATTTAACCTTTTTAGCTTAAGGGCATGTTGTAATCATGCAATCGTTTGGTTTCATAATCAAAGCACTGAGAGTGTGGGCTGTAGGTTGGAGTAATAGTTCTTGGCAGAGATTTAAACTGTTTCATTTAACTTTGAAATTCCAAACAAATAGTGGAGATTTTGATAAGAAGACGCGTTCTGCAGCGCCTGATCTTTGTCTACACTGTTTGCCAAGCTCACGCTATGATTCCAAGATAATCCTCTTCAGTCTTATTGAATACCCTGATCTCACTGCGGCTATTTTCTACAAGACAAAAGGTTATTCTGACAAGTCAGTGATAGTCACGTAGACGTTAGCACTGAAGCGCTTTTCTTATAAGCAAGTTCAGGTCGAATGCCAAACAATCAACCCAAACATAGCCGCGTCATTTGTCAGTGTTGGGTACATGTAACTGTTATCTGTAAAATCTGCACATGAATCAAATCTGGCAAACAATGTAAACTCAGATCAAACGCCACAGAACACGGTGCTGATCTTGTTTTACACTTTTTGCATTAGTTACTAACAAATCAGTCCAGGTCCCCGTTCATGACCAGTCTGTATTTAAAGGCAATCGGCACGAGTGTTGTCAGTGCTTTGATTTATAAATGCCTTGAGTTTCTGGAGTGCACCCTTCCATCACTGAAGTTGGGCTTGTCCATTATGCTAAATATGGCACCTAGAATTATATCACAGGACCTACACTAAGTATCTGTACCATATTCCAGAGTTGATTGGGACAGCCTTTCTTTCCAGTTTCTCCACGCAAAGTCAATATACAGCTAAGTTGTAACTGACCTAGACTTGACCTCGAAAGTCAGAAAGAAAACCCATTAATATTCTTATCTGCAGCTGACCTGGCCAACAGCAGGCTGGTATTTAAGGATTTAATATTGACAGCACTGATAGAAAACAGTGTAAAACCTGGGCAGACTGCTGAGCAGACGCCGCATTGATCTGGGTTTACAGTCTTCGCCAAACCCGTCGCATGATGCCGCTGATTCATATGAAATGCTGAATCGTAAGATAAAATCGTCAAGTCGTCTGCTTTAAAAGTTTGTATTACGCTTATAGGATAACGAATACAATTTTGATTACTGCGCCAAACTGGACTACATTTTGTGCCGACTCATATTTCTATGGCGGTCAAAGCCGGAAGAAAGCCCGACTTACTTTAAAACATGCATGATAGCTAGAGATGACATATTGAATCTGTCATTAAAAATTATAGCATTTGCATCTCTGACATTTCAGACATTATACTTTGGTCGGGAGGATCTTGGGTGCAGACTGGCAATTAGTGTATTGCCAACGACAGTCACATTTTCAAGACATCTCTAGACATTCAGTTAATATGTGCAAACCTAGCACCGTAGGCCTAGCTTGTGTATCAGTGCTTGGCTATCTGATCATGAATTATGCGTCATATTGGCTTACATTGGCGGGGAATCAGCCAGTGTTTGCAACATTTTTATTTCTGCATAAAGTGGGGTTTGTAACGGCGTTCATTACACTAAATTACCTACGCCGCAGTATAGTATAATCTTAAAGCACTTCCAATCTATATCTTGTCACATAGTTTGGCTTCTTAGAGTCCAAGAACTAAGAGGTTATGAAGGGCGAAAACTTTAAGGTATAATCTGTTACCTTCTTGTCAGCGCTATTTAAGTTTGCGTGTGCGCATGCGCGTACTTATTTTTTTGTAGAAATCTGATACACTCTTCTTCTTCTTGTACCCTCAATGTAAATATTTGAAAAACATCTGTTTTATATTATTTGTCATTTGAGATTGTTTAAACTTTTCAAACGTACTTGTAATTTTATATTCTAGAGATTGAAATATAAATATTTATTTTGCGGTGCTTAAGTACATTGTCTAAATAGCGACACGAATATTTCGGGCTTTTAAAGATGTTATGAAACCCATCTACAGATGCAAGACTGAAATATTGTTTTGGTTTAAGGTGGCTGCCTACACTGGGCATGTTCTGTCGCCATATTTGCGATGAAGACAACCTTTTTTTCTTATTTTTCTGTTTATTTCCATGACATTTAATACAAGTCCACTCTTAAAAAGAAAGAATTTGGCGAAAATTCTCACCTTAAGAGTAGATATCTGTTTTTAGGTGAGCCAAATATTTTGCATGAGTTACCTCCCCAGAAATTGTAATTACTCATCTTAAGTAGCCCGTGTTATGGGTAAGACTGATTATGCGTATAAATATGAATTTGTCCGGATTATATAGAGCAGAAATAAATTTATGCGCGTCAATCTTTGAGACTATGGTTGGAAAACACACCATTTTGAAAATAAATAAATAACTACAGACCGTGTAGTATAATAGGTGTTTATGACAGAAGCTAGACAATGGATGAAAACGAGCCTTGTAAACAACGGAAGATGCAAGTTGTGAGTATGAACTTTTGTATTGTTTAGGTATATATTAATCGTTTCAGTGTCTGTTACTTTTAGGTTTTTATTATTATTTAACCTGTAGGCGAACCAAGCGAAAAGGGGCGGCATTCGAGCATATTCCCAATGCAAATACACAGATCAACTTGCGCCCGCGCAGTCTGCTCCACAGTCTTCGGTTTAGACTATTTAGATGCCTGATGACCCGATGCACACTACTTGTTTGTTGGATTTGAGGTTTAAGGTCGGATTCAACACTGTAAAGGTCATTTTGGAGACATTACTTCCAATTTATGTGGGACTTTTACCCGACATAAAGATGAAGTGATATCTCAAGCCCTGCAACATAATGAAAACAATAGGGTTTATAAATATGGACGATCCCACCCCCATCACTTTTCCAGAGCAGCCTTAAACACTCTTAGCGGTTTACCAGTTCTCATGTGCGGTCGGTTTGCATTACGTGTGTAAGCACCGTTCAACCCATTGCAATCTGCATGGGCGGGGACTGTCATGCACATAGTAGGTTTTATTCTGATTGACTGGGCAAGCATACTAACGAGAGCATTCGCCGAGCGCACATACTCCAAGAACCAGGCCCCGAGGATATAAAAATGTTTGCATGCTCAACTGAATTGAGCATGAAATATATGATGCTCGTAAAAATTAAAATACAAATATAAGTTAGACGTATTTCCTGTCTCAGCAGAGAATGTTATTTGTCCTGCTCACGCATTTTAAAATGCCAACAATTGTTGGCATTTTAAAATTTGTGAGCAGAACAAAGTTTATGCTTAAGTTATTTGAGCATGAAAAAACCTCGGACCCTGTTTTGTTTGACGCAGCCCGATTAAAACTCACCCGTGTACTAAAATGGCGTCTTTCATATCTAGAGAAATAAACGTTTTTATAGATGAAAAATTGTGATACCGTTCTAATTTCTAGGCCAAAAAGCGATTGTAGGTGCTAATAAGAAACGCCCCAATGAGGCAATAACTGCACCATTGAGGCAGTTCTAGCGAGTACCCACTGTCTATGTTGTGAGTAAAAGTAAGGGAAATTATGAATCCCCACTTTGACCCAACTTTTCTCTATATAAAATGTGATTTAGATTTAAACGGACTTGTATGCCTCGCTAGAAGAGGACCTCGGCGAAGACTAAGATAAGCGTTGGCTTATGAGCAGTCTGACATTGTAAATGTCTGCCGGTCTTCAGTGTTCTCATACGCCTTCTGTACATCACGTGAACAAGTCCGCGAAATGAACACCCCCACTAAACCCCACTTTCGGCCCCCGCCCATCGGGGCTTGGAAGAAATAGATTGGCCGCATGATGCTTCTACGCAGAGCTGAAAACCGACCCGCACACGAGTACTGGTAAACCGCTTAGAGGAACTAAGCCTGTCCAGGCAAAGCAGTGCGAGTGTCGGACCGTCCATGCTTATAAAACCTTTTGGTTTCATTTGGCGACAGGGCTTGAGATGTCATTTCATCTCAATCCCGCAAAATTGGCAGCAACGTCTCCAAACTGATCTTTACAGTGTTGACGGGGACGTTAAACCTCAAATCAAACAAACAAAACGCCACTTTATAAAGAGAAAATGGGGTTTACGGGGGTATAAATTATTTTTTAATATTTCTGCTCCAACACATAGATTGTGGTATAAATTATTTTTTAAATATTTCTGCTCCAACACATAGATTGTGGGTACTCGTTAGAACCGCCTCAATACCGGCAGATATCACTTTTGTCTGTTATTTAAAAACTGATCCTGTGGCACATTGCACATTGCGTCCATGTTGCTACGCTTATGCATGTACTGCTATTTTTACGCATGCAATGTTCACATCTTTATATTCAGTCATTAAATAGTATGACGACACGTGCATTTAAGAAATGATTTTATTTTTCTGCTGTTCATTAAAGTATGAACGAAGTGGGTCGCCAGCAAGTAAATGAGTGGGTTTATGTATACTTTGCAAGCGACCCTCTGTCGTTCATACCTTCATGAACATCAGAAAAAAAATATTTCTTATATTAACATTCTTTTTTCCTCATCACTTGGCGAAAATATGCTTATAAGGCAAACTTTTAAAGCTGAAAAACATTTACACGCTATTTTTCTACAAAGAGCGGAACAGCATTGTCGTCGTCAACGCCCAATGAGACCATGGAGAACCATGGTTCAGACTGGCGTCACTTGACGTCATTGAAAATCATGTGACTCGATGCGTTCATGGAAGTATGCACAACACTGTTTTCTGTAGGTTTACATAAGGCATTACACTTGAAGAAATGTAAATATTAACTATTTTGGCGTGAACAACTCAACTGCAACTGTAACATATGTAAACGATGTACTTTTCAAGGTAAAGGCAATAAAATCCAATTACAAATCCAATTCGAAGGCTAGTTTCGTAACTTTTATATGAAGGACCATCTCGATATCAAAATTTATGAAATACAAAGAAGTTTTGTTTGTTTGATTGATTTGAGGTTTAACGCGCTCGTCAACACTATTTAGGTTATTTTGGACGCGTTGCTTCCAATTTTGTGGGACTTTTACCCGATATTGAGATGAAATTACAGCTCAAGTCCTGCCTCCCAGTGAAACTAACAGGATTTATATGCCTTGACAGCCCGACTTGCTCCACTTTGCCTGGGCAGGCCTAGACCTTCTAAGCGGTTTACGCCATGGCGGTCACGTGTGACCGGCTTGTGCTGGTTGGGTGAGGCAAATGTGACGTGTATCTTGCGTCACTGCATGGGGCGTCAAACTGATATTGGCTTGTATTGCGACAAGGCCTGCATTCCTAGTTAAGGCTAGAGGAGGAATGTTGTTATTTCTTCTGTTTCTACACATCCAATCATTTGCCTCTTCTCCTCTGTCCCTCACTTTACTGCATTGAAATGCTCAATAATAAATAATTTCGAGGCGTACCACCTCCCTTATAAGCTCTTGCATGTGAGCGATTAAGTGTGTTGGTGAGTGAGTGAGTGAGTGAGTGAGTGAGTGAGTGAGTGAGTGAGTGAGTGAGTGAGTGAGTGAGTGAGTGAGTGAGTGAGTGAGTGGGTGGGTGGGTGGGTGAGTGAGTGAGTGAGTGAGTGAGTGAGTGAGTGAGTGAGTGAGTGAGTGAGTGAGTGAGTGAGTGAGTGAGTGAGCACTTTACGCCTCACAAACAGTAATCTTAAACGCAGATAAGGGCCTCAATCATATATAAGACGGCATTACGATAACACACCCGTGCGACATAGCGCATTTTTCTTACCTCCAAAATGGCTACTTTTCTGATGAAAATCCGTAATATTTTTCTTACTTACATTGCAAACATGGGTTGTCGGTGCTCGTTAGAACCGCCTCATTGAGGCGGTTCTAAATGAGGCGGTTCTAACGAGTACCAACAACCTATATCTTTGAGCAGAAATAAGAAAAATAATGTTTACCCCCGTAAACCCAAGTTTTCTCTATATAAGGTGGGGTTTAAGGGGGTGTTCATTTCACAGACTTGTTCACGTGATGGGGAAATCCGAGATCGAATGAATGTACAGGTATTTTCAAGTCTTACTTCGACTGGAGCTACTATTTTCTCTGTGTTTGTCTGTACGATGTTTGATCGTGTCCTTAATGACTATATCTACATACATGTGTTAATGACATTCGAAAATAATATTGTAGCCTTGGTTAAGTGTCGGTGGTTTCTGCGGGGGCTTCCCTTTCTTCACCATAGCGCAGAATATATTTATTTTCTTAATTATCGAGACTACCAGATTGCTTTGAATGTGCAATTCTGCTATAGTATACGCCTAACTGCATTTATAATTGACTCCATAAAACCGAGTTTTGCATATTCAAATATTGTATGGTTTCTTGCTTCCAAAGGGACACCATAGAAACAGCGTTTTGAATATGTCGTGGTACATTGTGACCAATGTTCGCCCGCACAAATCGAGATCGAGTGTTATCCTTCAATGAGACAGGCTTTATAGTATATATTACATTTCTTTCATGGTTTATGTAGTAAAATGGTTGCCAAATATTCAAACTTTCTACTGAAACAGAAAAGGCGGTTTTTTGACACATCGCGGGAAAGTTCTGAGCCGCCTACATCAATGTGTAATTGAAACTTACGCGCTAATCTTCGTGAAAATTTCCGTCAAATTTACGAATTCATCCGATGTTAAATACTTGTTAATAAAGTAAATGAAATAGGCGGCATTCAAGGAAATACTTTACTAAAAAAAAGAATTTCTCCTTAAATCGTTAAGTCGACCTTAACTTAAGTAACGATTGTAATCCTGGGCCCTGAATGATTACTTTTCTGATTAAAATTTGTGATATTATTTTCTTATTTCTCATCTTAACATAGCTTGTAGGTGCTCATCAGAACCGCGTCAATGAGGCGGTTCTAATGTCTGTGACCATAAATAAAAAAATTTACGTAATGCCCCTGTAAGCCCCAGTTTTCTGTCTATCAAGTGGGGTTTAGAGGGGTTTTCATTACATGGGTTTGTTAACGCGATGAGGGGCTATTCAGGCTAGAGATGTACGGCGTGGAGACATCCAGTTAATAATAACGTCACCTCTGATAAACACCGACTTCTCTTAAGCAGCCACAATGATTTCTCCGAATCTTTAACCTTTGTTGAACAGCCAACTATTTCTTCGGGCCAGCTAGGAGTTATTTCTTTTCTGGAGTGTTTATGTCTCGCAAAATAAACACTTTGTTATCGGTAAACATTGTAAATAGTATACAAAAATGAATAATGGAGAGGTTGTCAGGTTGGTTTACTCATTTGACAACTCCATTAGTTATTTTCTTTCACAAATTTTCGTCTGTCTATATTAGGCTCAATTTTCTTTTTCTTGCATAGCCATATATTAGCCATTAACCAACTAGTTTTGGAGGTTTTCCTGAGTGGCTGCATAGCGGAGTTGACTCGGAACACCGTTTGTTTCTTTGAGTTAAGGTTTAACATCCCCGTTAACACTGTAAATGTTATTTTGGAGATGTTGCTTCCAATTTTGTGGGACTTTTACCCGATATTGAGATGAAATGACATTTCAAGCCATGCCGCTCCATGAAACAAATAGGGTTTATATGCATAGACTGTCCAGCTGGCACCGCTTTACCTGGGCAGGCTTAGATCCTCTAAGCGGTTTACCAGTACTCATGTGCGGTCGGTTTCAGCTCTGCGTGGAAACATCATGCAGCCCATCTGAACACCACTCTCCAGGCTAAATCAGCAGACGACAAATTGATGATTTTTTTTTCTTATTTTTCCCTGAAAACAGAATTTGACATTTCATGCAAATGGTCTCCAATGGAGACCATTTGCATGAAATGTCAAATCCCTTTTTCTGGAAAAAATAAGAAAAAATATTCCAAAATGTCGTCTACTAGAGTGATAAGAGTTAAACTGAAATTGCGGTCGGAAAAAGGCTTTGAATTACAATTGAATTTCAATGGCTCGGTCGACTTAGTGACCATAATAAATTCTTCCATTTCACTTACCATATTAAATGACAAAAATGGGACCCAGCTGTTCAAAGCATCGTTAGCTTAACGAGCTCGTTAATGGTCAAATTGTTGACTGTTTTAGCAGGTTCTGGTATTTTTGCTGCAAAAATGTGAGTAACTACTCACATATGTTACTTGCATATGAAAAAGTTATTCACATTTATTTTATCAGCAAAAATTAGTATATTTGTCATATTGAATGATCAAAGTTGGGGCCCCAGTTGTCCGAAACATCGTTAGCTTATCGAGCTCGTTGGTGGTAAAATCTTTAACTGTTCTAGCGGAAGCAATATTTGATATGCTGGTATTTTTGCTGCAAAAATAGGAGTAACTATTGCATATGCAAAAACTACTCACATTTTTTTCAGCAAAAATATTAGTATATTTGTCATATTGAATGATCAAAGTTGGGCCCCAGTTGTCCGAAACATCGTTAGCTTAACGAGCTCGTTAGTGGTAAAATCATTAACTGTTCTAACAGGAGCAATATCTAATATTCTGGTATTTTTGCTGCAAAAATATGAGTAGTCAAAGTTGGGGACAGTTGTTCAAAGCATCGATAGGTTAACGAGCTCGTTAGCGGTCAAATCATTAACTGTTCTTACAGGAACGCTATCTGATATTCTGGTATTTTTTTCTGCAAATATGTAAGTAGCTTTTGCATATGCAAAAGCTACTCACATTTTTTCAGCAAAATTATAAGTAAATTTGCCATATTGAATGATCAAAGTTGGGACCCAATTGTACAAAGGATAGTTAGCTTAACAAGCTAACTCGCTGGTATAGTAGTCGCAGATAAGATTGACTAGGCGGAGCTATTCAAGTGTTGTCAATATATGTCAAATTCGCTGAGTCCATCAGATGATTCGGTAGAGTGCCTTTCGCACGCTTTCTACAAGCGGACGAAATGGTCATATACGCCACAGCTATGCTTGTGTTACAGTTGAATTCACACAATTGGGTCACTTGGTTTACCTTTTTGTTAATGGAATATTCCTGAGGTAGGCACAAACGATAGCTCCGCCTAGTCAATCTTATCTGCGACTACTTTAGTGTCGCTGCAAAAATGTGAGTAGCTATTGCATATGCAAAAGCTACTCACATTTTTTTCAGCAAAAATACTAGTATATTTGCCATATTGAATGATCAAGTTAAAACATAAAACTGGTCCCAGGTGTATATACATGTACAGTCAACCCTCTTTTTACTGTCATTGGACATAATGACAAAAAACTCATAACGACAATGGAAATGGATAGATTGATTGTGTTGGTTTGTTTGATTGAGTTTAGGTTTAACGCCCCCCACCCCCCCCCCCCTCAACACTGTATAGGTCATTTTTAAGACGTTCCTTTCAGTTTTGCGGGACTTTCATCCGACATTGAGACGAAATGGCATCTCAGACCTTGCCTCCCCTTGATACCAATATGGTTTATAGGCATGGACGGTCCGATTCGTACCATTTTCTCTGGGCTGGCTTGGACCATCTAAGCGGATTTTCCAGTACTCATACATGTATATGTGGTCGGTTTCAGCTCTGAGTCGAAGCACCGTGTGGCCCAATCTATTTCCCCAAGCCCCGATGGGTTGGGGCTCTTGATTGTGCTAGTGTTTAACGACACGTCAACCCAAGTGGGTCATATTGAAACGCCACCCAGAGAAAGGGAAAAAGAGATACCAGAGGAGAAGATTTGTTTTGTTTGATTTGAGGTTTAACGTCCCCGTCAGCACTGTAAAGGTCATTTTGAGGACGCTGCTTCCAATTTTGTGGGACTTTTACCCGACGTTGAGATGATATGACTTCTCAAGCCCTGCCGCCCAATGCAACCAATAGGGTTTATAAGCATGGACGGTCCGACTCTCGCACCGCTTTGCCTGGGCAGGCGTAGATCCTCTCAGCGGTTTACCAGTATTCGTGTGCGGGTCGGTTTCAGCTCTGCGTGGAAGCATCATGCAGCCCATCTATTTCTTCAAGCCCCGATGGGCGGGGGCCGCCAGAGGAGAAGAAAGAGAGGGACAGGGGAGAAAGGGTTAAACTTCAAAAAATATGTTTCTTGGAGTTTAAATCCTTTATTTCCTATTGTTCTACTTATTGTGATTGTTTTATACCGGAAAAGTCTTAATAGGGGAAAAGTGTTAGGGGACAAATACTGTCGTTATGATGATGGTTATTAACTTCCCGCTCTTCATAGCCTGACTTCAACAACACACCCGTACGGCAAAGTGCATTTTTCACATCTCCAAAATTGCTACTTTTCTGATGAAAATCCTTGATATTTTTGTTATAAATATACAAAACATAGGTTGAGGGTGCTCGTTAGAACCGCCTCAGTGAGGCGGTTCTAACGAGTACCCACAACCCATGTCTTGGAGCAGAAATAAAAAAAATAACGTATACCCTCGTGAACCCCAGTTTTCTCTATATAAATAGGGTTTAGGGGGGGGGGGGGGGTGAGGTCTTAATTTCACGGACTTGTTCACGTGATGTGTCATTGCTTATAACATGACGCGATACAAGCAAATGGGTTGAGCCTAAAGTTATAGCAACGTTTGTCAAAACTATAAATATTTAGAATTATCTACATTACTTAAGGGGCTCTTACACTGTCACGATTTTGGCCAATACTCACCACGATTTTTTAAATCGTGGTAAATCGTGAACAACGTCGTAGAGAAGTCGGCAGAGATCTTGAGGAATCGTGGTTGATCGTGGTAGTTCGGTAGTGACCACGACAGTTTTGAACATGTTTAAAACATTCGTGACGAGTCGGCATCATTTTTCAAATCGTAGAGCGGTCGTAGAGAAATCGTAGCTCAGTCGTGAGCCGTCGTCGCGGCAATCGTGGCCAATCGTGAATAATCGTGACTGAATTCTACCACGATTGAGCTACGACGAGACAAGATCATCTACGACGCCTCTACGATTCCGTTGCGACTGCCGTACGATCTACTACGATATCACGACGACTGCTCACGACAATACAAGATTCACCAGGAATGCACTACGATTGATGACGACGTTAGCACGATATATCCCGACGCTACGTCCCCCACAATGAAGTACGGCATTGGTTTATCATCATGAGGGAGGGGTCTGCAGCTGGAAGTCCTATATACTACCATTTTCGAATGTCTCTTTCAACTCCGAATGGTTGAAATTGTGGCATCAGATGCACAGCTATTAGCGCCTACGTCAACCCAGCTAAATTTATAATCGGCGTCGACCTGTGCCATTAAGACAATGGAATGGAACCCCTTGTAATTGTAGTACATTGAGCCGCCATTTCTCGGACATTGTATGGCTATATGTTTGCAATCGAGTGCTCCAACAGTGTGATGGAAGTTCCATCGCCTTCCGAACTGTTCCGCTATCTGGCTCCACTCCTCTGGTGTTATAGGGCAAGCAATCACCTCCTCCGCGTATTCATCAATAATTGCTTGACAAACAACACGTACTACCAACGATATGGTGCTGTCTGCTACTCTAAAACCATACATTAATGATTTGTAGCTGTCTCCTGATGCGAGGAACCGTAGTGTTATGGCGAGTTTTAGGCCTGGATCCAGCGCCTTGCGATACCAGTTGTCATTCTTGGCTATTCTCTGGCCCAGTCGCGTAATGAGATCTTGGAACATAGCAGGTTCCATTCGAATTAAGTTCTTAAATGATGGAATGTCTTCGTCTCTGAGCTCATGCAAAAGTCGCTCATACTGCCCAAGTAAAGGCCTTCTTGCTATCCATGGCCTGAATCAATAGCGTCTCCTCCTCCTGTTCCTCCTGTTCCTCTGCAGCTCCAGTTGTTCAGCCATTGCAATGTAATTTTCGATCATGCCTTGTTCGAGCTGAACTGAATTTTGAAGATACAGAAGCCTTTGACCTGGGTGCAAAAACATTTTCGTCAGATGCTCTCTACAGAAATGGTTGAAACTGAATGACACTGTGCATTTGATGAACATTTTTATATACCCAGATCGTTATAAATCCTGACGAATCGGGAGAAGTCTTGGTTAATCGTGAGTAAATCGCATCGAATCCTCCATGATCGTACTGAGTCTTTGATCATCGTGCCAATTCTGCCTTGGTCGTAGAGCAGTCTTGCAGGGATCGTGAGAACTCGTGTATGATCGGCTGATATCTTGAAGCAATCGTGGTGCAGTCGTAGAAGAATCTTAGAGGATCGTAAGACATCGTGGTCGATCGTGAAGGATCGTTGTAAATCGGCTCCATTATCGTACAGCAATCGTGATTTTTCGTAGAAGTGTCGTAGCAATGTCGTGAGTATTCGTAGGGTAGTGAAATCGGAACCGTGTATGTCCCGATTTGCCACGATTTTCATGGTCCCCATTGGTCGTGGACAGTCGTGGACAATCGTGGTCAAAGTCGTGACAGTGTAAGAGCCGCATGGAGCTATAAATATTTAGCAACTACGTGTATCTCATTTATTGCAGTGGAAAAAGCCACACATAATAGCCGCCCTCGATGGCTCATTCCGATATGCGTCTGATATAGCGACCAGGGTCCGGTAGTTAATAATAATAATCGACCTTATTTGTAGAGGGTAACACATTTAGTTGGGTAAAAGTTCCTCAACATTGGAAACAACGTCTCCAAAAAGACCTGTACAGTGTTACACGTTTAGTAAACTAGTACTAATCTTCCATGTGGTCCTCTTTTCCTGGGTAGAAACCAGTACTAAGCAATGTGGATAAAGTCTCTTGCTCAAGGGAACAACACTTGCCGCTCGTGGGGATCGAACCCGGTACCTCTCGATCCCGAGTCCGACACTTTACCACTGCACCACAGCCCCCCACAGTTCAAAGCATCGTTAGCTTAACGAGCTCGTTAGTGGTCATATTGTTAACTGTTCTAGAAAGTACAATATCTTATATTTTGGTATTTTTGCTGAAAAAAGTGTGACCAGCTTTTGCAAAAGCGGCTCACATTTTTTTTTCAGCAAAAATATTTGTATATCTGTCATTGAAGTATCAAAGTTTTAACGATACATAGAGGATCTTACATGAGTGTTCATGTATTATTGAATTTATAAAACGAGTTGATGAAAAAGGATAAAATGCGAGGCTTTGCCAAGCATTTTATTCCTTTTCCTCAACTCGTTTAATAAATTCAATTATACATGAACACTCATGTAAGATTCTATTTATCATATGACATTTAAAACCCATTTTATTCAAGATTGGTTACAAAAATGTCGATATTCTGCCGTTAGTAAACGCGACGTCGTTAAGGACGTCGTACATGGAACGTTACGGGACGTATCACGATAATTTGCATATTTAATCCACTAGTGGATTATCGAAAATATTACATGGCGTTATTACACTCTCAGACGAGACGTCATATTATGATACATTAACTAACGACATCGTTAGTCGAATAACTTAGCCCAGGAGGTCGTAGTTTCGATACCAGCTCTCTTATGTGGCGATACATGTAGATCATGAAATATTTTTTACGCTTATTTTTAACCTTCCGTTGATTCAAAAAGGGCCATTGGCAGTTTCTTGCGAACGAACAACTGCTTTGGTATAACCCTGCCCAGGAATTGTGTGGTTACGATAAGTGAAATCATCATGAGAGGGCCGTAAACCCGCCCCCCCCCCACACACACACACAAATAAACGCCTCGACGTGACATTAAAAGTGTAGACTGGGCGGTTAACCGAAAACGTGGACACAATAACCGATAAGTTTTACTTAATTTAGTCTCTTGAACTATTTAGAAGCCTCCGTGGTGCAGTGGTTACGCTACTCGCCTTGTAAACCAGGGGTCGCAGGATCGATCCCGGGCTTCTCCAGACTTTCGCATGAGTCCTTAAACCGAGGTCCCGTCTCCGTATGACCTTAGCTGTTGGTGGGACGTAAAACTAAAACTCACTCACTCACTCACTCTTGAACTATTTATTTAAATTATTGATACACCTATTGTCATCCCTAAAGGTGAATTATTGTCCGCCATTTTTTCCACGGTGGATAACTACGGGACATCCTGATAATTTCAAATGAAAACGGTCCCTCGGAAAAGTTGGTCTGCCCTTAAAGGAAAGAATTTGCTCCTGAGGAGCAAATTCTTTCCTTTAAGGGTAGACCCCTATAAAACAGGGGCACAAAACTATTTTTGTAAGAGTTACCAGCCCTGAAGGTGTTACTTTTATCTTTAATAGCATACTAGACATCCTGGACCAGTTATGTGAAAGTATATTTGCTTGTTTTAAATGTCACGATTTCATTTTTTTGTTGAATAAGGATATTATAACGGTAAGAAATGATTTTTATAACACTTGTTAACACTGGGTTATAAAGTATAAGGACAGCCGAACTTTGTTTGTTTGTTTGTTTGTTTGTTTGTATTGAAGTTTAACGGCCCAGTCAACACTACTTAGGTCATTTTTGAACCGGTCAGTTTACCTATCCACACTTATCCTGGGCAGGCCTATACGTAAGCGCATTGTACATTCTTTGGCCAGAAACTGACAACTGCCCTTCTTGAATCAGCGTAAGGAAGAAAATGACCGTAGAAAAGATTTCATGATCAATCTCCACGAAAGAATGTTGTCGACCCCGGCATTGATAGTGCTACTCAAAGCATGAGACCAAGAGGAACAAATGCAAGCGCCTCCGTGACCCAGTGGGTAAAAGCGCTTTTTCTTAATATGATTTTTACGACTCTTTCAAGAATATTTCACTCATATCGAGCCGATCGTTAATCAGAGGTGGGCGAAAACCGGAGTGCCCGGAGAAAAACCACCTGACCTTCCGTTGCAGAACATGGCGTCTCACATGTGACCCGAGCCAGGCTCGAACCCACAGCCGTGAGGGACCTAATGATTAAGAGTCAGCGCTCTTAGCCACTAGGCCACGGAGGCCCGTTTTCTTAATCTGTAAGTCGCTCACTGTTGTGCGTTACATTACGATAACACATCCGTGTGATATAGTGCATTTTTCAAACCTCAAAAAAGGTATTTTTTCTGATGAAAATTTGTGATATTTTCCTTATTTCTGCTCCAAACATAGGTTTTGGGTGCCCGTTAGAACCGCCTCATTGAGGCGGTTCTAACGAGTACCCACAACCTATGTCTTGGAGCAGAAATAAGGAAAATAATGTTTACCCCCGTAAACCCCAGTTTTCTCTATATAAACTGGGGTTTAGGGGGGTCTTTATTTCACGGACTTGTTCACGTGATGCATGTGCAGTGAAACTTCGAGAACTCTAAAACGGACGGCTCGCTTACAGTGGCTAATTCGAACTCGCCCTAAAATCCCAAGATAATTACATGTACTCCTGTTTGTTTGTTTGATTTGAGGTTTAACGTCCTCGTCAACACTGTAAAGGTCATTTTGGAGACGTTGCTTCCAGTTTTGTGGGACTTTACCCCGACATTGAGATGAAATGACATCTCAAGCCCTGTCGCCCAATGAAACCAATAGGGTTTATTATATAGCATGGACGGTCCGCCTCGCAACCTGGTTCCTGGACAGGCTTAGATCCTCTAAGCGGTTTACCACTACTAGTGTGCGGGCCGGATTCAGCTCTGCGTGGAAGCATCGTGCAGCCCGTATATTTCTTCAAGCCCCTATGGGCGGGGCCGGATTTTATCTTGAAAAGGTAAGCTGTGTGTTCTCATTAGAATCGCCTCATTGAGGCGATTCTAATGAGTACACACAACATATCTTCAATGCGTTTATTTTACAAAGTCGAAAATATATCCTTTCCACACAACTTACCTTTTCAAGATAAAATCAAATCAGCATCCATAGATTAATCTGAAAACATTCATTGAGGCGATTCTTATAAGTACACACAACATAACCTTCAATACGTTTATTTTAGCAACTCGATAAAATATCCTTACTCGGCCCCCGCCCATCGGGGCTTGAAGAAATAGATGGGTTGCATGATGCTTCCACGCAGAGATGAAACCCACCGCACACGGGTACTGGTAAACTGCTTAGAGGATCCCAGACTGCGCAGGCAAAGCTGTGTGAGTCGGACCGTCCAGGCTTATAGACCCTATTGGTTTCATTAGGCGACAGGGCTTGAGATGTCATTACATCTCAATGTCGGGCAAAGTCACACAAAATTGGAAGCAACGTCTCCAAAATGACCTATACAGTGTTGACGGGGTCGAAAAACCTAAAATCAAACAAACAAATCAAAATATCTTTACATGTACCACACAAATTACCTTTTCAAGATAAAATCAAATTAGCATCCATAGATAAACCTAAACACATTCATTGAGGCGATGCTAATGAGTAGACACAACATACCTTCAGTACGTTTATTTTATCAACTCGATAAAATACCCTTACTCGACCCCCGCCCATCGGGGCTTGAAGAAATAGATTGGCTGCATGATGCTTCCACATTCATTTAGGCAATTCTAATGAGTACACACAACATACCTTCAATACGTTTATTTTATCAACTCGATAAAATATCCTTACCACACAAATTACCTTTTCAAGATGAAATCAAATTAGCATCCATAGATTAACCTAAACACATTCATTAAGGCGATTCTAATGAGTCCACACAACATACCTTCAATACGTTTATTTTATCAAGTTGAAAATATATCCTAAGGTCATCACCATAATGCCTCATGTCCTGGCAGTATGAGTAACCCTCAATAGTTCGAACTACCCCCATCTCGAACAAAATTGCATGGTCCACGAACGTGCATTGAAGTTTGACTGTGCCAAATTGCCCCGGGTCTTTCAAGATGGATGGGGAGACGTTTCACGGTTTGATAACACGAAAACAAATTCACGGTACAATGTTTGTTTGTTTGATTTGAGGTTTAACGTCCCCGTCAACACTGTCAAGGTCATCTTGTAGACGTTGCTTCCAATTGTGTGGGACTTTTACCCGACATTGAGATGAAATGACATCTCAAGCCCTGTCGCCCAATGAAACCAATAGGGTTTATTAGCATGGACGGTCCGCCTCGCACCGCGGTTCCTGGACAGGCTTAGATCCTCTAAGCGGTTTACAAGTACTAGTGTGCGGGCCGGATTCAGCTCTGCGTGGAAGTATAATGTAATCACTTGTCAAGAAAAATAAAACACAACGGATATGATCCCATGAACACAGAACTCGGCGTCTGATCAGGGCCTACACTGTTTAGAGAAAAAAAACTGGTATTACAGGGTTAAACGAAGCAGTAAAACACTCATTTCACAGCCAGGATGAAGAGACACTCAACCCACCAGCGCGTCGGTGCTTTGAGTGTTAAATGTTTTTAGCTCACCTGGGCCGAAGGCTCCAGGGGAGCTTATAGTATAGTGGGTCCTCCGTCGTCCGTCGTCCGTCCGTCCGTCGTCCGTCCACACTTTTGAGCAGCTATATCTCTGTATCCTGCAGGCTGATCTCAATCATTTCTCATCTGTAGCATGCCTCTGATGGGGCATTGTTGACATAAACTTTTTTTCGAAATCGCTCTAAAACTTTGGTTCCTATGGCAACCACAAGGTCCCATAGACTTACTATGGGAAAATGCTTGTCATCACCGTAGCGCCTTCAATTTTGGTCGGATCTTTCTGAAACTTATATGTAAGGTGACTGGGGATAAAAACTCGGATGAGTTCGAAAACTGGCCAAGTTGGCCTATTTATCATAGAGTTACGTCCCTTTGATTGCTGAAAATGCCAATTTTCGACCTTGTCATCACCCTAGCCTCTTCAGTTTTGATCGGATCTTTCTGAAACTTATATGTAAGGTGGCTGGGGATAAAACCTTGGATGAGTTCAAAAACCGGCTAAGTCCGCCCATTTATCATAGAGTTACGTCCCTTTGATTGCTGAAAATGCCGAGTTTTGACCTTGTCATCACGGTAGCCCCTTCAGTTTTGATTGGATCTTTCTGAAACTTATATGTAAGATGGCTGGGGATAAAACCTTGGGTGAGTTCGAAAACCGGCCAAGTCCGTCCATTTATCATAGAGTTACGTCTCTTTTATTGCTGAAAGTTCTGATTTTTGACCTTGTAATCACCGTAGCCTCTTCAGTTTTGATCGGATCTATCTGAAACTTATATATAAGGTGGGTGGGGATAAAATCTCGGATGTGTTCGAATAACGGCCAAGTCGGCCCATTTATCATAGAGTTACGTCCCTTTGATTGCTGAAAATGCCGATTTTTTACCTTGTCATCACGGTAGCCCTTTCAGTTTTGATTGTATCTTTCTGAAACTTATATGTAAGGTGGCTGGGGATAAAACCCCGGATGAGTTCGAAAACCGGCTAAGTCCGCCCATTTAACAGGGTGTTACTTCCCTTTGATAGATGAAAATGCCGATTTTCGACCTTGTCATCACCGTAGCCCCTTCAGTTTTGATTGGGTCTTTCTGAAACTTTTATGTTAGGTGGCTGGGGATAAAACCTCAGATGAGTTTGAAAACCGGCCAAGTCAGCCCATTTATCATAGAGTTACTTCCCTTTGATTGCTGAAAATGCCGATTTTTGACCTTTTCATCATGGTAGCCCCTTCTGTTTTTATCGAATCTTTCTGAAACTTATATGTATGGTGGCTAGGGATAAAAACTCGGATTTGTTCGAAAGTCGGCCCATTAATCATAGAGTTACGTCCCTTTCATTGATGAAAATGCCAATTTTTAGCTTACCTGGCCCGAAGGCTCCAGGCCAGCTAATAGGATGGTAGCCCCTCCGTTGTCCGTCGTCCATCCGTCGTCCCTCCACACTTTTGACCAGTTATATCGCTGCAGCCTGCAGGCTGATCTCAATCATTTCTCATCTGTAGCATGCCTCTGGTGGGGCATTGATGACATTAGGTTTTTAGCTCACCAGGACTGAAGGCTCCAGGGGAGCTTATAGTATAGTAGGTTCTCTGTCGACCGTCGTCTGTTGTCCGTCCGTCGTTCGTCCACACTTTTGAGCAGCTATATCTCCACAGCCTGCAGGCTGATCTCAATCATTTCTTATCTGTAGAATGCCTGAGGTGGGGCATTGATGAATTAAACTTTTTTTCGAAATCGCACGAAAACTTTGGTTGCTTTGGCAACCACAAGGTCCCATAGACTTACAATGGGAAAATGCTTGTCATCAACGTAGCCCCTTAAGTTTTGATCGGATCTTTCTGAACCTATATGTAAGGTGGCTGGGAATAAAATCTCGGATGAGTTCGAAAACCGACCAAGTTGGCCCATTTATCATAGAGTTACGTCCCTTTGATTGCTGAAAATGCCTATTTTTGACCATGTCATCACAGTAGTCCCTTCTGTTTTGATCAGATCTTTCTGAAACTTATATGTAAGGTGGCTGGGGATAAAACCCCGGATGAGTTTGAAAACCGGCCAAGTCCGCCCATTTAACAGAGTGTTACTTCTCTTTGATTGCTGAAAATGCCGATTTTTGACCTTGTCATCACCTTGTCATTTATGTTAGGTGGCTGGGGATAAAACCTTTCGACCTTGTCATCACCGTAGCCCCTTAAGTTTTGATCGGATCTTTCTAAAACGTATGTGTAAGGTTGCTGGGGATTAAACCTCGGATGAGTTCGAAAACCAGCCAAGTTGGCCCATTTTTTATAGAGTAACATCCCTTCGATTACTGAAAATGCCAAATTATGACCTTGTAATCACTGTAGCCCCTTCAGTTTTGATCGGATCTTTCTGAAACTTACTTGTAAGATGGCTGGGAATAAAACCTCAGGTGAGTTCGAATACCGGCCAAGTCGGCACATTTATCATAGAGTGACGTGCCTTTGATTGCTGAAAATGCCTATTTTCCACATTGTCATCACTGCTGTCCCTTGAGTTTTGAACGGATTTCATGAAACTTACAAACAAGGAAGTCAGGCAGAAAGCTTGGAGGAGTTTGAAAACTCTTGTTTTTGAACTTGTCATCACCATAGCCACTTCAGTTTAGATCGGATCTTCTTAGCAAGTCAGGAATAAAAGCTTGAATGAGTTTGAAAACCGGTGAGGTCAGCCTGTTTATCATAGAGTTACATTCTACTTGATTTTCAGAAAATGCTTACCCTGTCATCACCATGTCCTCCCATAAAGCCTTCAGTAAAGGTTGGCACCACCTTAAACTTTGAATCTAATAGCTCAGGTGAGCGATACAGGACCAAGCTAGCTTGGTCCTCTTGTTTTTCTATCCTGTTGATCACTGACGAAGCACACGTTACGCATATTACGCATGTACGTAAGTTTTTGTTTGTTTGATTTGAGGTTTAACGTCCCCGTCAACACTGTAAAGGTCATTTTGGAGACGTTGCTTCCAATTTTTTGGGACTTTTACCCGACATCTCAAGCCCGGTCGCATAATGAAACCAACAGGGTTTATTAGCATGGACGGTCCGCCTCGCACCGCGGTTCCTGGACAGGCTTAGATCCTCTAAGCGGTTTACCAGTACTAGTGTGCGGGCTGGATTCAGCTCTGCGTGGAAGCATCATGCAGCCCATATTTTTCTTCAAGCCTCTATACCTAAGGTAAAATATTTTAAATATAGAGAAGAAATAATGGAAAATATTAAATATTTTCCGTCATTGTCAATAAAAGCTGCACTCTCCTAGTTGTGCTAGTAATTTTGGGTCGATTGTTTGGCAATCGACCCAAAGTAACCAAGCACGGAAGTTTCTCAGTGCCGATGTCCACGTGACTATCACAGATTGTCATATCGCTGTGGGGTCAGAGTGTTGCGTTAGTGGGTCATCAATAGAATGATGTTTTGGGTATGCAAACAGTGTATACCCTGATCAGACGCTGCTGAACGCAGCGTCTGATCAGGGTCTACACTGTTTGCATACAGTACTGGAACTGGAGGGTAAAACGAAACAGACTAAATTTTCGTCCAGGACTTTTTTTTTCAGCTTACACTCCGAGACAATCGACCTACCAGTGTTATTATGTAGGGGCTTGAAGAAATATATGGGCTGCACGATGCTTCCACGCAGAGCTGAATCCGGCCCGCACACTAGTACTGGTAAACCGCTTAGAGGATCTAAGCCTGACCAGGAACCGCGGTGCGAGGCGGATTGTCCATGCTAATTAACCCTGTTGGTTTCATTGGGCGACAGGGCTTGAGATGTCATTTCATCTCACTGTCGGGTAAAAGTCCAACAAAATTGGAAGCAACGTCTCCAAAATGACCTTTACAGTGTTGATGGGGACGTTAGACCTCAAATCAAACAAAACAGACAAACCAGTGTTATTAGTGCTCTGATTTACATCTCCCTACGCTATTCAATGATGACGGTTTCCTTTCTGTTTTTCAGTCGACGATCGAAGTGACCATGAACGAGGAGGGGTCGATGTCGAAACGCGTGGCCAATGGCATCGTCTCGTTTTCAGACGCCACACCATGTATAGATCAGCCGGACGAGGAATGTCCCGACGTCCATGAGTCACCACTTGTGTACAAGATAGGGGACCGACCACCCTTACATCTTATTCTCTTCTTTGCATTCCAGGTAAAACCTGTCTTAGTGGCCACCTCTATTTAGCAAACAACCTACTTAAGCAAGCAGGAATTCAGTTCCCAAAACAGGAAAATGCATTAAAATTCACTTGTCTTAAGCAAGCACATGTCTTTTAAGCAAGCACTTTTTGAATATCCCGTAGGTGTTTGTTTAATACCGGTTGGTATATGTTTGTTTATTATTTTTTTTTTTTGTTGTTGTTTTTTTTTTTGTTGTTTTTTTGTTGTTGTTTGTTTTTTGTTTTTTTTTTTAGTTTAAGATCATTTGACTTACACCATTTAAGATCATTTGACTTACACAGAGTTCTTCACAAGGGTCGACGAAAACTGGAGGACCCGGAAAAAATAACTGTGCTCTTACCGACATATGTGGGGCGATGGGGGGGGGGTCTTACGATTATGAGTCCGCGCTCTTAGCCACTAGGTCACGGTACATGTACAGTGAAGATCCCAATTGAGTGATCATTCCCATTACGAAAATACAGTAAAATTCCTATATTAAGACCACCTTTGGGACTGTTCAAAAGTGGTCTTTAAGACCGTTTTTGAAGAGTTCTAAAAGTGGTCCATCACATGAATAAGTCCGTGAAATAAAGACCCCCCTAAACCCCACTTTATATAGAGAAAACTGGGGTTTACGGGGATAAAAATTATTTTCCTTATTTTTGCTCCAAGACATAGGTTGTGGGTACTCGTTAGAACCGCCTCAATGAGGCGGTTCTAACGAGCACCCAAAACCTATGTTTGGGGTATAAATAAGAAAACTATCACAAATTTTCATCGGAAAACTACCTTTTTTTGAGGTTTGAAAAATGCACTATATCACACGGATGTGTTATCGATGTCTTACCAGTGGATACCGAATGCAGAAAACACAATTAAAGAATAACTGCATCCTATTAAATAAACTTTTTGAAGCAGAATTAGTCTTAATTTTAGGTGGTCTTAATAGCAGAAGTTCACTGTATATTTAACATTTTATCGCTTAAAAAATGAAAATTTTCAGGCAAGTAAAAAAAGAAATGATAGTTTTCATATTTCTGTTCAAATTATAGATAGTGGGTACTCCATAGACCCGGATACCCACAATCTATGTTTTTGAGCAGAAATAAGAAAAATAATGTATGCCCCTATAAACTCCAGTTTTGCTATATAGAAGTGGAGTTTAAAGTGACGAGGTGTGTGTGAGTGTCTGTGTGTGTGTGTGGGGGGGGGGGCAAAATTATATAGACGTTTTCATGATGCATATGGACATTAGACGAATATTATAAATTTCATATCAAATGACCTCTGGTCTGAGATTCTTTTTATCATATGATCATTTTTTCACATTATGTGAAACCCCCTGGCGTCCGTCCGTCAGCCCGCCCGTCCGTCCGTCTTTAAACTTTTCGTTTCCGGATAACTCCTCCTACAGTTTACATCCGATCAAGCTGAAACTTCATACATAGTTAGACCATGATGTGGGTCAGCGCATATTATTTCGAGGTTACAGTCCACCAAATAATAACAGAGTTATGCCCCTTTGAATTTTTTTGTAAGATACTTCCTTCTACAGTTTACATCCGATCAAGTTGAAACTTCATATATAGACCATGATGTGGGGCAGCGCGTTTTATTTCGAGGTTACGGTCATCCAAATAATAATAGAGTTATGCCCCTTTTAATTTTCTGTAAACTTTTCGTTTCCGGATACCTTCTCCTACAGTTTGCATCCATCCAAGCTGAAACTTCATACATAGTTAGACCCTGATGTGGGGCAGCGCATATTGTTTCGAGATTACGGTCCACCAAATAATAATAGAGTTGTGCCCCATTGAATTTTTTTTTATAAACTTCTCGTTTCTGGATAACTCCTCCTACAGTTTAAAACTGATCAAGCTGAAACTTCATACATAGTTAGACCATGGTGTTGAGCAGCGCATATTGTTTCGAGGTTATGGTCCACCTAATGATAATAGAGTTATGGCCCTTTGAAGTTTTTTGTAAACTTTTCGTTTCCGGATGGCTCCTCCTACATTTTACATCCGATTAAGCTGAAACTTCATATATACATATATAGTTAGACCTTGATATGGGGCAGCGCATATTGTTTCGAGGTTACCGTCCACCAAATAATGATAGTGTTATGTCCCTTTGAAAAATTCTTTAAACATTTTGTTTCCGGATAACTCCTCCTACATTTTACATCCGATTAATCTGAAACTTCATTTATAGTTAGACCTTGATGTGGGGCAGCGCATATTGTTTCGAGGTTACCGTCCACCAAATAATAATAGAGTTATGCCCCTTTGAAAAATTATGTAAACATTTTGTTTCCGGATATCTCCTCTTACATTTTACATCCGATGCTGCTGAAACTTTACATACAGTAAGACCATGATATGGAACAGTGCGTATTATTTTGAGGTTAAGGTCCGCCAAATATTACCAAGAGTTATATCCCTGTCACAGATTTTTCTAAATATCCCGTTTCCGGAAAACTCCTCCTACATTTTACATCTGATGAAGCTGAAACTTTACATAAAGTAAGACCATGATGTGGAACAGCGTATATTATCTTGAGGTTACAGTCCGCCAAATATTATCAGAGTTATTCTCCTTTCACAGATTTTCCTAAACATAGTTTGTTTCCGGATGACGGCTCCTACATTTTACAACTAATAAAGCTAAAACGTTACGTATAGTTAGACTATGATGTGGAGCAGTGCATATTATTTCAAGGTTACAGTCCACCACTTATTCCTAGAGTTATGCCCATATTATTTTGAGGTCATTGTCCACCAAATATTACCGACCATGAAAATTTGGTGGAGACAGGTACATGTAGTTTGAGCCATTGAGGGTTATTAATAGTGCCCGGTAAGAATATATGGAGCAGAATATGTGGAGCACATATTGTTCCTTGGTTACATTCCACAAACCCAAACTTGTACAACAGTCGGTATATATATGCTCCATCTTACTTATTGCCACGGGCGTATAATGCCCCGCTGGCGGAGCTCTTGTTTGCATTTTCATCGACGAAATATGCTCATATAGGAAACATCTGCGTGTCTTAAGTAACGGTATCTAGGTCATGCCGAGCCGAACAATTTGAAATATAACCACACTAGGAAGGCTTATGCTTATTCGGTAAATTAGTACTGTGCACATTCTTCGCCAGAAACTGAAACTGCCCTTCTTGAAACAGCGGAAGAAAGAGAATGCCTATAGAATGGATTTCATTGTCAATCCCCACGAAAAAATGTAGCCCACCTTCTTTGTCTTTTTCTTTCTATGATATTATCAAAAAATGATCCTAAAGGGTAGGTCTGACGTTAAACCCGAACAGGAAAACATAACAACAAAAAAAACAGCAACAAAAAAGTATCCGCTGAGTTTGTTTCGTATTCTTAAAATTCTGATCATCGTTACGAATTCATAAGGTCAACAGATCCGTGTCACATAGTCAGTTCTTTTCAGGCTGCAAAAATGATTTTATAAGGTTTATAAGCATGGACGGTCCGACTCGCACCGCTTTGCCTGGGCAGGCTTAGATCCTCTAAACGGTTTACCAGTACTCGTGTTTGGTCGGATGCAGCTCTGTGTGGAAGCATCAAGCAACCCATTTATTTCTTCAAGCCCCAATGCGCGTGACGGTCGAATACCTTTAGCACCTTTAGCACATTATTCAAACTGTTGACTAAGATCATCAACATGTTGTTGATAAAATACAGCTTGCTTCAAACCCATTGATACATCAAACCATTGTGTGAGATGGTGGTTAACTTCTACTGCGCATTTAACTGAACTATATAGCGAATGCAAGGCATCATAGAATTTTCCTTGTATACCATTTCTTTTAATTTGGACCATGCTCATGAAAAAAGTTTGATATTTGTTTTATTTTTGCTGCAAACATAGATGGTGGGTGCTCGTTAGAACCGCCTTGTTGACGAGTATCCACAATTTATGTTTCTAACTAAAATAAGGAAAATAATATTTGCCCATGTTAATCCCATTTTTTCTCTATATACGGACAGGAAAATTACTATATAATGACCACCTTCGGGACTGTTCAAAAGTGGTCTTTAAGATCACTTTTGAACAGTTCCAAAGGTGGCCTCTGAGTATAGGACCCAGTAGACAGAAAACACAAAGAAAGAATAACTGAAATCTACTAAATCAGCTTTTCGAAGCTGAAATAGTCTTAATTTTAGGCGGACTTGACCATGCGATGTTCTATTTCAGCAAGCCGTTTTGTCTATTGCCCACCAACTTGTGATCTCGACATTGGTAGCGGAGGTGGTATGTGCATCTCAGGATTTAGAGTTCCGGGCCAGACTCCTGAGCTCCACACTGTTCATGACGGGTCTTACTACTCTTTTGATGGTGACTGTGGGGAGTAGGTTACCCCTATTCCAGGGAGCAGCTGTCGAGTACCTCGCCCCGTTGTTAGCCCTGGGGACGGTAGATTCGACGTTCTGCGTCGCAACTGACTGTAAGTGCATGAGCTCAGGGAATGTTTTACTGTAGTGCATATTGTCTTTATCTGTAGTTCGAAATTGTGTCTACAGGTATATGTAGTGCGAGATTGCCTTTATCTGCAGTGCAAAATTCTGTTTTATCTATAGTGCGAGATTTTTTTATCTGAAGTGTGAAATTGTCATTATTTGTAGTGCGACATTGTTATTATCTGTAGTGCGATATTGTCATTATCGTCCATATCTTTAGTACGATATTGTCTTTATCTGCAATGTGAAATTATCTTTACCTATAGTGCATATTGTCTTTATCTGTAGTTCGAAATTGTGTTTACAGGTATATGTAGCGCGAGATTGTTTTTATCTGCAGTGCGAAATTGTGTTTTATCTATAGTGCGAGATTTTTTTTATCTGAAGTGTGAAATTGTCATTATCTGTAGTGCGACATTGTTATTATCTGTAGGGCGATATTGTCATTACCGTCCATATCTTTAGTACGATATTGTCTTTATCTGCAATGTGAAATTATCTTTACCTATAGTGCATATTGTCTTTATCTGTAGTCCGAAATTATTTTTACAGGTATATGTAGTACGAAATTGTTTTTATCTGCAGTACGAAATTGTGTTTATCTATAGTGATAGATTTTTTTATCTGAAGTGTGAAATTGTCATTATCTTAAGAGCGACATTGTTATTATCTGTAGTGCGATATTGTCATTATCGTCCATACCTGTAGCACGATATTGTCTTTATCTGCAATTTGAAATTATCTTTACCTATGGTGCATAACTGTCTTTATCTGTAGTGCGAAACTGTCTTTACATGTATCTGCAGTGGATAATAGTCTTTATATGTAGTGTGGCATTGTCTGTATCGGTAGTGTGGTAATAACTCTATCTAAAGAGTGAAATGGTATTTTTCTGTAGTGCGAGTTTTTTTTTTTATTATTATTATTATTATGTATTTATTTATTTTTTATTTATTTATTTTTTTTTTTTTTTTGGGGGGTGGGGGGGAAGGGGCGGTTCTGAACCGGAATGCGAAAATATTTAAATCTAAAGTGCAGAATTTTTTGTATGGGTATTGCGAACTTGTCTTCATTATCTTTGTCTGTAGTGCGAAATGGTTTAATGTGTAGTGTGAAATAATACAAAAATAAATCGGTGCAACAAAACCGTCAAGACATGTTGGATCGACAGAAACATCATTTCTGGCGATTTCGGTCAGATTATTTTGCTTACCGCTCATTTGATAGCTCAGGTAATATATAAGGTAAACATTCAGGGTAGTGAGGACACTTTCAAGGGAGGCAACTTCTGCAAAAGTATTTTTGTCTCCCATGTCAATAGGGGTCAGCTCTTAAAGGAAAGAATTTGCTCCTGAGGAGCAAAATCTTTCCTTTAAGAGTAGACCCATTTTTCAGTGGGACAGGGCTTATAGAAAAGCGAGCAGGCAGTCCAGAAAGTTGTCTTTCTTTGAAAAATGGCGGAAAAATCTGCCAGGTATACCCATTTCCCATAAAGACTCTGATCAGACAGTCTGACCTAATCTTCGCCGGTCGCTCAGGCCTTCAGGTAAGCTTTTCTTTGTCCTGACTCGGAGAGATATTGTACATCACGAAAACACCCCCTATACAGAAACAGTGTAAATTTTACCGCTGAAAAAAAAAAGATGAAAAAAATGCGATATTTTTCTAATTTCTGCTCAAAAAATAGATTGTGGGCACTCGTTAGAACCGCCTCATAGAGGCGGTTCTAAAGAGTACCCAAAATCTATGATTCAGAAAAAAATATGTTTTCTTACGTTTTAGAAATAAGAAAAAAAGTTTACCCTTGTAAACTCCAGTTTTACTAAATAAAAGTGGAGTTCAAGGGGGTCAAATTATATAGGCGTGTTTTCGTGATGTATGAAAATAATAAAACGAGACTTCTGCGAAATGTCCACGAATGTAAGATATTGATTATCATAGGCTTTTTTCATTCTTTAATCGCACGTTTCAGCTCATCAATGTTGCCACAAGTTATGTCGCAACGTTACGCGGCAGTAACTGAGTGTTTTACAACATGTGTACGGTTTCAGTGAAAATGCCCCATGGTAAGTCGAGGACCATACATACATGAGTCAATACATGTATTTCTTACGGCCCCCGCCCATCGGGGCTTGGAGAAATTGATGGGTTTCATGATGCTTTCACGCCTCCACGCAGACCTGAAACCGCCCCGCACACGAATACTGGTAAACCGCTTAGAGGATCAAAGCCTGCCCAGGCAAAGCAGTGCGAGTCGGCCCGTCCATGCTTTTTTTTTTTTTTTTGGTTTGGGTTTTACGGCCCTTTCAAGATTATTTCACTCATATCGAGCCGATCGTTAATCATAGGTGGGCGAAAACCGGAGTACCCGGAGAAAAACCACCTGACCTTCCGTTGCAGAACTTGGCGTCTCACACGTGACCCGAGCTAGGCTCGAACCCACGGCGGTGAGAGACCTAATGACTAAGAGTCAGCGCTCTTAACCATTAGGCCACGGAGGCCCGTCCCGTCCATGCTTATAAACCCTATTGGTATCTTTGGGTGGCAGGGTTTGATATGTCATTTCATCTCAATGTCGGGTAAAAGTCCCACAAAATTGGAAGCAACGTCTCCAAAATGACCTTTACAGTGTTGACAGGGACGTTTAACTTCAAATAAAACAAAAAAAAGGTATTTCTTAAGGCTTTGATGAGACGAGCCTCCTGCGAGTTTCATAATTTCAGACAAAACATTCCAAGATCTGAACTTGACATATCTTTAACTTTGTAAGTTGGTGCTATTTCTGTGAAATCCAGACCTCGGGAAATGAAGTCGGCGTTCAACCTACACGAAACATATGCTGCACAATGGATGCATGTTTTCATTTTAACAAAATTCCAATGTGCTATTGCGTGGGAATTTCTAGATTGTTTGAACTCTCATATATCTTCTAACTGTCAATACAGAACTGAACAAAACGTCAATACAAAACTAGAGCTGCAACACACGTAAAAGGGGTCTTAGCATACATACAGTATCGTAAGAGCCTGCACTGTGCAAATGCTCAGTTAATATGCCCCTACTAGAGTCGTGAAATCTGGTCACACAATGTTTGGACATTTGGACATATACATGTAGGTATGTTGTACATATCGTTGAAATTTATCTTAATTGTTGTCAATTTCAGCGGCAGATGTTGTCAATATGACAGTAAACAACACATTGTTTGACAAAGATAGGACATTGAACGCGGTAACATCGGTAAGTGAACATGTGTTCAGACTTTTCCTTATTCCGTATTTCTGAGGAAAGGTCGCAAGAAATGGATTTGATTTATTGACTGATTGGTTTGTGTTAAACGACACGTCAGCCCTTGTGGGTCATTTTGTGTCATCCATCACGAAAACACGCCTATAGAAATACATTGTGACCTTTATCGCCGAAAAAAGTGAAAATTTTCAGAAGAAAAATTGTGATATTTTTCTTATATCTGCTCAAAATATAGATTGTGGGTACTCGTTCCAACGAGTACCCACAATCTATAGTTTAGAGCAGACATAAGAAAAAAAAAGGTTTTCCCCTGTAAAGCCCAGTTCTACTATATGAAAGAGGGGTTCAAAGGGGGCAAATTCAAATTTATATAGGCGTGTTTTTGTGGTGTCCCAGAGAAAGTGAGAAAAGAGATAGAAGAGATAGTAGAGGAAATGAAATTGAGAAACAGAGAAGAAAGAGGAAATGAACGGAAGTGTAGAAACAGAAGAAAAAACAACACTTCCCCTCTTCCCTTACCTACTGCAAGGACAACAGGGCTTGTCCAACTGTAAGGTCGGCCCCGCCCATTGGGGCTTGAAGAAATAGATGAGCTGCATGATGCTTCCACGCTGAGCTGAAACCGACCCACACATGAGTACTGGTAAACCGCTTAGAGGACATAAGCCTGCCCAGGCAAAGCGGTGCGAGTCGGATCGTCCATGGTTATAAACCCTATTGGTTTCATTAGGCGGCAGGGCTTGAGATGTCATTTCATCACAGTGTCGGGTAAAGCACCCACAAAATTGGAAGCAACGTCTCCAAAATGACCTTTAAAGTGTTGACGGGTACGTTCAACCTCAAATCAAGCCAACAAAACAATTTTAAGGTAATATGACAAGATACATATCACCTTTGACAAGATACATATCACCTTTGCCTCACTTAACCACCATCCCAAAGCCAGAAATGGACGCTACATTTTTGTCACACTAAGGATTTTACTTTAGATTGCTCGCAACACGTTAAGAAGTCCAGGTTATCAGCACCCTTGTATTTCCTACTTAATTTAGGTTAAAGTTGGTTTTACAAGGGTATTCTTTATGTGTCTTCATTACGATAACACTTCCGCGTGATATAGTACTTCCTTTCATACCTACAAACAGGTAATTTTTCTGAAGAAAATATGTGATAATTTTCTTATTTATACTCCAAACGTAGGTTGTGGGTGCTCGTTAGAACCGCCTCATTGAGGCGGTTCTAACGAGTACCCACAACCTATGTATTGGAGCAGAAATAAGAAAAATCATGTATGCACCTGTAAACCCCAGTTTTCTCTATATAAATTGGGGTTTGTGGGGGTGTTCATTTCACGGTCTTGTTTACATGTTGTTTTTCTGGCTTAGACACGCAGCATCGTGATAAAAAGTCAACGTAGTAAACACCCCAAGTAAACACCACTTTAGATGGTGAAAACTAGGGTTTACAAGGATATGTACTATTTTACTTATTTCTGCTGCTTTAAGGGGAATAGGAATACCTGGCAATTTTTTCCGCCATTTTTCAACGACAGACAACTTAGGGGACTTCCTGTTTGCTTTTCTACAAGCCCTGTCCCACTGAAAAAAGGGGTCTACTCTTAAAGGAAAGAATTCTTTCCTTTAAGAGTTGACCCCTGTAGAAATGGGAGACAGAAATACTTTTGCAGGAGTTGCCTCCCCTGAAGGTGTTCCCATATCCCTTAATAATAGGTTGCGTCTTCTCGTTAACGAGCACCCGGAGCCTAAGTTTTGAGTATAAAAATATATATATCACAAAATTTCACCAGAAAAATAATAGTTTCGGCAATAGAATGCAAGAATGCTCTTTATCACAAGGATGTGACGTTGGGTTCTCATTAGGACCACCTCACTAACTATAGTCAGTGAAGACCGCGGTTCTTATGACCTTCGCAAACTATGGTTTAAGTAGAAAGAATTTCAGAATGAAAAAAAAAATATATATTTTTACATCCATGATCCTAATCCTAACATCCTTGGGCGGGGTTAGTTGGATGAGCAAAAGGTGACTTGAGCCACGGGGGCGTTCATCTGATATTGACTTACGGTTGGTCAGCTGACCTTGCAGCAGGTAAGGGTAGAGGGGGAATGTTTTTTTTTCCTCTGTTTCTACACTTCCATTCATTTTCCTCTTTCTCCTCTGACCCCCAATTTCATCTCCTCTTCTGTCTCTTCTACCTCTTCTCTCCCTTTCTCTGGGAGAAGACACACAATGACCCACAAGGGTTGACGTGTCATTAAACCCAAAACAATAACCGTCCATGGGTAAAGATAGACCTTATAAGATTATTAAGAACAGAGCCACAGATTTACCTTACCAAACATACAACAGATAAAGTAAGTATTTTGAGGATAATCTTTGTCAATTCTCCATAAAAACCAATGTTGTGGATATTCATTAGAACCGCCTTGGTGAGGCGGTTCTAATGAGTACCCACAGCATTGGTTTTTATTGAGTAATAAGGAAAAATATACTTCCATTATCACATTATCACAAAAAAAAATACCTTATCTGTTGCTATGACCACAGTCAGATGTGCGTCTGACTGATGATCAGGGGGTCGCGGGTTCGATACATGTATATGTACTTGTCGGGTCTGCAGGAGTCTTCCGTGGAGATTGACCATGAAACTTTTTCTACGGTCCTTCTCTCCCTTCCATTGGTTCAAGAAGGACAGATGCCATTTTCTGGCGAAAAATATGCACCATACTTGATAACCGCTAGTGAGTACATGTATGTATGCCCTGGAAAAGTGTGGTCAGGTTAACTGGGCAGCTTGATATGACCTAAACAGTGTTGACTGGGCATTCAAACTCCAAAACAAACAAAAGTGTCGTGTTACAGAAGACGAAAAAATACTTGTCCTTAACCTGCAGACCTAGTTTCATGCATGCTTGCTGGCCCCCGCCCATCGGGGCTTAAAGAAATATATGGGCTGCATGATGCTTCCACGCAGAGCTGAAACCGAACGCACACGAGTACTGGTAAACCGCTTAGAAGATCTAAGCCTGCCAAGGCAAAGCGGTGCGAGTCCATGCTTATAAACCCTATTGGTTTCATTGGGCGGCAGTGCTTGCAATGTCATTTCATTATAGTCCCACAAAATTGGAAGCAACGTCTCCAAAATGACCTTTACAGTGTTGACAGGGACGTTAAACCTAAAATCAAACAAAATCATGCATGCTTGCATATACAGTATATTGCATATCATGTCAATTCAAAAATAAATATATTCACCATATTTGCATTATTTGCTTGCCCCCAGCTTGCACATTGTCAATATTGGAAAAACAGGTAACCAGACCCCCCCCTGACCTTTCAAGGTCAGGGGGGAAAGGTCAGGGGGGTCTGGTTATCTGTTTTTCCAACACTGATAACCTTCAGACTAGGAACCAGCAGATAATGCAAATAAGGTGAATAAATATATGAATCGTATCAAAAGAAAAATATGCAGACATGCCGAAACACACACATTGCCTGTGCATGCGCGCAATCTGTTAAGCACCCAGCGGGTTATCGAAAACCAAAGGGGTTCTTAACACAAACAACAAAGGCGCTGGTAATTTTATGCAGTCGCGCAGCCTGATCTGGTGCTTTCCTTAGCTCCCTTGTTGACAGATGAATTTTGTCCGCATGAGGCTTGGCGTTTTCGTGTTCTAAAAGTTAACACTTTTCACTGAATGCGGGATCTGAGTCAACAAACACACAGCTCCAGATTATTGTTTGTTTGTTTGATTTGAGGTTTAACGTCCCCGTCAACACTGTAAAGGTCATTTTGGAGACGTTGCTTCCAATTTTGTGGGACTTTTACCCGACATTGAGATGAAATGACATCATAAGCCCTGTCGCCCAATGAAACCAAGGAGGTTTATTAGCATGGACCAATAGACCATGCACCGCGGTTCCTGGACAGGCTTAGATCCTCTAAGCAGTTTACCAGTACTAGTGTGCGGGCCAGATTCAGCTCTGCGTGGAAGCATCATGCAGCCCATCACGCCTATATAATTTTGACCCCCTCGAACCCCACTTTTATATAGTAAAACTGGGGTTTGCAGGGATGAACCTTAATTTTCTTATTTCTGCTCTAAAATATAGATTGTGGGTACTTGTTAGAACCGCCTCATCGAGGCGGTTCTAACGAGTACCAACGAGTACCCACAATCTATATTTTGAGCAGAAATAAGAAAAATGTCACAATTTTTCATCTTAAATTTTTCATTTTTTCGGCGATAAAGGTTGCAATGTATTAGTATAGGCGTGTTTTCGTAATGCATATAACTGCTCCAGATTAGGAGAAACTTTGGACTGAGGGGATAATAATAGTATTTTTTTTTTTTTTTTTTTTTTTTTTGCTTATTTCTCCATGAAAACATACACCTAACAAGTGGTCACAACATATGTTTTTCACAAGAAATAAGACAAAATAACCTTCTATAATCCTTGTTACATCACGTGAACACGTCCGTGAAATAAAGACCCCCCTAAACCCCAATTTATATAGAGAAAACTAGGGTTTACGGGGGTTAACATTATTTTCCTTATTTCTGCTCCAAGACATAGGTTGTGGGTACTCGTTAGAACCGCCTCAATGAGGCGGTTCTAACGAGCACCCTCAACCTTTGTTTTGAACATATTTAACAAAAATATCAAGGATTTTCATCAGAAAAGTAGCCATTTTGGAGATGTGAAAAATGCTTTATGTCGCACGGGTGAGTTGTCGTAATGAGTTGTTACTCAAAGAAAATGCACAGAAACAGCTCTTGTTCATTAAAAGGACAAATACATGCACCTTTGAAGGTCGCGGGTTCGATACCTGCCGGGGCCGGCAACAGATTTTCGTGGATATTTTATACGGTCATTCTCTCCTGCCGCTGATGCAAGAAGGGTATTTATCAGTCGCTGGCAAAAGCATGTGCACCGTACTGGGTAACCGCTGACGCCTGCCCAGGAAATTGAGGTGTGGATAGTGAAACTGACTGGTTCGATATGGCCTTAATAGTGTTGACTGGGCTGTTAAACTCCAAACAAACAATCAATGTTGTGCCCTTGAACAAATTTTAAGTAAAATTACAACAAAGAATGGTCAGTTCGTTTGTTTTTAATTTTCCAAAACTTTCTATATAAACCCTGCTTAGACACAGCAGGCCCTGAGTCGCTTGCTTAAGTCCCAATTTAGAATACTTGAACTACATGAACATAAGGCAGGAACGATATGGCTTGCGATCTTAGTATATTTAGCTTTTAGTTTAAGACAGTATTCCAGCCTGTTTGTGACATTAAGTCTTCTAAAATACATCTTGAACGGGAGAAATCAGTTAGATTTATAAGCTTTTGTCACGACATGGCCTGCCTCTAATCCGTGCGTAGCACGATACACATATACGTGTATGCCCATGTACGTGCCGACAACCCCTTTAGGGGAAGGGATACACCTTCAGGGGAGGCAGCTGTTTCCAAATTGTTCTGACTTCTCAGTCAGTAGGGGTCTACGCTTAAAGGAAAGAATTTGCTCCTAAGGAGAAAGTGCTCAACGTAAAAGGTCCAAATAAAGTGGAAAATCGAGGACAAGTAAAGGATAATTTTCCGTACTTGTTCAAGTTAGTAGTATACATTGTGGGTACTTGTTAGAATCACACCATGATAGCATTTCTAACAAGTACCCACAGCGTATGCGAATGTTTAAATGGAAAAATACAAATAAACTTATTTATCATCGGTACTCCCCACCCTCCACCACTCCCCCACCCACCTTTATTTTCGAGCAAGTCACAAAAGTTGTCTTCCTTGTCTTCGCTGGTGGAAATACGACAGGTGTACCCATTTCCCTTAAGGCGTTTCAAGATTGCTGTACCCGACCCTATTCATTGTGTATGAATACGTTCTAATGGTTACACGCTGTCTCCGCTTTTATAATGCACCCAAGTAATATGCTATTTAAGACCACCTAAAATTAACACAAATCATGCTTTAAAAGCATATTTAGAAGGTTTCAAGTACATTTTCTTTGTATTTTCTACATCCAGTGTACTCTAGTGGGAGACCACCTTTGGGACTGTTCAAAAGTGGTCTTAGAGAGTAGCCGGCCTAGGTAGCTCAGTCAGATGCACATCTGACTGGTGACCAGCAATTCTGGGGAAAAAAAGTGTACACCATTGTAAACCCACTTTTCTCGATTTAAAATGGGTTTTTAGCTCACCTGAGCACGAATGTTCCTTAGGTGACCCTTTACCAAAATTGCTCAAATCGTTCCGCTCGGGTGAACAAGATGGCCGCCAGAGCTAAAAATAGAAAAAAACTTTTAAACGACTTCTCCTTAACCAGTGCATGGATTTTGAAATAATTTCACAGGAAGGTTCCTTGGGTGACTATCTACCACAAGTGCTCAAACCGTTCCGCTCAGGTGACGAAGATGGCCGCCAGAGCTAAAAAAAGAAAAACCTTTAAACGGCTTCTTCTCCTTAACCAGTGAATGGATTTCAAAATAATTTCACAGGAATGTTCCTTGGTTGACTCTCTACCAAAATTGTTCCGCTCGGGTGAACAAGATGGCCACCAGAGTTAAAATAGAAAAACCTTTAAACGACTTCTCCTTAACCAGTGCATGGATTTTGAAATAATTTCACAGGAAGGTTCCTTGGGTGACTATCTACCACAAGTGCTCAAACCGTTCCGCTCGGTTGAAGAAAATGGCCATCAGAGCTAAAAATAGAAAAACCTTTAAACGACATCTTCTCCTTAACCAGTGAATGGATTTCAAAATAATTTCACAGGAATGTTTCTTGGTTGAACCTCTACCAAAATTGCTCAAATTGTTCCGCTCGGGTGAACAAGATGGCCTCCAGAGCTAAAAATAGAAAAACCTGCAAACGACTTCTCCTTAACCAGTGCATGGATTTTGAAATAATTTCACAAGAAGGGTCCTTGGGTGACACTCTGCCAAAAATGCTCAAACCGTTCCACTCAGATGAATAAAATGCCCGCCAGATCTAAAAATAGAAAAACCTTTAAACTTTTTCTCCTTAACCAGTAGATGGATTTCAAAGTAATTTCACAGGAATGTTCATTTGGTGACCCTCTACCACAATTGCTCAGATCGTTCCGCTCCGTAGAACAAAATGGCCTCCAGAGCTAAAAATAGAAAAACCTTTAAACGACTTCTTCTCCTTAACCAGTGGATGGATTTCAAAATAATTTCACAAGAATGTTCCTTTGGTGACCCTCTACCAAAATTGCTCAAACCGTTAATTATGCTCGGATGAACAAGATGGCCACCAGAACTTAAAATAGAAAAATCTTTAAATGACTTCTCCTTAACCAGAGGATGGGTTTCAAGATAATTTCACAGGAATGTTCCTTGGGAGACCCTCAACCAAAATTGCTCAAAATGTCCCGCTGGGATGAACAAGATGGCCACCAGAGCTAAAAATAGAAAAATCTTTAAAAGTTTTCTCTTCCTTAACTATTGGATGCATTTTGAAATAACTGCACAAGAATGATCCTTGATGAACCCTCTACCAAAATTGCTCAAACTGCTCTGCTCGGATGAACAAGATGGCCACCAGGGCTAAAAATAGAAATAGACTTTAAACGACTTCTGGCCCTTAACCAGTGGATGGATTTCGATATAATTTCACAGGAATGTTTCATGGGTGACCCTCTATTAAAATTGTTTAAACAACTTTGCTGGGATAAAAAAGGTGGCCGCTAGAGCTCATAATAGAAAAACTTCTCCTGCTTAACCAGTGGATGGATTTCGAATTAATTTCATTATGATAACACACCCGTGTGTCTTAGTGCATTTTTCATATCTCCAAAATGGCAACTTTGCTAATGAAAATCCATGATATTTTTTCTTATCAATGCTCAAAACATAGGTTGGTACTCGTTAAAACTGTCTCATTGAGGCCGTTCTGACGAGTACCCACAACCTATGTCTTGGAGTAGAAATAAGAAAAATAATGTATACCCCAATAAACCCCAGTTTTCTCTATATGGAGTGGGGTTTAGGGGGTCTTCATTTCACAGACTTGTTTTAAAATTGCTCAACCCGTTGTGCTTGGATGAACAAGATGGCTAAAATTATAAAAAAAAAAAACCTCCTTGTGTCAACCAAAATTGCCTAAAACCCTCTACTCTACCATATATTATCTTCAATTTCATTTGTACAATATGGATCAGGTGAGCGATCCAGGGCCAACATGGCCCTCTTGTTAAAGTTTATTCATCAAGCGGACTTATTAACTTGAAGGGTTTTGAGCTAAGGTATATATTTTGCATATTTTGTCGTCAACATGGCAAACACCTCAAGAAACACGTCCAGCGTGGTTGATGCTGCGCAGAAACGACAGAAAAGGCTATTGGCATTAATCAATTTACGTCGCGTAACCCACTTATAGTGCTAGACGCATTATAGTTTGCGTGTCTGTTCTACATGTCTGCGAGCTGCAAAGGCTGTGGCGAGACTGCGCGTACGCGCAGGCTTGCCAGAGCTTTGCAACTCGCCTGTGCGATAAGTACTTTTTCCCTTGAGCTGGCTTGTATCGTTTATCATTGTCCTATAAATAGACATTTTAGCCGCATCGTGGTAAATCGTGGTACCGAGCCTTGAAGGCCAGAGCCTTTCCTTTCCATCACTATGTTCCACGTGCATGAGTTAATCTTCGTACAAAAACCCACACATCTTACTGGGCATGTGCGATTGAAAGTTCAGCCTTTTTCGCGTGTCGTTTCGTAGTTTTGTCTTATGCAAATATCTCGGCTGTCATTGATTTCCATCAATAAAGTTCTCGACAATCGCACTGCGGTTGACATACGTTTTCATGGTACGATTATTACCGTAGAAACGGTCCTGGTATTGTGTGGGAGATCCTTAATATAGCGTGACACGTATGCAAACAATGGCACCGAGACTGAGTGAAATCTACAATTATTCATGTTCGACCGCCAGTCAGATCCGCCTGTGCATCGAAGGGATCACTTCAGTCTTCCATCGTCGGACAATAAGTAGAAGATTAAAATGACCAGCTAAGACGCTGATCAGCCTGCACAGGAGCACAGACTGATCTGAGTCATGGCTCTTTGTATACATTGCTATGATCCGGCTCATGAAGGATTGCCTCAAGAACGATTATGACGCAGAGTGGACTGGAATGTAAATAATATGTCCTGTGCATTTGTGCACGTACAGACCGCGACGGAAAGAGAAGAGAGAGAGAATTCACAATCTGTTTGGAGCATTTTTAAACATATATTGATACATTTCCTCAGAAAAAGCTATTTTGATCCTTCCATATTCTAACAAAGAAAAAAAACCAAAGCACTGAGAGTACTGGTGTGTCGATTATTTCTGAGTGAAGGTCGGATAAATAGTCCTGGACTGTGATTTGAATTCCGGTTTTAAGCAAATAGTGTTGTTCTTGATCAGACGTCGCGCTCTGTGGCGTCCGGTCTGCGTCTACACTGTTTGCCAAGCCCAACCTATAATTCCAAGATTACCTGTTACGTATCACTATGACCTTAGTCATTGTGGCTATTTTCTATATAAAAAAGGTTATTCCGACAAGGCAGTGATAGTCACGTGGACTGTAGCACTTAAGAGCTTTTCTGCTAAGTAAATTGAGGTGTAAATGGGTAGCAGTGGTGTAAAAGCCACTTCCACTCTCTCTCGCGCGCGTGAAAACACCCGGAATGAGTGTTCGAGAGCGATTCAATAAGCTTGAAGCTTTCAATCGCAATCGAACTAATTTAAATTAGTATAAACCAATTTGGGTCGATTGACAAAGGACCATTCCAAAAATAGCCGTGTTATTTGTTCCTTTATTGAGACAGAATGCTGCGTATATGTTAGTGAGTTATTCTAGACTGGAATCATGTGTTGGGTTTGGCAAACAGTGAAGACGCCAGATCAGACGCCGCAAACGGTCAAGACCTCGTTCATGACCATTTTCCAATCAGTGCTGTCGGTGCTTTGATTTATTTACCCTGAAACTCTGTCACCCTTGTTTCTGGAGTGAATTCTTCCATCACTGATGTTGAGCATCCATTCTACTAAATAGGGCGTCTAGCTGAATGTCCCGACTAGACTGCTCAACACTGTTTGCATAAGCGTCTGTATCGGGTTTTAGTGGTGTAAGGGATATCCGAGTACACAATAACAGACCGTAGATTGTACATTTTATGTAGGAATACTGTCACTTGAGACATTTGATTCTCATCATAAAAACAAACCCTAGAAAGTGCTAATAAGCTTATAGTCAGGTGCATTTGTCTGCTCCTTATGTCGACTTGGTTGAACCAAACATGTCCAGTGTTGGCATGAGGAGCATGTATTTTTATACCCCCACAAATGAAATTTGGGGGGGTATATAGGAGTGAGCTTGTCGGTCGGTCGGTCGGTCTGTCGGTCGGTCTGTTGACTTGGTTTCCAGACGATAACTCAAACAGCGCTTCACCGTTTTTTATAATTTTTGGTACACTGATGTAACATCATAAAATACAGGCCAAGATTGATTTCCACTACAATTCGTCAATTTTTGACATAGTTATGGCCCCTTTCAAGTGAAAAAATTGCAAAATGCCGCTGTTGTACTATCAAGGCAGTTTTTGTGGGGGTATTCATCACCTTCAGTGATAGCTCTACTTTAAAAAAATTCTATATTAAGACCACCTTTGGGACTGTTCAAAAATGGTCTCTTAGTCCACTTTTGAACAGTCCTAAAGGTGGTCTCTGACCAGAGGACGCTGTATGCAAGAAACACAAAAAAGAATAGCCGGAATCTTATTAAATAAGCCATTTTAAGCTAAATTAGATTGCATTTAATGTGGTCTTAATGGCGGAACTTCACTCTATATTGAAACACAATAAGTTCCTTAATAATCTAAACTCGGCAATTTGTTCCTCTTTATCACAAAAGCTTAATAGCTATGTAAGACTGATCTTCAACTATACTTAATGATAAAAGCTCAGTCGGATGCGCGTCTGATTGGTGATCAGTAGGACGCGGATTCGATACCTACCTGGAGATCGATCATGGCCTATTTTCTACAGTCATTCTATCCCTCCCGCTGATTCAAGAAGGGCAGTTGTCAGTTTCTGGCGAAAGAATGTGCACTGTACTGGTTGACCGCTTACGTATAAGCCTGCCAAGGAAAACTGTGGATAGGTAAAGTGACCGGCTCAAAAACGATCTAAATAGTGTTCACTTGAAAACAAACAAACAAAAACTTCATGAAAAAATATTGATGTGCACTTATTACACTATGCGCGCTAATTCTAGCAAATGCTGTATGTAAGTGAGTGAGTGAATGTTTGAGTTTTACGTCCCACCAACAACTAAGATCATACTGAGACGAGACTGTATGTAAGATAACAGTCCCATTGTTTAAACATTGAATATATGAAATTGAGAAAACACAATCTGTATGAAATATGCTATTATCTTTTTCAGCTGCAAGGGAGTTTAATGGTCGCCGGCGCCATCCACACGTTCGTCGGGGCCACTGGTATTGTCGGTATACTTCTGAGGTTTATTGGACCAATCACGATCGTTCCCACTGTCTTACTGATTGGCTTGTATATGATCCAAGCCACTGCTAAATTTGTGGTCATTCACTGGGGTGTTGCTATGCTGTAAGTTTTTTTTTTTTAGTTTTTTTTAATCATTTATTGTCCAGATACGAGTATATTAACACTTATGTACGGAACCCGGGAAGGGACATGATTTTTTATTTTTATTATGTTGTGCGAACAAGATAATATCTTGAGCGGACAAGATATTATCTTGTTCGGACAACATATTATCTTGTGCGGACAACATATTATCTTGTGCGGACAAGATATGATCTTGTTCGCACAACATAATATCTTGTGTGCACAAGATATTATCTTGTTCGCACAACATATTATCTTGTTTGCACAACATAGATCTTGGGAAGTTGTGCGGACAAGATATTATCTTGTGCGGACAAGATATTATCTTGTGCGGACAAGATAATATATTGTGCGGACAAGATAATATCTTGTGCGCACAAGATCTATGTTGTGCAGACAAGATATTATCTTGTGCGGACAAGATAATATCTTGTTCGCACAACTTAATATATTGTGCGGACAAGATAATATCTTGTGCGGACAAGATAATATCTTGTGCGGACAAGATAATATCTTGTCTGCACAAGATAATATCTTGTCCGCACAAGATAATATCTTGTGCGGACAAGATAATATCTTGTCCGCACTAGATAATATCTTGTATCTTGTCCGCACAAGATAATATCTTGTCCGCACAAGATATTATCTTGTGCGCACAACTTATAAAATAAAAAAAAACATGTCCCTTCCCGGGTTCCGTACTTATGATACCAAGTAACTAATATCGTTTTCCATGAAATACACGTAGTTTTGGACGGGTCTTTTTCCAACTTCGGGGTTGTCGTATTTTTTTTTTTTATTGGGCAGATTTTTGTTTGTCAGTCGACCCAAAATTACTAAGCACAGAAGCCTTTCGTCGTTTATAATCGAGGTAACAGTTATGGAAAATAAATATAGAAAGGCATTTTTATCGGTGTGAGTCAGAGTGTTACGCAAGAGTGTTATCTATAGAATCTAGACTGGAATCATGTGTTGGGTTTGGCAAATAGTGTAGACTCAGATCAGACGCCGCAGAACGCGGCGTCTGATCAGGGTCTACACTGCTTGCTTACAGTACATGAAATTAAGGGTCTTCACATATAAAGTGCCCGTTCAAAACTATTTTCCAGCCTACACTCCAAGACAATCGACACACGAGTGCTGACAGTATTTTGATTTGTTTAACATGTCAATGAACATCTTGTTTTGAGTTTTTGGCTGTGTCTTTATGTCACTTTTTTAATCCCCTGCCGCGAAGCGGAGCGAGGATTATAGGAATGGCTTTCGTCTGTCCGGGCGAACAAATGGATAGTTAGGTGGCTAAGAAGTTGCTATGAAAATGGACAGAATCAATGTAATTCAATGGGATTTATTCCGTTAGACACATAAAAGAGTCTTTTCTGCACCTAAGTATCAGTCCTGCCAAACATTTGTTCGCCCGTCCGTCCGTCTGTCTGTCCGTAACACTTTCTTTTTCTCTCCATATCTTCTGAACCCTTTGATAGATTTTCATTAGCGTTTGGTCAAATATTCGTCTCAGTGAGCCGATGTGTAGAACCTATAAATGCACCATGCCGACTCAAGGTCAATGTCACATTTGAAGGTCAAGAGCTTGAAACTTTGATTTTTGCCCGTTCCATATCTCCTTTAACCCTGCAAGGATTATCATTTAACTTTGGTCAATTATCCCCCTCAGTGAGCTGATGTGCAAAACCCATAAATGACCGCCCCCGCCCATAGGGGCTTGAAGAAATATATGGGCTGCACGATGCTTCCACGCAGAGCTGAATCCGGCCCGCACACTAGTACTGGTAAACCGCTTAGAGGATCTAAGCCTGTCCAGGAACCGCGGTGCGAGGCGGACCGTCCATGCTAATAAACCATATTGGTTTCATTGGGCGACAGGGCTTGAGATGTCATTTCATCTCAATGTCGGGTAAAAGTCCCACAAAATTGGAAGCAAAGTCTCCAAAATGACCTTTACAGTGTTGACGGGGACGTTAAACCTCAAATCAAACAAACAAACAAAAACCCATAAATGAACCATGCCGACTCGAGGTCTATGTCACTTTTAAAGGTTACGAGTTAAAACTTTGAATTTTGTGTCCGTTCCATAACTCCTTTACCCGCAAAAGATTTTCATCAAATTTTGGTCAATTATCCCCCTCAGTGAGCCCATGTGCAGAGCTTATAAATGAGTCATGCCTACCCCAAGTCAAGGTCACATTGGAAGGTCACGAGTTTGAAACCTTGAATTTTATGTCCGTTCCATATCCCCTTTGCCCTTCAAATGATTTTCATTAAGCATTCTTCAAATACCCCCTCAGTGAGTTGATGTGCACAACCCGTAAATGAAACCTGCTGATTCAAGGTCACATCACACTTGAATGTCACGGGTTTGAATTTGTGTCCGTTCCATATCTCCTTTACCCCTCAAAGGATTTTCATTAACAACAACAACATTATTTCCTGGAGATTGATCATGAAATCTTTTTTTCGGTCATTATCTCCCTTCCGCTGATTCAAGAAGGGCAGTTGTCAGTTTCTGTCGAAATAATGTGCACTGTACTGGTTCACCGCTTACGTATAGCCTGTCCAGGAAAAGTGAGGATAGGTAAACTTATCGGCTCAAAATGACCAAAAATTGTGTTGACGTGGCCGTTTAACTCAAATACAAACAAACAAACCCAATTACCCCGGCTGTTTCGACATTGATCTTAAGTCACTAAGAAAAGTTTTTCCGTAACTATAGATATTAATATATTTGGAATATTTTCTTATTTCATCTTGAAAAGTATGTTGTGCGTTATCGTTAGAATCGCCTCGGTGAGGCGATTCTAATGAAAACACACAACATGCTTTTATTTTAAATAACATTGATGCCTCCTGACCTGGCTGTAAAATCAACCCTCGATGGCTCAAACTTCCACTGTCTAGAACAAATTTTCATGGTCCCAAAGGAGTTCGAGCAATTTACATTTCGACTGTATTTTAATAACTATGTCATCGACCAATTTTTATTTCAGGACGGCATGTACCACAATTATTTTATCCCTTTATTTGGGGAAGAAGAAGACTCCTATTCCAGTCTGGACCAGGAAGAAAGGCTGTCGGATAATTTGGTATCCGTTTCACCAAGTATTCGCGGTAAGAATTTAACCCATATATGACAATGGAATCTTCCATCTTATAAATTTGGAGTTGTCCATTTTCAATTATAGGGGTGTCAGATTTGTTTTGTTTAATGTAAGTTGTACAAAAATGTATGTTCTTTGAGCAAACAGTGTAGACCCAGATCAGACGCCGCGTTATGCGGCGTCTGATCTGGGTCTACACTGTTTGCCAACGTCCCAAAAAAGGGCCACTAGGCATATATGGGTTAATTACTCGACGGACCTGACTTCTAAGGGTGGTTTGGCAAGATGAAGATGTTGTGTAGCTCACGCGAACGGGGCGTCCATCTGACATTGGCTTACAGTTGGCCAAGGCCTGCTGTCCATGCAGCAAGTACATGTATGTGGCCAAAGCCTGCTGTCCATGCAGCAGGTATGGGTATAAGGGGTGGGGGGTATTTTTTATTATCATTTCTTCTGTTTCTTCTCTTTCATAGCCCCTGTCCGTTTCTTACATCCCCTATCTACTATATATATTTTGTCCCCTGCTTTTTCAAACTTATTATATGCCTTTCTCGTGTGCGTTTTGCATGGTGCGATATTGCTACTAGTAAGAAAAAGTCAATCAGAAAAGGCCACGTTTAAAGAACAACAGAGGTTTAACAAAACGTATCCTTTAATATGACAAAATACCTGATTCATCTGTTTTATACTCATGTGTCGCCTCAAGTACTCAAGTACAATGTTCTCATTTTAGATGCCTCCGTGGTGCACGCCTTGTGAATCAGGGGTCGCAGGATCGAACCCGGGCTTCTCCAGACTTTCGGATGAGAGTTTAAACCGAGGTCCCGTCTCCGTATGACCTTAGCTGTTGGTGGGACGTAAAACTGATAAACTTACTCACAATTGTCTCAGTTATTCATCACGAAAGCACGCCTATATAAATTTGACCCCCTTAAATCCCACTTTCATATAGTGAAACTGGGGTTTGCAGGGGTATACATTAATTTTCTTATTTCTGCTCAAAAATATAGATTGTGAGTACTCGTTAGAACCGCCTCGATGAGGCGGTTCTAACGAGTACCCACAATCTGTATTTTGAGTAGGTATAAGAAAAATATCGAAATTTTTCATTTCTCGCTGGTAAAATTTACAATGTATTTATATAGGCGTGTTTTCGTAATGTTTTCAGGTTCTTATCGGTATAATAGCCGGTTGTATCCTGTGTGTGATACTAACAGCAACAGACGCTGTACCAAACGACCCTTCTCTCCGTGTTTATAAGACACGAACAGATGCCCGATCAGATGTCATACACAGGGCGAGTTGGTTTAATTTTCCATATCCAGGTATTTATTGTGCTATTTTATTTCTGAGTGCAAAATGTTTCATCACTCATACGGCCCATGAAATGAATAACCTTACAATGGTTCTTTTGAAAGAGTATATATTACATGCATAACAGAGAAATGCCATGATTTCTATCAGACATAAACTTGATATTTTCCTATTATTTCCTCTTAGCCAGGGAAATAAATCTCTGTAGCTGGAACTACTTTTGGCACAGGATACAAAGGACTGCTTTTGCAATGACTTCGCTATATTCAAACGCGGGAAATTTCAGATACGTCGACGTTATTCATGACGTCATCTCAATGGCGTCTGAGAAGATATCAACATACGTTCAGAATGCGTGACGTTCGAGTCGGATGCAACTTTTGAAATTAAGATTATCTGCACATAACTACTGAATAAGGGGTACGTTTCGTTGCTGTTCTGTCGCATTTTAATTGTTTTTATCACAAAATAACTTTATTTCTTCTAAATCATTCATTACAATAGGAAGCGCATTCAAGGTGGCGTCTATACAGTTTTTGTCGCACCTGCTTTAGCAGGAAGACATAGGCGTGGAAGTTTCCGTCCGTTCGTTCGTCCGTCCGTCCGTCCGGTCGTCCGTACGTCTGTCCATCAACATTTTACACTGGGTGTCTTGTCATCGCAACTCCTCTTACAGTTTCATACCTATTATTTTGAAACTTTGCGTTTGTTTTTGCCATGGTATGAGGATGTGCATGTGGTTTGGACTTTATCGTCCGATCAATTTTTGTCGATTTTTTCCACATTGTGAACTTAGTCATTTTTAAACTTCAATTGATATATGATAGATACCTCATGTCATCGCAACTCCTCTTGTAGATTTATACCGATCATTTTTAAACTTTGCGCGTGCTTTCGGCATGGTTTGAGGATGTGCATGTGGTTTCGACATAATTCTCAGAATATTTTTTTCACTTTTTGCACATTGTTAACTTAGCCATTTTTAGGCTTCAGTTGATATACAATAGGTACCTCTTGTCATCGCAACTCCTCTTACAGTTTTATATCGATCATTTTGAAACTTTGTGTGTGTTTACAAATTCACCATCCCCAGTTAATCGAGTTAAGGGGATGCCCCCGATCGGCAAAGCCGATCACGACATAGTCCTTATTGAATACGACATAAAAGCAAAACGAATCAGACAAGCCCCGCGTAAAATATATCTATATAAACGTGCGGATATGGATGGTCTGCGAGACCATATGGCGCGATTTAGAGATTCGTTCCTTTCCTCTGACCTTTCGCACATGTCAGTTAACGACATGTGGGTCAATTTTAAGACCGAATTAACTGCGGCTATGGAAAGGTTTATTCCAACGAAAATGACCAAAACAAAGCATAGTGCGCCTTGGATCGACAACACGATCAAGCATCTAATTAGAAGACGCAATCGAATGTACTTTCGTGCTCGTAAGTCTAGTAGCCCTGACGTTAAGAGCCATTACAAAAGGTTCAGAGCACATGTACAAAAGGTAATAAGAGATGCATATTGGAAGCATGTTTCCAGCATCTTTACCTTTGAGGATGATAATACAGATCCCGACAGTCCCCAGAAGAATGGTAAAGTAAAAAAGTTTTGGTCATTTGTAAAGTCCCTGAAAAAGGAAGCCTTTGGGATCACTTCGTTAAGAGATAACGGTATTCTCAAAACAGATTCGCGCGATAAGGCCAACATATGTAACAAACAGTTTCAATCTGCATTTACGCGTGAAACTGATGGTGAGCTACCAACTAAAGGTAATAGTCAGTTCCCCTCAATGGGGGACATAACAGTTGACCCAAACGGGGTCGCCAAACTGTTAGGTAAGCTCAAAATACATAAGGCATCTGGGCCGGATGACCTGAATGCCAGGGTGCTTAAAGAATGTGGTGCTGAAATTTCACCTGTGCTGGCCTTTATCTTCAATGAATCACTCGCCCAGGGCACTGTACCAGATGACTGGCGACAAGCTAATGTTACCCCGGTCTATAAAAAAGGAGAAAAATACGATGCAGCAAATTATAGACCAGTGTCGCTAACATGCATCTGTTGCAAAACCCTGGAGCATATAATAGTTAGTAACATCAACAAGCACCTAGCCTTAGAGAGCATTCTTGCTGACTGTCAACATGGTTTCCGAAGTCAAAGGTCTTGCGAAACTCAATTAGTTCAGTTTTACCATGACATTGTGAGCAATCTGGATGGGGCCACAAACCGTGGCCACAAACAGACTGACTTGATTATCATGGACTTCGCTAAGGCCTTTGACAAGGTACCTCACAGGAGGCTATTGTATAAATTGGATTACTATGGGATAAGAGGATCCACACACAGGTGGATTAGCTCATGGCTCTCAGGGCGCTCACAACAAGTTGTACTTGATGGCCAAGCGTCTGATCCAGTCCCTGTCTTATCTGGTGTCCCCCAAGGTTCGGTCCTTGGACCGGTCCTTTTCTTGGTATTCATTAATGATCTCCCTGATAACATCAGGTCAGCTGTCCGTTTGTTTGCTGATGATTGTGTCCTTTATAGGAATATATATTCTTCTTCTGACTGTCTTATTCTACAAGATGACCTGAATCAACTAGCACAGTGGGAGGCCGATTGGCAGATGAAGTTCAATGTGGCCAAATGTCATTCAATGAGGGTGTCGCGACACCCTCCTGACAAACAAATTAAGTTTGACTATAAACTACACCAGCAAATCTTGGAGCAGGTTCAATCCGCCAAATATCTTGGTATCACCATCACTGATGATCTTGATTGGGGTCAACACATTTCAGAAATTACATCAAAAGCAACTAGGACTTTAGGATTTCTTAGACGAAACTTGGCTTTTGCACCTAGGCAGACAAAGGATGTTGCATATAAAACATTGGTTCGCCCTCAGCTAGAATATGCATCACCCATTTGGCATCCCTATGTTAAAACTCAGATTCAGCAGGTGGAGAAGGTGCAGAGGACAGCTGCTCGATGGACCTGCCGACGATGGCGCAATAGAAGCAGCGTCGGTGACATGCTTAATGAGCTAGAGTGGCCGTCCCTAGAGGCCCGTCGTGAGCAGTCCTCTTTAACCTTCTTCTATAAGATACATTCAGGTACAGTGGCCGTTAATAAAGATAAATACTTGACCCCTGTGACAGTTTCAACTCGAACAAGGGCATCAAAAGTAAACAACTCACAGTATCACAGGTACCAGTCCTACAGTGATGCCCTGAAAAATTCCTTCTTCCCTAGGACTATTCCCCAGTGGAATAGTCTTCCCTCTTCTGTGGTGAATGCTAAGACTGCAGAGGAGTTCAAAGCCCATACAGTGTAAGATTGAGACTCAGAGGTATGCGTTTTAGTATACCTCTGTTATTCAGATTGTAAATAGTTTTAAGGACTCATCCAGTGACTCCTCTTTTTTTTTTTTTTTTTTTTTTTTTTTTTTTTTTTTTTCAGCTAAATTCTAAATTTAGCTACGCACCCAACTGAGGTAATGGCCAAATATGACCGACTCAGTATAAGAAGATAGATAGATAGTTTTTGCTATGGTATGAGGATGTGCATGTGGTTTGAACATTATCTTCGGATCAATTTTTATCACTTTTTCCACATTGTGAACTTAGTCATTTTTAACCTTCAATTGATATATGATAGGTACCTCTTGTCATCGCAACTCCTCTTACAGTTTTATACCAATCATTTCGAAACTTTGCATGTGCTTTTTCCATGGTATGAGGATGTGCATGTGATTTCGACATAATTCTCAGAATATTTTTTTTGCTTTTTGCCCATTGTGAACATTTTTGAGCTTCAATTGATGTACCATAGGTACCTCTTGTCATCGCAACTCCTCTTACAGTTATCATTGTGAAACTTTGCATGTGCTTTCACCATGGTATGAAGATATGCATGTGGTTTGGACATAATTCTCGGAATATTTTATTCCACTTTTTGCACATAGTGAATTTAGTCATTTTTAACCTTCAATTGATGTACAGGAGGTACCTCTTTGTCACCGCAACTCCTCTTACAGTTTCATACTAATCATTTTGAAACTTTGCATGTGTTTTTGCCATGGCATGAGGCTCCGCATGTGGTTTGGACTTGATATTCGGATCAATTTTTGTCATTTATTCCACATTGTGAACTTAGTCATTGTTAACCTTCAGTTGATATATGATAGGTACCTCGTCATCGCAACTCCTCGTACAGTTTTATACTAATCATTTTGAAACTTAGCTTGTGTTTTCTCCATGATATGAGGATGTTCATATGCTTTGGATATAATTCTTGGATCATTTTAGTTCATTTTATCACGTTTTGAACTTTGTCTGTTTTTTATCTCACATATATAGGCTATGAATTCTTCTCAAAGCCCTATGTTCATTTCTTCTGCCTTAAATAAACTTTATTTCTTGTGTTGGGCAGGTTGGGAGCAGGTGCGACATCAACTTCACCGAAGTTGAATTTCTGGTTGTTTCAGTCAGCTTATGTGTCACTGCGCCAACTACCTTTTGCATGGCTGCAACTGGGGTAATGGCCGAATGTGACCGACGCAGTATAAGAAGATAGATATGTTAAGAGTGAACCATACTAAGAATTAGATGCAAAGTGATCCATCAGCTCTATCAAATGCATGTACTACATGTATACAGTTCATTGACTCAGCCCATTTAAAATATGGAATTTATAAACCTCGGGATGTTGAATATCTGATAAAGAAAGTCGTGCGCAAGCGCACTCGTTCCTTTATCGGATGTTCAACCTCCATCGGTTTATAATGCCATATTTAAAATGGGCTGAGAAATAAACTCTATATATTTTCTCTTATTTTTGCTGAAAACATAGATCACATGTTCAGATTAGAAGGTGATTCTAATGAGATCTCACCTATCGGTGTTTGAAGCAGAAATAAGAAAAAAACATTTTTCAGCATGTCACTTTTTCAACCACGAAATAAAAATCAGGATAAGCGTGTGTACTATTCTTATAATTGAACAAAAATGTAAATGTTAAATTTACTTTCTTAATATGACGTCCTTCATTCAGTTGAAGAGAGATTTAGAAGGTCAGTTGCACAGAACTGATCGAACTGAAATTGTCTTACCATAACAATTGGAGAGTCTTTAAAATAATTTTAAGAACAACATGTATGTCTTAGAAGAAACACAAGGGGTATACGTCCCCTTATGTAAGAAAAATGCAGAATTTGATGAAACTTTCTGTGGATTATTTCAAGATAAGGTCACTCAGTAAAGGCAAAAATCAAAGAACGCAGCCATCTAAAATCAACAAAAGAAAGTAAGTGACATGGAGGCACACACAAAAACATTAGACGAAACATGAACCATCGACACAAAGGTGACAAAGCCAATTAAAACAATAGACAATGCAAAAGAACGACCGCCGAATCGGTAGTTCAAGCCATCGAGGGTTTGAACATAGGATCCAGGCCAGAAGGCATAACAGAGATAACTAATGATGATGATGATTTCGTGTTTAACGACGCGACAACCCTCTTTGTGGGTCATAAGCGTCAAGCGGTTAATGGTTAAATGGCAAACAGAGATAACTAAAGCATGTCTTTTTGACCTTCTTTAGCATAAAGATATGTTGTGTCTACCAACTTAAATCGCCTCACGAAGGCGATAGCGTCTCGTGAATGCGATTCTTATGAGTACACATAAGATTCCATTTCAAAGTAAATAGAAGATCTTACATGAGTGCTCATGTATTATTGAATTTATTAAACCCGTTGAGGAAAGCGGATAAAATGCTCGGCAAAATCAATAATACATGTACATGAGCACGAATGCAAGATTCTATTTATCATATGACATTTAAAACGCATTGTATTCACGATTGTTTACAAAAATGTCACTATTCTGCCGATAGTAAACGCGACGTCGTTAAGGACGTCGTACATGTAACGTTACGGGACGTATCTAGCTAATTTGCATATTTAATCCACTAGTGGATTATCGAAAATATTACATGGCGTTATTACACTCTCAGACGCGACGTCATATGATAAATAAGTATATATATATCCATGAATCATTCTTAATATATTGAGCTGGAATGATGGGAAATATATAAGGTGCTCAAGAACGGCTTCAAATCAGCCATAGTGAACACGCGTTTGAGTCGTTGCAGTTTCTTTGTACAAGAATAAGTTTGTTACTTTATGTTTATATTGAATTTTCTTGCGTTCATTTTAGGTCAGTTTGGAGCTCTCCAGTTCAGTTTTAGTGCCCTGGTCGGCTGTCTTCTAGCCACTATCCTCTCCATCCTAGATTCTGTAGGTGATTATTTCGCATGTGCCAAGACATGTGGCGTTCCTCCACCACCTCGTCATGCTGTGAACCGTGGTCTGGCTATTGAAGGGTTGTGCACATTTCTAGCTGGATTGGTAGGGTGCGGGCATGCTACCACGACCTATGCTGGAAATATAGGTGCTATCGGTCTCACAAAGGTAAGTGTATCAGTTTTACAACCGAGTACCTGTTACTGTTTTGTTTTTGTGTGCACCTTCATATCGCCAAATTGTTTCTCTCTTTACAGTGGCATGAGATAGTTGAATTACTTTGTCACCTTAATAAGTCTTATTTATTAATATCTTCCTAAACACCAATTTATACAGTGGCAAGTGGCATTTTCAATGGTATACATTGTTTTCTGTCGTCTGATTTACAAACATAGATTGGGGATACCAGTTAGAACCGCCTTATTTTTGTTCGTTTGTTTGATATGAGCGACATTTTTGGAGACGTTGCTTCCAATTTTGTGGGACTTTTACCCGACAGTGAGATGAAATGACATCTCAAGCCCTGTCGCCCAGTGAAACCAATAGGGTTTATTAGCATGGACCGTCCGCCTCGCACCGCGGTTCCTGGACAGGCTTAGATCCTCTAAGCCGTTTACCAGTGCTAGTGTGCGGGCCGGATTCAGCTCTGCGTGGAAGCATCAAGCAGCCCATATATTTCTTCAAGCCCCTTTGGGCGGGGGCCGAGAACCGCCTTATTCAGGCGGTTCTAACGAGCACCAGCAATCTACATGTATGTTTGCAGCAGATCTAAGAAAATGATCAAGACTTCTCATAAACAGTAGGTTTTGGAAATATTAAAGAATGCACTATGTCACATGTGTTAACCATAATGTTTATGGTATTTGTCTCTGGTGACCGTTTCCTTTTTGTTTTGAATACTCATAAACCCCGTAGATGACTGCCACAGGGCAGTCTTTCATTGGAAAGTTTCTTTTTATGTTAATTGGTCGTGTGCTGTTGGCACAATGTTCTGAAAAGGTGGTACTTCGGAAGCAAGGAGTACAGCACAGAACTGAAAATTGCTGATTGTAAAATACTTTTAGGGGCCAGACTGGCTATTTTTGTCCAATAACGCCTCACCAGTGACCCCGAAACATTTTCCGAATTCTGCAGTAAACCAGTGATCCCAAAGGGCTAGAAAATATAACCCACAGTATGATGAATGGCAGTGACACTTTTTACAGTCGCAACACAAGCAAGCGTGTTTTTTTGTGTTTTATCATGCCACTTAATTGGCTCGAGACAATTGGCTTATAACGAGTAATTTTGAACCTTTCGGATTTTATACGAGCATGTTTGTAAAGTGCGTGCCTATTTCGTTTCCCTGCAGCTTGGTTTTATGCCGTGTGGTGGAGCTCGAATGTGATACCGTACGTCGTCATAGTGCATTTCATAGTTTTATTTACTTTGAGATCGTTGAGTCAGTTTGTGTATTTTGAAGTAATGCACTGCTAAAGTACATTCTTGAGGTTGCAAACTGTAGGGATACCTTATATGAACTAAGACTCATAATATCTATCCATTATGACAACACACTCCTGTGCTGAGATTACTTCTTTTTTCTTCTGTAGAACAAGCGTTTTTCAGATGAAAATGGTTAATATTTTTAGCTCACCTGTCACGTAGTGACAAGGTGAGCTTTTGTGATCACTTTTTGTCCGTGCGTCCGTGCGTCCGTAAACAATTTCAAATAAGTATATCTCTAATACCCCATGGTCAATCTTGATCAAATTTCATGAGAAGCATCATCAGGTAGGGGGAAAGGCTGCATAAGGTTTTGGTGCTGATCAGATTGGAATTCTGGTTGTCATGGCAACATATAGCTCCCATAGACTTACAATGGGAAAAAATTAAAATATCTTCTTCTCTGAAACCACAGGGCCCAGAGCTTAGATATTTAGCATGTAGCAATGGCCAGTGGTCACCTACATAATTCCTGCCAATCATGCCCCTGGGGTCCAAATTGGCCACGCCCCGGGGCCCCTTCGCTCCCATAGACTCATATTGGAACAAAAAGCTTCAAAAAGCATCTTCTCGAAAACCACAGGGCCCAGAGCTTAGATATTTAGCATGTAGCAACGGCAAGTGGTCACCTACATAATTCCTGCCAATCATGCCTCTGGGGTCCAAACTGGCCACGCCCCGGGGCCCTTTAGCTCCTATAGACTCAAAATGGAAAAAAGCTTCAAAAATCTTCTTCTCTGAAACCACACAGCCCAGAGCTGAGATATTTGGCATGTAGCAACGGCAAGTGGTCACCTACATAATTCCTGCCAATCATGCCCCTGGGGTCCAAATGGGCCACACCCCGGGGCCCCTTAGCTCCCATAGACTCATAATGGAAAAAAGCTTCAAAAATCTTCTTCTCTGAAACCACAGGGCCGAGAGCTTAGATATTAAACATGTAGCAACAGCCAGTAGTCACCTACATAATTCCTGCCAATCATGCCCCTGGGTTCCAAATGGGGGACGTCCCGGGGCCCCTTCGCTCCCATAGACATATAATGGAACAAAAGGCTTCAAAAATTTTCTTCTCGGAAACCACAGGGCCCAGAGCTTAGATATTAAGCATGTAGCAACGGCAAGTGGTCACCTACATAATTCCTGCCAATCACGCCCCTGGGGTCCAAACGGGCCTCGCCCCGGGGCCCTTTAGCTCCTATAGACTCATAATGGAAAAAAGCTTCAAAAATCTTCTTCTCTGAAACCACAAGGCCCAGAGCTGAGATAATTGGCATATAGCACCGGCCAGTGGTCACCTACATAATTCCTGCCAATTATGCCCCCAGGATCCAAATTGGCCACACTCCGGGACCCCTTAGCTCCCATAGACTCATAATGGAAAAAAAGCTTCAAAAATCTTCTTCTTCTGAAACGACAGGGCCCAGAGCTTAGATATTTAGCATGTAGCAACAGCCAGTGGTCACCTACATAATTCCTGCCAATCATAAGCCTGGGTTCCAAATGGGCGACGCCTCGGGGCCCCTTCGCTCCCATAGACTCATAATGGAACAAAAAGCTTCAAAAATCTTCTTCTCGGAAACCACAGGGCCCAGAGCTTAGATATTTAGCATGTGGCAACGGCAACTGGTCACCTACATAATTCCTGCCAATCATGCCCCTGGGGTCCAAACGGGCCACGCCCCGGGGCCCTTTAGCTCCTATAGACTCATAATGGAAAAAAGCTTCAAAAATCTTCTCCTCTGAAACCACAGGGCCCAGAGCTGAGGTATTTGGCATGTAGCAATGGCAAGTGGTCACCTACATAAATCCTGCCAATCATGCCCCTAGGGTCCAAATGGGCCACGCCTCGGGGCCCCTTAGCTCCCATAGACTCAAAATGGAAAAAAAAGCTTCAAAAATCTTCTTCTCTGAAACCATAGGACCCAGAGTTTAGATATTTAGCATGTAGCAAAAGCAATTGGTCACCTACATAATTCCTGCCAATCATGCCCCTGGGTTCCAAATGGGCCACACGCAGGGGCCCCTTTGCTCCCATAGACTCATAATGGAAAAAAGGTTTCAAAAATCTTCTTCTCTGAAACCACAGTGCCCAGAGCTTAGATATTTAGCATGTAGCAACGGCAGGTGGTCACCTACATAATTCCTGCCAATCATGCCCGTGGGGTCCAAATGGGCCATGCCCCGGACCCCACAGGGCCCAGAGCTTAGATATTTAGATATTCCTGCCAATCATGCCCCTGGGTTCCAAATGGGGGACGACCCGGGGCCCCTTCGCTCCCATAGACTCATAATGGAGCAAAAAGCTTCAAAAATCTTCTTCTCGGAAACCACAGGGCCCAGAGCTAAGATATTTAGCATGTAGCAACGGCAAGTGGTCACCTACATAATTCCTGCCAATCATGCCCCTGGGGTCCAAACGGGCCACGCCCCGGGGCCCTTTAGCTCCTATAGACTCATAATGGAAAAAAGGTTCAAAAATCTTCTATGAAACCACAGGGCCCAGAGCTGAGATATTTGGCATGTAGCAACGGCAAGTGGTCACCTACATAATTCCTGCCAATCTGCCCCTGGGGTCCAAATTGTCCACAACCCTGGGCCCCTTAGCTCCCATAGACACATAATGGAAAAAAGCTTCAAAAATCTTCTTCTCTGAAACCACAGGGCCCAGAGCTTAGATATTTAGCTTGTAGCAATGGCCAGTGGTCACCTACATAATTCCTGCCAATCATGCCACTGGGTTCCAAATGGGGGACGTCCCGGGGCTTCTTCGCTCCCATAGACTCATAATGGAACAAAAAGCTTCAAAAATCTTCTACTCGGAAACCACAGGGCCCAGAGCTTAGATATTTAGCATGTAGCAGCGGCAAGTCGTCACCTACATAATTCCCGCCAATCATGCCCTGGGGTCCAAATGGGCCACACCCTGGGGCCCTTTAGCTCCTCATAATGGCCAGTGGTCACCTACATAATTCCTACCAATCATGCCCCTGGGTTCCAAATGGGCGACGCCCCGGGGCCCCTTCGCTCCCATAGACTCATATTGGAACAAAAAGCTTCAAACATCTTCTACTCGGAAACCACAGGGCCCAGAGCTCAGATATTTAGCATGTGGCAACAGCAAGTGGTCACCTACTTAATTCCTGCCAACCATGCCCCTGGGGTCCAAACGGGCCACGCCTAGGGGCCCCTTAGCTCCTATAGACTCCTAATGGAAACAGAAGCTTCAAAAATCTTCTTCTCTGCAATCACAGGGCCCAGAGCTTAGATATTTAGCATGTAGCAATGGCAAGTGGTCACCTACATAAATCCTGCCAATCATGCCCATGGGGTCCAAATGGGCCACACCCCGGGGCTCCTTAGCTCCCATAGACTCATAGTGGGAAAAAAACTTCAAAAAATGTTCTTCTCTGAAACCACCTACATAATTCCTGCCAATCTGCCCCTGGGGTCCAAATTGTCCACAACCCTGGGCCCCTTAGCTCCCATAGACACATAATGGAAAAAAGCTTCAAAAATCTTCTTCTCTGAAACCACAGGGCCCAGAGCTTAGATATTTAGCATGTAGCAATGACAAGTGGTCACCTACATAAATCCTGCCAATCATGCCCCTGTGGTCCAAATGGGCCACACCCTGGGACCCCTTAGCTCCCATAGACTCATAGTGGGAAAAAAACTTCAAAAAATGTTCTTCTCTGAAACCACAGCGCAAAGAGCTTAGATATTTAGCATGTAGCAACGACAAGTGGTCACCTTCATATTTCCTGCTTATCATGCCCCTGGGGTCCAAATGGGCCACGCCCCGGGGCCCCTTAGCTCCCATAGACTCATAATGGAAAAAAGCTTCAAAAATCTTCTTCTCAGAAACTGTGAAGCACAGAACTTAGATATTTAGTATCTAGCAACATAAAATAGCCAGCTACATAAATCCTGCTAACCCTGCCCCTGGCGTCAAAATTGGCCTCGCCCAAGCTCATCACCTCCAATAGACTTATAATGGAAAAAATCTTGAAACATTCTTCTATGACAGCCCAGAGCTTAGATTTTTATTATGTAGCAACGTCAAGTGGCCACCTACATAAATCCTGCCAGTTATGCCCCTGGGATCCAAATTGGCCCCACCCCAGGGCTCTTTAGCTTCAACAGACTTACAATTGGAGAAACTTCAAAAATCTTCTTCTCTGAAACCACAGGGCCCTTATAATGAAAAAAGCAAAAAGCAACTTAAAATGGGAATAAAAATCTTCAAAAATCTTCTTCTCTGAAACCATAAGTCCCAGAGCTTAGGTATTTAGCATGTAGCAATGTCAAGTGGTCGCCTACATGAATCCTGCCAATCATGCCCCTGGGGTCCAAATCCTGTGGCCCCTAAACTCCAACAAACTTATAATGGAAAAAGCTTCAAACATCTTCTTTGAAACCATGAAGTACAGACCTTAGATATTTAGTATATAGCAACACAAACTGGTCACCTACATAAATCCTGCCAACCATGCCCTTTGGATCAAAATTGGCCAAGCCACAGGGCTCATCAGCTCCTATAGACTTACACTGGAAAAAACTTAAAAAAATCTTTTTCTCCAAAACCATAAGGCACAGATTTTGTTTGATTTTAAGTTTTACATCCCTGTCAACACTGTATAGGTCATTTTGGAGATGTCTCTTCCAATTTTGTGGGACTTTTACCAGACATTGAGATGAAATTACATTCCAAGCCCTGTCGCCCAATGAAACCAGTAGGGTTTATAAGCATGGACACCGCTTTTCCTGAGCTTAGATATTTAGTATGTAGCAATGTCAAGTGGTCTCCTATATTAATGATTTTCTGGTACACAGGTGAGCGATATAGGGCCATTGGGCCCTCTTGTTTTTATTTCTTATCCAAATAAAGATGTTCTCCTCGCTAGACCCACCTTAATGAGGCGGTCCTAAGGAGTACCCACCGTCTGTGTTAATGAGCAAAGATAATGAAAATAATGAACAAACCCGTAAAACCGGCTTTCCTCTATATAAAGTGGGGTACAGAGGGATGTTCAGTTCACGGAATAGTTAACATAAGTAGAAGTAAAACAAAAATCAGGAATCGATACAATTAACTTACTCCACCCATCAAAGACACAAAAGGGAAAGAAACACAAACATTAAGCGACCAGACCAAAATGGAAACCTAAACAAAGGAAGGCCATAAGGACAGTTACTTTCCCACAAAATGGCCATATGGCCATCCAAAATAAAAAGACACAAGTGATACACACAGTAAGTAACAAACAACAACATAAATAAACCGCCACAGAAGAACCGCCTTGGAACGGTCAGTGGAAAGATTTCCACTGGGGGGCTTAAATCGATTTTACGTGGCCACAATCCTCGCCCTTACTTCCGTCGCGATTTAGACAAATAATTTGTTCAGGCCGCATGAAGGCCTCCTAACTCATCAGTGCAACATCTCCGTGAACACAAAAAATCAAAGAACCACAGAGGTGAGACAACGGTGAGGACTCGACAGCAAGAAACCACTGAAATGCTGGAGCAAAAGAAAACCAACAGTTAGACTCCGATGGGCCCGAACAGAGACAGAGCATCAGGCACAAACCAACATTACCAAGAATTAGATCTCTCTAATTCTCAATAAGCCTTTACGTTGGAGCCGTCATAGAATCTGAGGTCTGACCCACCGGCGTGCAATTAAAGAGGGAAGCAAAGTTGTCAACCGTGATTGGGTTAACTACCATGCATGCAGTCTGTCGTATAACATCCATGTTGTACCCAATCTTTTTATATCGAAGAATGATTTTACGAAATTGGGTGCTGAAGTCATTGCGGTTATATATTTAGCTCACCTGTCACGTAGTGACAAGGTGAGCTTTTGTGATCACATTTTGTCCGTCGTCCGTCGTGCGTCCGTGCGTCCGTCCGTGCGTGCGTGCGTCCGTAAACAATTTCAAAGAAGTATATCTCTAATACCCCACGGCCAATCTTGATCAAATTTCATGTGAAGCATCGTCAGGTAGGGGGAAAGGCTGCATAAGGTTTTGGGGCTGATCAGATTGGAATTCTGGTTGCCATGGCAACATATAGCTCCCATAGACTAATAATGGGAAAAATTAAAAAAAAATTCTTCTCTGAAACCACAGGGCCCAGAGCTTAGATATTTAGCTTGTAACAATGTTAAGTGGTCACCTATGTAAATCCTGCCAAGCATGCCCCTGGGGTCAAAATTGGCCACACCCCGGGGCCCTTTAGCTCCTATAGACTCATAATGGAAAAAAAAGGTTCAAAAATCTTCTTCTCTGAAACCACAGGGCCCAGAGCTTAGATATGTAGCATGTAGCAACAGCAAATGGTCACCTACACAATTCCTGCCAATCATGCCCCTGGGTTCCAAATGGGCCACGCCCCGGGGCCCGTTCGCTCCCATAGACTCCTAAAGGAAAAAAGGTTCGAAAATCTTCTACTCTGAAACCACAGGGCCCAGAGCTTAGGTATTAAGCATGTAGCAATGGCAATTGGTCATCTACATAATTCCTGCCAAACATGCCCCTGGGCTCCAAATTGGCCACGCCCTGGGGCCCCTTAGCTCCCATAGACTCATTTCTTCTTTGATACCACAGGGCCCAGAGCTTAGATATTTAGCATGTAGCAATGGCCAGTGGTCACCTACATAATTCCTGCCAATCATGCCCCAGGGTTTCAAGTCGACCACGCCCCGGGGCCCCTTCGATCCCATAGGCTCATAATGGAAAAAAAGCTTCAAAAATCTTCTTCCCTGAAACCACAGGGCTCAGAGCTTAGATATTTAGTATGTAGCAACGGCATGCGGTCACCTACAAAATTCCTGCCAATCATGACCCCGGGGTCCAAACAGGCCACACCCGGGGCCCCTTAGCTCCTATAGGCTCATAATGGGAAAAAAAGCTTCAAAAATCTTCTTCTCTGAAACCACAGGGCCCAGAGCTTAGATATTTAGCATGTAGCAACGGCAAGTGGTCACCCACATAAATCCTGCCAATCATGCCCCTGGGGTCCAAATAGGCCACGCCCCAGGGCCCCTTAGCTCTCATAGACTAATGGAAAAAAGCTTCAAAAATCTTCTTCTCTGAAACCACAGGGCCCAGAGCTTAGATATTTAGCATGAAGCAACGGCCAGTGGTCACCTACATAATTCCTGCCAATAATGCCCCTTTATTTCAAATTGGCCACGCCCCGGGGCCCCTTTGCTCCCATAGGCTCATAATGGAAAAAAAGCTTCAAAAATCTTTTTCTCTGAAACCACAGGGCCCAGAGCTTAGATATTTAGCATGAAGCAACAGCATGCGGTCACCTACAAAATTCCTGCCAATCATGCCCCTGGGGTACAAACACGCCACGCCCATGGGCCCCTTAGCTCCTATAGACTCATAATGGTTAATGAAAAAGCTTAAAAATCTTCTTCTCGGAAACCACAGGGCCCAGAGCTTAGATATTAAGCATGTAGCAACGGCAAGTGGTCACCTATATAAATACTGCCGATCATGCCCCTGGGGTCCAAATGGGCCACGCCCCGGGGCCCCTTAGCTCTTACAGACTAATGGGGAAAAAAAAGCTTCAAAAATCTTCTTCTCTGAAACCACAGGGCCCAGAGCTTGGATATTTAACATGTAGCAACGGCAATTGGCCACTTACATAATTCCTGCCAATCATGCCCCTGGGTTCCAAATGAGCCATGCCCCAGGGCCCCTTTGCTCTCATAGACTCATAATGGAAAAAAAAGGTTCAAAAATCTTCTTCTCTGAAACCACAGGGCCCAGAGCTTAGATATGTAGCATGTAGCAACAGCAAATGGTCACCTACACAATTCCTGCCAATCATGCCCCTGGGTTCCAAATAGGCCACGCCCCGGGGCCCGTTCGCTCCCATAGACTCCTAAAGGAAAAAAGGTTCGAAAATCTTCTACTCTGAAACCACAGGGCCCAGAGCTTAGGTATTAAGCATGTAGCAATGGCAATTGGTCATCTACATAATTCCTGCCAAACATGCCCCTGGGCTCCAAATTGGCCACGCCCTGGGGCCCCTTAGCTCCCATAGACTCATTTCTTCTTTGATACCACAGGGCCCAGAGCTTAGATATTTAGCATGTAGCAATGGCCAGTGGTCACCTACATAATTCCTGCCAATCATGCCCCAGGGTTTCAAGTCGACCACGCCCCGGGGCCCCTTCGATCCCATAGGCTCATAATGGAAAAAAAGCTTCAAAAATCTTCTTCCCTGAAACCACAGGGCTCAGAGCTTAGATATTTAGTATGTAGCAACGGCATGCGGTCACCTACAAAATTCCTGCCAATCATGACCCCGGGGTCCAAACAGGCCACACCCGGGGCCCCTTAGCTCCTATAGGCTCATAATGGGAAAAAAAGCTTCAAAAATCTTCTTCTCTGAAACCACATGGCCCAAAGCTTAGATATTTAGCATGTAGCAACGGCAAGTGGTCACCCACATAAATCCTGCCAATCATGCCCCTGGGGTCCAAATAGGCCACGCCCCAGGGCCCCTTAGCTCTCATAGACTAATGGAAAAAAGCTTCAAAAATCTTCTTCTCTGAAACCACAGGGCCCAGAGCTTAGATATTTAGCATGAAGCAACGGCCAGTGGTCACCTACATAATTCCTGCCAATAATGCCCCTTTATTTCAAATTGGCCACGCCCCGGGGCCCCTTTGCTCCCATAGGCTCATAATGGAAAAAAAGCTTCAAAAATCTTTTTCTCTGAAACCACAGGGCCCAGAGCTTAGATATTTAGCATGAAGCAACAGCATGCGGTCACCTACAAAATTCCTGCCAATCATGCCCCTGGGGTACAAACACGCCACGCCCATGGGCCCCTTAGCTCCTATAGACTCATAATGGTTAATGAAAAAGCTTAAAAATCTTCTTCTCGGAAACCACAGGGCCCAGAGCTTAGATATTAAGCATGTAGCAACGGCAAGTGGTCACCTATATAAATACTGCCGATCATGCCCCTGGGGTCCAAATGGGCCACGCCCCGGGGCCCCTTAGCTCTTACAGACTAATGGGGAAAAAAAAGCTTCAAAAATCTTCTTCTCTGAAACCACAGGGCCCAGAGCTTGGATATTTAACATGTAGCAACGGCAATTGGCCACTTACATAATTCCTGCCAATCATGCCCCTGGGTTCCAAATGAGCCATGCCCCAGGGCCCCTTTGCTCTCATAGACTCATAATGGAAAAAAGCTTCAAAAACCTTCTTCTCTGAAAGCACAGGGCCCAGAGCTTAGATATTTAACATGTAGCAATGGCAAGTGGTCGCCTACATAATTCCTGCCAATCATGCCCCTGGAGTCCAAACGGGCCACGCCCTGGGCCCCCTTAGCTCCTATAGACTCGTAATGGAAAAAAAGCTTCAAAAATCTTCTTCTCTTAAACCACAGGGCCCAGAGCTTAGATCTTTAGCATGTTGCAATGGCAAGTGGTCACCTACATAAATCCTGCATATCATGCCCCTTGGTTCCAAATGGGCCACGCCCTGGGCCCCTTAGCTCCCATAGACTCATATTGGAAACAAGCTTCAAAAATCTTCTTCTCTGAAACCACAGGGCCCAGAGCTTAGATATTTAGCATGTGGCAATGACAAGTGGTCACCTACATAAATCCTGCCAATCATGCCCCTGGGGTCCAAATGGGCCACACCCTAGGACCCCCTTAGCTCCCATAGACTCATAATGGAAAAAAGCTTCAAAAATCTTCTTCTCTGAAACCACAGGGCCCAGAGCTTAGATATTTAGCATGTAGCAACTGCAAGTGGTCACCTACATATTTCCTGATGATCATGCCCCTGGGGTGCAAATGGGCCACGCCCCGGGGCCCCTTAACTCCCATAGACTCATAATGGAAAATAAGCTTCAAAAATCTTCTTCTCAGAAACTGTGAAGCACAGAACTTAGATATTTAGTATCTTGCAACATAAAATAACTAGCTACATAAATAAAAATCAAAAATGAGTTCCTTTAAGAGCAATGAAAACATTCATAAGAAAGAAGATGGGTCATACTACGTAGTTTCGGCTAATAAAGCCTCATCAGTGACTCTGTAATGATCCGGCAAAGAAAGTCAGAGAAAACATACTGCAAGTTTGCGAATTTCGAATAGGCAGTCGATTCAAAGACTGATATAAATCAAAATGGGGTCCAAATAATTAAAAACCTGTCTAGAATATGAATCTAAACCAATAATTAAATTCTGATTTCTCAAAATATTCACGCTGATCTCAAATGACCAAAAGTAAAATATAAACTGCACTATGGTTGATGTACGGGGAGACGTTTTACGGCCGCCACACGGCACAACACCAGCTGCAGTGAAGGCAAATAAAAATCAAAAATGAGTTCCTGCTAACCCTGCCCCTGGGGTCAAAATTGGCCACGCCGAGCTCATCAGCTCCACTAGACTTATAATGGAAAAAAAAGTTAAACAATCTTCTTCTATGAAACCATAAGGCCCAGAGCTTAGATTTTTAGTATGTAGCAACGTCAGGTGGCCACCTACATAAATCCTGTCAGTTATGCCCCTGGGATCCAAATTGGCCACCTCCAGGGCTCTTTAGCTTCCATAGACTTACAATTGGAAAAACTTCAAAAATCTTCTTCTCTGAAACCACAGGGCCCTTATTAAAAAAAAAAAAAAAACACACACACACACACACAAAAAACAAACTTAAAATTGGGGAAAAAAATCTTCAAAAATCTTCTTCTCTGAAACCATAAGTCCCAGAGCTTAGGTATTAAGCATGTAGCAATGTCGAGTGGTCGCCTACATGAATCCTGCCAATCATGCCCCTGGGGTTCAAATTGGCCAAATCCTGTGGTCCCTTAACTCCAACAAACTTATAATAGAAAAACGCTTCAAACATCTTCTTTGAAACCATGAAGTACAGACCTTAGATATTTAGTATATAGCAACACAAAATGGTCGCCTACATAAATCCTGCCAACCATGCCCTTTGGGTCAAAATTGGCCAAGCCCCAGGGCTCATTAGCTCCTGTAGACGACATTGAGATGAAATTACATCTCGTGCCCTGTCGTCCAGTGAAACCAATATGGTTTATAAGCATGGACACCGCTATGCCTGAGCTTTGATATTTAGTATGTAGCAATGTCAAGCGGTCTCCTACACTAATGATTTTCTGGTACACAGGTGAGCGATATAGGGCCATTGGGCCCTCTTGTTTTCTGAATTTATATACTAAGTCACCATAAAATTCGGGTTCCGATAGACCTTGTTGCAGAAGAGATTTAAGTCCAATATTGAATTTTGAAATTAAATCAGAATGGCGTCTATAAAATTTTGAAAAGGCTTTGAAAACAAATAAAGCTGTTTTGAAATGCATCCTTAATAGCATTGTTTTACACCACACCCACAGACTGTGGATTGGGCGTTTTTGCATTTTTAAATCAATTCATGATCAAATCAGCCTGAACTCTTTGTTTTGCTGTTCAGAGAGCTGTATACGACCGATGTTGTGATCTGTAAATTGGCGGAAAAGTTGATATTATGAAATTTATATTATGACATACAACGATCAAAGTCCTTAATTCGTGTTCTTAAACACTACATCACGAAAACACGCCTATATAATTTTGATCCCCTCGAACCCCACTTTTATATAGTAAAACTGGGGTTTGCAGGGGTAAACCCTATTTTTCTTATTTCTGCTCTAAAATATATATTGTGGGTACTCGTTAGAACCGCCTCGATGAGGCGGTTCTAACGAGTACCAACAATCTATATTTTGAGCAGAAATAAGAAAAATATCGTAATTTTTCATCTTAAAATCTTCATTTTTTGGCGATAAAGGTGGCAATGTATTTGTATAGGTGTGTTTTCGTAATGACATCATCGACTTTTCGGTCAATGATGACGAAGAGCCTCAGTCAAAACGAGTCTCCATTTTTCTGTTTGTAATGTGTTTTTCCCACCAAAGACACCTTGTAGCTGTATAAAACTGCATAAAATGTTATTAAAGTTTGAATAAAATGTTGAACAAGTGCGATGAACATGCTTTTAAATCCCATGACGTATAGGAAAAGCGGTATCAGATTGTCTGTACTCCTGTACTCGTTACAACACCCTACTGACGTAGGTCTAGTAAGTGCCCACAATCTCTTTTTGCTGAGATTTGAGAAAAAACTGTTAGACATAGTCCTTTGAAAAGTGCTGTTTTTGGAGCCACGAAAGGAAGCATTTTTTTCATATGGTTGTCGTTTGCTTAAAAATTCGTTAAATGTATTGAATGTGTGGCGGCCATAAAAATGTCTCCCTGTCCTTCATCATATTGCAGGTTTCATTTTACCCGTCATTTGGAATCATTGATTCCATTGTGGACTTCTGAGAATATTTAAGGATCTTTTATTAGGTGTAATTGGCCTAGACTACCTAGTCTGGCTCAGAAAAGCTTGACAGCTTCATGGTTTTCACTTCTGTGGTGTAGTCCTTGCTTCCAAAGATTTTAAACGCTTTACAGAACATATTTTCTACAGTTTCATGTATTTCATATTTCAGGTTGCAAGTAGATGGGTATTTGTCACAGTAGGGTTGTTATATATGATTTTTGGTGTGATAGGGAAATTTTCTGCAATTTTCATAGCCATTCCAGAACCTGTTCTTGGTGGAGCTTTAATATGCATTACAGGAGTATTCATAGGTAAATAGATTTATTTCACCATAGTTCCAGATAAGGCGGATAGTCGAGGATATTCAAGGGATAATTCTCCTTTATTTCATGCTTTTACTGTTGTATAAATAGGTTAAGCCACGCCCATTGCAGATAATCAACCAATCAAAATACTTGATATAATATATATTTTCCCAATTCACAAACTGCATGACAAACAGTGTAGATCCTGATCAGATGGCTTCTTTAGAAGCCATCTGATCTGGATCTACACTGTTCGTAAAGGTAGGGGATGTCGTGGACAGAGGGATAAGGGTAAATGTTAGAAACATATGTTGTGGAGACAATGCTCACAAGTAGGTCTACACACAAGATATGATGCGCATCTGACTGGTGATCAGGAGGACGCGGGTTCGATACCTGCTGGGGTCGGCAACATTATTTCGTAGAGATTGATCATAAAATCGTTTCTATGGTCATTCTATCCCTTCCGCGGATTCAAGAAGGGCAGTTGTCAGTTTCTGGTGAAAGAATGTGCACTTTAATGGTTAACCACTTATGTATAAGCTTGCTCAGGAAAAGTGTGGATAGGTAATATGACCGGCTCAAAAATGACCTAAAATAGTCTTGACTGCGCCGTCAGACTCCAATTCTAACAAACAATCACAAGATAGGCCCATCAGAGTCTAACTGTTGGTTTTCTTTTGCTCCGGCATTTCAGTGGTTTCTTGCTGTCGAGTCCTCACTGTTGTTTCGTCTCTGTGGTTGTTTGATTATTTGTGTTCACGGAGATGTTGCACTGATGAGTTAGGAGGCCTTCATGCGGACTGCACAAATTATTTGTCTAAATCGCGATGGAAGTAAGGGCGAGGATTGTGGCCATGTAAAATCAATTTAAGCCCCCAGTGGAATTCGTTTCTGCTGACCGTTCCAAGGTGGTTCTATTGTCGCGGTTTATTTTAGTTATGGTTTGTCTTTGTGTGTTTGTGTCGCTTATATTATTTTATTTTGGATATTCTATTGGCCATTTTGTGGGAAAGTAACTGTCCTTTTGGCTTTCCGCTGTTGATGTTTCCGTTGGGGTGTGTTGTTTCGTGTTTGTATTTTTTCCCTTTGGTGTCTCTGATGGGAGCTATGGGTTGATTGTATCGATTCCTGACCATTGCCTCTACTTCTAATTTATGGAGAAATTAGAAAATTATCCTTGTATTATCCTGGTTACTCCTTCTTAACTGGAGCTTTATTTCATGTTTATATAGATCTTAAAATAAATGTGTACATCCAGGGGATACTCTCAATTTGTCATGCCCGGACATCTACTAATAGCTGTTCTTGCAGGCTACCTCCAAAATATCAAGTATATTAGGCATACCCAATAATAGTTGAAATTGTAGCTTAGCCCAAAGTTCATGTATTTGAATTATGTACCATGACTTTGTTTATTTATGGCGGAGTAAGTTCATCACTAAACACAAATACTAGTAAGTAGAAAATAGTTTATTTTGGAAATGACCCCAAAATGTTCCGTCCAAAACATATTCACATAACTCTCCACGCCCCTCAGAAATATGCATTTTCCTGAAACGCAAACAAAAACTGTGAAATTGACAATTTTGAACCTAACAAAATTTTCTCAGCCCAAGTAGATCAAAATATCAGTGTACCCTACTGAGGAATACACTCGCCAAATTTTCGGTCATTTTTATAGTGGACACAGCCGACCCCCGCCCATCGGGGCTTCAAGAAATAGATGGACTGCATGATGCTTCCACGCAGAGCTGAAACCGACCCGCACACGAGTACTGGTAAACCGCTTAGAGGATCTAAGCTTGCCGAGGCAAAGCGGTGCGAGTCGGCCCGTCCATGCTTATAAACCCTACTGTTTTTTTTTGGGCGGCAGGGCTTGAGATGTCATTTAATCTCAAAGTCGTGTAAAGTCTCACAACATTGGAAGCAACGTCTACAAAATGACCTGTACAGTGTTGACGGGGACGTTAACCTCAAATCAAACAAATGTACCTTGACTTAGTTTGTTTATGGCGGAGTTATTTCATCACCGAAAGTAGAAAATAGTTAGTTTTAGAAATGACCCAAAAATGGTCCGATTTAGAAGTGACCCCCAAAAATATTCACAAAAATCTCAAAACCCCTCAGAAATATGTTTTTCTGAAACCCCAACAAAAAGTGAAATTGAAAATTTTTAACCTAACAAAATTGTCTCAGCCTAAGTAGATCTAAAATATCAGAGTGCCCCGCGTGGAATTCATTCGTCATATTTTATAATGGAGACAACCTTTGCTACATTCATCTTATCACACTGTATAAATGAATTTAGCCACACCCATGGCTAACTATCAACCAATCAATTTATTTTATTTAATGTATTTGTTCAATTCATAAAATGCACATTACGAAAACAAGTCTATACAAATACATTGTAACCTTTATCGCCTAAAAAAATGAAAATTCTAGGATGAAATATTGTGATATTTTTTCTTATTTCTGCTCAAAATATAGACATAAGGAAAAATAAGGATTACCCCTGCAATCCCGAGTTTTACTATATAAAGGAGAGGTTCAAGGGTGTCAAAATTATATAGACGTGTTTTCCTTGTGATACTAAGCAGTGTAGATCCTGGTCAGGTGGCTGATTTGAATCTACACTGTTTGAAATGGTAATGTTTGTCGTGTTCAGCGGAATATGGGTTAAGCTCCTTGAAAAAGAGTGTACTGTTACGCAAACGCGCCTATACAAATACATTGCCACCTTTATTGCCGAAAAAATGAAAATTTTAAGATGAAAAAATTGTGATATTTTTCTTATATCTGCTCAAAATATAGACTGTGGGTACTCGATAGAACCGCTTCGTCGAGGCGGTTCTATCGAGTACCCACAATCTATATTTTTGGGTAGAAATAAGAAAAATAAGGTTCACCCCTGTAAACCCCAGTTTAACTACATGTATATGAAGGTGGGGTTCAAGGGGTTAAGGATTATATAGGCATGTTTTCGTGATGGTACTGTTTAACAATTATCCTGCTGTATAAATTGATTTAATAGCCACATCTGTTCCTATCATCAAATCAAATTGATTTATACAATGTATTCATTCAGTTCACCAACTGCATGACAAACAGTGTAAATCCTGATCAGCCATTCTGGATCTATTTTGTTTGCAAAGATAGTGGTTGTCATGTTCTGCAGGATAAGGGTAGGAACTGGCTCATTAGGTGCTCATTTTTTTAAGAGACAAGACCCTTATTTTATAATATGATGTCGCGTCTGCGAATGTAATATTGTATTAAATTCGGTAATCAACTGGTAGATTAGTCAGATACATCCGGTAACGTTACACGTACGTCGTCCTTTACGACGTCGCGTTTACTAATGGTGGAATATTGACATTTTTGTATAAAAAAATCGTGAATTAAATGCATTTCAAATGTCATATGATAAATAGAATCTTGCATTCGTGCTCAGGTAGTATTGAATTTATTAAACTCGTTGAGGAAAAGTGATAAAATGCTCGGCAAAGCCTCGGATAATTTTATCGGACATTTTATTCCTTTTCCTCAACTCGTTTAATAAATTGAATAATACATGAACACTAATGTAAGTTCGTCTATATAAAACGATGATACTTTTTTGTGGAAAAGTTGCCCCCTCACTTCCCTTTGCTCTGTTTTAACATGTTTAAGAAAACGGTTAAAATCATAACAACACATACATGTGTGAGATAATCAGCCAGCTATTCAAGAATGCTCTGTGCCTGAATGGTGGAGAAGAATCATGGAAGGGCTATGATCGAATAATAGAATTAGTTTAATCTTTCTGTTCACTGTTTTAACATTTGGCAGTGCTCTGGTCCCTTCACTGTGCCTTCAACAACCATTATAACATCATCAAAGGTTATTAATTGTGCTTGAATGTTCATACAGAAACGTTCTGCTGAGAATATAGGGTAACATATACCCTGCTAGCATTCTACATAAATCTACAGCGGGCCGTTAGCGGCCCGTCAGCTACCCTGACGGGCCGCTAACGGCCCGCTGTAGATTTATGTAGAATGCTTACTGGGTATTGGTTATACTAAAGGCAAACAAAATTATCAGTTTTACTTAACATGTTTTTGTTTAAATCACACAGCCCGGTCACAGTGTTTGGTATCAAAAGCATACTTGACTCTTAGTCAAATTTACCCTAATTTAACAAGTTCGTGGAATGATTAGCCGGTTTAACCCTAAAGACGCCGAGAAAATGTCGTCTGCTTATGTTGTGTGCTGAATTTTTTGGCAAACTTTTAAAATTAAGGCGTAACTATACCAAATTTATTCTTTGCATACAGGCAAACAGTGTGGGTCCAGAATAGACTGCTCCTGCAGGAGCAGTATGATCTGGGTCCACAATGTTTGCAAAAAATTACCTTACGACAATTTTCGTGATTTGCGTCTTATGGATTAAATTCCATTTTGTGCAGAGAATATCTAATTTTTCAAGTTGTACTCAACGTTTGCTCACAAAAGACATTGTGTATACTCATTAAAACTGTCACATTATGGCTGTTCTAATGAGAACCTACGATGTGTGTTGTAGCGAAAATAAACAGAGTTTTGATCAGAAAATGCAAGTTTTAGAGACATGAAAAAGAACATTATCTCGTGTGTAAACTTAATGGAACCTGAAAGAAATATAACAGTCAAAATTATTACAACATTTGTGTCATCCATGAAAAATAAAATATTTATTACTTACAGGTGTCATATTGTCCAATTTGTCTGAAATATCATTAAAGTCAACAAGAAACCTTGCTATCATTGGGATCTCATTGTTGTTTGGTGTGATGGTTCCTAAATATATAAAAGACTTCCCGGAAGATATAAAAACAGGTAACTATCATAAACATACACAAATGACATTCGGTGTTATGTAAACATGCATCTGTAAACAGTCATAGCTCCAAATACAGGTAATGTGGACAATTAACCCATTCAGTACCAGAAACCCCAAAACGGGTACCCTGGCAAACAGTGCAGACCCAGATCAGACGACGCAGAACGCGGCGTCTGATCAGCTGATCAGGGCCTACACTGTTTGCAAAATGTTCAGCCAGTTTCAAAATAGATTTGGAAGAAAACACAACCTGACACCCCTAAATTTTGAAATGGACTCTTGCTGTATATAAGGTGGAAGATTACATTTGGTACAAACAGCGTTAAAAGATAGCCATTAAGGTAACACACCCGTGTGCTAAGATGACGTCTGTCATATCGCTAGAAAATTCGATGAACATTTGTGATATTTTTCTTATTTCCACTCAAAACATAGGTTGTTGGTGCTCGTTAGAACCGCCTCAATTCTCACGAATGCCCACAACCTATGTATTTGAGCAGAAATAATAAAAATAATGTATACCCCTATAAACCTCAATTTTGTCTATATTAGTTGGGGTTTCCGAGGGTCTTCATATCACGGACTTGTTAACATGATGGATTCCCTTATTTTTCATAAACCTTGTGTTGTGTGAACAGGTAACAGGTACTAGTTAGAATTGCGCGGGTGAGGTTATTCTAACAAGTGCCCAGAACATGATTAAGGGAAATTATCCTTTAATTATCCAAGTTATTCCCCATTTTCTTGAGCTGTGCCAGTGGTCCGTCTCTTGCTTTTTTGGCATCCTGCTGGTATATAATAACTATAGACTGGCACGATCAATCGATCGAAAACTTTCACAAAAATGATAATCATTTCTGATTTGCTTGTAATCGATTATTTGATAATTACAATTTACTTCCCAAATTTGTGCCTAAAATTGCTGTATGAGTTGCAAACAGTGCAAACCTTGATGAGACGCCGTGTTCTTATCTGATTCTACACTGTTTGCTCAGGTATGATATGATACAGTACAACATATGGTAAGAGTCATGCTTAGTCAGAAAGTCAGTTTGTTTAAGAGGGCAGACTTCATTCTGAGTTAAAGGAACTAATTGCTGACAAAAATATATGCGTATGTATACTACGTTGACCAGTTGTGAATGTACACATAATTTGCGGTGCGTAAATTTACCGGAAAGGACCAGAAAGGACCTGATTACCGGAAAGGACCGGAAAGGACCTGTTTCTACCCAGTTTCCTCCCTATTTCATGATATTTTTTATCGTATGCATCCTAACTACACTGCTTTCATCGTTAACCACATACTACATGTTTTTGGGTTTTTTGCATAAAAAAGTAGATTTTTGAAATTAGAGTGCCCAGTGCCTGCCTCAGTCTAATGTGGAACGGATTTGATTGCAGAAGGTCTGTACATATTCTGTATCTATACCTATATGCTAGTTTGACCATGAAATATTATTAACTGTTTTAATTTAGGCCAAGAAGTGCAGTTGTCAGCTTCTGGCGACAGACTTTACGCTACATAACCACAAACGCATACACAGGCCCTGGAAAGGTGTGGATAGGTCAACCGAACTGGTTGACATGACCGTAATATTGTTGAATGGACTGTTAAACATTACATGAACTTTTTTCTCTGAAGTTGAGAAAAAACCTACTCACATAATTGCCTGTATTCAATTCAAATTCCATGTAAGCATCTGTAGTCCATTTTAGAACATATAAATAAAGAGTGAAAGGGCCTCATTGGGCAATTCTTATGAGCAACCACAATATAAATAAGTTTTTGAGCAAAAATAAGGAAAATGATGTTTACCTGTATAAACCCCATTTTTCTCTGTAAAAATTGGGGTTTATAAGGGTGTTCATTACCTCCACTTAAGATGGTGAAATGGTAACAAACCGGACCACATATTCAATTTTTAACCCATTTTGTACTGAATGAAATCTTCCAACTTATATATAGCACAAGTCCATTTCAAAATTTAGTGGTTCTTCAAAATTTATTTGGAAAATGGCTGAACCTTTTGCAAACAGTATAGGCTCTGATCAGACACTGCAGAATGTGGCTTCTGATATGGGCCTGCAGTGTTTGCTAATAACCGGTTTTGGGATTTCTGATACAAAAAATGGGTTAATATGCACAATCATTCCGGAAAGCCATTATAGTATGATAACTTTATAAAACTTAGCATTTGATAAAACATCAGAATATAGTGTAGCTGAACATAATAATTAACAACAATCATGGTAATTAAATTAATTGAAATAACCATTTTCTTGCAAGAAAAATTCTCTGAAGACTTTAGAACACCTCTGATTAACTATCGGCTCGATATGAGTGAAATAATATTGAAAGGGCCATAATCCCCCCCCCCTAACCTTTCAGTATAGCAGGGGCTGCTTTTGTTGAATTGTGTGTGAGACAATCAGCATCAATGTAATATTCTAATTTCAACTAAGAGTATCAAGATGCCTAAAAATTTTCATATAATTCTATGGTGAAAAATTTCTGAGCATAAAACAGTGTAGCTCCAGATAAGCCATCTGATCAGGGTCGTCACTGTTCATCTTGCAGTTTGTGAATTTAACCCTTTTTGTACCAAATGGAATCTCCCTCCTTACATAGGTTGTGTTTTCTTCAAAATCTACTTATAAAAATGGCCGCAATTTTTGCAAAAAGTGTAGGCAGGGTTCTGCGGCGTCTGATCTGGGCCTGCACTGTATACCAGGGTACCCGTTTTCGGGTTTCCTGTACATAATGGGTTAATAGACAGATTATATCAAGCATATAGAAAGGAGAGAAATTCTAATTTCAACAAAACATTTTTGAAAGAGAAACAAGATGCCAAAAAATCATCATATTTACAACTCCGTGTTATGAACATCCCTCTTAACCCCGCTTTATATAAAGAAAACTGGGGTTTAGAGGGTTATACATTATTTTTCTTATTTCTGCTCCAAAACATAGGTTGTGAGTAGTCGTTTGTACCGCCTCATTTAGATGGTTCTAACAAGCACCTACAACCTATGTTTGGAGTATTAATAAGAAAAATATCACAAGTTTTCATCAGGAAAAATACCATTATGGAAACATGTAAGACTGCTGTATGTCATATGGAAATGTTATCTTAATGATATTTCATATAATTCTATGGTCAAAAATTTCTGAGCATAACAACAGTTTAGCTCAAGATAAGCCATCTGATCAGGATCTTCACTGCTCATCATGCAGTTTGTGAATTTAACAGATAGCTTGTATTAAGTTTATTGAAAGTAGAGAAATTCTAATTTCAAGTGAACATTTTTAAAATAGTAACAAAGTGCCATCTGATCAGGATCTTCACTGTCCATCATGCAGTTTGTGAATTAAAAAAACAACAACAAAAAACAGATAGATAATATCAAGTATATAGAAAGTACAGAAATTCTAATTTCAACTAAACATTTTTTCAAAGTAACATGTTGCCAAAAATATATTTCATAAAATTCTATGGTGAAAAATTTCCTGAGCATAATATTATAAATATGTTTTGCCTTTTATTTTAATATTTCCTTTTTTCTTTTTTCCTTTTCTTTGGGTAAATATGCCCATGAGGTGATATACCATACCAGCAGGTGTCATTTTCAATAAACAGTAATTATCTTCTATAATAATCATAGCCATTATATGACTGATTAAAGTACTGGTCCTCCTGTATTTGGTCCTCAAATTATACCCCTGGTCCTCTAGAGGACTTGGTCCTCAGTCCTCTGGTCCTCCAGTAAAAGTCCTCAAATTATACCTTCCCGGCCCGCACAGGGTCAGACCTGAAAAGAAGAATAAGGAAGTTACATTGTGCATACTGTTATATACATGTAAATACATATGAGCCGGCACATGAAAAAATCTACAATAAGATGAAAAAAAAAACCTACAATAACACCAGTGCGACGAGTAAAGACTCGTTGATCGTATTCTATAATAGGTACATGCGATCAGTGAATACTCTGATCAGACTGTGATCTGAGTCTTTGTTGGCCGCTCAATCCTTTTCGTGTTTTTTTTTTTTTCATGCACTGGCTTGTATATAATAATTTCTGTTGTTCATTTAAAATGAATAATGAATATGTGTTCTTATTTACTTATTGTCTTACGAAATGTGCGCCGTCGCCCTCCGAAGATTGAAGATATAGATTTACTGCATATTATGCAGACGCAGAGCTGCAAAACCACAAATGAGTACTGGTCAGCCAAGTCAACACTTTAAAGGTCATTTTAAAAAATTGAATACGTGATCCAAATGACTTAAGTTTGACACACTAAGAGCGCCCCACCAACCGGGAATTGAAGAAATATAAGGACCGCATGATGTTCTAACGCAGAGCAGAGTTACAAGGACATGAAAACTGGTAAGCCCAGTCAACATTATTAAGGTCATTGAAAACTGAAAACATGTTACAAATGATGATACAAATGCGCCCCCGCCCCAGGGCTTGATTAAATATTGGGACTGCATGAAGTTCTTACACAGAGCTCCACACCTTTCCAGGGCCTGTGTATGTGGTTATGTAGCGTAAAGTCGGTCGCCAGAAGCTGACAACTGCACTTCTTGGCCTAAATTAAAACAGTAAATAATATTTCATGGTCAAACTAGTAAATAGGTATAGATACAGAATATGTACAGACCTTCTGCAATCAAATCCGTTCCACATTAGACTGAGGCAGGCACTGGGCACTCTGATTTCAAAAATCTACTTTTTTATGCAAAAAAAAACCATGTAGTATGTGGTTAACGATGAAAGCAGTGTAGTTAGGGTGCATACAATAAAAATATCATGAAATAGGGAGGAAACTGGGTAGAAACAGGTCCTTTCCGGTCCTTTCCGGTAATCAGGTCCTTTCTGGTCCTTTCCGGTAAATTTACGCACCCATTTTGTAAGTGGAATGGTGTGCCATATTTAGAAATTCAAAAGATAAAATTCAGTGTAAGTGTCAGGGTTTCGAGGTCAAATCTAAAAAGAGATCTAAAAGTAATACATGTAGAGACATTTAGGCAATACTGACTTGATTTTATTTTACTTTGTGTGACACCCGGCTTTTCAGTCACTTACTGGATTTCAGCGACTGTAAGATCAAAGTCACAACCGAAGACTAAATAAATCTATGCAAAACATAAACAGGCCTAAGAAAGTTGTTTTATTTAAAGACTGTCTATAAATTTAAAGACTGCATGTAAATATTTGAAGACATTTTAGTCTGTAGATTTAAAGACTAACACAAGGAAATCATGAAAATGATGAAATAAGAAAACATTGCATTCTCATACGCTGCCTCGGTCTTCATATCATTAAAAAAACGTGCGTTCTAAAAACTGCATGTGTTATATTGTCTGTAAATATCGATAATTAGGGAATAAAACAACACAGTTCCTTCCCTTGTACCACAAATGCCGTGAAGCTCCACAGAAAGGGAGGAAATATCTGTCAAAGGTCGAACATAAGATGAGTTTCGCACTGACTTCATTTCGTTTTCGGACATTTTACTGTCGTAATCAGTCTGAAACTTTCATCAGTTTAGTGTCAGAAAAAATGTCTGCGGAAGCGAGCGGTCGGTATGTTGACAAAATAATAAGAGCGTTATACACATTCATTCCTAAGCTCATTTGACATATGGATCTTTCTACAAATCTTTTTTTTTCTAAGAATTCTTCAAGAATGATTGAAGAAATTTAATTAAATAAAGACAACTTTATAGTTTGCTGTTACACGTAATTAAATATTCCATAGGTAACGGCCAAATTACTATAAACAGCAATATGCGATTTTTTTCCGTTTTACACCATTTTATTTGTGTCAGTCTTGAAATTTACAGAACAAAAAAGTATTTACATTTATAGACAGCTTTCTTAGACCTAATAAATGTAGCTAACAGTTTTAAGTTTTCATGACCAATAATGTTCCGACTGATAGAAAACACCCCCTCCCTTGGCGACCTTTGAACAGTGAATCAGAACAATTAAACACAACATCACATGAACAAGTCCGTGAAATGAACATCCCATTAACCTCACTTTATATAGATAAAACTGGGATTTACGGTGGTTCTTATTTTTGCGTCAAAATATAGCTTGTGAGAACTCGTTAGAGCCGCCAAAATGAGGCGGTTCTGACGAGCACCCACAATCTAAGTTTGCGGTATAAATAAGAAGAATATCACATATTTTCATCAGAAAAGTAGCGATTTTGGAGATGTGAAAAATTGCACTATGTCTTAATTTGACACATGAGGAATGGGCGCTAAGCATTTGCCGATTTGTGATCTTCCAGAATATGTGCATATCCAACAAATAACTCTTGACACATCCTTTCTTCATGAAGCTATCTCCAGGTCTCTTCTACGGCTGCCATTACGAAAACACACCCGTGCGACATATGCATTTTTCCAATCTCCAAAATGGCTACTTTTCCGATGAAAATCCGTGATGTTGTTCTTATTTATGGTTCAAACATAGGCTGTGGGTGCTCGTTAGAACCGTCCCATTGAGTCGGTTCTAACAAGTACCCACAACCTATGTCTTGGAGCAGAAATAAGAAAACTGTAAACCCCCGTAAATCCCAGTTTCCTCTGTATAAAGTGGGGCTTAGGGGGTGTTCATTTCACGGACTTGTTCACGTGATGGCGAGCAGGTAACGCACACGCTACGATGAGCCTTTGCAAGCCAACGTATAGCAAATCGCGTGTTGATCTACTTTGCAGTTGATATCCAAATGTTATTTTATTACTCAATATTGAATACATGTACTTAAAATTTACATTCTCAGTACATTTACAAAAAAAAACAGCATAAAGTTACAGAAAATCAATGACATTTGAGTTTTCAAAATTTAAGCGTGACAAGACCATTATATTTTTAGGGAAGACAAGTTTTGGATGCTTTTTGTCTTGGAATTTTTGTACGAATTGTACGCTAAAACGACTACATGTCTATCTGGTATCACGCAGTATAAAACTAAGTACAGAATTGTAGCTATCGACCAATTATCGACCAATGTAAAATTCAAGTTAAAGTTACCTAAAACATGGTCGAATTCAAAATTAAAAGTCCAGTCACGTCTCAATGCGTTTTGAAACAGTAGTTCGGATGTATTGTTGCTCATACTTCAGTGACTACATGGACTCACGCGACGTCACATGATCATTAAGTGACGTCAAAAGTAACCATGGTTTTCTTCAGTACGACTACACTATTGTTTAGATTATACTATTGTAATTTATTTTGGTTCGATTGCGATGGAAGCTGCAAGCTTATTTAATCGCTCTCGAACACTCATTCCGGATGTTTTCACCCGCGCGAGAGAGAGGCCGTGACCAATACACCACTGCTACTCATTTACACCTGGGTGGAGTGAGGCAGTGTCATTATGTGTCTTGCCCAAGGACACACCTTGCGACTTTATGGCGTCAGCGACACTTTTCACTGTCAATGGAAATGTGCAGCTGTTTTCTTTTTTCAATATAAGCCCTTTAGTCAGGCTGTTTTCGATATATAATGGATAGAAAGTAATATAAATATAAGTAAGAATGTTATTAGGGCCCCGCACTGAAAGTGTGGGGCACTGAAAGTGTGGGTGCCCTATAGTAATCACTCTGTCCGTCCGTCTGTCTGTCTGTCTGTCCGTCTGTCCGTCCACAAATTTTTACTCCTCTGATAGCGCTGCCGGGGCCCTAGTCAGTTTCACTGACAGCTCTAGTTTGTCTAACGTTCATAAGCATGAACAAGATCGGGTCATGAGTAAAGTAAGTGAACCCCCGATTTCGAAGGGGCTCATGAAAGTTAGCACGTTCATTTCTTCATTTCCTAAATAAATCAATGCTAGGACTCATCTAGTACTTAATTATGTGTTACTTTGAGTAAAATTCGTGATAATTATTTTTGGTTTATGGGGAAATGTGAGTTTAGATGATTTTCTCTGTCGAGTGACCGAGGTCAGCCGCAAACTAGCATCGTATCAAAACGATTTTATACTACCTATTTTGTTGGTTTCTCTTTATAGTCTGAACCTAGAACTGAATTGGTGTTTGCTTTTATCTCTTTTTAGATAACATGACATTAGATAATTTCATCAAGATGTTCTTTGGTAACGCAAACTTTGCGGGTGCTATGTGTGCCTTCTTTCTGGATAATACTGTTCCAGGTAGGAAATTATAAAAACACGCCTATATATTTCTGTTCATAAAATCCCATTTTATATAGAAAAACTGGGGTTTACACGGGTAAATCTTATTAACTTATTTTTGCTCTTAAATTTAGATTGTGGGTACTCGTTAGAACCGCCTCGATGAGGCGGTTCTAACGTGTACCCATAATGTACTTTTTGAGTAAAGATAAGAAAAATATCACTTTTTTATCTGAAATTTTTCGTGTTCTTTTCTGCAGTAAAATTTACAATGTATTTGAATAGGCGTGTTTTCGCTATCCGAAGACAGAAACCTTGTCCCGGTTGCTCAACTTATCATATGGTTAACGAACTAGTTAGTGGTCAAATATTGACTGTTCAATGTCTAATACAGAGCAAATGTTGCTGATTTGTCAAGATCAGGTTCCAGGTCAATTATCTTTTAGGTGCTGCAGTGAGATTACATTAGTTTTACATTTTGCTTATCCGTGACATACTTTAAAATGAAAATTCATAAAAAATACCATGGCAATGATAGACTGAACATAATTTGCAAAATGAATGACATCGTCAATACTACCAAAGTCGGTGCCGACCAAAAAAAAATTGCTACATAATCGTACATGTACATATAAGACTAAATCGTGAAACATATTTGATAATTATATAAAAGTCTTATAAGCATTTTAAAGAAGAGGCTACATTCTGCTGAAGTCGAGTGACTCAGATCATCAAATGCATATAAGCCTTTTGGTTTCATTAGGCGACAGTGCTTGAGATTTCATCTCAATGACGGGTAAATGTCCCAAAAATTGGAAGCCTCGTCTCCATAATGACCTAAATAGTGTTGATGGGGACGTTAAACCTCAACTGAAACAAAGATTCTGCTGATCTTCCAAATAGTTGAAAATTTAGGCTATTATTCGATTGCTGACCTGTCGCTATGAATAACGCTCAGTGGCTCAAAGTCGCATTGCCTCAAAACAAATTTTCATGGACCCAAAGGTCTTAAAGTCATTGAAGTTAGAATGTATTTTTGTGTTTTAAAGGTACCAAAGAGGAACGTGGAATCACAGCATGGCATATTCCCAGTGGAATAGCCGCTAAAAGTCCTCGTTATCTAGAATCTGGGAAACAGTACAATCCATGGATGCCAAACGAATTGAAAAGATCAAAGATACTTAAGTTCATACCATTCTTACCGGGACCAGAATTTGAGCACAAACATACCTATGATGCTGTTCATACAGAACATTTTGAAACTGAGCATTTATGACCTGAGCACTGACAGTCATTTACCTCATCACAATAGCATGACAATATAATTCTGAACTCCTTAAACCCCACTTTTATGTATTAAAATGGGTGTACAGGGGTGTACATTATTATTTCTGTTCAAAAACATAGATTGCGGGTACTCGTTAGAACAGCTTCACCTTCTAACGAATATCCACAATCTTTGTTTTGAGCAGAAATTTCGAAAACTATTAGATTTTTTTATCTGAAAATCTTCAATTTTAAAAATAGTCGTGTTTTCATAATATCCAGCCTCGCATCACGTGAACGAAATGAACACCCCACCTCCTAAACCTCACTTTATATATAGAAAACTGGGGGTTTATTGGGGTATACACTATTTTTCGTATTTCTGCACCAATACATAGGTTGTGGGTACTCGTTAGAACCGCCTCAATGAGGCGGTTCTAACGAGTACCCACAACATATGTTTGCAGTATAAATAAGAAAAATATCACGGTTTTTCATCAGAAAAACAGTCATTTTGGAGATGTGAAGAAATGCACTATGTTGCACGGGTGTGTTATCGTAATGATTTGCCGTACTCACTGTAATGAGCGTACATGCTCTAAAAAGCGCACAAACAATACATTTTCATAAAGTAAAATGTTATCCTTTGGAAGCAAGGAGTTACACCAAAACAAATGAAAATTGTGCAAGTGTATAAGTTTTCTGGGCCAGACTAGCTGGTTTCGGCCAAATAGTCGCCATCAGTGACTCAACTTTTTTCAAAGTTTCATATTGGAGTTCCGAACCCAAAGGGCTGGAAAATATAATCTACACTATTATTAAGGACATGGAGACGTGTTACTGTGATAACACAGTCGCCTTATAGATGGCAGCGTCTCGGTACTCAAGTTGTTGCAGTCTGATAGTGTTAATTGATTTTTTTTGTGTGTTTATTGAAGAACTTACTATAAAAGGTTTATCCTTTGGAAGCAAGGAGTTACACCTAAAGAACTGAAAACTGTGCAAGTGTACAAATTTTCTGGGCCAGACTAGCTAGTTTCGGCCAAATAGGCCCCATTATTGATCCTCGCCTATTGCAAAGTTCCATGATGAATTCCGACCCAAAAGGAATAGAAAACACTATGCTGAAGGACATGGAGACGTTTTATCGTGATCACACAGTTGCCTCACAGATTGTAGCGACTCAGTACTCCAGTTTTGGTGTATTGCCTTTCGTATTTATTAAGAAACGTACTGTGTGCTAAATGTTGCCCCGCCCATCGGGCTTGAAGAAATATATGGGCTGCATTGTGCTTCCACGCACACGAGTACTGGTAAACCGCTTAGAATATCTAAGCCCGCCCACGAAATGGGGTGCGAGTTGGACAGTCCATGCTCATTAACCCATTTGGTTTCATTGGTCGACAGGGCTTGAGATGTCATTTCATCTCAATGTCGGGTAAAAGTCCCACAAAATTGGAAGCAACGTCTCCAAAATGACCTATACAATGTTGACGGAGACGTCAAGCCTCAAATCCATCACGAAAACTCACCTATATATATCTGACCCCCCCCCCCCCCCCCCACACACACACACCTGAACTCCACTTTTATATAGTAAAACTGGGGTTTGCAGGGGTAAATCTTATTTTTCTTATTTCTGCTCTCTATATTTTGAGCAGAAACATGCAAAAAATATCACCATTTTTCACCTGAAAAAAATCATTTTTTTTGGCGATAAAGGTTACAATATATTCGTAATGGACGACCTATACAATGTTGACGGGGACGTTAAGCTTCAAATCAGACAAAGGAAAAAAACTTTGTGCTAAATATGCATGCTTCTTATGCCGACCTTGGTCATGTTTCGTTAAACCACACCAAACATGTCCAAAGTTGGCTTAAGGAGCAAATTGTTGCGTCTGACCAAGCTCTGGGTGGAAAGACCATATTTTCGAGTTCTTTGGTGTATTCCTTGCTTCCAAAGGATATCCCTTTCTAGAACAAATTTGACGTCACTACAGTTGGTGTATGGGAATGTGTGGCGGCCGTAAAAAGTCTCCCTGCCCTATATCATAGTGTAGTTTATATTTTCTTGTCCTTTTGGGATCATTGGTTCTGTTGTAGAATTTTGAAAATATTTAAGGGTCACGGATGAGGCTTTATTGGCCGAAACTAGCTAGTCTGGCCCAAAAACATGTACACTCCATATTTTTCAGTCCTTTGGTGTAGTCATTGCCTCCAAAGGATAACCCTTTCTAGAACATATTTAACGTCACCACAGCTGATGTCTTGGAATGTGTGGCGGCCGAAAAAGTCTCCCTGTCCTAAATCATAGTGTAGTTTATATTTTCTTGTCCTTTGGGATCATTGATTCCATTGTGTACTATTAAAATATTTAAGGGCCACTGATGGGGCTTTATTGGCTAAAACTAGCTAGTCTGGCCCAGAAAACATGTACACTCCATATTTTCCAGTCCTGTGGTGTATTCCTTGCTTCCAAAGGATAACCCTTTCTAGAACATATTTAACATCACTACAGCTGGTGTCTGGGAATGTGCGGCGGCCGTAAAATGTCTCCCTGCCCTACATCGTAGTATAGTTTATATTTTCTTTTCCTTTGGGATCATTGATTCCATTGTGGAATTTTGAAAATATTTGAGGGTCAATGGTGAGGCTTTATTTGCCGAAACTAGCTAGTCTGGCCCAGAAAACATGTACACTCCATATTTTCCAGTCCTGTGGTATACTCCTTGCTTCCAAAGGATAATCCCTTTCTTGAACATATTTAACGTCACTACAGCTGGTGTCTGGGAATGTGTGGCGGCCGTAAAAAGTCTCCCTGTCCTACACCATAGTATAGTTTATATTTTCTTGTCCTTTGGGATCATTGATTCCATTGTGGAATTTTGAAAATATATGAGGGTCACTGATGAGGCTTTATTGGTCGAAACTATCTAAGCTGGCCCAGAAAACATGTACATTCCATATTTTCCAGTTCTGTGGTCTATTCCTTGCTTCCAAAGGATAACCCTTTCTAGAACATATTTATTTTGATTGTATTTATGATTAATACGAAATGTGTTGGCACCACCTATCCCCGTATTATGGTGAATACGTTGTTGTTGCACTATCCCGTGCATTGATAGCAGTACTGATGTTCATAAGCATTTTAGTACATGTATAAGAAAAATACACCTATGTTGTAAATTTAGACAAAGTAGCTCAGTAAAAGCAAAAATAAAAGGACAGGTCCATCTCAAGGCACTAAAAAATCACACACAAAATAAACATACATTACGGGTATGAACACCACCATAACGAAAACACGCCTATATAAATACATTAAAACCATTATCGCATAAAAAAATGAAAATTTTAAGATGAAAAATTGTGATATTTTTCTTATTTCTGCTCAAGATATAGATTGTGGGTACTCGTTAGAACCGCCTCCTCGATGAGGCGGTTCTAACGAGTACCCACAAGCTATATTTTAGAGCAGAAATAAGAAAAATAAGTTTACCCCTGCAAACCCCAGTTTTACTATATAAAAGTGGGGTTCGAGGGGGTCAAAATTATATAGGCGTGTTTTCGTAATGACAAAACTAGTAACATATCACAAACTTCAAAGAATGCCTGCGCTGGAACATTTAATAACCACAAAGCGTTACCACATTGGAACATTAAAAGTTACAAAGCCTGGCCGTCTTGGGACATGCAAAAACTACAAAGAATAACTGCTTATGGAGATTCAAAAACTAAAAATAAGTCCACATTGGGACATTCAAAACCTACAAAGAATGCCCGCCTTTGCACATTGAACACTACAAAGAGTGGCTGTCGTTGGACATGCAAACAAAACGCAAGAATGTCCGCCTATGGACGATACATATCTACCAGGAATTGCCGCCCTAGGACATACAATACTTCAAAGAATTGCCGCCTAAGGACATTCAAAAACCAAAAACAAATGGCTGCCTTGGGGCATTTAAATATTACAAAGAATGGCCACCTGCGGACGTTAATCGTTGCAAAGAATGGTCGTCAACTAAAGAATTCAGCAGTAAAACTACTTGGTGAATAGGAGGTTTCAAATCCGGAGTTTAGGGCATTTCATTTCTGAAAAAAAACTATTAAATGCCTCCAAAAATGACCTTAATTCTGACGAAAATGAATGTTTTCTAATTTTTGCAACAAAAAAGATCATAGATACTCAATGCAACCACCTTAATTATGAGGTTCTAATATGTCCTACCATCTGTTGTTTGAGGGAAATCAAGTAAAATAGTGTATGCCATTGTAAACTCACTTCCATTCACCTTCACGTGGTGTTTTAATGAGTTTCTATGATAAAAGTAAGTTAAATAGTATACATGTATGCACCTCCCTTAAGTCTTAATACGGTTGAGAATATAGAGGATATTTACCTTTTTGAGGTGGATACCAAAAATATTTCATCGAGTGTGTTGAAAACAACCAAATTTTCACGAGTGCGAAGCACGAGTGAAAATTCGGATGTTTTCAACAATCGAGATGAAATACTTATGGTATCGACAAAAAAAATCTTTTTATTTTATAATATATAAGGACACTTACGGTAATTGATCGATTGTATCATACTTTACAATTTTGATCTGGCTATGACGTCACGAATGTCAGTTTCAAAACATAAACAGGTCGCCATTTTGAGCACAACATCACTTCATAATCACTCTGTCTGTGACCACCCTATGGTTTCTACTTACGTTTCTTGGCAATAAAATCCGATTTAAAATATCATATGACAAACAGAATCTTTCACTCATAACCATTTCTTTTAAAATTTATGAAACTCGCCAGAGACTTATATGAAATAAGCCTTTGATGATTTTAATAAATTTTATGTCATATGAATAAAATAGCCCCTCTTTATTCATTACACTGACCTTTTAGCATCATACGAACTTCTGGTTTTTAAAGTCCCAAAAAATTTAACCTTTACCACTCTCTAGGCAAAACCAGCAGACAACAAATTGTTGGAATTCCTTTATCTGTTTTTCCAGAAAACAGGATTTGACATCTCATACAAATTGTCTCCATTGGAGACAGTATGCATGTTATGGGGACAGTTTGCATGATATGTCAAGTCCTGTTTTCTTTTTCCCAGAAAACGGGAAAATTAGTAAAACATTTCAAAATGTCGTCTGTTGCCAAAAAAAGAAAAATACCCAGCATGCAGAGCATAAATGGATAGATTTACTTGAGCCCCGCCCCAAGAAAACGTAACTTTGGGGTTTTTGCCCCGGTGAGACACAAACCAGCATGCTCAGCTATTTTGTTTTTATTTGTTTGATTTGAGTTAAACCCCGTCAACACTGTATAGGTCATTTTGGAGACGTTGCTTCCAATTTTTTGGGACTTAAATTTACCCGACATTGAGATGAAATGACATGTGAAGCCCTGTCGCCCAATGAAACGAATAGGGTTTACAAGCATCGACGGACCGACTCACAGCCCTTTGCCTGGGTAGGCTTAGATCTTCTATGTGGTTTACCATTACTCGTGTACGGTCGGTTTGAGCTCTGCGTGGAAGCAACATGCAGCCCATCTTTTTCTTCAGGCCACGCTGGGAGGGGGCCGTGCTCAGCTATACATACATGCAAGATTTTTGAAATTTTAGTTATAGGAACTTGCCCAGAAGATAACCCTTAGGTGGTGATCAGACTGCTCGGATACACAGGCTGATCGACCCCTTTGATGTTTGCAAGCGACAAAACAAGGTTTTTTACATGACGTGACTGCTGATACTGATTTGCTTTTTTAAAAATTAAATCAGATTTAACATCACCCCTGCCGAGACTGACTTTTAGGAGGACAAATTAGAAGAATTTTGTTAACTTGACCCTTATCCCGCTGAACATTACATACCAAGCCTTTGCAAACATTGTTAGATCCAGATCAGATGGCTTCTGAAGAACCCATCTGATCACGATCTGCACTGCTTGTCATACAATGTGTGAATTGAAGGAATACCTCATATGAAGCAGTTTGATTGGGGGATAGTCAGAAATGGGTGTGGCTAGTTTCATTAATTTAGCAGGATAAGATTTTAGTAAGACTGATACAAATTCTGGTGACAGGTCTTGACTGAAGTTTGAACATTGAAATATATTTTTGTATAGCTGATTCAGTGTTAATTTTAATGTACGGTAAAATAACTTTAAACAGGTCTGAAAGTTTAGCTATTTCTAAAGACTGTCCATAAAAATAAAGACAGTCTTTGAATTTATGGACTCGAGTGGCAATGAGGAGCAATGCAAATCATTAGATTTTTCAAAAACTCGAAAACATCGCAGCACATGTGTTACGCAAACTTCTTTATTACACAATTATATGCGTGTAGCTGAAAACTGGTTATGATCCGTTGTCTTGTTGAATAATCCAAGAACTTAAATAATTGATTCTGTGTAGTTCAGGTTTGCTCTCTTCCACTATAAACAATGAAACATGTCACCTGATGCATGGCACACTTGTTGTAAATTACATGAAGGGAGAAAATCTAAACAAGTATATCTTTCATTGCCGTTTCATATAAATACTCGAAAATTAGACAACAGATTCGGGAAAAAACTTTCTGTGTATGCAATTCATCATGTAACGAAGAAGTTTGTACAATACATTTTCTGTGATTTTCTAATTTTTGAAAAAACCTTACGATTTGCATTGCTTTCTATAGACACGTGAGTCAATAAATTTAAAGACTGTCTTTATTTTTATGGCCAGTCTTTAGAAATAGCTAAACTCTCAGACCTGTTAAACTGAGGTTGTAACATGAACAGTTGCATTGGGACAACACATCCATAATATATAATGTATTATCAAGAAACATCACTGTTATTTTGTGCATATCGTCTTGTCATTTATGTGATATGATTAGTTTAAACTTTATTTCTTTTTGTATATACATATTACACGTAATATGGGTGATACAATACACAAAGCACAAACATGTCAATATATACAAAATGGGATTCAGAAGAAAGACATAAGACTTGTGTAATCTGTAATCTGTTGTCATGTTTAATCATGTGATATGATTAACCCATTGTATGCTAGTGGACTCATCCACTGCTACATGTTGGACAATTCCATGTGTCATATAATCGGAGGTAGGCCTAGGTTTTCTTTTAAATTCTATTTTTGACAGAAATTTCTGTTAGCAAATAGTGCAAGCCCTGATCAGAACATGGGCCTGCACGGTTTGCCTAGGTACCCCTTTAGGGTTTTCCCGCTTGTGTTAATGGCCCAATTAGCACTTCATCGCATGAACAAGTCCATTTGATGAATACCCATTGTAAACCTTATTTTATAAGGTGAACAGTGGGATTTACAAAGCTTTGGAAAGCTTTGGATTATATTAATAATTCCTGCTCAGAAACATGGTTTCTTGTAGTCGTAAGATATTAAGGCTTTGGAAATAATGATGCGATTTTTCCGTAAGGGGATAACTGTATTCAAGATTGTTATTTGGAGGGGGGGGATTGGTGGTTTTATGGTCACGGCGACGCGCGCCAGCGGAGCCGTAAAACGGATTTTGCGACCGTAAAACAATTTTCAATACAGTTATCCCATTCTAATGCACTTAATCAGTTACTTTGTTAAAAATTCTGCTACTTTGCTCAAAGCAGCAAGAGCTGTGAGCTACATAAAACCAAATGCTACCCAATGAAAATCGACGTTACGTGATCACAGTATATTGCAGAATCTTTGAAGTTATCCAATCAGACGTGGCATTACATATACTGTCCATATAATATGTATATATTTGTGTTAACCAGGTCTATGGAAATTGTTTTATTTAAAGCCAGTCTATAAATTTAAAGACTATCTGTTAATTTAAAGACATTTTAGTCTGTAAATTTAAAGACTGGCACATATAAAATAATGGAAATGGTGTAAAACGGAAAAATCGCACTTTGCTAATTTGGACGTTATCTATGGGTAACTGCAAATTAAATAGCTGTCTTTATTTAATTAAACTCCTTCAACCTTGAGTGAAGAGTTTTCAGAAAACATTTGCAATAAGATCCATGTGTAAGACTACAACAGCAAAATGTACGAAAGCAAAATATTGTCAGTACGAAACTCATCTTATGTTCGACCTCTGACAGATATTTTCTCCCTTTCTGTGGATTTTCACGGCATTTGTGGTCTAAGGGAAGGAACTGTGTTATTTTATTTCTTCATCAGTATATCATTTAAGCGATATTTACAGAAATAAAATATAGCAGACTTGAGCGGCGCACGTTTTGTAATGAGATGAAGACTGAGGCTGCGTATGAGAATGCGATTTTTCGTGTTGCATCATTTTCATTATTTCCTTGGGTTCGTGTTTACATCTACAGTGTTTCATCATTTTAATGCTTTCCTTGTGTTATTCCTTAAATTTTACGACGGACTTAAAGTTTATATACAGCCTTTAAATAAAATAACCTTCTTAGACCTGGTTACGGTCTATAAATTTAAGGACTGTCTGTTAAATTAAAGACTTTTTCGTCTGTAAATTTAAAGACTGACACAAATAAAACCACGAAAATGTTGTAAAATGGAAAAATCGCACTTTGCTATTTATAGTGATTTGGCCGTTATCTGTGGAATATTTAATTATGTGCAACAGCAAATTATAAAGTTGTCTTTATTTACTTAAATTTTTTCAACCATAATGGAAGAGTTCTCAGAAAAGCAGATTGGTAGTAAGATTCATATGTCAGTTGAGCAAAGGAATGAAAGTCTATAATGCTTTTATAATTTTGTCATACCTACAACTCGCTTCAACAGACAGTTTTTCTTACAACTAATAATTGATGAAACTTTCAAACTGACTACAAGAGTAAAATGTCCGAAAACGATACGATATCATTGCGAAACTCAACTTATGTTCGACCTTTGACAGATATTTCCTCCCTTTCTGGGGAGTTTCATGGTATTTGTGGTCGTAGGGAAGGAACTGTGTTGTTTTATTTCTTAATTATTTCTATCATTAAATCGATATTTACAGACAATAAAATACATGCAGTCTTTAGCAACGTACGTTTTTAATGAGAATGCGATTTTTTCGTGTTTTATCATTTTCATGATTTCCTTGTGTTAGTCTTTAAATCGTCATACTAAAATGTCTTTAAATTTACAGACAGTCGTTAAATTTATAGACAGTCTTTAAATAAAACAACTTTCTTAGACCTGGTTAATATGTGATGTTGTTGAGGGTCCCAAGGAAGACTGGATAAACCAATTGGGTAACCTTCGTCAAAAAAAGAATTTACTTACTTACATTTACTTACTTAGAATTGACTTTATATTAGTACGTTGCAAGTACCCATTTGGTTTGTCATGTTGTGATTGTATCTGGCATCCCATGATATATTTCGAGTCTATTGTAATAAGGAATATCTTTGACACCTAAAAACTAAAATCTTAGACACAACTTGAAAGGACACCAATGTGAGATAAATCGATCTTTCAGATCCTTAGCAGAAAATTTCAGACAGTTTTTATTTATTATTTATGTACAAAATATAGATTGTTGGCTGTCTATAGAAGACTGCATTAAGGGTGGTTCTAACGACTAACAATGTATGTTTATGAGCAGAAGTAAGAAAATAGGATATACTGTTAACCTCACTTTTACTTTTAATAAAGCATTATTTTACAGTGGCTTGTTAATGTGATGAAACATACTTGTACCTAATAAGCCTATATATGCTTTAAGTTTGCGGAGTGCAGTCCTTTATATTTTTCTGCTCTCACTGACATTTCGGGAGTCTTCATGTTTTGCGCATGTCATTTTTAACTCAAGGGGTAATGCACCTTTTATGTTCATTGTGTTTTTAGCTCACCTGTCACATAGTAATAAGGTGAGCTTTTGTGATCAGTTTTCGTTCGTCGTCTGTCGTGCGTTCGTCCGTCCGTAAACTTTTTTCAAACGACATCTCCTAAAACACTGATCGGATTTTGACCTAACTCACAGGAATGATCCTTAGGTGGTCCCCTTCAAATTTGTTCAAATGGTTCCAGTCCATTGCATATCTAGGTCACAGGAGCCAAAAATAGGTTTTTTACTGAAACCTTAAAAAAATCTTCTTCTCTGAAACCGCACGGCCTGTGTCTTTCATATTTGGTTTGAGTCTTCATCTTGTGGACCTCTACCAGATTGTTCAAATTCTAGCCCTTTTGGCCGAAAATGCCCCCTCCCCGGTGCCCTTTGGTTTTACATTGACTTATATAGGAAAAATCTTAAAAAAATGTTCTTCTCTGAAACAGCATAGTCCAGGTCTTTGGTATTTGGTGTGAAGCTTCATCTAGTGGACCTCTATAAAGATTGTTCAAATTAAAGCTTTTGGCCAAAAAATATCCCCTCCCCAGAGCCCTTTGGCTTTACATAGACTAATATAGAGAAAATCTTCAAAAATCACTTATCTGAATCAGCAAAGCCCAGGTCTTTGACATTTTGTGTGAAGCTTCATCTAGGTGACCCATATCAAGATTGTTCCAATTATAGCCCTGGGGTAAAAAATGCCCCCACCCCGTGACCGGTCGGCTTTACATAGACTTATGTAGGGGAGACTCTTTCTAAAGCTTCTTCTCTTAAACCAGAAGGCTCAGGTCTTTGATATATGAAATGAAGCTTCGTCTCGTGGACCTCTATCAAGTTTGTTCAAATTATAGCACTGGGGCCAAAAATGTGCCCACCCCGGTTCCCGCTAGTTTGACATAGACTTATATAATGAAAATCTTTATAATCTTGTCTGAAACCAGAAGGCTCAGTTCTTTGATATTTGGTATGAAGCTTTGTCTAGTGGACCTCGACCAAGATTGTTCAAATTATAGTCCTGGGGCCAAAATTGGGCCCGCCCCGGTGCCATTGGTTTTACACAGACTTATATAGGGAAAACCTTTAACATCTTCTTGTCTGAAACCAAAAGGCCAAGACTTTGATATTTTGTATGAAGCTTTATTTAGTGTACCTCTACCAAAATTGTTCCAATTATACCCCTTGGGCCCAAAATGGGCCGACCCCGGGGCCCACTTGTTTGACATAGACTTATATAGGGAACACCTTTGAAAATCTTCTTGTCTGAAACCAGAAGACCAATGTCATTGATATTTGGTATGAAGCTTCATCTTGTGGATTTTTACAAAGATTGTTCAAATTATAGCCCTTGTGCCAACAAATGACCCTGCCCCGGGGCCGCCAGGTTATAAGGAAAACATTTAAAAATCTTCTTGTCTGAAACTAGAAGGCTCCGGTCTTTGATATTTGGTATGAAGCTTCCCCTTTAAGACTTCCCTCAAGATTATGTACATTATAGCTCTGGGGCAAATAATGACCCTCCCCGGGGGTCACTTGTTACATTATGGATCAGGTGAGCGATCCGGGGCCATCATTGCCCTCTTGTATTGGTTTCTATGTTGTATTTGATGATTATATTCTATTTTTAAATTTGCGCTCTGGGAAAGCCTAGGAGTTTTCCTAGTTCTTTGTGCTTAACATATATTTTTGAAATGTTTACATCTACACATGTGAACGTTTGCATAAAGAAAACATTGAAGAGATATGCTTTGTTCAGCCTTTCTTTCTTTTATATTTTAGCTCACCTGACCGAGGGTCATGGTGAGCTATTGTGACAGTGAGATGTCCGGCGTCGTCGTTGGTTGTGCGTTGCACGTAAACTTTTCTTGTTAACACTCTGGAAGCCACAGTTTTGGCCCAATCATCCTCAAACTCGGTCTGAATGATCGTATTGAACATATCTAGGTCAAGTTCGAATATGGGTCATGTCGGATCAAAAAGTAGGTCAGTAGGTCAAATCATAGAAAACCCTTGTTCACACTCTAGAGGCCACAGTTTTGGTCTAGTCATCCTCAAACTTGTTCAGAATGATCATCCTGACAATATCTAGGTCATTTTCGAAGATGGCTCATGTCGAAATGAAAAGTAGGTTAGTAGGACAAATCTTAATCATAGAAAAAACCTTGTTAACACTCTAGAGGTAACAATGTTTGGTCTAATCTGTGGCTTCAGAGGAAGCTGAATCCGACCACACACGAGTACTGGTAAATTGTTTAGAGGCAGTCAAAGCGGTGTGAGTCGGACCGTCCATGCTTATAACCCTATTTGTTTAATTGGGCGACAGGGCTTGAGATGCCATTTCATCTCAATTTCGGGTAAAAGTCCCACAAAATCGGAAGCAACGTTTCTAAAATTACATATACAGTGTTAACGGGGACGTTAAACCTCAAAGCAAACAGACTAAACAAGCAACTGACGTTTATGTTACAGCAGAGAAATACCCGACATACAACGGTACATATTCCCGAACCTATGGGAAAAAGACATGCATGCCACGGATTGCTCTGCATTCTTGTTCAGTTGTTCCTCTTCTCTTTGTCACTAGATTGTTCGAAAACTCATTGCACGACCCGCAGAAAAAGCGACCGACTGAAGTCGGTTGATTTTCTAATCACCCTGTCATTCTGTCAGTCTGTCAGTCTGTCAGTCTGTCTGTCCGTCCGTAACCCTTTTGTGAAAATTGGAGATAGTGACTAAACCGCTTGGAATATTTAAACAATTTTTGGCATACTGATAGATATCAATGAGATCTAACCGATGAACTTGCGAAATATTACATTCCATTTAGTATAGCCTCGCCGAGGCGAAAAATGTAAAAATTTTCGAACTGCTTCTCCTCGGAAACCGTTGGGCCGATTGAAGTCAAATTTCATATGGAGCCTCTATGGAATGGGGGAAACCAAAATTTGCTCATGGGGTCCAGGTCACATGACCAAAATGGCCGCCAAGCCATATATGGTCTGTCTGTCTGTCCGTCCGTAACCCGTTTGTGAAAATTGGTGATAGTGACTTAACCGCTTGGAATAATTAAACAATTTTTGGCATACTGATAGATATCATTGAGATCTAACCAATGAACTTGCGAAATATTACATTCCATTTAGTATAGCCTCTCCGAGGCGAAAAATGTGAACATTTTCGAACTGCTTCTTCTCGGAAACCGTTGGGCCGATTGAAGTCAAATTTCATATGGAGCCTCTATGGGATGGGGGAGACCAAAATTTGCTCATGGGGTCCAGGTCACATGCCCAAAATGTCCGCCAAGCCAGATATGGTAAAAACCCTTCAAAAAATAGTCTTCTCCAGAACCACTGGGCAGATTTCCACGAAACTTGATAAATAGCATCTGGGACGTAGGTCCATCATAAATTGCTAAAATGGTGACCCTGGGTTGACATTGACCTTCTTTGTGCCTAGGTCAAACTTTGACGCATATGCTTTTGTATTGGAAAAGTGAGAATGCATTTTATCCTGCAAACGATTCAGAATACAGAACTAAAGTATAAGATATATTTTTGCTCCTTACGATAAGGCGCATTTATTGGGGGAACCGTTTTAGGTCCAGGTCACATGACCAAAATGGCCGCCATACTCATATATGGTAACACTCATAAAGCTAAAAGCATCCGGCGGGTCGTGCACTTCAGCTGAAGTACAGTTTCACAATAATAATAATGAGAAGCCACCGCTTCAGATTATCTTCTAACAGCTTTAGCGCTTTCGGATATTGCATTTACTCTATCGTCTCCGTTTATTAAATCAACGACCTTAGATTTCAAAACAATCAGCCTCGTCGGCTGTAAACTATTCTACTACATATTTAGAAGTGCAAAGATATGTCCATCATGGTTTGTCGTGCTAATATCACTATGAACAGAACTGTTTTAAGCCGTGTGGTTCCCTTTCAAGGCCAAACTCATATCCAAAAAAATGAACTGCTTTGCTGTTCACATCATTTGTAGCAGTTTTCATACTTACATTCAAAGGACGGCCCCCGCCCGTAAGGGCTTGAAGAAATATATGTGCTGCATGATGCTTCCTCGCAGAGCTGAGTCCGGCCCCCACATTAGTACTGGTGAACTGCTTAGAGGATCTAAGCCTGTCCAGGAACCGCGGTGCGAGGCGGACCGTCCATGCTCATAAACCCTATTGGTTTCATTGGGCGACAGAGCTTGAGATGTCATTTCATCTCAATGTCGGGTAAAAGTCCCACAAAATTGGAAGCAACGTCTCCAAAATGACCTTTACAGTGTTGACGGGGACATTAAACCTCAAATCAAACAAACAAACATTCAAAGGAATGCAGGCACACGTCGCTAGGGCAACGTCACATCAACGTCGGTGCAACGACTTAGATGTGACGTTTGCACCGACGTTGCATCGACTTAGACGTGACGTTTCATAAACGTCATGGCGTCGCACCGATGTCGATGTGACGTCATAATTACGTCATGTGCCTGCAGAGAGGAGTGCGGACACTCGGAAATCCTATTGTAAACGGAATGTGTATGCCGTATTATGAAAGGCAAGAAACAAAAAATTAAATAACTATTTCGTTGATAATTGTCAGCACTGCTCCCTATATCATTATTGCTTTGCGCCTCACCGTTAACCATTACGCAAACATGCCTATACAAATACATTGTAAACTTAACCGCCGAAAAAATGCAAAATTACAGATGAAAAATTGTGATATTTTTTCTTATTTATGCTCAAAATATAGATTGTGGGTACTCGTTAGAACCGCCTCACCGAGGCGGTTCTAACGAATACCCACAATCTATATGTTAGAGTACAAATAAGAGAAATAAGGTTTTACCCCTGTAAACCCAGTTTTACTATAAAAGTGCATTACGAAAACACGCCTATACAAATACATTTACTATTTTACCGCCGAAAAATCGAAAATTTTATTATGAAAAATTGTGATATTTTTCTTATTTCTGCTCAAAATATAGATTGGAGATACTCGTTAGAACCGGCTCGATGAGGCGGTTCTAACGAGTACCCACAATCTATATTTTAGAAGAGAAATAAGAAAAATAAGGTTTACCTCTGTAAACCACAGTTTTACTGTATAAAAGTGGGGTTCAGTGGGGTCAAAACTATATAGGCGTGTTTTCGTGATGGGGTTCAAGGGAGTCAAAATTATATAGGCATGTTTTCGTGATGGTTAATCAGGCTCGTCCAAGATAACACAAAGCGTCGAGCCATGATGAGTAGTACTGTAACTTTTGTTTGTTTGATTTTAGGTTTAACGTCCCTGACAACGCTGTAAAGGTCATTTTGGAGACGTTGCTTTCAATTTTGTGGGACTTTTACCCGACATTGAGATGAAATGACTTCTCAGGCCCTGTCGCCCAATAAAACAAAAAGGGTTTATTAGCATGGACGGTACGCCTCGCACCGCTGTTCCTGGACAGGCTTAGATCCTCAAGGCTGTTTACCAGTACTAGTGTGCGGGCCGGATTCAGCTCTGCGTGGAAGCATCATGCAGCCCATATATTTCTTCAAGCCCCTACGGGCGGGGCCTTACTACTGTAACTGACGAGATAATCCGAATAAATGCTTCTGGCCCGAAGCCCCCGCCCATCGGGGCTTGAAGAAATAGATGGGCTGCATGATGCTTCCACCGACCCGCACACGAGTACTGGTAAACCGCTCAGCGGATCTAAGCCTGCCCAGGCAATGCGGTGCGAGTCGGCCCGTCCATGCTTATAAACCCTATTGGTTTCATTGAGCGGCTGGGCTTGAGATGTCATTGAATCTCAATTTCGGGTAAAAGTCCCACAAAATTGGATGCAACATCTCCAAAATGACCTTTACAGTGTTGACAGGTACGTTAAACCCCAAATCAAACAAACAAAACAAAGCTACGTTGATAATTGTCAGCACTGCTCCCTGAAGCATTATTGCATCAGTAATTTTGCTTTGCGCCACACCGTTAACGATAATCAGGCTCGTCCAACATAGCAAAAAAGTGTCCAGTCATTATGAGAAGTACTGTAACTGACGAGATAATCCGAATAAGAGTTATGCTTCCTGCCGCTATGATCGCTTTCGTCGTATTGGGAATCCCAGTAGCGGTAGCTCATTCGGTCGCTTTCTTCCAATTGGATAACATCTTTCTATCGATGGACCCAGGTTAATTATTTTCAGAGAAGTGGTGCAAGTGTTGGAACAACTTATCTATGTTATTAATTTGTGTATGTTATTTCCAGCTCGGAGTGAATTTTGTCGCTGAGGCAGTTCTAACGAGTGCCCATAATCTATATCACCTTAGTTAACTTACACCTTCCAATCAAGACACCTAGAAGCCTCCGTGGTCGAGTGGTTACGCTACTCGACTTGTAAACCAGGGGTCGCAGGTTCGATCCCGGGCTTCTCCAGACTTTCGGATGAGTCTTTAAACCGAGGTCCCGTCTCCGTATGACCTTAGCTGTTGGTGGGACGTAAAACTGAAACACTCACTCACTCCAATCAAGACACCAAAATGAAAGAAGCATAAACATTATGTAAACTGCCCATAACTACACAATGTATATTTTCGCTAACCACACGTGTCTTTGGTTTGGAGCGGAGATGGGCGTTTAATTATATCTTTAGCCAGGGGATGGCGTTTGATTATACGTTAATCTGAAAGCCAGGGATTGGCATTCGATTACAGCTCTTAGCAAGGGGATGGCATTTGATTATAACTCTTAGTCAGATGATGGCGTTTGATAACATCTCGGCCGGGGAATGGCGTTTGATTTTATCTTATAGCCGGGGAATGACGTTTGATTATAGATGGCGTTTTTATATACAGTCTAACCTGTATTAAGCAATCACCTAAGGAATAATCAAATAGTGCTTGTTTGAGACAGGCGCTTGCTTTTTTCGTGTGATTAATAAGCGTATGTGTCGGGAATGGAATGATGTTTGATTATATCCCTCAACCAGGAAATGACGCATATCTCTTAGCCAGGGAAATGCGTTTGATTGGAGAATGCGTTCGATTACATCTCGTAGCCAGAAGATAGCGTTCGATTAAATCTCTTATCCAGGGGATGATATTTGATTAAGGCGTTTTATTAAATCGCTTAGCCTGGGATGGCGTTTGATTTTATCTCTTAGCCGGAGGATGGCATGTCATTATATATCTTTGCGTGTTCAAATTATCAGGACTTCATTGCGGGTGGGAAAGTGTTTACTACAAGGTTGGTAAGCCGGGTGTAAAAACAACTTGTAGCAACAAGTAAAACGTTCTTAGGGAAACATCAATGATCTGGCCAATTCCTACAATATTTTCAGAAATCTGTCTAATGTTAATGCCAACGACAAACCGTTAGTAGACTTCCAAAAATCCGGATATATGCGTTTCTACCTACATTCATGATTTTCGGGCCTCGAACGCCTGATTACACGGAGTCTCTTCCTTCTGTGTCCATTTTATTCTGATTCGTTATTCGTATACGGATTTATGAGTTTGGATTTGGTTTGGGTACTGTGACAATAACTACAGTCGAACTTTAATGGCTCGAACACCTTTAGGACAATGAAAATCTGTTCGAGACGGGTAGCTCGAGCCTTTGAGGGTTACTGTCAGGAGGTATAACCAGATACATTTAGACATCTTTTCGGTGTTCTATAATGAAAATGTATGCTGTGTGTACTCATTAGAATCGCCTCCCGATGAGGCGATTCTAATGAGTACACACAGCATACATTTGCAAGATACAAGACTAAAATCTCCTTAATTATCCCCACTATTTCTTATGTAGAGGATTTCCCTAGGGGCTCAAGAATGGGTTCGACACATCCATGGTAAACGAGTCATCGGTGTTCGAGCCATCGAAGTTCTACTGTATTACTTAACCACAATATGAAATGTAACGGATGTTTTGTTGTGTTGTCACTTTTGTTTTCTTGCCTATACGTATCGTAACGACCTTTTACGAACGTTATTCCGTATTTTACGTACATGTTCATAGGTTACGTCAGTTATGAAAGAAGTAACTGTGACGTCAATTTCTTGGTAGTTGCAATGTGTTTGAAAGATGGCTGTTGCTCACGGATTCTTGTAAACCAATTGCAAATTTTATTAAACAAATCCCAAAACTAATAATTTAAGATATTTTTGAGTAACTGGAAAAGTAAGTTGATAAATTCAGATAAATTGCATAACATAATGTTAAACCACGATGAACCAAGGGCGAGGATTATGGTCATAGAGGATCTTACATGAGTGCTCATGTATTATTGAATCTTTTAAACGAGTTTAGGAAAAGGGATAAAATGCGAGGCTTGCCGAGCATTTTATTCCTTTTCCTCAACGAGTTTAATAAATTCAATAATACATGAGCACGAATGCAAGATTCTATTTATCATATGACATTTAAAACGCATTTTTGTCACGATTGTAAACAAAAAATATCAATATTCCGCCATTAGTAAACGCGACGTCGTTAAGGACGTCTTACATGTAACGTTACGGGACGTGTCTAGCTAATTTGCATATTCAATCCACTAGTGGATTATCGAAAATATTACATGGCGTTATTACACTCTCAGACGCGACGTCATATGATAAATGAAAAATCCATATAACCCACCCAACCCACCCTTAACCCCCACTCCCGTGAAATACGTTTTGTTTACCGTTGCAATGCGGCTCTTCTGTCGTGGTTTATCATCTGTTATAGTTTGTCTTTGCATGTATGTATTGCATAAATATTTGGAAGAGTCTATTGCCAGACGTCTGTCAATAGCACAAAGTCGGGAAATGTGCTATTGTCAGACGTTTGTCAATAGCCCAAAGTCGGGAAATGTGCTATTACTAGACGTCTGGTGCTACCTGATTTATATATGATGAAACTATACAAATGTTATACCCGTGAAGGTGTAATGTTTCTCCTATTTGGGCTTTTTTCTTTAGAGCAGAAATAAGAAAAATAATAAATACTCCGAAAACCCCACTTTTACTACATGAAACCGGGCTAAGTGTTAAAGGAAGGATTTGGGATCTGACTGTATCAGTTCTTGTCGCTATTCTTCGTATGATTTGTTGTAGTCAAGATTTCATAGGCCTGCTATAATGCGCTAATTGCGCTGTTCTGTTAGTGCCTCTTTTATGCGGGTATACCGTTCTAGAATATGTTCTAACTATCTCCAGAGTCGGCTGATAGACTGTCAAATCTAAATACACGGTATAAGCCTATAATTTAAAATAGACGTCCAGCCAACACACAGAGCAGCCTGCGCATCAGGCTTTCTGGTCAAAGTTTTCGGTGGACGTTTGATAGATAGCAAAAGTTCTTCTTTTTCAGCGAAAACTTGTCAGACTGTGTGAATGCAGTGATTGATTAAAGTAGCTGCAGCTTTTACATATGAAAAGAACCGGTGTCTGTGTGTTTTAGTAAAGAGGCATAATAGAACATAACAGCTCACAGGTTGAATACGTGGAGGGGTCGGTAAGATTCTTTCGTCGAAATTGTTCGTGAAATCTTTTCTACGGTCATTCCCTCCCTTCCGCTGATTCAAGAAGGAGAGTTGGCGTACGACTGTGACCTGTACTGGTTAGCCGTGTATAATTTTGTTTGATTGATTTGAGGTTTAACGTCTCCGTCAACACTGTATAGGTCATTTTGGAGACGTTGCTTCCAATTTTGTGGGACTTTTACCCGCGGCCGACATAAAGATGAAATGACATCTCAAGCCCTGTCGCCCAATGAAACCAATAGGGTTTATAAGCGTGGACGGTCCCACTCGCGCCGCTTTGCCTGGGCAGGCTTAGACCCTCTAAGCGGTTTACCAGTACTCGTGTGCGGTCAGTTTCAGCTCTGCGTGGAAGCATCACGCAGCCCATCTATTTCTCCCAGCCCCAATGGGCGGGAGCCATAACCGTGTATAAGCCTGCCTAGGAAATTGTGCCTAGGAAACAGACTGGCTCAATTCGACCTAAATAGTATTGATTTTGCCGTTAATGCACCATGTACTGAATACACCCGTCTAGGAAAGTGTGAAAGGGTAAACGGACCGACTCGATATGCCCTAAATGGTTTTGACTGGGATGTTAAACTCAAATTCAAACAAACACAACAGATCAGGGCAGATTTACTCTTTTATTTACATAGCATCCCAGCAAACAAAACAACTGAGAACAGAATAATTAATATAGTATTCACAGATTAAGTGAAATTACGCTATTAAGACCACCTAAAATTAAGACCAATTCTGCTTTAAAAACCTTTATTAATACGTTTCATTTATTCGTTCCTTCAGTTTTCTGCAGACATCCAACCAAGAACCGCAACTAAATAGCAGAAAAAGGCTAATCTGACTTCTGAATGACTTCAAATTGTAACTTTGAACTTTGGGTCCTGGGGGGTGGGGGACACACAAACAGAGTAATATTCTATAAGAAAATTGTTAAACGGAATCTAGTATCTTCGGTTTACGTTAATATAAAAGGACAAACATAAAACTCAGGTGTCTGTCAATAGCATTTTTACCGTGTTTCTGCTATTGCCAGACGTCTGGTATAGCATTTTTACCGAGTTTCTGCTATTGCCAGACATCTGGCAATAGACACTCCGTAAATATTTTTTGGATCATTACGAGAACACGCCTATATAACTTTGACCCCATCATACCCAACTTTTATATAGTAAAACTAGGGTTTCATGGGGTATACATTATCTATCTTATTTGTGGGTACTCGATAGAACCCCCTCGTCGAGGCGGTTCTACCGAGTCCCCACAATCTATGTTTTGAGCAGAAATAAGAAAAATATCACAATTTTTCATCTTAAAATTTCAATTTTTTGGCCAAAAAATTAGCAATGTATTTGTATAGGCGTGTTTTTCGTAATGAGCGGTTTGGCCATTTCGTATGAAAGTAACCTTTCGGCTATCCGCTTGTGATGTCTTCATTAGTTAAGATTTTTATAGTGTTTCTTTCCTTTTGGTGTCTCTGATGGGAGGTGTGAGGTAAATGTATCGATTCCTTATCATTGCCTTCACTTTTATTATACTTTTTAAAATACATAAATCTTTAAGAAACGAACTTGGAAAAATTAGACCAGAATAAGAGTCAAGCCGGCGACCCCTTGCTTACAAAGCAAGTGTTCTGCCGCCTGAGCTATCCGGGCGCTGATAACAATTCTTCAACTTCGAAGTTCCAAGCCGGTGCTTTTGCAGTGATTCCTCCATAATCTGTTATTGTCCCATAAAATGGCCAATAGGCTATCCAAAATAAAATAATATAAGCGGCACAAACACCCAAAGACAAACCATAGCAAAAATAAACCGCGACAGAAGAACCAATCCTCGCCCTTACTTCCGTCGCGATTTAGACAAACTGTTTCACAATGTCGGTTGGTGCCTGGCGCCCTGTCTCTGGTCCGGCCCACCGAAGTCTAGCTGTTGATTTCGTTTGCTCCTGCATTTCAGTTGTTTCACGCTGTCGAGTCCTCGTCGTGGTTTCATGATCTTTATATTTATCGGAGATGGTGCACTGATGAGTTAGAATAGCCATCTGGAAACTTTATGGGAAGGTAACAGGCCTTTTACCTTTCAGTATGCATTGTAGTTAATTTTTTTTTTCTGTTTGTTTATTTCCCGTTGGTGTCTTGGATTGGGAGGTGTATATATTGCTTATATATCTTTATATATATATATATATTTTTTGGATATCCATTTGGCCTTTTTGTGGGAAATTCTAACACAGCGCGCCTATATAGTCAATGGAAAATAACTGTGTTTTAGTCTACAACCAATCACGGCAAGGAAGAGCGTGACGAGTGACGTCATTTAAAAAATTCCAATTTATGGCGTCACTAGTCGTTTTCCTTGACGTTAGACGGTGTGACGTCATATTCTTGCATCGAAAACGTTTGAAAAGGATATAAATGCATGTGTTTCAGTCGATAATTTAAGCGGGATTTCTTCTAACAATGGCGAAAAGCTGTGAGATTTTGAAGAAAACAACAACATTATTGCCGATTCTCAGCGTGTTAGAATTGAAACAGATTATCTCTAGTGTGTGATTTGTTGAGTAATAAATCACAGTTTGTCGGTCAGTTATAAGTAGACAAATCACGCGCGCTACGCGGACATGGTTTGATCTACTTTACAACTGACCATCAAACTGTGATTTATTTCTCAACAAATCACAGTAAGAGCTGATCTATTTCTTAAGTAATTGTCCATTTTGATTTTTACTTGATCATTGCCTTCACTTCTATTTTGGATAGCAATACGCAGTGTCTTGACAATTTCAGTTAACCAGGTCTGAGAGTTTAGCTATTTCTAAAGACTGTCCATAAAAATAAAGACAGTCTTTAAATTTATGGACTAACGTGTCTGTAGAAAGCAATGCAAATCGTACAAATTTTCAAAAATTCGAAAATCGCAGTACATGTGTTATGCAACCTTCTTTATTACATGATAATCTACGTGTAGCTGAAAACTGAGTATGATCCGTTGTCTTGTTGATTAATAATTTAAGAAACTAAATAATTGATTCTGTGTAGTTCAGGTTTTCTCCCTTACTTTATAAACAATGGCCATATTCGACTGGGAAGTTTCGTGAAATTTTCGTGAAATTCCACGCAGGAGTGTGGTGTTATCTTGTAATAGCCGATCACATGGTCCAATCAAATATGAGTTATTTTTCAAATACATTAGCGATCGTGGAGCACGATTCTATTCGAAGGAAAAGTCGAACCTTTCGTGCACCACGGTCGCTTATGAGCTGTACGCAAATAAAATATTTGATTGGACCATGTGACCAACTATTACAACTAGGAACCACACTCCTACGTGGAATTTCACGGAAATTTCACGAAACCTACCAGTCGAATACCGCCAATGAAATATGTCAACTGGTGCATGGCACACTTGTTGTAATGTATATGAAGGGAGAAAACCTAAACAAGAATATCTTCCGTAGCCGTTTTATATAAATACTCGAAAATTAGACAACAGATTCGAGAAAAATATTCTGTGTATGTAATTTATCATGCAACGAAGAAGTTTATATAATACATATTCTGCGATTTTCGATTTTTTTAAAATTCTTACGATTTGCATTGCTTTCTACAGACACGTAAGTCCATAAATTTAAAGACTGTCTTTATTTTTATGGACAGTCTTTAGAAATAGCTAAACTCTCAGACCTGTTAACAGGAGTATTTGAATCAATATCTGAAACCTTTTGAAAAGTGCCTGGAACTCACCTGTATAACTTTCTCGCTGAACATCTTTTTTTTTTTTTTTTTTTTTTTAATAAAATTTGAAAGTTATCGCCGATATCTTAGCGTAAATGATAAAAAACGCTTTTTAAGATGCTTGAAAGTGTTAAAGGACGACAGACGGCAAATGACGACAGCCAACAGAAAAGATGTAAAGGCAATGATCAGGAAGCGAAACAATTATTCAAATCTCCGATCAGAGACACAAAAAATAAGCCTGCCTATAAGGAAGCTTACAAGTAAGCCCTCAGCTTAAGTGAATAATAAAAATGATGCATTTTACATCACATAAACAAGTCCGTGAAATGAAGACCCCCCCCACACACACACACACACATAAACCCCACTTTATAAAGAGAAAACTGGGGTTTACGGGGGTAAACATTATTTTTTCCTATTTCTGCTCCAAGACATAGGTTGTGGGTACTCGTTAGAACCGCCTCAGGTTGTGGGCACTCGTTAGAACCGCCTCAATGAAGCGGTTCTAACGAGCACCCACAAACTATGTTTCCGCCCATCGGGGCTTGCAGAAATAGATGGGCTGCATGATGCTTTCACGCAGAGCTGAAACCAACTGCACGTGAATACTGGTAAACCGCTTAGAGGATCTAAGCATGCCCAGACAAAGCGGTGCGAGTCGGACCGTCCATGCTAATAAATCCTATTGGTTTAATTTTGCGACAGGGCTTGGGATGTCATTTCATCTCAAGGTCGGGTAAAAGTCCAACAAAATTGGAAGCAACGTCTCCAAAATGACATATACAGGTTGACGGGGACGTTAAACCTCAAATCAAACAAACAAAACATTTTACATGCTATTTTGCACAAGGAATGACCTCCCACTTTCTACGGAACATAAATATTCACTTCACGGAGTATCTATCTCACACAGAGTTCGAAAAAACACAGTACCACATGGAAAATCATTCATTCCATTGTCATTTACGTGGAAGTAGGCACAGTTTCCACTACCACTAGGTTCTCCAGGCCGAAACACATCTGATAAAGTAACAGCCGCGCCATCACGCCAAACCCAAGTGCCTCCAGGACCGTCTTTGTAAACTCCTGTCCAGTAACCAGTCTTGTAGGCTTCAAAGTAACAGTACAACTAAATCACCTAATATTAAAGGCATACATGACAAATACGATCTTTGAAAATATCCGTTTATAATCATGAACTCCGAATTTGCTTATTACTTACATCACGAAAACACGCCTATACAAATACATTGTAAACTTTACCACCGGAAAAACGAAACTTAAGATGTAAAAAATGTGATATTTTTATTACTTCTAGTCAAAATATGCATTGTGTGCACTCGTTAGAACCGCCTCATCGAGGCGGTTCTAACGAGTACCAACAATCTTTATTTGGGAGCAGAAATAAGAAAAATAAGGTTCACCACTGTAAACGGCAGTTTTACTATATACAAATGAGGTTCAAGGGGGTTAAAATTATATGGGCGTGTTTTCGTGATGTACGTGTCCATCCTTTATGTGACAAAAATTCTGGTTTGAAGTCTAACGTTTATACAAGAAAACAGTTGCAAGCAGTTTACCTATGAACAGCGGTTAACTTCTTTGCTCTGTTAATACCATTATATTACGATCAAAATTGAGAGAACCATGATTTGTTTTGACGTCGCATAGAGATCATATGACTTCGCACGAGTCGATATGAACAATAACACATCCTAATAGCTGACTTTAGAGTTTCCGCTAACACATAGTTCGACATTCCGCCTATACAAGTTCATTGTATACTTTACCGCCGAAAATACGAAAATTTTAAGACGAAAAATTGTGATTTTTTTTTCTAATTTCTGCTAAAAATATAAATTGTGGGTACTCGTTAGAACCGCCTCATTGAGGCGGTTCTATTGAGTACCCACAATCTATATTTTAGAGCAGAAATAAGAAAAATAAGGTATATCCCTGTAAACCCCAGTTTAACTATATAAAAGGGGGTGGGTTCAAGGGGGTCAAGATTATATAGGCGTGTTTTTCGTGATGACGTTTCAGGCCTCCGCTCATCGGGGCTTGAAGAAATAGATGGGCTGCATGATACTGAGCTGACTCCGACTGCACGGCCCCCGCCCATCGGGGTTTGAAGAAATATATGGGCTGCACGATGCTTCCACGCAGAGCTGAATCCGAACCGCACAGGAGTACTGGTGAACTGCTTAGAGGATCTAAGCTTGCCCAGGCAAAGCGGTGTGAGTGTCGGACCGTCCATGCCTATTGGTTTCATTGGGTGACAGGGCTTGAGATGTCATTTCATCTCAATGACGGGTAAAAGTCCAACAAAATTGGAAGCGACGTCTCCAAAATGACCTTTACAGTGTGACGGGGACGTTAAACCTCAAATCAAACAAACAAAACTGGTAGACCGCTTAGAGGATCTAAGCCTGCCCAGGCAAAGCGGTGCGAGTGGGACCGTTCATGCTTAAAAACCCTATTGGTTTCATTGGGCGGCAGGGCTTGACATGTCAATTCATCTCAATGTCGGGTAAAAGTCCCACAAAATTGGAAGCAACGTCTCCAAAATGACATATAAAGTGTTGACGGGGACGTTAAAGCTTAAATCAATCAAATAAACAAACAAACAAGTTACGGCGAAGTTGTGAAGATGTTGTTGTATCTTTCTGTTTGGTGTCTTGGATGGGAGTTGTGAGATAACTGTATCGATTCCTGATCATTGCCTTTACTTTTATTATGTGAGCGCCGCCAGGCGAATTTGTGTCTTCGAGCATTCCGTCATGACAAATTTTAACTGCGCATGCCCAGCCATTCAGAGGGGCCAGGGATATGGCTTTCTGTCGGAAGGTTCCTCTTGACTCACTGCTTGTATGGGCGAGCAGGGAAGGTTCTGGCGAGACTGCGCGGATGCGTAGGCTCGTCTGAACCTTCGCTGCTCGCGTAGGCGATAAGTACCAAAATCGCTAGACGGGGCCCATGTGTAAATGCGCCGAGAATATTAACATGTGCAAATAAACAAAGTGTGTCGTCATTGGGTTGTATATATTTTCCTGTCCTTTGGGATCATTGATTCCATTGTGGAATTTTGAAAATATTCGAGGGTCACTGGTGAGGCCGAAACTAGCTAGTCTGACCCAGAACATATGTACACTTCACACGTTTTAGTGCTGTGGTGTATTCCTTGCTTTCAAAGGATAACCCTTTTTCAGAACATATTTGTATTTTTTTGCAATAGGACCCGGATTAGACGCAAGGACCTCTTCTATCGTCTGATATATGTCAGCATAGTTTGCTAGTGATCGTTGCGAGGGATGCTCGGCTTATAGGGCTTAAATAATGATAAATAAAATAGAAGTGGAGGCAATGATAAGGAATCGATACAATTAACCCAAAGGGAAAGAAACACAAACATGAGATACTTGCATATTAGATTTATGTACAAATGTGTAGGAGGTTCGAAAGTACCAAAAGAACTATATTCTGTACTAGAAAAAAAAGAACATTAATACATTACGAAAACACATCCGTGTGATATAATGCATTTTTTCGACCTCAAAATGGTCATTTTATGACGAAAATGTGTGATATATTTCTTATTTATACTCCAAACAGAGGTTTTTGGTTGCTCGTTAGTATCGCCTCAGCGAGGCGGTTCTAACGAATACCAACAACCTATGTCTTAGAGCAGAAATAAAGAAAATAAGAAAATTGTTTACCCCCATAAACCCCAGTTTTCTCTATATAAAGTGGGGTTTAGTGGGGGTCTTTATTTCACGGACTAGTTCACGTGATGAGAATATAAAAAAAATAGTAATAGAAGCCCAGGAAAAGCCACAATCAAAGATTACAGCCTACAAATGATACCAAAAGGAAGAGTAACCTAACAATGAGGAAAACATGAGAAGGAATACACAAATCACGAACAACACAGCCACCAGCTCCCTCTCCCCCACAAGAGCTGATAAGGGTGTCACAGATACAATTGAGCCCCGCCAAGCGAATTTGTGTCTTCGAGCATTCCGTCATGACAAATTCTAACTGCGCATGCCCAGCCATTCAGAGAGGCCGGGGATATGGTTTTCTGTCTGAAGGTTCCTCTTGATTCACTGCTTGTATGAGCGAGCAGCGAAGGTTCTGGCGAGACTGCGCGGATGCGCAGGCTCGGCTGAACCTTCGCTGCTCGCATAGGCCATAAGTACCAAAATCGCTTGACGGGGCCCAATTAATAATACACAACAATCAGCTCATACAGCATGAATAACCCCTCCGGAAAATCCGAAAAAGCTACATTTAAAATAAACAGCATTAGAACCAACTCCTCAGGACGGTCCGTAGCAAGAGCCACTTTAGAGTTTAAATCAATTCTATGGGCCAAATGTTCACTGAAGGTTCTAATATTATTTACAACACGTAGAATCGTCGGTCTACCTGAAGATAACTAACTCAATCAATAAACCATCATAGAATAATTTACAAATTAGAGAGAAAACCGAAATACAAATCAAACTGAATAACTATGATGAATTAAAGATGAAGGCTCGTAGCTTGCTCCACACACTGTAAGCTGGAGCTAAAGAAAACTACGAAATAGACCACGAAGTGTCAAGCCAAAGAAAAGTCGTCAGGCACCAACCACTAATGTTTCTTTTTAAAACAATTTAAGTTGGGGCCGTCATAGAGTCAGTGACATGAACCCCGTCGTACCTTAAGAATTGTTTCCTAAAGAAATCTGCCTAAATTCTGCTCCAGCCTAAAGAAATTCTGGTCACTCATCACGTGAACAAGTCCGTGAAATGAAGACCCCCCCTAAACCCCACTCTATATAGAGAAAACTGGGGTTTAGGGGGGTATTCATTATTTTCCTTATTTCTGCTCCCAGACATAGGTTGTGGGTACTCGTTAGAACCGCCTCATTGAGGCGGTTCTAACGAGCACACACAACCTATGTTTTGAGCATTAATAGGAAAAATATCAAGGATTTTTATCAGAAAAGTAGCCATTTTGGAGATGTGAGAAATGCATTATGCCGTACGGGTGTGTTATCGTAATGTTAAATACTATTTATACCGTTATCACCAGCTCTCGTGATTAGATACAGGGGTCAAATTAATGCACACTATAAATATGTTGTAGAAAGGGTTATCCTTTGGAAGCAAGGAATAGACCACAGAACTGAAAAATATGGTGTGCATATATTTTCTGGGCCAGACTAGCTACTTTCGGCCATTTAGGCCTCACCAGTGACCCTCAAACTATAACTGGTAGTGAACTCTAAGAGCTTCCACTAACCTACAGTTTGTCTAGTGATCGTTTATAGATCGGTCATATTTTAGAGATTCCTAATGTGAAAGTTTAATGAATAAAATAAACCCGAAATCTTTATTATCCAGAAAATTTCATTATCTTTGATGCGATACTGACTGAGATATATCTGCAATTCTAACACAGCGCGCCTATATAAGCCATGGAAAATAACTGTGTTTTATTCTGCAACAAATCACAGCTCGGAAGAGCGTGACGAGTGACGTCATTAAAAACTGCTAATTTATGACGTCGCTAGTCGGTTTCCTTGACGTTAGACGGTGTAACGTCATTTTCTTGCGTCGAAAACGTAAGAAAATGATATACATTGTAAATGCATGTGTTTCAGTCGATAATTTTAGCGGGTTTTCTTCTAACAATGGCGAAAACTTGTGAGATTTTGAAGGAAACAACAGCATTATTGTCGATTTTCAGCCTGTTAGAATCGAAATAGATCAGCTCTAGTTTGTGATTTATTGAGTAATAAATCATAGTTTGTCAGTCTGTTGTAAGTAGACAAATCCCGCGCGCTACGCGCTCGTGATCTTATTTACTTTACAACTGACCTCCAAACTGTGATTTATTACTCAACAAATCACAGATTGAAACTAGCAGACTAGATAACATCCTTCTAGGGTTTTCCTGATTGGCTTGGCGGTTGAAATAACTGCGCAGGGATTCTCCGATTGAGTCTAAACCACGAAACATTTTTAAAGCAAAACGAAAAACACATCGGCTTCTAGTTTTGAAAAACAGTTTTTGTGAAATCAATCTTCGATATAAGCCTGGGTACAACATAAATGTTATATGACAGACAGCATGCATGAAAGTTAACCCAATTACTGTTTACAACTTTGCTTCCGTCTTTTATTGTACGTCGGCGGGTCGGCCTCAGACTATATGACGGCACTAGCCTAAAGCCTAAAGACTTACTTAAACATTTTGATCGGTTGGTCCCTGGTGCTCTATCTCTGATCAGGCCCACCGGAATCCAGCTATTGGTTTACTTTCGCTCCAGCGTTTTAGTTATTTCATGCAATCCTCATTGTTATTTCACCTCTGTATTCGTTTGATTTTATATTTTCGGAGATGTTGTACTGATGAATGTGTTGGTGTAAAACCGACCATCGCGCCTCCCCCACCTCCCCCACGTAAAAAAAACTTTTCTAACTGATCGTTTCAAGACGTTTCATCTGCTATGATGTATAACAGTTATGGCTCCTCTTTGCATGTATGTATATATTTTTTTTTAGTTTGGATAGCCTTTTGGCCATTGTTTGTGTTCTTTACATGTGGTGTCTTGGGTGCAAGGTGTGAGGTTATTGTTTCCTAATCATTGCTTTCACTTTGCTTTTGAACGCATTGGCTTCTTAAGCGGCAACATTTGAAGCTAAGTGACATATTATTTATTGGTTTTACAGTTGCTCATTGATTTCCAATACCGACATTTGCCTTACGAAATGTAATATCGATTATTCTTCTACAGAAAGGCGACTATCCCTATTCCAAAATATAAAACAGACCCAAATCGAAAAATTAACGGCATGTGAGGATTGCGGCCGTGTAAAATCGATGTAAGCCCTTAGTGAATTCCTTTTCCACTGACCGTTCCAAGGCGATTCTTCTGTCGCGGTTTATTTTTGTTATGGTTTGTCGTTGAATGTGTATATCGCTTATATCTTTTTGTTTTGGATAGCCAATTGACCATTTTGTGAGAATGTAACTGCCCTTTTGTTTCCGCTATTGATATTTCCATAGGGGCCTTGTTATTTCAGGATTGTGTTTATTTCCCTTTTGGTGTCGCTGGCGGGGCTGTGAGTTAATTGTATAGATTCCTGATCATTGCCATCACTTCACTATTTTGTAATTTCCGATTTCCTTCCGAACATGTTCTATACAAGGAAGTAAGGACAGCAGAACAAAACTGAAAAATGTAGAGCTCACTAATTGTTTCTGAGCCAAACTAGAGAGTTTCGGCTAATAAGGCCTCATCAGGGACGATCGGTTATTTACAATGTTCCGCAGTAGAATCCATGATTCCAAAATATAACGCACACTTTTATGAAGTACATGATCTAAGACCTTTAACATACCAGAGAATTGTAAACGATGATTATCACAGCAAATGGCATTCCCCTATTAATTGTCAGATCTCTGATTGATAATGTTTTTTTTTTATTATTATTTATTTATTTTTTTAAATTTCAATACATCTTTTGTGGCCTCTAAATCATTTACAACACTGAGGCCCCTGACGTAAGTTGAAAATACAAACTTGAATGTCTGTTTCTATACATTTTGCAAAGAAAAGATGCAGGCATCGTTTTTCACATCTTCCAACAAATGATCCTCCAGAAGCAAGTGACTCAGACTCCTTCATACCAAACTCTTTGTATCTGAGAATCTGACGAGAAAACGTAAGCTCAAGGCAATCACTAACCTAATACAGAGTCGATAATACATAGAAGTGAAGGCAATGATCAGGAATCGATTAAACTAACCCACACCTCCCATCAGACACATCAAAGGGAAAGAAACACAAACATTAAACAACTAGACCCTAATGGAAACATCAACAGCGGAAAGCCAAAAGGACAATTACATTCCAACAAAATAGCAAATTGGCTATCCAATATAAAAAAGGTATACTCAAAGACGAACCATAACAAAAATTAAGCCGCGACAGAACAACCGCCTTGGAACCGTCAGTGAAAAGAATTTCACTAAGGGTGGGTGGGGGTTAAATCGATTTAAATCGCCGCAATCTCAGCCTAGGTTCCGTCGCGATTTAGACAAACTTGGTTCAGTCCGCTTGAAGGCATCCTAACTCAATAAAACTCAATAACAGCTGATAAGAAAATAACACTTTAAACTACTCTTCCTCATAATCTTAATCTTAAAAAAATCTTAATGGTTTGCTTTGGAAATTTCATCGAGAGATTCCCTCTATCTTGCATGCATGTTCGCTTCTGAAGAGCATAAACGTGATACTTTTCGGTCATGTCAGAAAGTGTGTGATCTACTTGACAACAGTTAAATGAGCCCCGCCAAGCGAATTTGGGTCTTCGAGCATTCCGTCATGACAAGTTTTAACTGCGCATGCCCAGCCATTCAGAGGGGCCAGGGATACTGCGCGGATGCGCAGGCTCGCCTGAACCTTCGCTGCTCGCATAGGCGATAAGTACCAAAATCGCTTGACGGGGCCCATATAATGACTTCATGATGTCATTTCCGTTGAAAACCAATCTGAAATCATTTAAGCCTCTAGCTCGACTTCTAGATATTTTGATGATTTAATAAATAATGGCAATACCTGTTTCAACGGTTTGATCAGTCAAATTTCCCCCCAACAACTTCATTTAAATAAAACAAATTCTTCTGATACCGCGGCCCCTTTTTGGATTTACATCCATCTATTGAAGACGGGTTAGTTGCCAGCATTTATGATAAACGCGATGATTAAGATTTTGAGATTGCAAATTTTCCTTTCTTGGATGGTGATGTTTCTCGTGCTGCATCCTATTTGTATTTCGCAATTAATTCGACTCTTCCGCAAGAGGAATCCTATCGTCCTAACTCCGACCCACCGACTTGCGAAGTATTGGTGTCCAGGCCCAGACCTAGCACATATTCTTCCGATGGTGCGGTCAGAGTGTACGCCCGAATGGATGGGACAGAAGTTCGTTCCCCGCGTTATGATCTGCGACGAGATATGTACAATGCTCCGTCCCAGTCTGGAAACCTTCCTCGACTGGCTCGAGGGTCGAGGTGTCCAGGCCATCTGCTGTGGCAACTAGAGGCAGCCGCACCGAATCGCCGGAGAAATGCCGCACGACTGGCTCTGCGAGTATGCTGACTACCATGAAGAGGTCGAGGTAGACCACAGAGCCAAGGACCCCCTTCGCAAGGACCTCAAAAAGAATGAACAGACTCCAGCTAGACAGGGTCCAATGCAAAGAGATACCGAAAAGCGCTTCGTAGATGCCTGGACACCGTATGACCTCATCCTGACCTCGAGTCTCCAGGTACGTGACCGGGCCCAGAAGCAAGACGGTCTCCTTCCGTTTTTTCCGATATGAATGACATGTTCACAAAATATTTGATTTTTTTCTCACTTTTTTAAGTTTTGGCGATAAACAATCAAATGTTTGGTAGAATGATATAGCAGAGTCATTAATAGTAAACTAAGTAAGTCTAACTTTGGCATTAATACGATTGTATTTGGGACCAACGAAATACGTCAAATGTGCGTTGCGTGATTTAGAAGCCATTTGCGTTGCACTATGTCTCAATGGTAATCGTTCCAAAAGGACATACAATGTGTCGCTTTGATCTGATTTTACTGTGTTAAACTGTGTTAGGTTACTTATTGCATCTAGTCAATATTCTCTGATTCAAAGCGGCTGTATGAAGGCGTGCGAGTCTCTTGCTTCTGTGGGGATCCAAAATCGAAAAATCTAAGGCTGTGTAGCTGAAAAACGATGTATGCGTCTTTTCACGGGGTGGTCGCAGGGGCGTCCAACTGATTTTGGCTTACAGTTGGGCAAGGTCGCTGTCCTTGCAGTAGGTAAGGGTAGCGCGTGAATGTTGTAATTTCGTCAGTTTCTACACTTCCTTCCATTTTACTCTTTCTCCTCTGTCCTTCACTTCCATCTCCTCTACTATCTCATTTCGCTCACAACACAAAATGACCTACAAGGGTTGACGTGTCGTTAACCCCGAAAAATCGATCAATAATGCGTCCTTTCACTGCAAAGTATATTAGAAACTGACTTTCACGTTTGAATGTTTAAAATACGTTAAAAATCTTAACGTTGTAAATGATTAAGAAGCCACTAACGTTGTGTTGAAAATTACGGAAAAAAATTCAAGCAAAGGTCTGACATTTGATTTGTTCTAGGGTTTCGACATGTTTGATCTGATAATCTTCGTTTACAAGTTTCTTGTCAGTTAACGGGCTTAGATTATGTATATGAGAAATAACACTCCCGTTCATATTTTGCATTTTTTTTTTTTTTTTTTCATCTTGAAATAACATTACGAAAACTTGCCTATACTAATACATTGTAAACTAAACCACCGAAAAAACGAAAATTTTAGATGAAAAATTTTGATAGTTTTCTTATTTCTGCTCATAATATAGAATTTGGGTACTCGTTAGAACCGCCTCATTGAGGCGGTTCTAACGAGTACCCACAATCTATATTTTATAGCAGAAATAAAAAAATAAGGTATACCCATCTTCACCCCAGTTTTACTAAATAAAAGTGGGGTTCAAGGGGGTCAAAATTATATAGGCGTGTTTTCGTGTTGATGACACTTTTATCTTACTGTAGATGAAGAGGCAAATCAACATGTGACGCGTTTGGACAGTCACTAGACAACAAATAAATAATCTGTCGACTACCTCCAGACATCCGCCCCCGCCCATAGGGGCTTGAAGAAATATATAGGCTGCACGATGCTTCCACGCAGAGCTGAATCCAGCCCGCACACTAGTACTGGTAAACCGCTTAGAGGATCAAAGCCTGTCCAGGAACCACGGTGCGAGGCGGACCGTCCATGCTAATAAACCCTATTGGTTTCATTGGGCGACAGGACTTGAGATGTCATTTCATCTCAATGTCGGGTAAAAGTCCCACAAAATTGGAAGCAACGTCTCAAAAATGACCATTACAGTGTTGACGGGGACGTTAAACCTCAAATCAAACAAAACAAAACCTTCAGACATTGCCTCTATACGCCATTTTCCTTAGAGTTCAATGCGTTCAAAACTAGAAGCCGATGTGTTTTTGTCGTGAAGCCTGTACGTTTATATTGACTAGTGGCAATATGAAAAATCAGCTATTTGATTTAAGAATTGAGATTTTAATTTTAGTGGTCATAATTGAATGAAGACAGTGTTCAGAAATAAAAATAATAAAACCAAGGTGGAATCTAGTGCAAACCTGTTGAAGCCTCCAATACCGTCGTAAGCGCATTCTTCTCAGAAACATCATTAAACTTCACAAGATGGCCACCATCTTCACTGCACTTGGTTTCCGCGGGTGAAAAATCGACTGACTCACTGACGTATGGTTTGTAACAGCCCTCTAAGCTCCGAATGTGAAGATACCCTTTCCACACAGGACAACGACCTTCAAACAGAAACTTTAACATAACTGAGCCAGCGCACGAAACAAAACCTACAATAAGACATGTGCGTCCACCAAAGACTCAGATCAGCCTGCGCATCCACAGAGTTTAACCAGAAACTTCTCTTGCTACTTGAAGGAGCATTGGGTCCTTATCTATCCTTAGAGCGCACAACGAAGACTCTGATCAGACTGCGCGGATGCGCAGGCTGATCTAAGTCTTCGCTGGGCGCATATGTCTTTTTGCAGGTTTTATCATGCGCTCATATAATAAATCTGGATACTTCTGCAAATCACTGTTGACAATAATGCATTCTACGATTTATGCTATGTCAATTCGCGTGTGAAGACAACCAATGCCTTCTGAACGAAGCTTCTCATACAATGATCTAGATTTTTTGGTTTGACGGCCCTTTCAAGAACATTTCTTTTATTCTTAGCCGATTGTTAATCTAAGGTTGGCGAAAACCGGAGTACCCGGAGAGAAAAACACCTAAACTTCCGATGCGGAACCTGAGCGAGACTCGAACTATACAGCGGTGAGAGACCGAATGGTAAAGACATTACGATAATATTTTTTTCTTCTTTTCTTACTGTAGAAAACGTTCGATATTTTTCTTATTAGCTCACCTGAGCCGAAGGCTCCGGGGGAGCTATTGTGATCGGTCACCGTCCGTCGTCGTCGTCGTCGTCCGTCCGTCCGTACGTCCGTCCGCCCGTCCGTTCACAATTTCTTTAAACAACATCTCCTCCTTAACCACTAAACAGATTCTAACCAAACTTGGCAGTAATGATCCTTAGCTGGTCCTCTCTCAAAGTTGTTCAAAGAATTCCATTCCTTGCAGAACTCTGGTTGTCATGGCAACAAAAAGTGGGAATATAAGAAAAAAAAAACTTTAAAATCTTCTTCTCTGAAACCAGAAGGCCTAGGTCTTTGATATTTGGTATGAAGCTTCATCTAGTGGACCTCTACCAGGATTGTTCAAATTATAGCCCTGGGACCAAAAAAAAAACCCGCCCCGGGGCCCACTGGTTTTACATAGGCATATAGAGGGAAAACCTTTAAAAATCTTCTTGTCTGAAACCAGAAGGCCCAGATCTTTGATATTTGTTATGAAGCTTCATCTAGTAGACCTCTACCAAGATTGTTAAAATTATAGCCCTGGGGCCAAAAACGGCCCCGCCCCGGGGCCCACTGGTTTTATATAGGCTTATATAGGGAAAGCATATAAAAATCTTCTTCTCAGAAACCAGAAGGCCTAGGTCATTGATATTTGGTATGAAGCTTCATCTAGTGGACCTCTACCAAGATTGTTCAAAATTAAAGCCCTGGGACCAAAAACACCCCCGCGCCAGGGCCCACTGGTTTTAAATAGGCTTATATTGGGAAAACCTTTTAAAATCTTCTTTTCTGAAACCAGAAGGCCGAGGTCTTTGATATTTGGTATGAAGCTTCATCTAGTGGACCGCTACCAAGATTGTTCAAATTATAGCCCTGGGGCCATAAACGGCCCGCCCAGGGGCCCACTGGTTTTATATAGGCTTATATAGGGAAAAAGCTCTAAAACTCTTCTTGTCTGAAACCAGACGGCCCAGGTCTTTGATATTTGGTATGAAGCTTCATCTAGTGGACGTTTACCAAGATTGTTCAATTATAGCCCTGGGTCCAAAAACGACCCTGCACCGGGGCCCACTGGTTTTACATAGGCTTATATAGGAAAAACATATAAGAGACCAGAAAGCCCAGGTCTTTGATATTTGGTATGTAGCTTCATCTAGTGAACCTCTACCAAGATTGTTCAAATTAAAGCCCTGAGGCCAAAAATGCCCCCGCGCCAGGGCCCACTGGTTTTACATAGACTTATATAGGGAAAACCTTAAAAGAGCTTCTCGTCTGAAAGCAGAACGCCAAGGTCTTTTGTATTTGGTATGAAGCATCATCTAGTGGACCTCTACCAAGATTATTCAAATTATAGCTCTTGGGCCAAAAACGACCCCGCCCAGGGGCCAAATGGTTTTCCACAGGCTCATATAGGGAAAACTTTTAAAAAAAACTTCTCCCCTGTAAATAGAAGGCCCAGGTCTTTGATATTTGATCTGAAGCTTCATTTGATGGACCTATAACAAGATTGTTCAAATTATAGCCCTGGGGCCAAAAATGCCCCCGCGCTGAGGCCCACTGGTTTTACATAGGCCTATATTGGGAAAACCTTTAAAAATCTTGTCTGAAACCAGAAATCCCAGGTCTTTGATATATGGTATGAAGCATCATCTAGTGGACCTCTACCAAGTTTTTTTTTTTTTTTTTTCAAATTCTAGCTCTAGGGCCAAAAACGGCCCTGCCCCCAGGCCCACTTGTTTTCCATAGGCTTATATAGGGAAAACCAGTGGATCTCTGCTTAGATTGTTCAAATTATAGACCTTGGTCCAAAAATTGCATCGCCCTGGGACCAACATGTTAATCTCTTAGCTCAGGCGGGCGATATAGGACCATCATGGTACCCTTGTTTATATTCCAAACATGAGTTGAGAGCGTTCGCTAGAACTGCCTCATTGGGGCGGTTCTAGCGAATACAAATAACCGATGCCCTATGTCTTTGATGGCCCCCGCCCATCGGGACTTGGAATATATGGGCTGCATGATGCTTCCACGCAGAGCTGAAATCCGACCGCACACGAGTACTGGTCAACCGCTTAGAGGATCTAAGCCTGCCCAGGCAAAGCGGTGCGAGTTGGACCGTCCTTGCTTATAATCCCTATTAGTTTCATTGGGCGACAGGGCTTGAGATGTCATTTCATCTCAAAGTCGGGTAAAAAACCCCACAAAATTGGAATTAACGTCTCCAAAATGATCTTTACAGTGTTGACGGGGACGTTAAACCTCTAATCAAACAAACAAACTATGTCTTGGAACATAAATAAGAAAATAAATGCATATTCCTGTAAACCCCGATTTCTCTACAAAAAGTTGGGTTGTAGAGGGTTGTTCATTGCACGGATTTTTTTAACGTGATGGTCACAGATCCTACCCACTAGGCATTACGATAACAAACCCGTGCGACATAGTGCTTTTTCACAGCTCCAAAATGTCTACTTTTCCGATGAAAATCCGTGATATTTTTCTTATTGATAATGCAAACATAGGTTGTGGGGGCTCGTTAGAACCGCCTCATTGAGGCGGTTCTAACGAGTACCCACAACCTATGTCTTGGAGCAGAAATACGAAAATTAATATGTACCCCCGCAAACCCCAGTTTTCTCTATATACATGTAAATTGGGGTTAAGGGGGTCTTTATTTCACGGGCTTGTTCACGTGATGGCCTGTCAATACCCTGCCAAGTGGACATCACGAAAACACGCCTTTATAATTTTTACCCTATTGAACCCCATTTTTTATAGAAAAAACTAGGGTTTACAGGGGTCTACCTTCTTTTTCTTATTTCTGCTCTAAAACATAGATTGTGGGTACGCGTTAGAACCGGCTCGATGAGGCAGTTCTAATGAGTACCCACAATCTATATTTTGAGCAGAAATAAGAAAAATAACACTTTTTCATCTTAAAATGTTCCTTTTTCGGCGGTAAAGTTTACAATGTATTTGTATAGGCGTGTTTTAGTAAGATAAGGCTGTTGGAAGACTGCATGATACTCAGACTCGTGTGAGCCTTTACTACTGGCCTATATCTGCTCCCCGCCTACCGGGCTTGAAGAAATAGATGGGCTGCATGATGCTTCCACGCAGAGCTCAAACTGACCCGCACACGAGAACTGGTAAACCGCTTAGAGGGTCTAAGTCTGCCCAGGCAAAGCGGTGCGATTCGGCCCGTCCATACTTATAAACCCTATTGGTTTCCTTGGGCGGCAGGGATTGAGATGTCATTTCATCTCAATGTCGGGTAAAAGTCCCACATAATTAGAAGCAACGTCCCCAAAATGACCTTTACAGTGTTGATGGGAAAGTTAAACCACAAATCAAACAACATCAAACTACTGGCCTATACGATACAAAGTTTAACATGAATTGGCTCACAGTTGGCCGGGTAACTTAAATTTGATCATGGTCTGCGTTCAAACTTCTTGAACGCCCTCCTATATATTTTTGACCCTATTTAACTCAATTATTTTATAGGAAAACTGGGGTATACAGAGGTATACATTATTATACTTATTTATGCACAAACTTATAGATTTCGGGAACTCGAAAGTACCGCCTCGGCGAGGCTGTTCTTCTGAATTCCCACAATCCATGTTTTGAGCAGACACGAGTCATGGAAAATACATTTCGGTTATTTTTTTTTTTTCTGAAAAAAAAAATCTTTTTTTTTTTTTGTTTTTTTTTTTTTTTTTTTCTTGAGGTCAAACTTTCATTCTAACACAGCGCGCCTATATAGGCAATGCAAAATAACTGTGTTTTATTCTGCAACAAATCACAGCTCGGAAGAGCGTGACGTGTGACGTCATTAAAAACTTCAAATTTATGACGTCACTAGTCGATTTACTTGACGTTAGACGGTGTAACGTCAATTTTCTTGCATCGAAAACGTTAGAAAAGGATATAAATGCATGTGTTTCAGTCGATAATTTTAGCGGGATTTCTTCTAACAATGGCGAAAAGTTGTGAGATTTTGAAGGAAACAACAACATTATTGCCGATTTTCAGCGTGTTAGAATCGAAATAGATCAGCTCTAGCCAGTGATTTGTTGAGTAATAAATCACAGTTTGTCGGTCAGTTGTAAGTAGACAAATCACGCGCGCTACGCGCTCGTGATTTGTCTACTTTACAACTGACCTCCAAACTGTGATTTATTACTCAACAAATCACAGTTAGAGCTGATCTATTTCTTAAATATATTTGAATAGGCTTGTTTTCGTTATGAATGTTTGATTCGCCGCAAAACACATCACGAAAACACGCCTATATAATTTTTACCCCCTTGAACCCCTTTTTTAGATAATAAAACTGGGGTTTACGGGGTAAACCTTATTTTTCTTATTTCTACTCTAATATATAGAGTGTAGGTACTCGATAGAACCGCCTTCTCGAGGCGGTTCTAACGAGTACCTACAATCTATTTTTTGAGCAGAAATAAGAAAAATATCACAATTTTTCATCTTAAAATTTTCATTATTTCCGCGATAAAAGTTACAATGTATTTGTATAGGCGAGTTTTCGCAATCAGCCGAGTCCATTTGTTGAAAGCATCATCAGCCTAATTTGCTCGCTTGTGGCCAAAATATTAACTTTTCTAGCGAGTATCTATTACTTACTGTGAGGTATTTTTGCTGAAAAAAATGCATGTATCTTTTGCATTCTTTTCAGTATAAATTTTGGTATACTTTCTATGTTATATGATCAAAGTTTTAACGAATCGGTAGCTAACAACGCTTTTTGATTTGAACACCTGGGCCCTGGACATGTTTGTATGTTTGAATTGAGGTTTAACGTCGGCGTCAACAGTATTTAGGTCATTCTGGAGATGTTGCTTCCAGTTTTGTTGGCTTTTGACCCGACATTGAGATGAAAAGACATCTCAAACCCTGCCGCCACATGAAACCAATATAGTAGTGTCAGTAGGACGTCATACAAGGCCATTGCTAAGATACTTTTTGAAATCTGCCTCCGCCATTTGGGACTATATTTTGTCAAATGAAAAATGAAAAAAATGTCCTAACTTCCGGTGTATTTTAGCCTATGATTTAATTGAATAGACATTTCATAGGGAAGACTTCCTCTTTCTTGCATGCAATGTGAGAAATGTTTTTTTTTTTTTTTTTTTTTTTTTTTCACTTCTGAAGAGCATAAAAATTATACTTTGTGGTTATGTCAGAAAGTGTGTGAAGCCCTCACCTTTCTACTTGACAATATTTACATAAGATTTGGTACTAAGTTATTTAGACAAGTTGTGGGTATTCTGATGGGTACAAATTGCGCACCCCTTGTGGCTTATTAGTTCTTGTTTTGTTATGAAAGAGACTTCATGATGCCCCTTACCGTTGAAAACCAATCTGAAATCATTGAAGCCTTTAGCTAGACTTCTAGATATTTGGATGATTTATTAAATATTGACAATACCTATTTCGATGGTTTGATCAGTCAAATTTACCCCCCGGAACTCCAGTTAAAAAAAGCAAATTCTTCTGATACCGAGGCCTCGTTTTTGGATTTACACCTATCTATTGTAGATGGATTTGTTTCTTGTAAAATTTATGATACACGCGATGATTTTGATTTTGAGATTGTAATTTTTCCTTTCTTGGATGGTGATGTTCCTCGTGTGGCATCCTACGGCGCTTATATTTCGCAATTAATTCGCTTTGCCAGAGTGTCTAGTCATGTAACTGACTTCAACACTCGTAATAAATTGCTAACTGCTAAACTTCTTAATCAGGATTATCGGTATCATAAACTACGCAAAGCCTTTTCAAAATGTTATAGACTTCATTAACTGATTTGCGTAGAAAACATGCCTGATTTATTTGCATATTGGAGATATTGAAGGAAACACAAACATTATTGCCATTTTTTTTGTGTGTGTTAGAATCGAAATAGATCAACTCTCAAGTATGCGATTCGTTGAGCAATTAATCAGAGTTTTTCGTTCAGGTTTTACATAGTAAAATCACGCGCGCTACGCGCTCTTGATTCAATCTACTTTACAGATGGCATCCAAACTGTGATTTATTACTCAGCAAATCACAACTAGAGCTGATCTATTTCTTACATGACACAGAAATAGTAATATTTTTACTGATTTGAGGAGAAAACATGTTTGGTTTATTTTCAATAAAATTCTCGCTTTGCTCAAGTGACTTAAGCATGAAAAACGTTCTTTAACCTCGAACTCTCTATTTCTTACATGATTTCAATGAAATAGAGGATCTTACATGAGTGTTCATGTATTATTGAATTTATTAAACGAGTTGAGGAAAGGGATAAAATGCGAGGCTTTGCCGAGCATTTTAACCCTTTTCCGCAACGAGTTTAATAAATTCAATGATACATGAGCACGAATGCAAGATTCTATTTATCATATGACGTTTAAAACGCATTTTATTCACGATTGTTTAACAAAAATGTCAAAATTCCATCATTAGTAAACGCGACGTCGTTAAGGACGTCGTACATGTAACGTTACGGGACGTATCTAGCTAATTTGCATATTTAATCCACTAGTGGATTATCGAAAATAATACATGGCGTTATTACACTCTCAGACGCGACGTCATATGATAAATATATATATGTCTCAATGAAATCGAAATTGTCTCTGTTTTAAACAGTGACTGATGTCAAATTTATCTTTCACTGTTTGGACTACTTTTTCCTTCAAATCTAAGTCTGTGGTCAGTTTTTCCATTTGACAGATAATTGAAAGTTAGAATTGACGCTTAGCACCTTCACACGTCAGGAGGACGTTAATGACGTCAGTTTCGACGTTGTCGTAACGTATTTGGTCGCGCGACGTTAGATCAGTCCACAACGGCTTTGGGAAACTACTCTCTCAATTATTTCAGTAACCATTCATAAAAATGCCATCCCAGGCTACACAATAAACACGTTGGACACCACTAGATCGAAACGAAAAGAACAGGAACAAAGTAGATTTTCTCCGAGGATGAGCGACGCGATTAGTGAAGTTAAATGTTGCCGATTTGAAGCATGTAAGAAACAGACAATTTTTTTTTTTTTTTTTTTTTTTCCAGTGTTAGATCAAATTTTGTTTCACTCATGGACACCAAAACTGGTATTTTCGCTCGTGGACACCAAAACTGGTATTTTCACTCGTGGCTACACCACTCGTGAAAATACTGGTTTTGGTGTTCATTCGATGAAGTGAAATTCGATATTACACTTAAAATATCCTCTATTTCACTAGCGTACCGTTTCCTCCAACGTTGTAATGCCTTGTCGCAGCAGTTGTCACCCCCTTTTCAGCACTGCCGTACACAACATCATACAAGACGCAAGCCATAGATTCTGTGTTGTAAGAGAACGACATACATTGCAGATCTCTCGAACAATGAAACATGCAACGAATAGCTGAAGAAACGTCAGTTGTTCCTATTATATGCGGAGTATCCGGAATGTCTAAATTAGACAGGAGTGACTGTTGAACACCGATGTATGTCGATATTAACGAATTTACGCCTGCAAGCTGGTTAAGCAGTAGATACAACAAACTAAATTTAAAGCACGCACACATTATTCTATCGATAAATAAGTTAAAGCGTTAAACGTGAATTTCTATTAGTGTTTCCTAAGTTTACAGTTCCAGAGTTTTATATCACACTATTGTTTTTGAAAAAAAAGGTGCAGGTTGATGAGAAGTAAATCGCTTGTCTTCCATTTTAACCCTTTTTGTACCAAATGGAATCTTTTTAGGGGTGTCAGGTTGTGCTTTCATCAATTTTTTTCGGAAAATGACTGAACTTTTAGCAAACAGTGGGGGTCCTGATCAGATGCCGCATTCTGCGGCGTCTGATCTGGGCCTGCACTGTTTGCTAAGGTACGCCTTCAGGGGTTTCTGGTACTGAATGGGTTAATCGGCGTATTTTATAAAAGGAAATAATTTGTCCCTAAGGGATAGCAAGCTTATCCATTCTATTGCCAATTTTAATTGAAAAATAAATTATGAATATGTCGAAATATGGATAAAAGAACAAGATAATACAAAAAAAAAACATGCACCATTCCAGTGGAACTTACAATAAGTTTGGGCAACATTACGAAAACAGGCCTGCACAAATACATTGTAACCTTAATTGCTGAAAAAATTAAAATTTTAAGATGAAAAATTGTGATATTTTTTCTTATTTCTGCTCCAAATATAGATTGCGGGTAATCTATCTATCTATCTATCTATCTATCTATCTATCTATCTATCTATCTATCTATCTATCTATCTATCTATCTATCTATCTACCAGCCCCCACCCATAGGGGCTTGAAGAAATATATGGGCTGCATGATGCTTCCACGCAGAGCTGAATCCGGCCCGCACACTATAGTACTGGTAAACCACTTAGAGGATCTAAGCCTGTAAAGGAACCGCGGTGCGAGGCGGACCGTCCATGCTAATAAACCCGATTGGTTTCATAGGAGGACAGGGCTTGAGAAGTCATTTCATCTCAATGTCGGGTAAAAGTCACACAAAATTGGAAGCAACGTCTCCAAAATGACCTTTACAGTGTTGACGGGGACGTTAAACCTCAAATCAAACAAACAGAACAAACAAACAAATCTATCTATCTATATATGCAGGATTAAAATCTACGCAGTAGTCATGAAATAACGGTAGGGTCTTTAACCTTTAACCAGCGTCTTGCGGATCGGGGTGTTAACTGGAGGCCCCTTGTGCAGGGAGAACAATCCCCTGAAGGTTAAGGATCCTACCGTAATTACATGATTACTGCGTAGATTTTCATCCTGCATATAGATAGATAGATAGATAGATAGATAGATAGATAGATAGATAGATAGATAGATAGATAGATAGATAGATAGATAGATAGATAGACAGATAGATAGATAGATAGATAGATAGATAGATAGATAGATAGATAGATAGATAGATAGATAGATAGACAGACAGATAGATAGATAGACAGACAGACAGACAGACAGACAGACAGATAGATAGATGGATGGATGGATGGATGGATGGATGGATGGATGGATGGATGGATGGATGGATGGATGGATGGATGGATGGACGGACGGACGGACGGACGGACGGACGGACGGACGGACGGACGTTCTCACGAATGGATACATAAGTGGCTATATTGACTACTTAAGCGGCACATTTTCTTAAGCGGCATGCCACCTAAGAGACAATTTTTGCCACTTAAGTACACAAATAACGGAATAAAGTCCATTTGGACTCACGAATATATACTTAAGTGTCAAACTGTCCAAATTTTTTGCCCCCCTAAATGTCGTTTCGTTGGTGCGGACGGACGGACGTTCTCACGAACGGATACTTAAGTGGCTAGGCGTCGGCATATTGACTACTTAAGCGGCAAATTCTCTTAAGCGGCAAGCCACCTAAGAGCGAATTTTTGCCACTTAAGTACCCAAATAACGGAATAAACCCCATTTGGACTCACGAATATATACTTAAGTGTCAAACTGTCCAAATTTTTTGCCCCCTAAATGTCGTTTCGTTGGTGCGGAAGGACGGACGGACGGACGTTCTCACGAACGGATACTTAAGTGGCTAGGCGTCGGCATATTGACTACTTAAGCGGCAAATTCTCTTAAGCGGCAAGCCACCTAAGAGCAAATTTTTGCCACTTAAGTACCCAAATAACGGAATAAACCGCATTTGGACTCACGAATATATACTTAAGTGTCAAACTGTCCAAATTTTTTGCCCCCTAAATGTCGTTTCGTTGGTGCGGACGGACAGACAGACAGACAGACAGACAGACAGACAGACAGATAGATAGATAGATAGATAGATAGATAGATAGATAGATAGATAGATAGATAGATAGATAGATAGATAGATAGATAGATAGATAGATAGATAGAAAGTTAGAACCGCCTCAAGAAGAGGGTTGGCGGTTCTGTCGAGCACCCGCAATCCATTTGTGAGACAGAATAAGCGAAAAAAAAAAAAAAACGTTTATAATGGTGCTCGTTTTAGAGCTACACAGAATACAATAATTGCGCGCCACGTTTGCGCTCTGGGTATTCGTTAGAACCACCTCACAGAGGTATGCGTTTCTAATGAGAACTGTGTCTACTTACTTTGCGACAGAAGTAAGGGCAAGGTTTGCGATCGCGTAAAACCGATTCAAGTCCCCCCAGTGAAATTCGTTTCACTGACCGTTCTGAGGCGGCTCTTTTTTCGCGGTTTATTTTTGTTATGGTTTGTCTTTGAGTGTGTGTATTGCTTATAAGTATGGTTTTGGATAGCCGATTGGCCATTTTGTGGGAAAGTAACTGTCCTTTTGGTTTTCCGCTATTGATGTTTCCTAAGGGTCTAATTATTTCATGTTTGTTTTTCCCCTTGGTATCTCTGATGGGAGTTGTGGGTTAATAATATGGATTGCTGATCATTGCCTTCCCTTCTATTAAGAAGGGAAGAAAGAAAGAAAGAAAAACATCAAGTTATATTAAATCTCCATTTAGAGCTATAATATAATGTTATTAATCAAGTAATTTCGTATTGGCCCATGTACAGGTCCGAGGTCGGCTGTATTGGCCCGAGGCCGAAGACCGAGGGTCAATGCAGCTGACCGAGAACCTGTAACTGGGTTAAAACGAAATTACTTGATTATTGACAATTTTATTAATTGACATAATTTAAAAAAAAAAAACATGATTATTGATTGTTTGACACTACTTGACCTCAGTCAATATTGGTTGACCTGGTGTTAATACGGAGGACCTCCGATCAATACAGGATAGTCAATTAATAAAGAATATTATTCAAGTTCAGGCACTACAGAAAGCGGCGTCTGATCAGTATCTACACTGTTTGGTTAAGGTACAGGAAACACTAAGTTTAACTAAATGCTTTGATTCCATACCTTACCATGTATCAAGAAAACACGCCTATATAATTCTGACCCCACTGAATCCTAAATTTATATAATAAAAAATGAGGTTTACAGGGTAAATCTTATTTTTCTTATTTCTGCTCTAAAATATAGATTGTGGGTGCTCGTCAGAACCGCCTCGATGAGGCGGTTCTAACGTGTACCCAATATCTATATTTTATTTCTGCTCTAAAATATATCTGAGCAGAAATAAGAAAAATAGCACAATTTCTCATCTTAAATTTTTCGTTATTTTTTCCGGCGAACAATTTATGATACATTTGTATAGGCGTGTTTTCGTAATGAGGCCCATTTTCCCATATTACACTAAAAATTATTAACACACCAGTGCTGTCTTTCCCGTAGCTGTTACATATTTTATAACTTATTTGATGTGTTACGTGAAGCAGTATTAAAAAATCATTTTCCAATAATATAATGCTATTGATCAAGTATTTTCGTATTGGCTCAGGTACAGGTCCGAGATCGGCTGCATGGGCCCGAGGCCTTGAGGTCGGCTGCATTGGCCCGAGACCGAAGGCCGAGGGCTAATGCAGTTGACCGAGGACCTGTAACTGGGTTACAGATTACTAGATTAATGACAAGTTTAATATGAAAAAAATAGGTGTTACCTATAAACGAGCATAGCAAACTACACAAGGAAGCTGATGGATATTTAAACCAAAATGTCTGTATATAATTGATATGCAAAAGTTGGAAACCTCAAGTCAACTGCCGAATACTTAGTTATGACGAAAATTATTTGCACATTGCCTTGTCTTTTACAAGTGATGCAACTTAAAGTAGTATGTGTCAAATAACCAAATGTTTTATCTTGAGTGCCAATAGCACCATTCGACTAGCAAAGTTGTTCAGAGGGCATCACTGGGTCTGTTCGCTTACCACGGGAACCACTGGCTGCAAACGGTATTTACCATTTGCAGCATACTTTGGAGACGCTTTAGAGCGTGGGCAAACAGAAACGCGCGGAAAATTTTCGTCGAGATGGAGGGCATGAAATATTTAACAGCTGAAGTCAGTGCGATAACAACTGTTTTCCCATGACCATAACTAACAATTATTTTTTTCCATGACCGAGGAGACACTGAAATATATTTCAGACAGTGAGTTGACATATAGTTCTTTTTCCCCATTTTTGGTTTCTTGTCCGCTTGCACTACTTGACCTATTTACAAGTGTGAAGTCCTGTACATCTAAAACTGTTTAAATTAACTCACCTAAGCCCCAGATCACTAACCTTTAAACTCTGATGGAAACTGTTGAGCCATGTCAGGTATACAAAAAAAAAAAAAAAAAAAAAAAAACAGGGGACCAGTGGTTCTGGGCCGCTCACCTGAGTGCTGAGAGTTTATGGAGCCATTATATTTCTGAGAAGATTTTAAAGGGGTTTTTTTACCATGGCAGACTCTTGGACATTTGACCTGATAATGGGCCTATTGGTTCCGGAGAAGATTTTGGAAGGGTTTTTACCTTATACGCCTGTGGACACAAACTGTTCAAGTTCGTATGAAGTACCTTCTAATGAATCTCTTTGCATCAAGTTAGTTTGACAAATATTTCTAAAATTAGATCAAGCAATTGATTGTTCTCATTTTGACAAACACTTTCTGGTTGACATTTGAGACGTATTTTGATTGGACAGTGTAGGAGTCAGCAATGACATGTGCATATGTACACCACCTTATGTTTTGGACTTTCTGTCCGGCAGTTGACTGACAGGATGTTGGGATATATTGAATGATGTTTCAAGTCAAGATGAAATGAAGCCCATCGAAGTTTGAACGGATTTGTGTCCACAGATATATGGGAACGGTGGCCATATTGTTCACGCGACCGAACTCGTATTAAAAAATCATCTTGTGTTTTGAACTTATTTCTATCCGGCCATTGACTGGCAGGATGTTGGGATATATTGAATGATGTTCAAGTCAAGATGAAATGAAGCCCATCAAAGTTTGAACGGATCTGTGTACACAAGTATATTGGCACGGTGGCCATATTGTTCATATTAAACAAGAGGCCCATGGGCCACTGTGCTCACCAGAGCTCAGGGGGCACTGCCGACTGGCAGCAAAGTATTTTAATTAACCATGGAAGCCCTGCGCCCAAGGATGCTACAGATAAAATTCGGACCCGATCAGCCTAGTGGCTTCAGAGGTCTGATGTCGCTTGAATGTGCTGTTGCAGGACAACAGATGACAACTGACAATTTCCCATCTGTGGCAACCAATAGGCCTAAAAGAACATTTTTAAAGGAACATTTCTATGTAAGTTTGACAAAATATCTTGAAAGGCATAAATGTCATTTTTCAATTTTCCCCATTATAAGTCAATGGAAACTCTTAACTTGCCATAGCAAACAAACCAAAGAGCCAAATTGCATAAACCGGAGCTCAGATGGGCACTGCCCAATGGCAGATATGTATTTTAACATGGTATGATTTTAATCTACCAATTATAAAGTCTCCCAAACAAACCCCATTCCCAAATGAGCACTCATGTGGACTGTATCTGAAATATTAGGTGTTTTATATAGTAGAGAGGGTGGGGCATGAACCAAAGGAGCCCTGGTTGGTGTCACTGAATGTGTCTTATAAAAAGGAACAGAGACATATATGGTTTAGCGGGTGATATGTATGGCTCCTGAGATGTAAGGTCTTTTAAGCAGTGGAGGGATTCGGGCATGGTGGATTCCAGAAAAGCCCAAGATTGTTGCAACCTAATGCTGAACACTTTCTGAGATATGAGGCCTTTTATTGAAGTGGATGGGAGAGAAATGGCCCCTGCAGACCCTACAAGATGGGGTGACTGAATGTGGCTAATAACAATGAACAAGAATATATGTGATTATGTGGTGGGGATTGGAATAGTTTCTGAGATATCTGGCCTATTATGAAGTGGGATCTTATCATAAGGAACAAGAATTTATATGGTTAAGGGGTGGGGATCTGACCAGTTTCTGAGATATATGGCTTTTAATGAAGTAAAGGGATGGGGCATGGCCAGTGGCACCACAGGCGGGTGGGGGGGAACCCTATGTTGGTGTCACTGAATGTGTCTTTTCACAAGGAACAAGAATATATATGGTTTAGGGTGGAGATCTGAATAGTTTCTGAGATAAATGGCGTTTTATAAAGTGGAGGGGGGTGGGGCATGTCCACGGCACATCTGGGGGGGGGGGGGGGCAGATTGGTGCCACTTAATGCTTCTCATCATAAGGAACAAGAATCTATATGGTTTAGGGGTGGGGATTTGTAAGGTTTTTGAATATTGGGCCTTTATGAAGTTTTGTTTGTTTGTTTGTTTGATTTGAGGTTTAACATCCCCGTCAACACTGTAAAGGTCATTTTGGAGACATTGCTTCCAATTTTGTGGGACTTTTACCTGACATTGAGATGAAATGACATCTCAAGCCCTGCCGCCCAATGAAACCAATAGGGTTTATTAGCATGGACACACACTGCGGTTCCTGGACAGGCTTAGATCCTCTAAGCGGTTTACCAGTACTAGTGTGCGGGCTGGATTCAGCTCTGCGTGGAAGCATCATGCAGCCCATATATTTCTTCAAGCCCGGGGCGGGGGCCAACCTTTTACGAAGTGGAGGGGTTGGGCATGTCCCCGGCATATCCCAGGTGTCCCCCAGGTTGATGTCACTGAATGCAACTTATCATAAGCAACAAAAATATATTTCGTTTAGGGGTTGGGATCTGTTAGGTTTCTGGAATATTGGGCCTGTTGTGAAATGCAGGGGATGGGCATGTCCCAGGCACATCCCAGGGGACCCCCAGGTTGGTGTCACTGAGTGCGTCTTATCATAAGAGACAATAATATATATGGTTTACGGGTGGGGATCTGAATGGTTACTGAGATAAATGGCATTTTATGAAGTGGAGGAGGTGGGGCATGTCCCCGGCACATCCGGGGGGATCCCCAGGTTTGTGTCACTTTTTGCACCTTATCATAAGGAACATGAATAAAAATGGTTTAGGGGTGGGGATCTGTAAGGTTTCTGAGATTTAAGGCATTTTATGAAGTACTGGGGGCGGGGCATGGCCCCGGCACAACCTACTGGATCCCCAGGTTGACACAAAAGCAAACGGCTGAGAGAAGTTTACTAAAGAAACATTTCTATGAAAGTTTTTTTCAAAATATCTGCAAAGGCTTTGTAGTTAATGCCATTTTTCAATTTTCCCCATTATAAGTCTTTGGAAAATCAATCAAACTAAAGAGCCGAATTTCATAAAAAAAACACCAAATCTGTAAAGGCAAATATGACGAATATTTTCATAAACTCTCAGCCTCATAGAGCATACACAGTTTCTGAGGAAATGATTTTTTAATTATTTTTTTTTTCTATTTTTTTTTTTTTTTTTTTTTTTCATTTTGGTTTCCATGGCAACCAATACAAATGAGCAGTAGGCCTAAAATCATATGGCAGATAGTAGATTGTATTTTTTCAGTCAAAGCAATCAGAAATGGAGCAATTTCTGACTGAACTATTCACCAGCTATGTCGAAAAAATAGCCCATTTAAGACGGTACCTATGCGGACCATGTTTGCATACAATCCCTTGCAAACATGCTACAAGTGAAGCTACACATCACTCATGCTGAGGAGCCCGATCTTCTGATAGCACCTTCTGAGCCTGGTCATTATGGTCTTCTTTGCCTGGGATACCTACCTGACCTTCACCACTATGTTAGCCTAGCTCAACGGTGAGTAAATGGAATGTTAGCGCTAAATAGAGGAGTTAATACAAACTAGTATTTCTATACTAGCCGGAACCCCCAGGTTGCATGATGCTTGCAGAGCCTGGTTAAATGGTTAATATGGTAGTGCATCAGTCAAACCACTCACCTTACTTTGTGTTACTAATGCCAGCTAGCACTAAGCAGAGGGTGATTAATAACCAAAGGGTGCATATATAGAAAGCAAGCAGTGCTATAAAAGACAGAGTTTGTAAACAGTGTGTGTTACTAAAGCAAGCAATGCAAAATAAGTAGTGTTAAAGCATTTATAAGCTAAAGGCTACATGCATGCAGGAACAATCTATATCAGTTGCTTTTACAGCTTATTATTCAACATTTCAGCTATAAGGAGGAGGACTTTGTAGATGTACGACTGTCCAGCAAGACCAGGTCAACAGTCCACAAGATGTTCATAGCAAAGGTATGGTGAAATATTTTACCTGTATTAATAGAATATAAAAAAATGCATTCTAAAATACCTTTCAATTAAAAACGTATTTTCCCTTACTACTATATTTTCACTTTCACACATCAGCTTCAATTATTAATAATCAAATTATAGTCTATACCAGCCTACTTGTTGATGCATTTTAATAAGACACTATTTCTTTATCAAACTCTATTGATACTTTTTATTGTATAGGTGTTGAAGTTTGACAGTGAAGTCACACTACGGTTTATGAAAGAAGTTTCACCCACTGTCTATACCTGGCCGAGCCAAAATGATGTCTGCACCAACGCACATTCCGATATAATACAGAGGCTTTCACCGCCGAGTGTACTCCCTGTGCGAGGAATCAAGCTCAAATTTATACCTCATGAGATTCCAAAAGGATTGATTTAACAAAACTTGCTTGAAGGTGTCAGTATCAAGATTTATTGATGTGTAACAAAATGTATATATTATATTGGCCTTTGCTTCATATAACCCTACATGGGTCCCTGATTAATAAATCTTGATAATGAGGCCTTCAAAAGAGCAATTATGATTAGTTAAGAGGCCTTCAAAAGAGCAAAATTTTATGATTAGCTAAGTCAAAAGAATTCAGTGTACACTTCAGAGACTATGTTAATCATATTTTAAAACATTAAGATCAGGAGATCAAATGAAACCAGTATTTAAGCTAAATTTGTCACAAGTGTAACATTCAAGTGACATTCAGTTTTTACACTCCAGATTTGTATTAATATTTTGAACTCAAAATGAACTATTTTTAAATGATAAGACAACAGATTTACATTGACACAATAATGTATTTCAACACTAATAGAATGAAATCTGAAAACAATCTAGTCTATGTTGGATCATACTGTTTTATTATATTTGTTTCTTGTTCCAAAGTTACTTTAAAGTGGAAGAATTAATTTTACTATCCAGTCTAGTCATCTTATTTGCCAAAATATACACGAGTGTCATACTGTTTTGTCCAGGAAATTGAGCTTGAGACTTTAAAAGTTTGAAACTAACATTGTCACAAGTGTAACGCTTTAAGTTACTTTCGAATTAAGCCTCATGAATGTAGCTAAAGCTTTGATCTTAAAACAAATTGTTTATAAAATGATGGTATAAAGGATAAATGATGGTAAAACAAAATATTTCAATAGTTTCAAAATGATATATCTGAAAAAAAATACAATATGCAGAGGACAACAGTTTTATAGTATTGTTTGTTTACAAGTTTTGTTTACAAGTTCTGTTAAAAGTTCATTAAATACTTGTTCATATGTTCTCTAGTCTTTGTTTAATCCAAAAATTAATATGTATGTCACAGCTTTTTTCCTCAGATTAAAATTGTAGCCATTTAACTTCAGTGATGAAATGTGTCACAAGTGTAACATTTTGTACCTGTTAAATGCAGATTGTACCCAAGACTTTAAGTTTCAAATAAACTGTATCAAAATTGTCATAACATAGATAAATATTGGTAAGATAATATACTCAAACACTTTTTATGTGAAATACTGGAAAAAAAATATTTCTTCTGTACATAGGGATAGTCTGTTCTATAATTATTTATTTAAAAGTACCGTTGAAGTTGGAGACTTACTTTCTGAGACGTATCTTTGTTTCCTTTCATTACCAAAATATGTAAAATGTAACACGTATTTGATCAGAAATGAAAAATTTAGGCATTCTACAGCAGTGCTGAAACTGTTACAAGTGTAACATTTTTATAGAAAATATACATGTTTTTGAAAGCCACCTAAAATCATAAATATTTATCACAATCAAATGAAATTTTACATTTGTTTTTGAAATGCCTCTAATATTGCTAAGAATAAGATTTTTCTTAAATATCTTGCCTACTTTTCTTGTGAAAAATCTTAATTAGGTGTGTTTTGAAAAAATATGGCTCTAATATTGCAAAAAATCCCTAAAAAAATATTCAAGTGGAACTAAGTGAGAAAAAATTGGCCAGAATGGTGGATATGTGTACCCACTAAAAGTTACAGAAGAAAAAAATGACATTTTCTTTCAAATCTTGGTGAAGTATCAAGTCTAATGATTACTGAGGAATTGCAAAAATGTAATGAAAAATGGTGAAAATAATAATTAAAAAAAAAACTCATGGGTTTTGCCTTTTAAACACTACATTTGATGTTCAATGGTCCATAAAAAAGATAAAACCATCATGATATATCTGGTTTGAAATTTGACCCCCATTGTCACACTTTTGCTGCATTTTTTTTTAAGTTGCCCATATCTATAAGGCATTTTATCGTTGCCTATGATCTCCTTTTACGCAGAAGATCTCCAGACAGGAGATTTTCCTTATATAAGTCTTTATAATGCACTAGCCTAGTCATTTGTAACACCCCCCACACACACACCACCACCTACTGGGATAGGCAGGGTTACCCCAATGTTCCCCTGCAGTGCCGGGTTAATGTGGGGGTTTTGATATTATGCAAATATACCCCCAGTGGAATGAACTACATGTATTGTGACCTTCTACAGGTCCCCCCCCCCCCCCTGCACTGTGTACGTGTAGGGCTGTGAAAAGTGAAAAGTTATTGTTTCCCGCTATCCCTGTAGGTGGGATGGGGGCAGTGGTTACAAATGACTGTTGCATAAAACCAAAAGGCCTCAGGGCGAGGACAATTTTGGCCTCTGGGCTATAACTTGAACAATCTTGGTAGAGTTTCTCTAGATGAAGCTTTATACCAAATATCAAATACCTGGGCCTTGTGGTTTCAGAGAAGATTTTTAATTTAAATATTTTTCCCTATATAAGCCTATGATAAATCAAAGGGCCCGAGGGTGGGGGCATTTTTGGCCCTAGGGCAATCATTTTAACAATCTTGATAGAGGTCCACTAGATGAAGCTTCACACCAAATATGAAAGACCTGCACCTAGCAGTTTCAGAGACAAAGATTTTCCCTATATAAGCCTATGTAAAACCAAAGGCTCCCGGGGCGGGGGCATTTTTGGTCCCAGGGCTATAATTTGAACAATCTTGGTAGAGGTTCACTAGATGAAGCTTCATACCAAATATCGAAGACCTGGGTTTAAGTTTTAAGTTTTCAGTAAAAAAAATATATATTTAGCTCTTGTGGCTGGAACCATTTGAACAACTTTGAAACCAGCCTACCTATGAATCATTCCTGTGAGGTTTGGTCAAAATCCGATCAGTGGTTTAGGAGGAGATGTCGTTTGAAGCAAAAGTTTACGCATGTACGCAGACAAAAAGTGATCCCAAAAGCTCACCTTGTCACCATTGGTGGTAGTTGCTGTCAATTCCTGGTGTTCATTCCACATATGGAGGATACATGTTTGGAAAAGCACATCACTTCCAGAGAACATATCAAAGCAAATAAAAATAAAAATGTGTTCCTTTAAGAGCAATGAAAACATTATCATTGCATTATCATTGCAGCTGCACCACAAAAAACTGTCTGGGGTTTATCGACTAGAAAAATCAAATTTGTTTGCATTTGCTGAAGTCCTCAGTTCCATTTATAAAGGATAACTAGACCCCCATCCCCCCACCCCAACATCCATCTGAAACCAACTGCACAGGAGTACTTGTAAACTGCATAGAGGGTTCAATAAGCCTGCCCAGGCAAAGTGGTGCTAGTCAGACCATCCATGCATATAAACCCTATTGGTTTAATTGGGCAGCAGGGTTTGAGGTGTCATCTCATCTCAATGTCGGGTAAAATTCCCACCAAAACTGGAAGCAACGTCTCCAAAATGACCTAAATAGTGTTTGCGAGGATGTTAAACCTTAAATCAAACAAACAAAGGATAATTAGATGGTCTGTGCAGACAGCAATTAGAAAATTTATGTATACCCCTGTAAACCCCAGTTTTACTAAGGTTGACACCAATAATCGATTAATCGATCAATAGATTCCCCTAAACTGATTACCATATTTAGTAGTAATTGATTGTTCGATAAGTATAATTTACAACCCAATTTGTATCTAAAATGGCTGGATAAGTGGCAAACAGTGCAGATCCTGAAGAGACAATGCATTCTGGGTCTACACTGTTTGATCAGGCCTGTCTGTCCTAATTCACGCAGTAATGTATAGGAACTGGCTGCTGACAACCGGTTGTAACCAGCTTGTGAGGCTGCTGACAACCAGTTGTCACCAGCCTGTGAGGCTGCTGACAACCAGCTGATATAAAACTTGTTTACAATGATAAGGTTTTATTTGATATGATTTGAAAATAGACATTTAAGTTATATTTGCTATCCTATCACAAACTGGGGCTGATACTAGCTGATTTAGAACAGGTTCAAACCCTGAGATGTGGAAAAAATACTTCATGTTCTGAAGGATATGGTCTTCAGTTTGCAACAGTTTACTGTGGTTTTTGTTTCTCTGACAATTATTTCTGAATGGTCTCTTGTGTCAAACAAAGTTTTGGATGGAAAACAGGGATGAGAACAGTCCAAAAATCTCAATCCTGAAAATCTGCTATCTGAATCCTGAAGTGACCCTAATCTTATCTTGAAATCAAGAATAAATGGGTTTACTCTTCCGATAACAATGGAGATTAGTTGTTTCATGCTAAGTTGTAGCTAACCATTTAATTAAGACATGTGAAAACTTCAAATGAACAATAATAAATGACAATTTATATGCATCATGTCAATGCTCTCAATCCTGAAATCAGGATTAATCCTGACCTTTCTCACCCCTGTGGAAAAGTACATACATATTTGCCAGTAACCATAAAAACCAACAGTTAATCAAACTATACCAGTATGTGTAGCTATCAGTTTGTTTCGAAGTTCGAATCTGCAAAATATCTAACAAATGAAAGCACTGGTGGCCAGTGGTGGATTGTTTATATCTGAGTGTAGGCTGAAAAAATGGTTCTGAACTTTGACTTAAGACTGTTTCATTATATTATCTGCAATACTGATTAATGGGCTCAGTCAAATATTTGACCACCCTGTTACTCGAAAAGAAATCTCAGGACCCAGGGGAATGCCCCCTTAGAAACCATTCAGACCCCCATTACAAACCATATATGATATTGTTTCTTTAATATATGCTCTATAATCAATAGGTCTCTCATCGCTGTGGTTCGAGCCTAGGTACAGGTCATATGTCAGATGCCAAGTTCTGCAACAGAAGGTCAGGTGGTTTTTCTCCAGGTACACCTGTTTTCGCCCACCTCTGATTAACGATCAGCTCTATATGAGTGAAATTATCTTGAAAGGGCCACAAAATCAAAATCAAAAGAAAAAATCAATTCTGTCTTATGATAAGACACAGTCACTGACACCTAAAGGGCTTCCTCAGGTGGTATGCCCCACCCACTCCAGCTTCAAAGGCATGGAAAAACTAGCCGAAAATTTTGTCAAAAAGGGTCCACAGTAACTATTAGATGACTTAATTTGATATTTGGGGATATGATAAAATATGGATATAAGATTTTGCAAGAGGGCTTCAAAGGGTCCCCTTGCCTTGGTCCCCAGGGACATGCACCCCATTCCACATCCTCTTCCTTGAAAGGCTTAATGCATGTATCTCAGAAACCGTTCAGATCCCTGCCCCTAAACCATGTATATTCTTAAGATAAGACACATTCAGTAATACTGACTGTGGGTCACCAGGGGTATGCCCCACATCTCCAGTTCAAATAAGGCCACCAGAGTGAAACTGTAGATTTTCTTTTGCTCCAGCATTTCACTTATTTCATGCTAGTGAGTCCTAATCATTGATCTATTTCTGTAACAGTTTTGTTTATTTAAATAAAGGTTTTTAAGTCCTCATCAACACTATTTAGGTCATTAAATTGGAGAAGTTTGTTCATTTTTTTTTGTAAGACTTTTACCCCACATTGAGATGAAATGACATCTCAAGCCCAGCCGCCCAGTGAAACCAATGTAGGATTGATATGAAATATGTTCTATAAAAGGGTTATCCTTTGGAAGCAAGGAATACACAACAGAACTGGAACTGAAGGCTATAATGCATGGTCGGTCTGACATATATCACTTTGCCTGGTGACAGTTTTGTTTGATTTGAGGTTTAACATCCCCGTCAACACTGTAAAGGTCATTTTGGAGACGTTGCTTCCAATTTTGTGGGACTTTTACCCGACATTGAGAAGAAATGACATCTCAAGCCCTGTCGCCCAATGAAACCAATAGGGTTTATTAGCATGGACGGTCCGCCTCACACCGCGATTCCTGGACAAGCTTGATCCTCTAAGCGGTTTACCAGTACTAGTGTGCGGGCCGGATTCAGCTCTGCCTGGAAGCATCATGCAGCCCATATACTTCTTCAAGCCCCTATACTGGCTATAGGCAGGGGCCGTGCCTGGTGACGGGCTTAGACCTTCTAAGCAGTTTTCCAGTACTGTCGGTTTCAACTCTTTGTGGCAGCCCAGCCCCGATGTGCAGGGGCCAGATTATTTCTGTACTATTTTGATTTCTATGTTCTCAGATGTTGCACTTATGAGTGTGGGCTTACACCTCCTAAACTGTTCAGATCCCCACCCAAATACTTAAGATACCCATCACAACAGTTGTCATCTGTTTAACATCTGCTGGTAGCTTTAAAAGTCATTTATGTTAACATCTTTGTGAACCCAGATCTGTATGTGCAGCCTGGTCAGAGTTCACACTCTTTGCCTGTTTACAAAGATATTTTCTAAAATGTTTGCAAGAAGATGCAGCAGACAATATGAACAGATGAAATCTTGGATGCATGTTTTTGTGGTATCTAAAGGGCTAAAGCATTTATGTTCATTGATGCTGTTCCTTATGATGAGACACATGACAATGGCATCACCCTGGTATCCCCTTTGGTCACCTAGGGGTATGCCCCTCCCTCTTCAGCACAAATAAGGCTTACTAGCTTTGAAACCCTTCAGATCCCCAGTCCTAAACCATCTCTGTTATTGTTTCTTATAATGAGAAAATGCATTTATTTATTATGTTGACTGGAAGTGCCTGTTTATAGAAATGGAGTCCACATTGGAACTCATTTGAGCACTGGGGGTTGTCTGGGAGACTATTATTGGTAGATCAGTTTTACACATACATGTATTTATACATGTTCCTTGTTAACACCAAATCTGAGATTTTAACGTCACTACAGCTGGTGTCTGGGAATGTGTGGCGGCTGTAAAAAGTCTCCCTGCCCTACATCATAGTGTAGTTTATATTTTTTTGTCCTTTGGGAGCATTGATTCTGTTGTGGAATTTTGAAACTATATGAGGGTCACTAATGAGGCCTAATTGGCCGAAACTAGCTAGTCTGGCCCAGAAAACATGTGCACTTCATATTTTCCAGTTCTGTGGTGTATTCCTTGCTTCCAAAGGGTATTATAGAACATATTATTTGGTTCGAAGATATAAGAGCATACAGTGCAAAATTTGAGTCTGTGTACTGGTGTGACCTTATAAACTAGCAGCAGGTCAAGGTCAGCACAATCTATTCAAGTATTTTGGTACATTGTAGTGATAGATTATACCAAGTATGACCATACATGTAATTCATACATTCATTCTGGAGGCAAAGTGTTTCTAAGTTTTGGGCAGCCTGTGACCTTGAAAATAAAGTCAAGGTCAAAAGACCTAAGTAACTGTTTTTCCAGGTCTTAATCATTAAGTTAATGATGCACATACTGATGCAAGTGGATGCACATAACTGGTTGATGCAAATGTGGTAAGAATCCACTAAATTGGTTCTAGAGATACACTGCATCAATTACCCAAAGCCAGCAAAAACACAATAAAAACATCATGCCCTTCCCTATATTGGGGCACATACCTCCTGGTCTCGTTCAATAAAGTTTTCCATATATTGTATTTCTTTTCAACCCTTACACAATGGAAGTTTTAACTAAAGCAGAGCAACTATCTGCACCGGAAACAATGCCCCCCCCCCTACCATTTCCCTATTAATGGGCCTCCGTGGATTAATACATGTACATGTAGGTAAGAGCGCTGACTCTTAATCATTAGGCCTCTCATTGCTGTATTTCGGGGCCACAAGTTCTGCCACGGGAAGTCAGGTCAGAGGTGTTTTTCTCTGGGTACTCCGGTTTTCACGCACCTGATTAACGATTGGCTTGAAATAAGTGAAATAATCTTGAAAGGGCCATAAAACTAAAAAAAATAGGAAAAAGAAAAAACACTATTATTAATGATTCATTTGGCAAGGTATCGGTACATGCATCCCTTTAATGCATGATACATTATATTTACTTTTTTGACTCTCATACAATAGAAGTTTCAGCTAAACCAAGGGTGGGCAGTAAATAGATAAAAACTTGTGACTTAGGAATTTTGTATAGCATTTTCTGCATTCAAGGGCACATATCTCATAGTCTCATATTTATCAGCTTTGACAGAAGATCTTCCAATATTTAGCAGTCTCCAATCACAGACAAAACCGTCAGCCAAAAGGGGGACATTTTACAATTCTGTTCTTGACAGCTGGTTTTCACACAGATAGGAAGTGCAAATATTTAACAAAATTTACAAATTGCAAATAAAGTGATATATTCTAGCATCATTGGCAGCATGCAAACGATCCTAATATCTTATCAATATGTTTCTGCAGCTTAACAATTTTATGCATCAACCTTAAATTAATATTAAAAGGTCATAAATCCCCAGTTAGATTCTTCCAGGTTGTGGCTGATATGGAATTACCCCACCCACCCAGACCTTTTTAACTAAATTAAAAATATCTAATGATCATTTCTGGACTTCCCTTTTTACTCACATCTATGTGGTTAAATTATGATCACATAAAGCAGATACTGCTGCTGAGTTATATTTGTTCTAACAACATCAGTATGCAACATACAAATTCAATGTCAATATATAGCAATACTAAATAATAAACCACAAAGACTCCAAGAAACACACCCAAAAAGGTTTATAGGAAAGATAAAGTCATTCAGGATATCATATCAATTAAGAACAAAAGAAAATCAAAGTACTGAAAGTACTGAGGAAAGTTGATTTATGAGGAATAATTATTATATATAACAATGTTAGTCATAGATAAAGCAGTTATCTAGATATTTTGTTGAAAAAAATATAGAGACTAACTTCCCATATCACAGGTCCTGGTGTATGAATGACATTTGACGTGTCACCATGCAGTAACAATTCTGATTCTGGTTCTGATTTGACAAGGTCCAAGTGGGTTAAAAAATTCGACAAAGAAAAAATGATTCATCGATTGTTTTGAGTTTAACGACAGGTCAACCCTAGTGGATCATTTTGGGGAAAAGAGATAGAAGAGACAGTAGAGGAGATGATATGTTTGTTTGATTTGAGATTTTACATCCCCGTCCACACTGTAAAGGTCATTTTGGAGACGTTGCTTCCAATTTGTGGGACTTTTACCTGACATTGAGATGAAATGACATCTCAAGCCCTGCCGCCCAATGAAACCAATAGGGTTCATAAGCATGGACGGGCTGACTCGCCCCGCTTTGCCTGGGCAGGCTTAGATCCTCTAAGCAGTTTACCAGTACTCGTGTGCGGGTCGGTTTCAGCTCTGCGTGGAAGCATCATGCAGCCCATATATTTCTTCAATTTTAAGCCCCGATGGGCAGGGCCGTTGTAGAGAAGACGAAAGTGAGGGACAGAGGAGAAAGAGGAAAATGAATAGAAGTGTAGAAACAGAAGAAATATCAACACTCCCTCACTCTACCATTACCTGCTGCAAGGACAGCAGGTGTTGTTCAACTGTAAGTCAATATAAGACGGACTCCCCAGTGACACAAGATACACATCGCCATTGCCTCACTCAACTACCCCCGCGAAGAAAATACGGAAGAAAGAAAGAAAAATGTGCCTGCCAATTTTTTCATGGTCCAACCATAAATTTCTGAATTAGCTCAGTACATGTCTGCTAATAATCTTACAGAGAAGTTCTCCTAGCGGGCACATGATGTCTTAGCAACGTCGCATCAACGCCGCATTGATATGACGATGCACATACGTTGTGCAGACGCTTGGAGCTATGTTCCTTCGGGCGTCGGGACATAAAAAGGAGAATAGCTTGACAAAAAAGATCATTTTTAATCCATTTGATTTAACATTATAACTGGTCAGACGCCACGTTTACCCAAGGTGAATTAAAATACGTTTATTCCCACCTGTACGGGGTCCTAAAAACATTGACCCATAAATGTCAATTGTTTCAATACTGTGACATTTGGAAACAGTTAAGATAGATTAGATGCCACAAGATTAGATGCCACAGAATGTTGCTTCTGAACGGTGTCTTCATATTTGCTAAAGTACGGAACACGTGTTTTGTAATATTAGAGCTCTCGAAAGCAGGCGAATTGTAGGTCAGTAAAGGGTTGTGATAAGCTATCTCTTTTAACCCTGTAGACCGGTGCAGACGCCGAGGTAGAAATACACTGTATCTATGCAAACCTTGAAGATTCTGATAAGACAGCATGTAGCTAGAACGTCTCGCCAGAATCTACATGTAAACTGTTTGCCATCCTGTCAGTGAACTAATCAGAAATCCTTTTCTATAAGAATATATTTAAAGCGAGAAGAGTCCTGTTTAGAAACTCAGGGATGAAAGAGTAAAACATAGAGGTAGTTCGATCACGATCAGTGGTTAACCATGGTTAACCAGTGGTTAACCAAAGTGTGAGCGAACTCAGTCTGGTAGCGGTCTGCTAGCATGGCGGAAGTGTTGTGACGTCACTCTGGTCGAACCAGACTAAAGCGTGGGTTACTCTGGTAGATACGTCACACTATACGTAACAAAGATGTCGGCGAAAGGTGCGAACACTAATGTCCGGGAATTGACTGCTTCTATTCAAAAAATAGGGGGTCTGTGTACCAGTCAACAAAACATCTACCAGACGTCGTTCGATCACACCGGTGAAAAAACATGGAAATCATGGGAAGAACGTGCACAATTTGACTTCCGCTACCATGGTCTGGTAGATGGTCGAACTCCCTCATAAATATCACCGAAAAGCGCGTAGGAAAATAGTTCCAGAGTACTGTTTTCTTTTCAGAATTCGTCTTTCTGTGCCAATTTATATTCAATCCGTATAAAGTCTCGAAAACTGAAATATTTTGAAAGACGTTCCATGCGGAGCCGGCCTGCAAAATTAACTTTCAAGAGTTCATTTGGACTATTTTATGCAGCGAACGAACAGCGGAAGTGGGGCAATGTGGTCCAGTACCGGAAGTAGAAATGTAATGACAAAGAAACTTGATTTAAAAAATCAAGTTTCAAAAACTATTAAATTCAGGTTTATACAGCTGGTTGTCAGCAGCCTCACAGGCTAGTGACAGCCGGTTGTCAGCAGCCTCACAGGCTGGTGACAACCAGTTGTCTGTAACCTCACAGGCTGGTGACAACCGGTTGTCAGTAGCCGTCGCCTAATGTATAACACATGATAAGAAAGATGTTATGGCAAGAGGTAAAAATATGACCAAATCTTCAATATGTTCAGTGATTACTAATTGATTATCGATCACAATGACAGCACTGATGATCATTTGATTGCTATGAAAGCCTACTGGATGTTATCATGCGTTTACAGAATTATACAGGCATGTTTTCGTGATGTTCGTTGATCACAAAACTCATATAGGCTGTTATGATAGAATGAGAATTTTATAACCAACAAGAGCCGTCACTATAAGTGAGCAATGCACCCATGGGAGCCAATTTGAGGGGAAAACAAGGGACATAACTCTAAAATGCTTCATCCGAGCAGAATGAATTTTCTGTTAGGCACATCTACATATCATCGCAAATGCATATGCAAAAATTTGGGGGGGGGGGGGGGGATTGGGGATCACAAACTCCCATCTCATGATAGTGTTTTCAATGAGTTCTACATAGTTGTACATGTATATAAATCATATGAGTAACAAACACAATGACTTCGCTTCTAACTTGAACCCCCAGGTGTGTGTGTGTCGCTTTCAACAATTTTTCAGTCATATCACGATGGTGTCTGGTTGTGACAGGGAGCTCAATGCTCACTTTTATAGTGCTGCCTCACTGAAGTTTCATATCCCAGACACATTACATGATACCACACCCACTCACATTATCCTGACACTGGGTTGACCAGTCCTAGCTCTACCCCGTAAATCTGAGTACCAAGCGAGGAGCAGCTAGTACCATTTTTAACGACTTTGGTACGTCGGGGCCCGCAATCGAACCTTTGACCTCCCGTTCCCCGGCGCGGTCACTTTACCAAATGAGCTTTCAGGGCCGGTTTGAACCCCCAGGTCCTTCTGTAATAAGGTTGTCTGGCTAATGGCTTATATGGGCATATATACAGATACCACTCAGTCCCTACAGCTACAGTATGTTACAATAAGCATTTTAAGAGGGCATTTAAAAGCCAGAAGGTGCATAAACAGACACTCCTATGGTAGGTACTGATGGTGTATAGGTGATGAGTTTGATCCTTGGCAGGGCTATTAATTTCAATATCCGAACATGTTTCACAGGCATCAGTTCAGGAATGAATGCCACTTTTACTGGAAACCCCCTGTGCACGACCCATATCAAAGATCTCTACAGTAATATATTACATGATCACTCTATAGGCATCATCCACATTGCTGCAAATCTGGAGTGTATGTAATGAACAGCTGCAGATACCACATAACTGGAGTGATATACAATCCCCAGGGTATCCTGTCAGGTTCTGGTGGCATTCTGGGGTTGGGTCAGTTCTATCAGAATCAGAATTGTTGCTGGTGACATGTCAAATGATACAATTCATTAAGAAGGACATGTTGACAACCACCTAAAGTATTGTTGAAAGTTTTAATCTGCATAACAGAGGTAGTGCTGTTAGCAGAGGTGCATTCTGGCTCAAGCATAATATGAGTGCATGAGTGATGAGTGACAGACCTGTTATATGACTATGCAAATAAGCACTGCTACCCAATCCCACATTGGATAACTCAGAGCTTGTCATATGGTAATTTTAGCAACAGTGCATGTGCCCAACAAACCATAACTTATATATTAGTCCCCAACAGTCCACGAATTTGGTAAATGTATAGCTAAAGAGTGAAAAAGTTTTGTTTCATTGATTTGAGGTTCTACATCCCCTTCAACACCCTATACCTGTAGGTCATTTTGGATTTTGTGGGACTTTTACCTGACATTGAGATGAAACGACAGCTCCTCTCGCCCAATCAGCCAATGAAACCAACAGAGTTTCAATGCAAAGTTGTAAGTACACTGCAGATTCATGGCAATATACCTGTGAGAACACGGGGACAAATGATTTTACACCTGTTGGAACTCCAAGGAAACATTGGGATACCCCTTGGATTGGTGTGTACATAATACAGCTGCAATTGTAATTTTAACGGTTACCTGCACAACCCTGCTGTCTAGTTGTTTAGGCTGGTCGCGTTTCCAAGCAAGACCCATGCTATATCCAACTGTAAGCCATTGCAACAGCACAAGGTACACACTGTGTGTCCCCTGAGTGCATCTTATTTAACATATGCGGAATTCAATCTTATATCTTATAATGCTGCGGAATTGTGTGATTACCCTTCTTCCACACGTTCGGTGCGTATCCACGCCGGTAGTCACAAATGTTTATCTTTTTCATCATCGCCCCATCAACGCGAGGTTGTGCGGGACAAAAAAATAATGGAAGGTGTACTCCATGTTCTGGGATGTTCATTTAAGAATATTTACATTTCCAGTGTTTGTTTGTTTGTTTGATTTGAGGTTTAATGTCCCCGTCAACACTGTAAAGGTCATTTTGGAGACGTTGCTTCCAATTTTGTGGGACTTTTACCCGACATTGAGATGAAATGACTTCTCAAGCCCTGTCGCCCAAACATTTCAAGTGTAAAGTCTAATGTAGACCTATAGGAAAAAAATTAAGTTCATACTTCCATGAACACATCGAATCACATGATTTTTAGTGACGTCATTTTAAACCATTGTTCTCTACAGGCGTTGATGATGTCAACTCTGCTCCGCTCTTTGTAGAAAAACAGCGTGTAAATGTTTTTTAGCTTTAAACGTTTGCCCTACAAGCATTTTTTCACTCAGTGATGAGGGGCAAATAATGTAAATATAAAAAATAAGCTTTATTTTTCTGCTTTTCATGACAGTATGAACAACAGTGGGTCGCTAGCAAAGTTTACATGAACCCCATGAACTCCTTTGGGGTTCATTTACTTTGCAGGACCCACTGCGTTCATACTTCCATGAACTGCAGGAAAATAAATTGCATTTCTTAATTTACCCCCCCCCCCAACACAGAGTTGCATGCAATGGTTAAAAAAATGCAGCAGTTGTATTGCATTTAGGTCATTTTTAGCCAGTCAGTGCTTTCTTTCTTTCTTCCAATACGTCTTAACCCCTCCGAGAGGGACATAAGAGGGGTTCCGGCAAACCAAGTGTTGAAGGGTGTAGGAGTTGATGAACTGGGTTTACAAATTTAAAAGCTAAAAACAGAAATTGGTCTTTTAACCCATATTGTATCGGAAACCCCAAAACAGGTAGTTGCCAAATAATACAGCCTGTCAGGCCTAGGTCAGATGCCGCAGAACACAGTGTCTCATCAGGACCCCCATCCATCGGGGCTTGACGTAGATGGGCTGTATGATGCTTCCACGCAGAGCTGAAACCAACCCGAACACAAGTGCTGGTAAACCACTTAGAGGATCTAAGCCTGCCCAGGCAAAGTGGTGAGAGTCCATGCTTAAAAACTCTATTGGTTTCATTGGGCTGCAGATATCATAACCATCTCAATGTCGGGTAAAAGTCCCACAAAATTGGAAGCAGTGTCTCCAAAATGACCTTTACAGTGTTGATGGGGACTTTAAACCTCAAATCAAACAAACAAAAAAATTGTCCGGGCCTACATTGTTTGCAAAACATTCAGGCAGTTCCAAATAGATTTTGAAGAAAACACCTGATACCCCTAAACTTTGAAATAGACTCGTGCTATATATAAGGAGGAAGATTCCATTCGGTACAAAATGTGTTGACTTGGCGGTTAAACTCCATTGCAAACAAAAGGGGCTTGAAGAAATATATGGGCTGCATGATGCTTCCCTGCAGAGCTGAATCCAGCCCACACACTAGTACTTGTAAACCTCTTAGAGGATCTAAGCCTGTCCAGGAACTGAGGCGTGAGGCGGACCGTCCATGCTAATAAACTCTATTGGTTTCATTGGGCGACAGGGCTTGAGATGTCATTTCATCCCAATGTTGGGTAAAAGTCCCACAAAATTGGAAGCAACGTCTCCAAAATGATTTTTACAGTGTTGACGGGTACGTTAAACCTCAAATCAAACAAAATTTACCTGCACGATAGTCCTCTTAATGGGGTTGCTGCAGTATAAATAGATAGATAGACATTAACTTAAGATGAAATGACATCTCAAGCCCTACCAATCATTTTTCCTGGGAGTGGTCTCCAGTTCCCTATGGCAGAATTCAAGTTTCCTCGGTTTCAGTTCTGGTGAATGAATGTTATTTGACGTGTCACCAGTAACAATTCTGTCTATCTATCTACTGATACTGCGTCGGTCACATTTGACCGTTACCGCAGGTGTATATTACATACACTTCAGGTTTTGCAGGATGAAAGCCTACACAGTAATCTCCGCCCCCGCCCATAGGGGCTTGAAGAAATATATGGGCTGCATGATGCTTCCACGCAGAGCTGACTCCGGCCCGCACACTAGTACAGGTAAACCGCTTAGAGGATCTAAGCCTGTCCAGGAACCATGGTGCGAGGCGGACCGTCTATGCTAATAAACCCTATTGGTTTCATTGGACGACAGGGCTTGAGATGTCATTTCATCTCAATGTTGGGTAAAAGTCCCACGAAATTGGAAGCAACGTCTCCAAAATGACCTTTACAGTGTTGACGGGGACGTTAAACCTCAAATCAAACAAATACACAGTAATCATGTAATTACGATAGGGATCTTTAACCTGCACAGGGGATGGTTCTCCCTGCACAGGGGGCCTCCAGTTAATGTCCCCATCCGAAGGACGGTGCACTTTATGACATTTATCCCTGCTATCTATCTTCTGATACTGCATTGGTCACCTTTGACCATTACCGCAGGTGTATATTACATACACTCCAGGTTGAATACACTTGTTGTTGTTGTTGTATATCTATAAGGCATTTTGTCGCTGCCTATAAACTCATGGTACTTAAGTAAGTCACTTGTGCATTTCCCTATGTGAAAAACACATGATGCTCATATTACAATGACCTTCAAAATCTTTTAGTGCTCCTGATGTATTCCATCAGTGCATCTGTCAGTTCCTTCCTTCCTTGCTTACTAATGTCTTCAATCATGCCTGTCAACACTTTCAAGTTAATGTCTGTTACCAATTTCACCTCCTCCCTGGCCAGAATCTCTTCCACATTATACTCTAAAGTATCCCTTTCTGATTTAAATCTCTGACAGTGGAAAAGAAAATGATCCACATTCTCTTTCATGTTGCATGTCTCGCACAAACTTGACTGATCTTTGTTAACTTTTGCCTGGTGATCATTTAAGATTGAATGTCCACACAGCAACTGATTTACTGCAGAGAAAGTCCTTCTGTCCCTATCTCCATGACAGATCCTTTTTCCCACTTCCCCAATTATTTCCTGCAATACGTTCACTTTGTCTGAGCACTTGTACCTTCTTTCCCATTTTTCCCTTCCCTGTGATTTACACTCCCGTACTGCTTCTTTCTTGTCCAGGGTCGGTTTTACCTCATTATTTTTAATCATCTCTGATGCTGCCGCCTTTGCTTGTTGATCTGCCAACTCATTCCCCTCAATATCTTTGTGTCCCGGCACCCAATGAACTTTGACAATATTCTCCCTACACCTTACCTTTGCTAAACTCTCCTTGATGCTGAGAACTGTTTCAATCTTGTTAGTTGGCATTTCAGTACTGAAAGCAGTCTTAATAGCTGGTTGACAATCGGTCAGAATATGAACTACTCTGCCTTTGAAGTCTAGATCAGCCAAGAATTCTAGCCCGATCTGCAAATGATGCCAATGGAGCGTGTTCAGTTACCGAAATTTTATCGCCTGTGCCGGGGATCGAACCCGGGACCTCTAGCATCAGAGGCAAGTGCACTAACCACTGAGCTATCACGCTCCCGATTCCGAGTTCCGCTTGATGGGAGCACCACGCTCCCTGATGGGCGGGGCGAAAAGACCAAGAATTATTGTTGTTGTTTGTCAAGGACAAGGGGTCGAGATGTCCCTACAATGAGCTTGAACTTCCCAAGTTGTTGCATGGGCCGCGTTCGCTGGGTCAATATATAGAAAAAAAATCACACCTCTGAGCCTGAAGATCACTTACGTGTAGATTGCCCGATTTAATCATCAGATTCATTGTTTTTCGAGTGCTTCCAGTACAAAACGACAGAAATAAATATGGCGGCTTAGAACATTACCAAAGTCATGACTCGACCTCGTGACGTCACTATAATTTATTCATAAATAATAACAACAAAAATAAATACAAAATGTACAAATTTATGCCAACACATAAATAAGAAAAATGTATTAATTGACTGATACGCCAATGTTGATTTTTTAGCTATTGCAACTAACCGAATCACCAATCAGCCTTGCGATACACTATTCAACCGGTGAGAGATACGGGTTACATAAGATTTTTGAGGCTCTGGTTCCCGACTTATTACATGGTTTGAATGGAATACATGGAAAGTAGAAGTAAAACAAAGATCAGGAATTGATACAATTAACTTACTCCACCCATAAAAGACACCAAAGGGAAAGAAATACAAACATTAAGCGACCAGACCATAATGGAAACCCAAACAAAGGAAGGCCATAAGGACAGTTACTTTCCCACAAAATGGCCATATGGTCATCCAAAACCAAAAGACACAAGTGATACACACAGTAAGTAACAAACAACAACATAAATAAATCGCCACAGAAGAGCCGCCTTGGAACGGTCAGTGGAAGATTTCCACTGGGGGCTTAAATCGATTTTACGTGGCCACAATCCTCGCCCTTACTTCCGTCGCGATTTAGACAAATAATTTGTTCAGTCCGCATGAAGGCCTCCTAACTCATCAGTGCAACATCTCCGTGAACACAAAAATCAAAGAACCACAGAGGTGAGACAACGGTGAGGACTCGACAGCAAGAAACCACTGAAATGCTGGAGCAAAAGAAAACCAACAGTTAGACTCCGATGAGCCCGACCAGAGACAGAGCATCAGGCACCAACCAACATTACCTTGAATTAGATCTCTCTAATTCTCAATAAGCCTTTACGTTGGAGCCGTCATAGAATCTGAGGCCTGAATCTGAGGATCTGAAACCTGAAAACCGGTTTTAGCCAGTTCTTGGGCGCAAGCAAACTTTCTTGCATAGATTGTGTCTTGTGATGATACGCGTTACCTAGATACGAGCTCGCTCGACGCCCGCCTTCGGCGGACGTCGACGGCTGCCTTCGGCAGCCGCCGCTATGCTCGTTATTAACTGATACAATTAAAATTACATGAATATTGATTTTTTGACCTCACTTGACCTCAGTTAATACTGGTTGACCTGGTGTTAATACGGATGACCTCCGATCAATACAGGATAGTCAATTAATAATAAAGTGTATTAAATGTGGGCCCGTCAAGCGATTTTGGTACTTATCGCCTATGCGAGCAGCGAAGGTTCAGGCGAGCCTGCGCATCCGCGCAGTCTCGCCAGAACCTTCGCTGCTCGCTCATACAAGCAGTGAAACAAGAGGAACTTTCAGACAGAAAGTCATATCCCTGGCCCCTCTGAATGGCTGGGCTTGCACAGTTAAAATTTGTCATGACGGAATGCTCGAAGACACAAATTCGCTCATGGATCCCTTGTATTCCGTTTCGAAGTACAATACAATTCCGCTTTTAAGACCAGCTAATTCAGTTGATTTCTGTTTTTGAAGCATATTTAAAAGTTTCAGTTGATTTCTGTTTTTAAAGCATATTTAAAAGGTTTCAGTTGGTATTTTTCTACACCCAGTGTCCTCAAATTAGAGACCACCTTTGGGACTTAAAGACCACCACAAAGATTGTTCAAATTATAACCCCGGGACCCCGCTAATATGCCCACTTGTTTTAGATAGACTTATAAAGGGTAAACCTCTAAAAAAATTTTTGTCTGAAACCAAAAGGCCATAACCTTCGATAATTGGTACACATCTTGTAGACCTCTAGCAATGGGATCAAAAATGGCCCCGCCCACATGTACTTTTATAGGTAGAAATTTTAAAATAACTTTGATAATTGGTACACATCCTCTACCAAGATTGTTCAAATATTGGGGCAAAATATGACTTTTATAGGTAAAACTTTTAAAATTATTCTTGTCTGAAATTTGCTTTATATAACTGAAGTTCTGTGACTGGGTATAAATTTGACGGATCAAACCATCGAAATCGGTATTGTCAATATTAATTAAATCATCCAAATGTCTAAAAAGCGAGCTAAAGGCTTCAGGTATTTCAGATTGTTTTTCAATGGAAAGACATCATGAAGTCTTTTCCACAACAAAACAGTCAAAGTGGGTGTGCCATTCGTACCCATCGGAATACCCACTATCTGTCCGAACAACTTAGTACCAAATCTGATGTAAATGTTGTCAAGTAGAAAGGTGAAAGCTTCACACACTTTCTGACATGACCATAAAGTATAATTTTAACGCTCTTCAGAAGAGAAAAAAAAAACAGTTCTTACTTTACATGCAAGATAGAGGGAATCTTCCCTATGAAATGTCCATTCAATTAAATCATTAAGTTTTTCTTTTATAAGATTATTAGGAAGTATAGTGTAAGTGTGTGTGTGTGGGGGGGGGGGGGGGGGCAGACTTGAAGCACGAACACGTCTGGATTTCAATTTATTTAAAACTTCATTAGAATTTTTATAGACCAAAACAGATTAATCCCTTATCTTTCAAAAACTGTGTCGCAATATTTCATCACTTGTTTTTGATGGCACTCAAACATGAAGCTAATAATTTGGAAAGTTCAGTGGCGGTACAAGAGCTATTTGCAATAAATCGTGCTTTGTATGGTCTTTTATGAAGATTAAGTTACCAACATAACGTAGGCAGCTTGTCTTGGCCTTCTGTAACACATACAGCAAACTTAATGTTTGCCACATATGTTTCAACATGAGCAAATACATGTATCTGTTTTGGCTCTTCTATTGTATGTCGGCTGATCAGGCCTTTTGCTCCAGCGTTTCAGTGGTTTCTTGCTGTCGAGGCGTCACTGTTACTTTGTCTCTGTGGTTGTTTGATTTTTTTGTGTTTTCGGAGATGTTGCACTGATGAGTTAGGAAGCCTTCACGCGGACTGAACAAAGTATTTGTCTAAATCGCGACGGAGGTAAGGGAGAGTATTTGCTCAGGTACAGGTCCGAGGTCGGCTGCATTGGCCCGAGGCCGAAGGCCGAGGGCTAAAGCAGCTGACCGGCTAATGCAGCTGACCGAGGACCTGTAACTGGCATACATTATTTTAACGTAGTCTACACGGGAACTAAATCTATAAAATAAGCTTAAGCCTTTATTGCAGTTATTTCCCCGTTGACCGCTGACCGTCGGCCTTTAAGACTCCCAGTGAAATACTTTTCACTGACCGTCTTCTGTCGCGGTTAACTTATGCTATCATAGTAGTTTGTCTTTGAATGTGTGTATCGCTTATTTCTTGCACACCAGACAAGGCAATCCGTGAGTTTACCCTGGGATAGGAATTTATGTTCTGACCCTGGTGTTCCGACCCCAAATCGAATATAATCGCGTGTTTGATAAATGCACTGGTTGATTACAACCTCATACGCGGCGTCGTCATGCGTGACGTCACTAAACATTCCTGTTGTGTCATCACAAAACGGCGGACGTCGGTAACCGAAGTGACAGCGGCATTAAAAAAATCGCAATAGAATGCAAGAAAAAGAATCCAATATGGGTGTGAGGGGTGGATAGAAAAATCCGTCCCTCGGGATCACTGTCGGCATCACTCGGCAAGCCTCTTGATGCCGGACAGTGTCCCTCGGGACGGATTTTTCAATCCTTTTGTTTTGGATAGCCAGGAAAGTAACTCTCCTGCGGCTTTCCGCTGTTGATGTTGTTATAAGGTCTAGTTATTTCATGTTTATTATAAGAATCTTATATGGGTGTGAGGGGTAGATTGAAAAATCCGTCCCGAGGAACACTGTCCGGCATGACGAGGTTTGCCGAGTGATGCCGGACAGTGATCCCGAGGGACGTATGGGTGCGAGGGGTGGATTGAAAAATCCGTCCCGAGGGACACTGTCCGGCATCACGAGACTTGCCGGACAGTGATCCCGAGGGACGGATTGTTCTATCCACCCCTCACACCCATATTGGATTCTTTTTCTTGCATACCTTCCAGCGGCAATAAAAAAATCGCAATAGAATGCAAGAAAAAGAATCCAATATGGGTGTGAGGGGTGGATAGAAAAATCCGTCCCTCGGGATCACTGTCGGCATCACTCGGCAAGCCTCTTGATGCCGGACAGTGTCCCTCGGGACGGATTTTTCAATCCTTTTGTTTTGGATAGCCAGGAAAGTAACTCTCCTGCGGCTTACCGCTGTTGATGTTATTATAAGGTCTAGTTATTTCATGTTTATTATAAGAATCTTATATGGGTGTGAGGGGTAGATTGAAAAATCCGTCCCGAGGGACACTGTCCGGCATCACGAGGTTTGCTGAGTGATGCCGGACAGTGATCCCGAGGGACGTATGGGTGCGAGGGGTGGATTGAAAAATCCGTCCCGAGGGACACTGTCCGGCATCACGAGACTTGCCGGACAGTGATCCCGAGGGACGGATTTTTCTATCCACCCCTCACACCCATATTGGATTCTTTTTCTTGCATACCTTCCATTTTTAGCGCGGAATTTTAATGCTGTAGTCACTTCGGTTACCAACGTCCGCCATATTGTGTTGACACTGCAAGAATGTTTAGTGACGTGCTGTGACGTCAACCTAAACGACGGTCGTAATCAACCAGTACATTTATCAAACACGCGGTAATATTCAATTTTGGGTCGGAACACCAGGGTCAGAACATAAATTTCTATCCCAGGATAAAATCACGGATTTCCTTGTCTGGTGTGCAAGAAGTTTCTTTCCCTTTGGTGTCTCTTGTGGGAGGTGTGGGTTAATTGTGTCGATTCCTGATCATTGTCTTTACTTCTACTTAAACTCTTTGACGGCTCCAGCAGAAGGATGATGGTGCCTGATGCTTGTCTCTCTAACGTTGATTGATCGCTGAACTACTTTGATATGTATGCTATTCTAGATTTTACACTGATGAGTTAGAAAAAAAGTTCTGAAAAATGGAAACAAGGGCCACATCACAGAACTGAAAAACATGAGCGTACAAGATTTTAGAAACTCTTCCCGAGGACAGATCAAAGTTCTTAAATTTGTTAAACAGAAGTGAAGGCAATGATCAGGAGTCGTTACAATGTACAATTAACCCACATCTTCCATCAGAGACACCAAAGGGAAAGAAACACAAACATTAAATAACTTGACCGAGATGGAAACATCAATAACGGAAAGCCAAAATGACAGTTACAAACACAAAATGGCCAATTGGCTATCCAAAACAAAAATATATAAGCGATACATACACTCAAAGACAAACCATAACAAATATAAACCCCGACAGAAAAGTCTCACTGTACGGCAGAATTAAGTACGGCAGAATTAGGACGTGAATGTGAAACAATCACCATACACCACCATTCAAGACAACATACAGAAAGAATATAAGAATCTTATATGGGTGTGAGGGATGGATGGAAAAATCCGACCAAGGGACACTGTCCGGCATCACGAGGCTTGCCGAGTGATGCAGGACAGTGATCCCGAGGAATAGATTTTTTTATCCAGCACCTCTCAAACCCATATAGGTTTCGTTTTCTTGTATCCATTCCATTTCTTAGCGCGGATTTTTAATGCTGCAGTCACTTCGGTTACCGACATCCGCTATATGGTGATGGCACTACAGATTGTTTAGTGACATCACGTAACTTGCTGTGATGTCAACCTTAACGGCGACGCATATAAGGTCGTATTCAACCAGTGCATTTATCAAACACGCGAGAACATTCGATTTGGGGTTAGAACACAAGAGCTTGAACAGAATTTCTATCCCAAACTAAAACTATGGGTTCCCTTATCTGGTGTGTAAGAAACACAATTGCCTAGCAACTGTATCACGACGGGGCTTCTTTTGTTGTTTATTATTGCATTGTGAAAACATGCTTATTCAAATATATTGAAATATTTTCCAGCAAAAAAAAAAAAATGAAAATTTAATGATAAAAATCTGATATTTTTTGTATTTTTGCTTAAAAACATAGATTGTGGGTACTCGTTAGAACCGCCGCCCACAATCCATGTTTTTGAGCAGAAATAAGAGCAAAATATATATACCTGTAAACCCAAGTTTACTATATAAAAGTGGGATTTCAGGGGTGAAAATTATATATAGGCGTGTTTCCGTGATGTTCATTGTTTAAACACTCAGATATATTTTATACGTCCATGTTTTCTAGTATCGAAACTCCTGCTTAGCGCAAATGATAGTCAAGGCCTCGCCATCACGAAAACAAGCCTATATAATTTAACCCCCTTGGACCCGCCTTTTATATAATAAAACTGGGGTTTCCGCGGGCATACCTTATTTTTCTTATTTCTGCTCTAAAATATAGATTGTGGGTACTCGTTAGAACCGCCTCGACGAGGCGGTTCTAACGAGTGCCCACAATCTATATTTTGAGCAGAAATAAGAAAAAAATCACAATTTTTCGTCTTAAAATTTCTAATTTTTGGCCCAAAAAATTGGCAATGTATTTGTATAGGCATGTTTTCGTAACGGCGGTCGAGCAGTCAGTTCTCAAACTTTCCGAACCAAAAAGGTAGCTGTCATATTCATCTTCCACCATAACTAACAAGTTCCTTTTTCATAATACAGCAGAACTTCGATGGCTCGAACACCCAATGGCTCGTTTACCATGGATGTGTCGAACCCATTCTTGAGCCCCTTGCGAAATCCTCTACATAACAAATAGTGGGGGATAATTAAGGAGATTTTAGTATTTTATTTTGCAAATGTATGCTGTGTGTACTCATTAGAATCGCCTCGATGAGGCGATTCTAATGAGTACGCACAGTATACATTTTCATTATAGAACACCGAAAAGATGTCTAAAAGTATCTCGTTATGCTCCTGACAGTAACCCTCAGTGGCTAGAACTACCCCTGTTTCGAACTGATTTTCGAGGTCCCCAAGGTGTTCGAGCCATTGAAGTTCGACTGTATAACCGGCTATCAAAACTATTGTTTGATGTTGATGTCAGATGAAATAAAATATTTTGATTTAAAAAAAAAATGGAAACGTTTTGTAATAGAGCCTCTACACATGACAGTTTGAAAAATCTAATTATACTGGTAGGCACGAATTTGGCAAGCATCATTATAAATCCGATGAAATTTCATATATATGAAATAAAAATAAATGAAAAATGGAAGAAAAGCAAAGCAAAATAAAGCGAAGTAAAGTAAAAGACAAATGAAACAAGAAAGAATGAACCACTGCATGACAAGGCCCACATAATGACACTGTGCGACCAGCGAGCAGTTTGCTGCTCATAAGAAGACATCTTAGATTCCTCATACTTTCTGAGGGCACAATGAAGACGAGGAAACTATCGAACTCATTACGCAAACACGCCTATACAAATACAATGCCACCTTGATCGCCGAAAAAATGAAAATTTTATGATGAAAAATTGTGATATTTTTCTTATTTCTGCTCAAAATATAGATTGTGGGCACTCGTTAGAACCGCCTCATCGAGGCGGTTCTAACGAGTACCCACAATCTTTATTTTAGAGCAGAAATAAGAAAAATAAGATATACCCCCGAAACCCCAGTTTTACTATATTAAAGTGGGGTTCAAGGGGGTCAAAATTATATAGGCGTGTTTTAGTGATGTGGATCTTCACCTGGCGTACCGAGATTGTGTTGGTTTTGTCAAGCCGCAGCCCAAATATATCCACCCAAACTTTTCATTAGTAGTTTGTAAAAACCAAACTTTAGGGCCTATTGGGTCCACCGGTTTGACTGTAATCGAATGCACTCGCACCAATAAAAAAAGAGGCTGTTAGTGCCGCATCAATGGGGCAGTTCGAAAAAGCACCCAGAAACTATGCACTCCTTAGTGCCGAATCATTTAGACTGTTCGAAAGAGCACCCAGAATCTATGAACCTCTTAGTATCGTATCAATGAGGCAGTTCATAAGAGGGACTAGAATCTATGCACCCCTTAGTGCCGCATCATCTAGACAGTTCGAACGAGCACCTAAAGTCTATGCACTTATTAGTACCACATCAATGAGGCAGTTCAAATACGCACCACGAGTCTATGCACTCATTAGTACTGCATTAATGAAGCAGTTCAAACGAGCACCCCGAATCTGTGCACCCCTTGTGCCGCATCATTTATGCAGTTCGAATAAGCACCAGAAGTCTATGGACTAATTAGTACCACGTCACTGAGACAGTTCGAATGAGCAGCCAGAATCTATGTACCCGTTAGTGCTACATCACTGAGGCAGTTCGAATGAGCGGCCAGAATCTATGTACCCGTTATTGCCACATCACTGAGACAGTTCGAATGAGCAGCCAGAATCTATGTACCCGTTAGTGCCACATCACTGAGGCAGTTCGAATGAGCAGACAGAATCTATGTACCCGTTAGTGCCACATCGATGAGGCAGTTCGAATGAACAGCCAGAATCTATGTACCCGTTAGTGCCACATCGATGAGGCAGTTCGAATGGGCAGCCAGAATCTATGTACCCGTAAATGCCACATCAATGAGGCAGTTCGAATAAGCAGTCAGAATCTATGTACCCGTTAGTGCCAAATCAATGAGGCAGTTCGAATGAACAGCCAGAATCTATGTACCCGTTAGTGCCACATCAATGAGGCAGTTCGAATGAGCAGCCAGAATCTATGTATCCGTAAGTGCCACATCAATGAGGCAGTTCGAATGAGCAGCCAGAATCTATGTACCCGCAAGTGCCACATCAATGAGGCAGTTCGAATGAACAGCCAGAATCTATGTACCCCTTAGTGTCACATCAGTGAGGCAGTTCGAATGAACAGCCAGAATCTATGTGTCCGTCAATGCTGCATCAATGAGGCAGTTCGAATGAACAGCCAGAATCTATGTGTCCGTTAATGCTGCATCAATGAGGCAGTTCGAATGCGCACCAAGAGTCTATGCATTCATTAGTACCGTATCAGTGAGACAGTTCGAACGAGCATAAAAATGTATGGATTCGTTAGTACCGCAAAAAATGAAGCAGTTCGAACGAGCACCCAGAATCTATCTACCCCTTAATTCCGCATCACTGAGACAGTTCGAGAGCACCAAGAGACTATGCATCCATTAGTACAGCATCATTGAGGCAGTTCGAATGAGCACCAAGATTTTATGCCCTCGTTAGTACCGCATCAATCAGGCAGTTTGAACGAGCACCGAGAACCTACGCACCCGTTAGTGCCGCATCAATGAGGCGGCTCGAATGAGCACAGAGTCTATGCACTCATTACTACCGCATGGATAAGACAGTTCGGACGAGCATAAATATTGTACACTCATTTGTACCGCATTAATGAGGCAGTTCGAATGAGCAACAGTAATCCATGGACTCGTTAGTACCGAATCACTAAGACAGTTCGAACGAGCACCAATAATCCATGCACTTGTTGGTACCGCATCTTTGAGGTAGTTCGAGGGAGCATCAAGAGTCTATGAATTTAGGAGCGCATGAACGAGGCAGTTCGAACGAGAACAAGAATCCATGCCCTACTGTCTGAACTTCTTGGACGAATTATGCAGTTTTCAAATCTTTGCAGGATTTGCGTATTTCATACATAATAATTTATAAATAAACGCATAAAACGATATTCTTTCATACTGAAGAAAAACAAAATGTGTGTGAAGACTGTTTCTCAATATTTTCCAAATATGCTCAACTTTACATACCGCCAGATGGGGTTTTGCAATAATTTAGCAAATTTAACCAAAAAAAAGTCCAGACAGTGTGTCATGTTAAACGTTATTCAATGTCATGGCTCGCCCACGTTATATAACGTGACGTCAAGGAGTGCAAACTTTCTGACGTCCCCGCGCCACAGAGACGTCGGAAACAACATGGACGCTCGAATAAAAGTTTCTCAGCGCTTTAAATTCTGCATGAAAATTTGCAAATAAATAGTTTATTTTAGCTTTGGAAATTATTTTCGAGATTCTGACGCAACCGTAGTAGCAGTGTGAAATTATTCCAATGGACCATTCAAACCAGGAAAGCCCGAGAAGGTAATAATCTAGCTAAAATTACTGAAAATTTATTAAACTAAATATAGCAAAGATTATAACTTGCAGTTTGGAAGTATTCCCGGGTATTTTTTTTTTTTTTTTTTGGGGGGGGGGGGGGTTGGGTTTTACGGCCCTTTCAAGATTATTTCACTCATATAGAGCCGATCGTTAATCAGAGGTGGGCGAAAACCGGAGTACCCGGAGAAAAACCACCTGACCTTCCGTTGCAGAACTTGGCGTCTCACACGTGGCCCGAGCGAGGCTCGAACCCACGGCGGTGAGAGACCTAATGACTAAGAGTCAGCGCTCTTATCCACTAGGCCACGGAGGCCCGATTCCCGGGTATAAAAGTTTGCGTGTTGTTGTTTACACTTGCAAATTATGTACCTGAAATGTAGGCCCAGCCTATAAACCATATAACATTCTCGATTGTTTGATAAATGCACTGGTAGAATACAGCTTCATATGCGCCGTCGTTAAGGTTGACACCACAGCACGTTACGTGACGTCACTGAACATTCCTGTAGTGCCATCACAATATGGCGGACGTCGGTGCACCATTAAAAATCCGCGCTATGCAAGAAAAAGAATCCTATATGGGTGTGAGGGGTTGATAGAAAAATCCGTCCCTCGGTGTCACTGTCCGGCATCACTCGGCAAGCCTCGTGATGCCGGACAGTGACCCTCGTGACGAATTTTTCCATCCACCCCTAACACCCTTGTAAGCTTCTTATAATCTAATCTTATATGGGCGTGAGGGGTGGATTGAAAAATCCGTCCCGAGGAACACTCTTCGGCATCACGAGGCTTGCCGAGTGATGCCGGACAGTGATCCCGAGGGACGGATTTTTCTATCCACCCTTCACACCCATATTGGATTCTTTTTCTTGCATACCTTCCATTTCTATTGCGAATTTTTAATGCTGCTGTCACTTCGGTTACCGACGTCCGCCATTTTATGATGACACAATTAACAGGAATGTTTAGTGACGTCACGCATGACGACGCCGCGCATGAGGTTGTAATCAACCAGTGCATTTATCAAACACGCGATTATATTCGATTTGGGGTCGGAACACCAGGGTCAGAACATAAATTTCTATCCCAGGGTAAAATCATGGATTTCCTTGTCTGGTGTGCAAGAATTAATGGTCGTCACACATTCCCTTAACACATGCTGTAGTATTGATACATGTACGTGTAACTTTTTGTTTGTCTGGTTAACCTCACCACGCATATATCTTGGGTGGGTTGGGCGTCTTCTCGTGATTGTAGCAGGCTAGGCGGGAGAGGAAAATGTTACTATTTCTTCTGTTTCTGTGCCGACATTATCCTGTCCCTCTCTTTTATCTCTTCAATCTCTTTCATTGCGAAAACACGTCTATTCAAATATATTGGACAATTTTACTACCAAACAATGAAAATATTCAGATGAAAAATTCTAATATTTTTCATATTTCTGCTCGAAACATAGATGGTGGGAACTCTTAAGAACCGCCGCGACGAGGCGGTTCTAACAAGTACCCACAGTCTATAGTTTGGCGTAGAAATAAGAAAAATAACGTATACCCCTGTTAAACCCAGTTTTACCATATAAAAGTGGTGGTTTAGGGGGTCAGAATTATATAGGTGTGTTTTCGTGATGTCTCCCTTTCTCTGGGAGACGACACAAAATGACCCACAAGGGTTGATGTGCTGTTAAACAAAACCACCACTATATAACAATGATGCCGACCTCGGTTGCTCTCAAACGGGCAGACGCTGGTTGCTGATCAGGTATCATGTGTTCGATCCCCGCCGAGTTGGCAACATTTCTTGACAAAAGTATTGGCCTTTTACTCCCTTCAGCGCGGCCCCCGTCCATAGGGGCTTGAAGAATTATATGGGCTGCATGATGCTTCCACGCAGAGCTGAATCCGGCCCGCACACTAGTACTAGTAAACCGTTTAGAGGATCTAAGCCTGTCCAGGAACCGCGGTGCGAGGCGGACCGTCCATGCTAATAAACCCTATTGGTTTCATATGGCGACAGGGCTTGAGATGTCATTTCATCTTAATGTCGGGTAAAAGTCCCACAAAATTGGAAGCAACGTCTCCAAAATGACCTTTACAGTGTTGACGGGGACGTTAAACCTCAAATCAAACAAACAAACAAAACTCAATTCTGCTGATTCAAGAACTTCAGGCAGATGTCAGTTTCTGGTGAAAATATGTAAACCTGTCGGTTTGGTCAGCTGATTGTAACTGAGTGTGCTGACTAGCATATCCGTCAGAAAGACTCCATATTGTAACACACATTCGTGACTGTGAACAACTGACTTAAATTATACACAAAAAGAGGTAAGGCTTTTCTTCACTTTTATTGCTGGGCGGTTTTATATTTACTTTACAGGTTAATTACAAATGGGTGTATACTCCAGCAAAAAAAAAATAACAGCCGTTAATACATGATTGGACTTGCCTCATTTGCTAGAGGCGCCCGGTTCGATCCCCGGCGGCGGTGATAATTTCGGTGTCCGAACACGCTCCATTGGCATCATTTGCAGGAATGAATGTAATATTAAAGTGCCCCGTCCTTCGGATCGGGACGTAAACTGGAGCCCCCTCCCCCTGCGCAGGGAGAGCAATTCCCTGTGCCGGACTAGTGAGTAGACTTAAATCCTGCAAAACTGGAGTGTGTATAATATGCGCCGTCTGTGTCCCCTCCTGGGGTTAAGGCGAAATTGGAAGGAAGAAATGAGTGAGTGTTTGTGTTTTACGTCCCACCAACAGCTAAGGTCATACGGAGACAGGACCTCGGTTTAAAGACTCATCCGAAAGTCTGGAGAACCCCGGGATCGATCCTGCAATCCCTGGTTTACAAGGCGAGTAGCGTAACCACTATACACCACGGAGACTTCTAATTGGATTGGAAGGAAGAGAAAGAAAGACATAAACATATATTTTAGTTATTAGACATGATCTGTGTCAAGCGAAACATTATTTTCGGGAGTTTTGTTCGTTTGTTTGATTTGAGGTTTAACGTATAGGTCATTTTGGTGATATTGTTCCCAATTTTTAGGGACTTTACCCGACATTTAGATGAAATGACATCTCAAGCCCTGCCGCCCAAAGAAACATATAGGGTTTATATGCATAGACGGTCCGGTCAGGCTCGCACCACTTTTCTTGGGCAGGCTTGGAACCTCTAAGCAGTTTACCAGTATTCATGTGCGGTCATTTTCAGCTCTGCGTGGAGGAATCATGCAGCCCGATCTATTTCTTCGATGGGCGGGGGCGTTTCGGGAGTTTGCGACCGGGTAATATACAAACAGATCTTTTCCAGATTCGCAATGATCTTGAAATCGTGAGATACCGAATAACAAAGGCACAGATCAGTCTGCGCGGTTGCGCAGACTGATCTGTACCTTTGTTATTCGCATTTTCAGATATTCCGAAATATACACAATATCAACAATTATTAACGAAGAGGTCAGTGTTACATAATTACATTGTCACACTAAGGTTTGTGTGTTACAATGGCGATTGAAGTTTGGCCGTATGTGTGCGTGTTGGCGTGATTGTTTGCGTGTGTCATATCAACATTTTTCTGTTATAGCTTTTCCCAGAATCAAAGAACTTCCCCTCGCCAAGCCCTTCTTGAATCAGCGGACGGGAAGGGGATTTCATTATCAGTCTCTACGAAAGAATGTTGCCGTCACCGGCAGGTTTCGTACCCGCGTCCTCCTGGTCACCAGTCAGAGAAATTGAACATGAAATCTTTTCTACGGTCATTCGCTCCCTTCCGCTGATTCAAAAAGTGCAGTTGTCAGTTTCTGGCGAAAGAATGTGCACTGTACTGGCTAACCGCTTACGGACAAGCTTGCCCATAAAAAGTGTGGATATGTAAACTGACCGGCCAAAAAATGACCTAGATTGTGTTGACTGGGCCGTTCAACGAAAATACAAACAAACAAACACGATATCAACTGTGACAACATCAGTATTAAAGTTTTCCGGGGTCAGTGTTACATAATCGTGTCGTAGATTCACATTGTCACAATCTTCGTGTGTTACAATGGCGACTGAAGTTTGGCCGTCTATCTGCGTGCTCGCTTGCGTGTCTTATCTCCGGAATTCTGACGATTTCAACATTTTTCTGATCACATTCCCCAGAATCACAGAACTGCCCCTCTTCATGCCCTCGGGGTCGTGATCTCGAATTCGATCGGCAGATGACTGTAGTTGCCTCAAATAAACAAACCCTTCCCAAGCCCTATATATAAGTGTTTGTTTGTTTGATTTGAGGTTTAACGTCCCCGTCAACACTGTAAAGGTCATTTTGGAGACGTTGCTTCCAATTTTGTGGGACTTTTACCCGACATTGAGATGAAATTACATCTCAAGCCCTGTCGCCCAATGAAACCAATAGGGTTTATTAGCATGGACGGTCCGCCTCACACCGCGGTTCCTGGACAGGCTTAGATCCTCTAAGCGGTTTACCAGTACTAGTGTGCGGGCCGGATTCAGCTCTGCGTGGAAGCATCATGCAGCCCATATATTTCTTCAAGCCCCTATGGGCGGGGGCCTTCTATATATAAGTGTAAAATAAGTAATAAACTATTTCTGCGGACCTTACATGAGTGCTGATTTATTTATTTATTTATTTATTTATTTACAGTAAAATTCCGCTATTAAGACCACCTAAAATTAAGACTGATTCTGATTTAGTAGGCTGCAGTTATTTTTCTTTGTGTTTTCTGCATACAGTGTCCTCTGGTCAGAGACCACTTTTGTGACTGTTCAAAGTGGTCTTAAAGACCACTTTTGAACAGTCCCAAAGGTGGTCTTAATATAGGAATTTTACTATATTTATTTATTGTTGCAGATAATTGTGTTTCCCACAATGCACCGTGCCTGTCTGACACATGACGAGGTGGTTACCACGGTGAAAAACCTATATGGATGGAACGTGACGCACTTTACGAAGCTCAACAGCTATGATGACGTCAACTTACACGTCTACGCCAAGAGCATCTCCTGCAATCCAAACATGCCCAGCGTTTTATCAGATGGCTACGTTTTGAAAATACTCAACTCTCTCGACTCAAAGAAGGTCAAGTTTTTGGGTGAGTTTAATGAAGTGTGTGTGGAAATCCTAGACTGTGTGACCCTCGCCCCGAGGACGCCTGTCATCGTTGTCTGCAACAAGGAATAACACAGACCGGCCTGGCGTCGAGGTTATAAAACCTTTTTTCATGCTCAATTCAGCTGAGCATGAAAATTATAATGCCCATTAATATTAAAATACAAATGAAAGAGGCAAATTTCCTGCTCGAATCGGTACAATATCATTTATCCTGCTCATAAATTATAAAATGCGAAGCAATTGTTGGCATTTTAAACTTTATAAGCTGGACGAATTTCATGCTCAAGTAAGTTGAGCATGAAAAAGTTGAAAAACCCCGTGACCAGTTCAGTTACTCAATACAGAATTGAAGGCAATGATCACGAATCGATACTAATAACACACACCTCCCATCAGAGCTACCAAAGGGAAAGAAACACAAACATGAAATGACTAGACCCTAATGGAAACATCAGTAGCGGAAAGCCAAAAGGACAGTCACTCTCCCACAAAATGACCGGCCATCCAAAACAAAAAGACACAAGCGACACAAACACCCAAAGACGAACTATAACAAAAAGAGGGCCCAATGGCCCTATATCGCTCACCAGTGTACCAGAAAATCAATAGTGTAGGAGACCACTTGACATTGCTACATACTAAATATCAAAGCTCAGGCCAAGCGGTATCCATGCTTATAAACCCTATTGGGTTCATTGGATGACAGGGCTTGAGATGTAATTTCATCTCAATGTCGGGTAAAAGTCCCACAAAACTGGAAGAGACATCTCCAAAATGACCTATACAGAATTGACGGGGATGTAAAGCCTCAAATCAAACAAAATCTGTGCCTTATGGTTTTGGAGAAGAAGATTTTTTGAAGTTTTTTCCAGTATAAGTCTATAGGAGCTAATGAGCCCTGGGGCTTGGCCAATTTTGACCCAAAGGGCATGGTTGGCAGGATTTATGTAGGCGACCATTTTGTGTTGCTATATACTAAATATCTAAGGTCTGTACTTCATGGTTTCAAAGAAGATATTTGAAGCTTTTTTCCAGTATAAGTTTGTTGGAGTTAAGGGGCCACAGGATTTGGCCAATTTGGACCCCAGGGGCATGATTGGCAGGATTCATGTAGGCGACCACTCGACATTGCTACATGCTAAACACCTAAGCTCTTGGACTTATGGTTTCAGAGAAGAAGATTTTTTTCCTCATTTTAAGTTTTTTTTTGTTTTTTTTCATTAGAAGGGCCCTGTGGTTTCAGAGAAGAAGATTTTTGAAGTTTTTCCAATTGTAAGTCTATGGAAGCTAAAGAGCCCTGGGGGTGGCCAATTTGGATCCCAGGGGCATAACTGACAGGATTTATGTAGGTGGCCACCTGACGTTGCTGCATACTAAAAATCTAAGCTCTGGGCCTTATGGTTTAATAGAAGAATTTTTTTTAAGTTTTTTTTCATTATTAGTCTATTGGAGCTGATGAGCTCGGGCGTGGCCAATTTTGACCCCAGGGGCAGGGTTAGCAGGATTTATGTAGCTGGCTATTTTATGTTGCTAGATACTGAATATCTAAGTTCTGTGCTTCACAGTTTCTGAGAGGAAGATTTTTGAAGCTTTTTTCCATTATGAGTCTATGGGAGCTAAGGTGCCGGGGGCGTAGCCCATTTGGACCCCCAGGGCCATGATTATCAGGAAATATGTAGATGACCACTTGCCGCTGCTACATGCTAAATATCTAAGCTCTGGGCCCTGTGGTTTCATAGAAGAAGATTTTTGAAGCTTTTTTTTCCATTATGAGTCTATGGGAGCTAAGGGGGTCCCAGGGTCTGGCCCATTTGACCCCAGGGGCATGATTGGCAGGATTTATGTAGGTGACCACTTGTCATTGCCACATGCTAAATATCTAAGCTCTGGGCCCTGTGGTTTCAGAGAAGAAGATTTTTGAAGCTTGTTTCAAATATGGGTGTATGGGAGCTAAGGGGCCCCTGGGCGTGGCCCATTTGGACCCCAGGGGCATGATTGGCAGGATTTATGTAGGTGACCACTTGCCATTGCTACATAATATCTAAGCTCTGGGCCCTGTGGTTTCAGAGAAGAAGAGTTTTGAAGCTTTTTTCCCATTATGAGTCTATAGGAGCTAAGGGGCCCCGGGGCCCATTTGAAACCCAGGGGCATGATTGGCAGGAATTATGTAGGTGACAACTGGCCGTTGCTACATGCTAAATATCTAAGCTCTGGGCCCTGTGGTTTCAGAGAAGAAGTTTTTTGAAGCTTTTCTTCCATTATGAGTCTATGGGAGCTAAGGGGCCCCGGGGCGTGGCCCATTTGGAACCCAGGGACATGATTGGCAGGAATTATGTAGGTGACCACTTGCCGTTGCTACATGCTAAATACCTAAGCTCTGGGTCCTGTGGTTTCAGAGAAGAAGATTTTTGAAGCGTTTTTCCATTATGAGTGTATGGGAGCGAAGGGGCCCCGGGGCGTGGCCCATTTGGAACCCAGGGGCATGATTGGCAGGAATTATGTAGGTGACCACTTGCCGTTGCTACATGCTAAATATCTAAGCTCTGGGCCCTGTGGTTTCAGAGAAGAAGATTTTTGAAGCTTTTTTTTCCATTATGAGTCTATAGGAGTTAAGGGGCCCCGGGGTGTGGCCAATTTGGACCCCAGGGGCATGATTGGCAGGATTTATGTAGGTGACCACTTGACATTGTTACAAGCTAAATATCTAAGCTCTGGGCCCAGTAGTTTCAGAGAAGAAGATATTTTTTTTTTTTTTTTTTTTTCCAATTGTAGATCTGTGGGAGCTGTATGTTGCCATGGTAACCAGAATTCCAATCTGATCTGCCCAAAAACCTTATGCAGCATTTCCCCCTACCTGATGATGCTTCTCATGAAATTTGATCAAGATTTACTATGTGGTATTAGAGATATACTTATTTGAAAATGTTTCCGGACGCACGGACGCACGCACGACGGACGACGGACAAAAAGTGATCACAAAAGCTCACCTTGTCACTACGTGACAGGTGCTACAGTATATAATGACACTTTGTTCCGGCGAACGACTGCTCCCACGAGCGACATCATGTTGTGTGTTGCAAATATACCCTACTCCTCGACAGGTGAGCTAAAAATGAACCGCCCTGGTACTGTCAGTAAAATCGATTTTACGCGGCCGCAATCCTCGCCCCTACTTCCGTCGCGATGTAGACAAATAATTTGTTCAGTCTGCAAGGCTTCCTAACTCAGCAGTGCAACATCTCCGAGAATACAACAGGGATGAAACAATGGTGAGGACTCGACAGGAAGAAATAAATGAAATCCCAAAAGAATCCCAACAGTTAGACTCCGATGGGCCTGACCAGAGACAGAGCATCAGGTACCAACCAATATTACATACAGTAGAACGTCGATGGCTCGAACACCGATGGCTTGTTTACCATCGATGAGTCGAACCAGTTCTTGGGCCCCCTATGTAAATGCTCTATAGTACCCCTCTAAAGTGTTGGGGGTAATTTAGATTTTCATTTTTTATCTTGCAAATGTATGCTGTGTATACTCATTAGAATCGCCTCGATGAGGCAATCCTAATGGGTACACACGGCATACATTTGCATTATAGAACATCGAATACATGTTAAAGTACCTCGTTATACCGCCTGCCAGTAACCCTCAGTGGCTCGAAATACCCCAACTTTGGGACTGTTCAAAAGAGGTCTTAAAGACCACTTTTGGACAGTCCCAATTATGGTCTCTTATCAGGAGACAATAGGTGTAGAAAACACAAAGAACGAATCACTGAAACCTTCTCAAAAAGCGTTTAAAAGCCGATTTAGTCTTACTTTTAGGTGGTCTTAAGGGGAATGGGTACACCTTCAGGGGAGGTAACTCCTGCAAAAGTATTTTTGCCTCCCATGTCAATAGGGGTCAACTCTTAAAGGAAAGAATTTGCTCCAGAGGAGCAAATTCTTTCCTTTAAGAGTTGACCCCTTTTTCAGTGGGCCAGGGCTTATAGGAAAGCGAACAGGAAGTCCCGAAAGTTGTCTCCCTTTGAAAAATGGCGGAAAAATCTGCCAGGTGTTCCCATTCCCCTTAATAGCGAAACTTTACTGTATATACTTTACTGCATATATAAACTAGGTCACCATAAAATTAGGGTCCGATAGACCTTGTTGCAGAAACGATTTAAGTACAACATTGAATTTTGAAACGTCCACAAAATCTAGAAAAGGCCCTGCGCAGTCCATGACACCGACAACCCCGATTAAGAAATGTACATGTAGCAGTTAACAGTCCAGCACAAGTGCCCAAGCCTGCCACATGACTAGACACTCTGGCAAATCGAATTAATTGCTAAATATAAACGCCACGGGATGCCTGCTGGAGTGTTGAAATTTTATATATAGAAGTAGAGGTATTGCACTATAAAAGCAGCAAACGCTAAAATGCAGATAAGACTGTGCGGGTGCGCATGGTGATATGCACCTTTGTTGTTTGATGATGCCTTGACTCCTAGCTATTTTTAAAGTGACACATTTATTAATCAACAGATCAAAAATCCACCAGGAAACACCATGATTGCACCTGAACACAGGACCGATCTCTTCGAATTCGGATTTGAGAAAGATTTATCGTGTGAACAGGCTGTTCAACAGAATATTGAATTCAACAGTTTGAAACGGGTGGTCGTCCATATTGAAATACCGTATTTATCCTAAGTATTCGGACACCTGAACTCCTTACCGTAATGCTCTAAAACATGAACAATTACAGCTTAATACCCAATGTTAAGTCTTCAAATAGCTGAATGAGTGACAAACAGTATAGAACCAGATGAGACGCCGCGTTCTGCGGCGTCTCATCTGGGTCTACACTGTTTGCTCAGTCCTGTAAGGTAAATACGGTAGGCAGTGTTCAGTAGTGGCAGATTTGACTGAGAATGATTATGTGCTGACACGGCCTCAGACATTTATATTCAGAGGCTCATTCTCCTGCATGTACCCCTGATAAACAGATCTTGTAATAATGAGGCCAATACGATAACATACCAATTCGACATAGTGCATTTTTTCACATCTCAAAAAATGGCTATATACTTTTCCGATGAAAATCCGTAATATTTTTCTTATTTATACTGCTAACATATGTTATGGGTGTCCGTTTGAACCGCCTCATAGAGGCGGTTCTAACGAGTACCAACAAACTATATCTAGGAGCAGAAATAAGAAAAAATATGTATACCCCCTCCCCGTGAACCCAAGTATTCTCCAAATAAAGTGAGGTTTTGGGGGTGTTCATTTCACGGTCACGTGATGCATTTTCGAAAAAACGTCTAAAACGAGCAGCCTTCTCACCCGCGTTCCTGAAATAATGTTTGATTCGCACGTATTTATTGATTAAATTTGGAAAGCTTCTTTAACAGGGTTATCGGTATCTTAAACTACGCAAAGTCTTTTAAAAATTTTATAGACGTCATTCCGATTTAATTTCAAAATACAATGTTCGACTTAAATCTCTTCTGCAACAAGGTCTATCGAACCCGAATTTTATGGTGATTTAGAATATAAATTTAGAAAAATATATAATTGCAATGATTTCAGCACCCAATTTGGAAAAATCATTCTTCTATATAAAAAGATTGGGTGCAACATAAATGTTATACGACAGTCTGCATGCATGCTAGTTAGCCCAGTTACGGTTGACAACTTTGCCCCCTCTTTAATTTAGGCCTCAAATTCTATGACGGTTCCAGCGTAAAGGCTTACTGAGAATTAGATAGAATTTAATTTTACGTAATGTTGGTTGGTGCCTGATGCTCTGTCTCTGGTCGGGCCCATCGGAGTCTAACTGTTGGTTTTCTTTTGCTCCAACATTTCAGAGGTTTCTTGCTGTCCACTCCTCACCATTGTTTCATCTCTGTGGTTGTCTGATTTTTGTGTTCTCGGAGATGTTGCACAAGTTTGGAGGTCTTCATGCGGACTGAACAAATTATTTGTCTAAATCGCGACGGAAGTAAGGGGCGACAATTGCAGCTGCGTAAAATCGATTTAAGTCCCCCAGTGGAATTCGTTTCACTGACCGTTCCAAGGCGGTTCTTCTGTCGTGTTTTTTTTTTTTTTTTTTTGTTATGGTTTGTCTTGAGTGTGTGTATCGCTTATTTGTTTGGTTTTGGATAGCCAATTTGCCATTTTGGGGGAAAGTAACTGTCCTTTTGGCTTTCCGCTATTGATGTTTCCATTTGGGTCTAGTTATTTCGTGTGTATTTTTCTTTCGCTTTGGTGTCACTGCTGGGGGCTGTGGGTTAATCAGTTACAGTCAAACTTCGATCGCTCGAACCCCTTTGGGACCATGAAAATTTGTTCGAGACAACGGTAGTTCGAGCCACAGAGGGTTACTATCAGTGCCATACCAGGAAGCATAATAAAGATACTTGTGGGATATCTTTTCGGGGTTCTGTATTATAAATGTATGCTGTGTGTACTCATTAGAATCGCCTCATCGAGGCGATTCTAATGAGTACACACAGCATACATTTGCAAGATAAATGAAGAAAATCTTCCTAAATTACACCTATATCGTATTTGGAGGAATTCCCTGCGGACTCAAGAAAAGATTCGACTCATCGATCGTTAACGAGCCATCGGAGTTCGAGCCATTGAAGTTCTACTGTAATTGTATCGATTCATGACCATTGCCTTCACTTCTATTTTGTAGACAGATTTCATTTCTTTTATTTTTTTTTTTTTTTTTTTTTTTTTGTTTTGTTTTTTTGTTTTCCTTTCATCACTAAGATACGGAACCCGTTCCGTACTAAGAGCATTCACTTTAGAATTGCTGTTCATTTACAAAATCAAAGCCCTGAAGTGAATGAAGTTGTTCGGTACGACAGAAACATTTTTGTCTGTTATTTGCTTGTTTGGTTTGTTTGAATTGAGGTTTTACGTCCCCTTCAACACTATTTGGTCAATTTGGTATGCTGTTTACAGTTTTGTGGGGCTTTTATCCGACATACAGATGAAAAGACAACTCAGGCCTTACCGCCCAAACAAACCAAACCAATGGGGTTTATATGCAGGGACGGTCCGACTTTGCCTGGACAGGCTTAGGTTTACCTGTACTAATGTGCGGACGGTTTCAGCTCTGCGTGAGGCATCATGCAGCCCAGTCTGTTTCTCCAAGCACCGATAGGCGGGGCCCTGCTTGCTTGGTTTTTGTTTGTTTGATTTGAGGTTTAACGCCCCCGTCAACACTGTAAAAGTCATTTTGGAGACGTTGCTTCCAATTTTGTGGGACTTTTACCCGACATTGAGATGTAATGACATCTCAATCCCTGCCGCCCAATGAAACCAATAGGGTGTATAAGCATGAACGGTCCGACTCGCACCGCTTTGCCTGGGCAAGCTAAGATCCTCTAAGCGGTTTACCAGTACTCGTGTGCGGGTCGGTTTCAGCTCTGCGTGGAAGCATCATGCAGCCCATCTATTCCTTCAAGCCCCGATAGGCGGGGACAACCTGCTTGCTTGGTAAGATCTATTTTGGTCTGTCATCATTTTTTTCGTGTGGAACACCAACACCAAATAACAAGAGCAGTTTTATAAATAGTTCATACTGTAACCATATAAAACATAATGTATGGAATTGCCGGGAACACCGTGAGTGAAAATAACGTGTTGAACAATATGTTTCGGTTAATATACATGTAGGATTATCCAGGTTATTATAATTTTATTGTCTACGCCCATGGGCGTAGACATTATAGAGATTTAGTTTAACACGGAAGTACAGCCATTAGTTACCCACATTGCATATTGACCTTTCCATTCTTATGCAACACAACAAGTATAAGCTTTCACAAGAAGAAAAGAGCAGCCTATAGCAAGTGTAAGCTTTCACACAAAAAGAGGCCTGCGCGCAGAGCTCCGGCATAGAATTGCTACATGTATTACATTTGTACAAGCCTATATCTGCTGTCATATTGTACAGGCTAATACAAACCTATACATCTACAAACTCTCGACAACGACGGACCACTGCCTATCCTATAAGCTACTCAGCAGCCTTCGGCTCTGGTGAGCTAAAAAAACATACCTCGCCGTTAGTAAACTTTTAGGTTTAATCTTCAATTAGTCTTCTATAAAGTCTAACTTCAAGCATTCAATTTGAAAGATGTCACAAGCATACATGTGCCTTTTAATGATGAAAAACTACTTTTTGACATTATTACAGCATTTTTAGACATTATACTTCAGTCGACAGGATGGCAATTAGAATATTGCCAATGATAGTTAATTGTATAAAACACATTTTTGGGATATAACTCCAGACATTCGCATTTAATATGTGCTAAGCGTAGACCTAGCTTTTTGTAAAAGCTATACTTGTTGAGAAACAGAGGGAGGTTCTAATTTTTCTAATTTAGCATTTACTTTTAACAGAGGCCATGCATGCCGCAATATTTCGGTGTTACAACGCTGGGATTTCAACACCACGCCCTATTCGCAATACAAACGGCGATTATTTTTCCTTAGAAGCACTGCCGGCAGAGGAATTAGCCACAGTGGACAACGTTAACAAAGGTAAGAAATACGAGTTTCTACTCATGGTTAAAAATCGGTAAAATGGGACAGATCGGGGACTGGTTTCTCCGCCATTTTTCAAAGGGAGACACGTTTCGGGACTTCCTGTTCGCTTTTCTATAAACGCTGTCCCACAGAAAAGGGGGCAACTCTTATAGGAAAGAATTTGCACCTCAGCAGCAAATTCCTAACTTCAAGAGTTGACCCCTATTGACATGGAAGACAAAACTACTTTGGCAGGAGTTGCCTCCCCTGAAGGTGTATCCATTCCCCTTAATTAACTAAGGAACGGTTTTCTTTATTTCTTGTAAGAAACATATATTTTGAGGTACATGATAGAATTGCTTCATGTGGGATATTGTTTAAATCGTCTAATGGTGTGGGTACTTGTTAGAATCGCCTCATGGTGTGGGTACTTCAGTTTATTAGAAACGCTTCACGGAGGCGATTCTAACTAGTATACATATAACCACAACATATTTTTAAATGAAACAAGAGGGTCGAGATGGCCCTGTATCGTTCACCTGTGGATCAGAAAGTCAAAAGCGATGTTTATTAAAAAGGAAACTGTGAAGAATGGCAAGACATGTTTGTTAACCTGATTGGTATGTCATAGATCCAGGGTTGTCAATGTAGTTGTATATCAGTTGAACCAGTTCAGCCCCTAGGCGGGACCATTTTTTTTGCCCAAAGGCTATAAATTGAAAATCTTGGCAGAGGTCCACTAGATGAAGCTTGATACCAAATATAAAAGGTCTGGCCCCCCTGGTTTCAGAATTTTAAAGGTTTTCCCTATATAAAATTTAAAATATAAGGGCATCAGAGCTTGGCCATTCTTTGTATCCAAGGCTATAATTTGAACAGGTAGAAGGCCTTCAGATGACGCTTCATACAATATATCAATGACCTGGTTGTAGACAATACGATTTTTAAAGGTTTTCCCAATATAAGCCTGTGTAATACATCTGGGCCTTGGGCCGGGGCCATTTTCGGCCCTAAGGCTATAACAGGTAGAAGAAAGTTATTATATTCAAAGACTGTCTTTAAATTTAAAGACTGTAAATTTAAAGACTTTTTAGTCTGTTGCTTTAACAGTTTAAAGACTAACACTGAGTAACACAACGGAAAATCATGAAAATGATGTAACACGAAAAAATCGCATTCTCATACGCAGCCTCCGTCTTCATCTCATTAATAAAAGGTGCGTTGCTATAGACTGCATGTATTTTATTGTCTTTTAATATCGTTTAAATGATAGAAATAATTAAGAAATTAAACAACACAGTTCCTTCCCTTAGACCACAAATGCCGTGAAAGTTCGCAGTAAGGGAGGAAATATCTGTCAAAGGTCGAACATAAGTTGAGTTTCGCACTGACGTCATTTCGTTTTCGGACATTTTACTGTTGTAGTCCGTCTGAAACTTTCATCAATTTTAGTTGTCAGAAAAACTGTCTGTCGAAGCGAGTGGTCCGTATATTGACAAAATGATAAAATCGTTATACACATTCATTCCAGAGTTAATTTTACATATGAATCTTATTACAAAACTGTTTTTCTGAGAACTCTTCAATTATGGTGGAAGGAGTTTAGTTAAATAAAGACAACTATATAATTTGCATTTACACATTATTAAATATTCCACAGATAACGGCCAAATTACTATAAATAGAAAAGTGCGATTTTTCCGTTTTACACCATTTTCATGATTTTATGTGTGTCGGTCTTTAAATTTACAGACTAAAAAGTCTTTAAATTTACAGACAGTCTTTAAATTTATAGACACTCTTTAAATATAATAACTTTCTTCTACCTGTATAATTTTAATAATCTTGGTAGAGGTCCACTTGATGAAGCTTAATACAAAATATCAAAGACCAGGGCTTTCTGGTTTCAGGCAAGAAAACTTTTAAATGTTTTACCTATGTAAGCCTATGTAAAACATGTGGGCCCTGGGGCGGGGTCATTTTTGGACCCATGGCTATAATTTGAACAAGCTTGATAGAGGTCCGCTAGATGAAGCGTCATATCAAATATCACAGATCTGGGCCGTGCGGTTTCAGAGAAGAAGATTTTTTAAGTTTTCATTTAGGCTCTTGTAACCTGTGCAATGGGCCAGAACAATTTGAACAACTTTCTAAGGACATTTCCTGTGAAGTTTGGTCGAAATCCAATCAGTGGTTTAGAAAGAGATTTAGTTTGAAGAAGTTGTTTACGACGACAGACAAGAAGTGACCACAAAGGCTCATCTTGTCACTACGACTGCGTCTGATCAGGGTCTACACTGTTTGCTGAAAGTCATCATTTTTGCAATACATACCGCTATAATTGGAAATATACTACTCCAAACTTAATGCGTGGGAGTTTCCATCGTCATATATGGGTTTATAAGAAAAAAAAATTGACACAACGTGGAATATCAAGTGCCTCGAGTTTGATCACATTGTACTTGTTCATGTATATACATACTGATTCCATAATAATCGACGGTCACCTACGAGGCCTTACTAGCCCAAACAAGCTATACTGGCCCAGAAGAAACTGGTACACGCCTTTCTTTTCAGTTATACGGTGTATTCCTTGCTTCCAAAGAATAACTATTTTAAAGAACATATCTACAGAACCCGGGAAGGGACATGATTTTTTATTTTTATTGTGTTGTCCGTACAAGATAATATCTTGAGCGGACAAGATATTATCTTGTTCAGACAACATATTATCTTGTGCGGACAAGATATTATCTTGTGCGGACAAGATATGATCTTGTTCGCACAATATAATATCTTGTGCGTACAAGATATTATCTTGTTTGCACAACATATTATCTTGTTTGCACAACATAGATCTTGGCCAGTTGTGCGGACAAGATATTATCTTGTGCGGACAAGATAATATCTTGTGCGCACAAGATCTATGTTGTGCAGACAAGATATTATCTTGTGCGGACAAGATAATATCTTGTTAGCACAACGTAATATCTTGTGCGGACAAGATAATATCTTGTCTGCACAAGATAATATGTTGTCCGCACAAGATAATATCTTGTCCGCACAAGATATTATGTTGTCCGCACAAGATATTATCTTGTCCGCACAAGATATTATCTTGTGTGCACAACTTATAAAATAAAAAAAAAATCATGTCATTTCCCGGGTTCCGTACTACGCATCTTTTTTTTTTTTTTTTTTAAGAAAAGAATATCGTAATACATTTTTTCTTGGTTGATCTCAAACATGTATGGTATGGGTACTCATTAGGATCGCCTTATTTTAAGGAAAACACACAACATGTCTTAATTTTACCGAAACTACTCATATATCGCTAAACCAACCCCATTATGCTTCCTGACTATCCTCAGTGGCTCACACTACCATTATCTCGAATAAAATTTTGGTTTCAAACGTGTTCATCAAGACAACATGCAGATACAGGGAAATTCCGCTATTAAGACCACCTAAAACTAAGACTAATTCTGCTTTAAAAACCTTATTTTGAAGGCTTCATTTAATTTTTCTTTGTGATTTCTGCCCACAGTGTACTCTCATCATGGACCACCTTGGGGCTGTTCAAAAGTGGTCTTAAAGACCACTTTTGAACAGTCCCAAATGTGGTCTTAATTTAGGAATTTTGCTGTATATAATTCAGACCCCCTTGTTTGTTTGTTTGATTTGAGGTTTAACGTCCCCGTCAACACGGTAAAGGTCATTTTGGAGACGTTACTTCCAATTTTGTGGGACTTTTACCCGACATTGAGATGAAATGACATCTCAAACCCTGCCGCCCAATGAAACCAATAGGGTTTATTAGCACGGACGGTCTGCCTCGCACCGCGGTTCCTGGACAGGCTTAGATCCTCGAAGCGGTTTACCAGTACTAGTGTGTGGGCCGGATTCAGCTCTGCGTGGAAGCATAATGCAGCCCATATATTTCATCAAGCCCCTATGGCCGGGGGCCGGACAGACCCCCTTGTATACCATTTACATGTATATATAGTAAAACTGGGATTTACATGGGTAATGTTGTTAGTTTTGGTTTTACGACCCCTTCAAGGTTATTTCACTCATATTGAGCCGATCCGATCAAAGGTTAATCAGAAGAACCGGAGAACCCGGAGAAAAACCACCTGACCTTCCGCTTCAGAACTTGGCGTCTCACATGTAACCCCGAGTCTGGCGAACCGAGTCAGACTCGAACTTACAGGGGTAAACTTTATTTTTTCTTATTTCTGCTCTAACATATATGTTGTAGGGAACTCGTTAGAACCGTCTCATCTGAGGCGGTTTCAACGTAGACCCACAACCTATATTTTCAGCAGACTACACGAAAACACTTCTATATAATTTTGACCCCAATCGAACCACATTTTATATTGTAAAAAATGGGGTTTACAGGGGTAAACCTTATTTTTCTTATTTATGCGAAAGCAGAAGTAAGATAAATATCCCAATTTTTCGTTTTAAAATTTTCAATTTTTCGGCGATAAAGGTTACAATGTATTTGTATAGGCGTGTTTTCGTAATGAATAAGAAAAACATCAAAATTTTTCATCTGAAAAGAAACTATTTCGTTTCAGTAAGAGAGAAACACCAGTTTATAGTCCAACTGTTTGAATATTTACCAGGTGAGCTGTTGCAAGGAAAACCATGCACGGAGCAGCTGTGTTACAGCGTCGGTGAAACGGCTGCTAAACTAGATAAAGCAATGATGGTAGGTGTTTTTGTGTGTAATTAACAACCCGGTCAACGTTGTTTAGGTCATATCGAGCAGGTCAGTTTACTTGATCAAACGTTCCCAGGACAGGCTTATACATAATAGTTGGGGATTTGAGACCAGATTTCGAAAAATTTAATGCACCCAAAATTCTCACACTTTATTTGTGCCTTTATATCGAGATAGAAGCCTAACCTGTGACAAGTGATTATTGAGCAAATCTGGTGGGGAAAACGGGTTGAAAATTCTATCAGTTTACACCCATCCCCGTGCGAAGGGTATAGTTGGATTAAGTTTAGTTATGTGTAGCTTGCGCTTACAAATGAATGCTGATTTATTGCATCAGCCAAAATATTTGTCAATACTCGAAGACACCAAAATTCATAATATGACCTAACTATATCCGGTGTTACCATAAATTTTGACCATTGAAATTTGGCCCCACATATTTGGTAAATTTTACACTATTGTCGCGCTAAATGATTTTTAGTACTTTTTGAAACAATTTCTTTTTCGTGAGTATGCAGAACGGTTAATTTTGCACGTGCATGTGAAACTTGATGACGCTGTTTCAATCCGGCCATCAACAAGGGACTCCGATACCTATGGACCCTTTTACCGCTTTTTCCTGTGTGTCACAGATCGTGATAAAAATCTTTATTAAAACAAACATTAAATATATTATCTTACTTGCTGGTCATAGGTGTATCATAACAGGGACCAATAGATATATTTTTGAAAAGTTACTGATGGCCAATTCCTTCCGGTTTAATATTTAGTGAGTGGAATATACATCACCAAGCAAATTTGTCAGCGACTGAACTATCAAGTGATTCTCTAAACTGGCGACTTTAATCAATCAACATTTAATAAATGCATTGTATATTTCAAGAATCATTATCCAAAGTTTCCGGTTTGTGCTGAAGGCTCCCCAAGTAACATCGACATTATTATATTTAAAACACATGTTACTGGCCACTACAAGGTCTCTATTGAAATCTTACTGGGTACCTTATTTTCTGTTAAGTCGCACGACTAAAAATAAATAGTACCCGAGCTTTAATGTAACGTAAAGCTACCCTTTAAACATTCTTCTGTCTTCCTTTCTCCCAGCGTTGAGATATAACCCGTAAACGTGCATCTTAAGATGCCACCTGCACTTATTTTCTACCATTTCGTTGGGCAACCTTCCTTCGAAAGCCATGTTCCTCTATTCACCATTAGCTCTTAATTATTCTGTGTATCTTGTCACACACTGATTAATATGGTCCTCATCTCCTTTTGTACTACTTCCTTTTACTGACATTTGTCCCATATATTGATTATTTTGGGTTTAAAGGCACGTCAACCCTTGTTGGTCATTTTGTGTCCTCTCCCCAGAGAAAGGGACAAAAGCGATAGAAGAGGTAGTTGAGCAGATGAAAGTGAGGGACAAAGGAGAAAGGGGAAAAATGGAATCGCGGAAACAGAAGAAATAACAGTATCCCCCCTCTACCCTTACCTGCTGCAAAAACAGCAGGTCTTGTCCAACTGTAAGCCACAACCAGTTGGACGCCCTTTTGACGCAAGGAACACGTCACCTTTGCCTCACACAACCGCCCCAATTGTCCCATACAGATTGGACAAAAAGGCCTTCTATGACAAGCCATCAGAAGTTATCACGTTTGAAAAACAGAGTGTAGGCAATGATCAGGAATCTATAAAAAATATTTCGCACCTCAACAAAATGAAAACGTCACGACTGGAAAGCCAAACGGACATTTATCTCCCGCCATGGCCAAACGGCTATCCAAAATAAAAAAGGCATTAGCAAAACATACATCTTAAGGACTAACTATGAAAATAATAAACCACAGAAAAGGACCGCCTTGGAACGGGGTCAGTAAGAAGTTTTACGGGGGTGGGGCGGACACTTTAATTGATTTTAGGTGGCCACAATACTCGCCCTTGATTGTCTTGGTAAAAAAACGATCACTCTGCCTGGTGGAGTTCTAGTTCATCAGTGCAACACCTCCGAGAACAGAAAATCAAAAGAATAAAGAGATGAAACAACGATGGGGGCTCGACAGCATGAAATAGCTAGAATGCTGCAGCAAAAGAAACCAAACAGTTAGGCTCCAGTTACATGTAACCATACCAGCGACAGAGCATCAGACACCTCCCTTCAGGCGTTCTGGTGGAAATGCGTTCGTACATATGAAAGGAACTAGGCGGGCGGGTTAATTTACTTGAGGTTAGATATATTGAACAGTGAACAAGGACGATATTTGACATAATAAATGTTATGATTCCTACGTAAATCATGCTTCTTGTCTACACCTTTGACAAGAAGGGTAGGAACATCGGGTTCAACACAGACTGTCGACTGAACTTTTCTGCTTCTTCATGTAACTTGGTGACCTCAATTTGCGCATGTTTGCCAAAAGATCGACCAAAACCAGAGTCATTCAATCAACAAATAAGCTGGAGTATATCAAATCCGCAGCTGGAGAATTAGATGCTGATATTTAAATTTAGTAGAGTATCTTTTTCTGCAGCAAATAAATGGTAAAAACCAAAACAATAAACCTCTTAAACATTTAAGTAAAGGCGTTCCACCAAATACTTTATAATGTTTCTTTTTTGTTTGCAGTAAAATTTCGCAGACCTTCAGTCAAAAGGAGGCGGGATTGTTCAGAGGCGTAAACTCATTAAAACATGTCTGTCCTTCAATTATGTAATACTGTACAAAAATCTGCCAACCCTTTGAAAAACAAAACTGAAATAGGGCCGCGCTGTTATCTTCACTGAACATTGTCGTCTTTCAGGGGTATTGTTGTCATGGTAACTTCATACCAAACTACCACTGGTCATCAATTAATTGTTTATGAAGGCTGTAAAATGCAGCTATGCAACAAAAGATAACCAAACAAGCGCAATCAGTAAAGCAGAAAACTGTAGCTGGTGTATCATGCAACCGCCAATTAAATATGGTTTACGCTTGCCACCAAGCTTGCCATCAAGCATTAATAAATGCCCTGAACACAAAATTATAAACAAGCGGCCCATGGAAAGCTAAGCTCACCAGAGCTCAAGTGGGCACAAATCCCCCCACCACACCCCTCGGTGGCCATTTATTTTAACAGACCATAATGGTTTAGTGGAGGCCAATCCCTGGACCATAGCTGCCAAATTAATTTGAAATCAACTATTGTTTTTTTTTTGTTTGTTTGCTGTCAATGAACATTACGATGTGAGTGAGTGAGTGTTTTGAGTTTTACGTCCCACCATCAGCTAAGGTCATACGGAGACGGGACCTCGGTTTAAAGACTCATCCGAAAGTCTGGAGAAGCCCGGGATCGATCCTGCGGTCCCTGGTTTACAAGTCGAGTAGCCTAACCACTACACTACGAAGGTTTCTACGCATCCGTGTGGTCACATCCGTGTGATATAGTGCATTCTTTCATATCTCCAAGATGGTTACTTTTCTGATGAAACATTATAATATTTTTTCTTATTTACCCTTAAAACATAGTTTGTTGGTGCTCGTTAGAACCGCCTCATTGAGGCGGTCCTAACGAGTACCCACAACCTATGTCTTAGGAATATAATGAATACCCCCGTAAGCCCCAATTTACTCTAAATTTGGGTTTAGAGGGGTGACAATTACACGGACTTTTTAATCTGATGACAGTATTCTGGCTAAGAGTACGGGCTGATTTGAGACAAAGCTAAGCACACATCATAAAAGATCCCTTTTCTTTTGTCGTGGCATGAGTAATATTGTGATATGAATGCCAGTAAACTCTGAATTAGTTATATACGTTACCATCATAAACAAAAACTTGTGTGTTACAAGGATGTATTTTATACATTCACCTGTAGAACTAGCATGTTTTAGATGATTTTTGTTTTATTTTTCCTTAATTCTGGTCTAAATGTGGATTATGGGTGCTTGGGCACCCACATTCGATGTTTATGACTATTATGGAAAATAATAAGAATTCTGGATGGACATGGTCATATCACATTTACACGAAATATTATGCTGTTACCAGGGCTGACTCTATTTTTAATATATCATTGCTTTTCAGGGATTTTACCACCCTGGTTATGATGGTCACGCCCGACACTGGTGCTTGTCCAAGGTTGAGACTCTACTAGACAAGGTTGATGCGGTAGAAAATGAAGAGGACAGGAGTTTAATAACAGAGATTGTCAACAAATTCAAATCAAATGTGGTGGATAACTATCATAAGTTACAGAAAGGTAAATGAGCATTTAACAGTTTAAGGGGAATGGGAATACCTGGCAGATTTCCCCGCCATTTTTCAAAGGGAGACAACTTTCGAGACTTCCAGTTCGCTTTTTATAAGACCTGTCCCACTGAGAAAGGGGTCTACTCATAAAGGAAAGAATTTGCTCCGCAGGAGCAAATTCTTTCCTTTAAGAGTTGAACCCTATTGACATGGGAAACAAAAATACTTTTGCAGGAGTTGCCTTCCCTGAAGGTGTATCAATTCCCCTTAAGTATTTGATTGTTGTTGATGCTATTGTTCTTTTTTTTCTCGTGTCAATCGTTTTCCTTTAAGCTATTACGATCCATTGTATCTGTTCTAATAGTGTCTGGGCATTATGCTGTGTCATCAGATCTCTGTATGTCTGTCTTCTATGTCCGTCTGTCCGTCCGTTAATCCATCCATCCATCTCGTATGTCTCATTGTCCTTCAATCTGTCCGCAGTTCATTTCCGATCGATAACTTGAATATTTATCCACCGATTTTCTTTACGTCTTGCATACACATTTGTATAGGAGATATGTGATTTGCGATTGTTTATTGGGCAAATCTGTAATTTTAATAGAGTTATGGTCCTTGTCATTTCCAATAAATGCTTTGGGCCTGTAATAGAATATATAGAGGGACACTGAGAAATATATTGATCACTCAAGGTATAAGTAGCCAACGCCGTTTTAGTCAGTCCAGTTCTTGTGTTCTGCAAAATTTATGATAAACGCAATGATTTTGATTTTGAGATAGTAAAGTTTTCTTTCTTGAATGGAGATGTTCCTCGTGCGGCATCCTATGGCGTTCATATTTCGCAATTTATTCGATTTGCCAGAGTGTCTAGTCATATAACTGACTTCAGCACTCGTAATAAATTGTTAACTGCTAAACTTCTTAATCAGGATAATCGGTATCATAAACTACGCAAAGCCTATTCAAAATTGTATAGCCCAATCACGGTTGACAACTTTGCTTCTCTCTTTAATTGCACGCCGGTGGGTCAGGTCTCAGCGTAAAGGCTTGCTGAGAATCAGAGAGAATTAGATTTTATGTAATGTTGGTTGGTACCTGATGCTCTGTCTCTGGTCGGGCCCATCGGAGTCTAACTGTTGGTTTTCTTTTGCTCCAGAATTTCAGTGGTTTCTTGCTGTCGAGTCCTCACCGTTGTTTCACATCTGTGGTTGTTTGATTTCTGTGTTCTCGGAGATGTTGCACTAATGAGTTAAGAGGCCTTCATGCGGACTGAACAAATTATTTGTCTAAATCGCGTCGGAAGTAAGGGCGAGGATTGCAGCTGCGTAAAATCGATTTAAGCCTACCCCCAGTGGAATTCGTTTCTCTGACCGTTCCAAAGCGGTTCTTCTGTCGCAGTTTATTTTTGTTATGTTTTGTCTTTGAGTGTGTGTTTCGCTTTGGATAGCCAGTTGGCCATTTTGTGGGAAGATAACTGTCCATTTGGCTTTCCGCTATTGATGTTTCCATTAGGGTCTAGTTATTTCATGTTTGTGTTTCTTTCCCTTTGGTGTCACTGCTGGGAGCTGTGGGTTAATTGTATCTATTCCTGACCATTGCCATCATTTTTATTTTACAATATTTTATTGTGACCCAGGACCACCGTTGCTTTTGCGATTATTGAGTTATCTGCCTTGATATATGTGAATAAATGTTTTCCGACCATAGCTCCTATACTTCCTGTAAAAGATGGGTGAAACTTTACACATACATTGTACATGTATATAGAGTAATAGACAGATAAAGATAATATAACGTAGCTAAGGACTACTACTCTGACCATTCTACTCTCGAGTTACTCTTGAGTAAACTACGTACCCTTGGTGTGTCTGAAAAAATAGTTTTGGTCTGTATTTCTGTACCTTTACAGATACATGTATATAGACTGCTCAAGGTTGCATATAGAAGCCTCCGTGGTGTAGTGGTTGCGCTACTCGCCTTGTAAACCAGGGGTCGCAGGATCGATCCCGGGCTACTCCAGACTTTCGGATGAGTCTTAAAACCGAGGTTCCGTCTCCGTATGTCCTTAGCTGTTGGTGGGACATAAAACTCAAACACTCACTCACTCAAGGTTGCATATTGTCGCAAAGATCCGCTGCTCTGCATACTAAGTTATTTACCCTTGGTGTAAATGGTAAATATTTCCTGTCTTGTAGTTTCTGTACCAATTCGAATAATTTGGTTTGAATATCAGAAAATATAGAAATCTATATGTATACATGTAATTAATTGCTGCGGATTGTATCAAGGGTTCAGGATTCTGGCCGTGTCATTTTTAAGTTTATGTGCCCTAGAATTGGCTGCAAAATGGCATCCTATCGCTCCAAAACGTCACATACTTCATAAGAAGTTAATATTAAGCCTAACGTTCATCAAACAGTGTACAGTTTAGCCCCAGATCAGACTCCACAGAACGCTGCCCAGGGAATACACTATTTGGTTTAAAAGTTTGAAAAAAACACAACTACAAAACGTACATACACCCTTATAATTAAGAAATAGATCAGCTCTAACTGTGATTTGTTGAGTAATAAATCACAGTTTGGAGGTCAGTTGTTAAGTAGACAAATCACGAGCGCGTAGCGCGCGTGATTTGTCTACTTACAACTGACCGACAAACTGTGATTTGTTACTCAACAAATCACAGACAAGAGCTGATCTATTTCGATTCTAACACGCTGAAAATCGGCAATAATGTTGTTGTTTCCTTCAAAATCTCACAACCTTTCGCCATGGTTAGAAGAAATCCCGCTAAAATTATCGACTGAAACACATGCATTTATATCCTTTTCTTACGTTTTCGATGCGAGAAAATGACGTTACACCGTCTAACGTCAAGTAAATCGACTAGTGACGTCATAAATTTGCAGTTTTTTAATGACGTCACACGTCACGCTCTTCCAAGCTGTGATTTGTTGCAGAATAAAACACAGTTATTTTGCATTGCCTATATAGGCGCGCTGTGTTAGAATTCGAAAAGAATCCGTTCAAACCGAAAATGAAAGATACTTTTTGCCAAATACGGGATACATCACGAAAACACACCTATATAATTTGCCCCCCCCCCCCGCCCCCACCTTAAACCCCACTTTTATACAGTAAAAGTGGGTTTTACAGGGGTGTTTATTATTTTTCTTATTTGTGCACAAAACATAAATTGTGGGTACTCCGACTCGGCGAGGTGGTTCTAACGAGTGCCAAAAATCTATGTTTCACACTATTTGTATAGGCGTGTTTCCGTAATGAAGCACAAAGCAGCGCAACTAGGTTCAAGGTCACACCCTCAAATTTATCCTACTTTCTGTTATTATTCAGGTATTAGGGTCAAGGTCACACCCTCAAATTTCACCTACTTTCTGTTATCATTCAGGTATTATACATGGCGATCTGAACGACCAAAATATACTAGTCAAACCAGCAGTCAAACGATGTCAACTTCCAGTCCCCGAAAACAGCGTAGACGCTAACCAGACGAAGCCAAAGAACGACGTTTACTGTGTGCATGGCGTACTTGATTTTGGTGACAGTGTATATCGATACCACATATTTGAGATTGCCGTTGCTATAATGTATATGATGGTCCAGAATGAAGATCTAGATTTTATCGATGTAGGGGGCATAACTCTTGCTGGATATCTTAGTGAACTGGAGTTACCCACCTTTGATTTAAGTATTCTGAAGGAATGTGTCTGTGGGCGGTTTGCGCAGTCGTTGGTTTACGGGGCGTATGAATACAAAATGGCCCCCAGTAATACGTATTTCCTGCAAACACAATCTAAGGGATGGCCGCTACTCCGAGATCTGTGGAAAATGCCAAAGAAACAGCTTTATGAAAAGTGGCAGATTTCATTGGATAACTTTAAAATAAATGGGAAGTTGTTGGCATAAACTTAAAGTAAATCGCATACTTCATGTATATTCCCATCTGGTTAATGAGTCCGTGAAATGAACATCCCTGAAAACCCCACTTTATAGAAAGAAAAGTGGGGTTTATGGGGGTATTCATAATATTCCTTATTTTACGCAAACGCATACATTGTGGGTACTCGTTAGAACCACCTCACTGAGGCGGTTCAAACGAGCACCCACAATTTATTTCTGGACTAGACTAAAAAATTTTCATCTTAAAAATGCTAGTTCAAGAGGAAAAGAGCGCGCCATTTTAGCACGCAGGCATGCTTTCGTAATGATTATAACCCTGTAAACTTCATTTCGTAGTAAGCGAGGTTGTTCTTATAGCCCAGTGACGAAGCCAGAACACACCTGTTAAACACAAACCCGGGGCAAAAATGGAAAGTTAGCCTATCATTCTCCCCAATAAAAGCCTCTCATAAGGAAAACAATTTGCTCCCTTTCCTTTAAGGAAAACCCCAACGGTTTGAAAGGCATTCGTCATAGTAGATTGTAATCAGTACACCAATACGCCAAACTTGACTGAGCTCGACTAACGCTGCCTTCTAAAGCAGGTACATGCATGTTAATAAAGGGGAGACAAAAAGCCCAAACTATTTTTTACCTGAACTGAACTGAACTTTATTATCTCAAAACTCCCATTTTTGAAAAAGAGGTCTGTTCTAAAAGGAAAAAGAAATGCTTCTCATGTGTAGATGTTTTTTTTGTTGTTTTTTTTTTTTTTTTTTTTTCATAAAATATGTTCTCAGAAAGAGTTATCCTTTGGAAACAAAGAATACACGACAGAACTAGTGTACAGTCTTCTGGGCCAGACGAGCTGGTTCCGGCCAATTATCCTCAGCAGTGATCTCAAATATTTTCAAGGTTCCACAATGGAATCAATGATACAGTATAACCCATATATGCCCAGCGGCCTTTTTTGGTGGACATTGGCAAACGGTGCAGACCCAGATCAGACGCCGCAAAACGCGGCGTCTGGTCTGGGTCTACACTGTTAGCTGAAAGTACATACATTATTTCATTTTTGCACTTATCACAAACAAAATAAGCCTAGCACCCTATAATTGGAAATGGACCACTCCAAACTTATTAGGAGGGAGATTCCATTGACTTATATGGGTTAAGAGATGACCCCTATTAGAAGGGGAGACAAATATTTGCAAGAGTTGCCTCTCTGGAAGCTACATGTACAGTAATAAAAAATATATATAACTCCGCTATTAAGACCATCTGAAATTAAGACCACTTATGCTCTTAAAAAACATATTCAGAAGCTTTTAGGTACATTTTCTTGGTGTTTTCTACATCCATTGAGGTCTAGTGGGAGACCGCCTTTGGTTCTGTTCAAAAGTGGTCTTAAAGACCACTTTTGGACAGATCCAAAGGTGGTCTTAATTTAGGAATTTTACTGTATATCCATTCATATATTGAGCCTGGTGGATTATCCTCCAAAAGTTTTACTGACTAAACAAATTTGAACTGGGTTATATCAACTTGAGGTATAAAGGAATGACTCTTTCTTCACAAATACAAAGGGCTAGTGACCTACAAACAGTATTTTTAAACAATCCTAGTTTTCTTCGTTTCTGTTTTGTTTTGTTTGTTTTGAGATTCACGGCATATGTCATATTGAGCCGACCAGTTAACATATCCATACTTTTCCTGTGCAGGCTTATACATGCGCTCTCATTAGCAGTACAGTGGATATTCTTTCGCCAGAAATTGACAACTGCCCTTCTTGAATCAGCGAAAAGGAAAACATCATGATTGATCTCCACAAAAGAATGTTGCCAACAAGGCAGGTATCAAATCCCCGGCCCCTGATGATCAGGTAGACGAACATTTTGAACCATAAATTTCTCATTTCGGAAAGAACACACCCATAAGATGAATTGGTACCAATATGCATATTCAGTGAGGACAGCGTGTTGCGTAATAGGATCTTTTATCTATAAAATCTGGGCTGGAATCGTGGGTTGAAAAAAAACGTAGACCCATATCAGACGCCGCAGAACACGGCGTCTGATCAGGGTCTACACTGGTTGGTTACAGTACTGGAATTTAAGTACTGAGGGTTGAAATGAAACACATCACGAAAACATGTCTATATAATTTTGACCCCCTTGAACCGCACTTTTATATTAAACCTGGGGTTTACAGGGGTAAACCTTATTTTTCATCTTGAAACTTTTTTTTTTCGGCAGTAAAGTTTACAATGTATTTGTATAAGCGTGTTTTCGGCTCTTAAATGTAGATGTGGGTACTCGTTAGAACCGCCTCGATGAGGCGGTTCTAACGAGTACCCACAATCTATATTTTGAGCAGAAATAAGAAAAATATCACACTTTTTCATCTTAAAATGTTTTTGTTTTTTGGCAGTGAAGTTTACAATGTATTTGTATAAGCGTTTTTTCGTAAACAGTTTAGGTTTCAGTCCAGGACTATTTTCCCAGCCTACTCTCAGAGGCAATCGACCTATCTGTACCCTCAGTGCTTTGATTATGCTTTGTTGTGCAGTGGACCCTCGTTAGAACGACAGTATTTATTCCCTATTATTGTACCGTTATAATGAATTCGCCATATTCGTTATAAAAAATCCTGGTGAGGAGTATGATTTTTTTTTGGTTTTGTTTTTACGGCCCTTTCAAGATTATTTCACTCATATCAAGCCGATCGTTAATCAGAGGTGGGCGAAAACCGGAGTACCCGGAGAAAAACCACCTGACCTTCCGTTGCAGGACTTGGCGTCTCACATTTGACCCGAGCGAGGCTCGAACCCCAGCAGTGAGAGACCTAATGATCAAGAGTCAGCGCTCTTAACCACTAGGCCACGGAGGTCCGTGTGAGGAGTATGATAAGTTATAAAAGGCGATTCTAACAAATATCTATAACATTTGTTTCTTGGAGTAAAAATTACAAAAATCTTTCATGACAATAGATTCGATTTGGGCATTTCCAACCCGTTGGAAGCCCACGTCGCTCGGAATCGAGGCTAAGTCTTGAGCTAATAATTCATTCCATTGAAATTGTCGTTATATCGAGTTTTGCCATAATAACGAATGTCGAGGTTGACTGTCAATTTCTTTAAGACTTGGAGAAATCTTTTGAAAAAACACTTATGGAACAGCTTTGTCAAATTGTGAGGGTCGAAGTGTGCTGCCTGTCTAATCCCTAGTGTACATGCATGCCCTCCACAACGCTTATGTAAGAGTTGAGCATCACGAAAACACGCCTATATAAGTTTGACCCCCATGAACCCCACTTTTATACAGTAAAACTGGGGTTTACAGGGGTAAACCTTATTTTTCTTATTTCTGCTCTAAAATATAGATTGTGGGTACTCGTTAGAACCGCCTCGATGGGGCGGCTCTTACGAGTACCGACAATCAATATTTTGAGCAGAAATAAGAAAAATATCACAATTTTTCACCTAAAAAATCGATTTATCGGAGGTAAAGTTAACAATGTGTTTGTATAGGTGTGTTTTCGAAGTGTTGCTCAAAAGTACATAGCGTGAGCACTTGTTAGAACCGCCTCAATGAGGTAAATGAACGAGAACCCACTATCTTTGTTCATATAGCCAAAATATTCACATTCAGAAAAATGTCCATTTTGGAGATATACAGAATGTACAAGAATGAACCGGTGTCACATCCGGGCATTGTGCGTTGTCCTAGTTTATGTCATTATTTTCTTGAACCTTGAAATATAAAACTCTACTTGTTCTTTCGTTTAAACAAGTATATATAGGTTAAATTTGTCTTGGTTTGGATTTAACCCGAATCCCGCTGAATAATTAATTTAGCCACACCCATTTCTGACTCCGAAACAATCAGACTGAATGTCAAACAGTGTATATCCTGATCAGATGGCTTCTTCAGAAGCAGAAAGCCAAACAGATGGCTTCTTCAGAAGCAGAAAGCCATCTGATCTGGATCTACACTGTTTGGAAAAGTAGGGGTTGTCGTGATAGCGGGATGAGGGTTAACTATTGAGACCCATTAAGATTATTTTCCTGGATAGATTTGTACCATTACGAAAACACGCTGATACAAATACATTGCCACCTTAATCGCCGAAAAATTGAAGATTTTAAGCAGAAAAATTACGATATTTTTCTTATTTCTGCTCAAAATATAGATTGTTGGTACTCGTTAGAACCGCCTCATCGAGGCAGTTCTAACGAGTACCAACAATCTTTATTTTAGAGCAGAAATAAGAAAAATAAGGTTTACCCCTGTAAACCCCAGTTTTACTATATAAAAGTGGGGTTCGAGGCGGTCAAAATTGTATAGGCGTATTTTCGTGATGCATAAGACTGCCTGCACTGAGCAGACTTACACAAAAGATTGAGTGCACTGGATAGACTTCTTCATAAGACTGCCTGCACTGGGCAGACTTATACAAAAGATTGAGTGCACTGGATAGACTTCTTCATAAGACTGCGTGCACTGGGGAGACTTTTACATAAGACTAGTGAGTGCGTGAGTTTTAGTTTTACGTCCCACCAACAGCTAAGGTCAAACGGAGACGGGACCTCGGTTTAAAGACTCATCCGAAAGTCTGGAGAAGCCCGGGATCGATCCTGCGATCCCTGGTTTACAAGGCGAGTAGCGTAACCACTGCACCACGAAGGCTTCTATACATAAGACTAAGTGCATATAGTGCAGTACCCAATTCCTATGTTAACAAAAATAATAATGTTCACAGAGGGATCATAATCCCGTCCGACCTAGTTTCTTTATTTCCCCAAAGATTAAAATTGGAACATCGGTTTTCCTGTTCTTTATTCTGTCCTAAATTTCACCCTTAAGATTATCACACAAGTGAATTAGATACGTATATAGCTATACGACAACACGATTCATTGTAAAAGGGAGACCATTTTCAGATAAAACAAGAAATATCTTTAAAAAAGATATGCGGCGTAGATTTAATTGGAAGGTTGTTTAGAAACCAGTGCTTCAGCTGAAGTGCACGACCCGCCGGATGCTTTTAGCTTGATGAGTGTTACCATATATGGGTATGGCGGCCATTTTGGTCATGTGACCTGGACCTAAAACGGTTCCCCAAATAAATGCGCCTTATCGTAAGGAGCAAAAATATATCTAATACTTTAGTACTGTATTCTGAATCGTTTGCAGGATAAAATGAATTCTCACTTTTCCAATACAAAAGCATATGTGTCAAAGTTTGACCTAGGCACAAAGAAGGTCAAGGTCAACCCAGGGTCACCACTTTAGCAATTTATGATGGGCCTACGTCCCAGATGTTATTTATCAAGTTTCGTGGAAATCTGCCAAGTGGTTCTGGAGAAGACTATTTTGAAGGGTTTTTACCATATATGTCTTGGCGGCCATTTTGGTCATGTGACCTGGACCCCATGAGCAAATTTTGGTTTCCTCCATCCCATAGAGGCTCCATATGAAATTTTACCTTAATCGGCCCAACGGTTTCCGAGGAGAAGCAGTTCGAAAATTTTCACATTTTTCGCCTCGGCGAGGCTATACTAAATGGAATGTAATATTTCGCAAGTTCATTGGTTAGACCTCATTGATACTATCAGTATGCCAAAAATTGTTTAAATATTCCAAGCGGTTAAGTCACTATCACCAATTTTCACAAACGGGTTACGGACGGACAGACAGACAGACAGACCATATATGGCTTGGCGGCCATTTGGGTCATGTGACCTGGACCCCATGAGCAAATTTTGGTTTCCCCCATCCCATAGAGGCTCCATATGAAATTTGACTTCAATCGGCCCAACGGTTTCCGAGGAGAAGCAGTTCGAAAATGTTCACATTTTTTCGCCTCGGCGAGCCTATACTAAATGGAATATAATATTTCGTAAGTTCATTGGTTAGATCTCATTGATATCTATCAGTATGCCAAAAATTGTTTAAATATTCCAAGCGGTTAAGTCACTATCACCAATTTTTACAAACGGGTTACAGACGGACAGACAGACTGACAGAATGACACGGTGATTTAAGGGCACGCTTAGAAAATCAACCGACTTCAGTCGGTCGCTTTTTCTGCGGGTCGTGCAATATGAGCTACAATAGTGACAGCAACAATTGTCTAGCTATGAACTGGTTTACTGTATTCAAATAATTCAGATGTCACGCGAGGAAAATAGCTTTGCAGAGGGCGATGTCCCGCCTGTTTGAGCTAAGGTCAATGTAAAAGATCAAGGTTAAAAACATGACCTCATTTCAAGAGCATATGATCTCAAGTGTATGCACAACAAATAAGAAAACGTTATCATTTGCTGTTTTTGAACACAAATTCTAGGGTTAACATTTCGGGTTGTCGCTATGGTGAACGTAAACGCATAGGCGGACGAACAAACGGACGAGCAGACAAACGGACGGAAACTTGATCTTATGTGCACCTAATGAAAACTCAAATTACACTTATTACTTTTCAGAATTTATATGATATTAATGATATTCGAAAATGTCCATTTTGTGTTAAAATGGAGGACATAAAGTATGCTGAAGACAAATGATACACTGCAACTTTTATTTAGCATATATTGTAAATTAAACATCTGTCAATTTATAATGCGATTATTACATGTTTTTGTCATGCTATATCTCTTTATTGGTTTCATTGGGCAACAGGGCTTGGGTGTCATTTCATCTCAATGTCGGGTAAAAATCCCACAAACTTGGAAGCAACGTCTCCAAAATGACCTACACAGTGTTGATGGGGACGTTAAACCTCAAATCAAACAAACAATTCCTTTCGCAGAAAATTCTTCCTTTCGCGAAAGGAACCTTCCTTTCGCGAAATGGTTCCTTTCGCTATATAGACCAACCACGTGAAATTAGGTCAAAATAGCTATTCACCGCAGCAGTTAAAGAATTCACTAGAAACACAATTTTACATATGACGTATGGTCATCAAAGGACAAGACGGTGAGCAAGCCGAAACTGTATATATTTTTCATTCATGTCTCACATAAAAAACGAAACATTTCCTAGGTTAAAACTTCAGTAAACTGTCGTACTTTTGAGTAGATTTATTTATGCAAATCATTGACCAATGAAATGGTCATCTCCTTTGACATGTGGTTTTATTGACCAATGGAATTACGAAAAATGTAGGACAAAAGCAAAACTATAACGGCTACGCCGTAAAAAAAAATGTGATATTTGCTTATTTCTGCGCAAAATATAGATATGGGTAAACGTTAGAACCGACTCATGCAGTACCCGACAATCTATGTTTTAGGGCAGAAATAAGGAACATAAGGTTTACCCCTGTAAACCCAAGATTTATAAAAGTGGGGTTCAATGGGTTCAAATTATGGCCTGGGCCAATAATTCCCCTGCCCCGGGACCCACTGGTTTTGCATAGACTTATATAGGGAAACCCTTTAAAAATCTTCTCGTCTGACACCAGAATGCCCAAGTGTTTCATAATTGGTATGAAGCTTCATCTAGTGGACCTCTATCAAGATTGTTCCAATTATAGCCCTGAAGTCAAAAACGGTCCCGCTCCGGGGCCCACCGGTTTAACATAGACTTATATAGGGAAACCCTATTTAAAACTCTTCTCGTCTGAAACAAGAAGGCCCAGGTCTTTGTTGTTTGGTATGAAACTTCATCTAGTGTGGACCTCTACCAAAATTGTTCAAATTATAGCCCGGGGCCAAAATGGCCCTTCCCGCGACCCACCAGTTTTACACAGACTTATATAGGGAAAACCATTAAAATCTTCTTGTGAAACCAGAAGGCCCAGGTCTTAGATATTTGGGATGAAGCTTCATTTTATGGACCTCTACCAAGAATGTTCAAATTATAACCCTGGTGCCAATATGTTGTGCATAGACTTACATAAGGGAAACCTTAAAAATACTGTCTTTTCTGAATCGAAAAGGCCCAGACCTTTGATATTTGGTATGAAGCTTCATCTAGTGGGCCTTTACCAAGATTGTTCTAACTATAGCCTTGGGGTCAAAAATAGCCCCGCCCCAGGGCCCACTGGTTTAACATAGACTTATATAGGGAAACCCTTTAAAAATCTTCTCGTCTGAAACCAGAAGGCCCAGGTGTTTGATGTTTGGTATGAAGCTTCATCTAGGGGATCTCTACGAATATTATTAAAATTATAGCCCTTTGGTCAAAAATGGCCCCGCCCCGGGGCCCACCGGTTTTACATGGACTTATATTTGGAAAACCTTCAATAATCATCTTCTCTTAAACCACAAGGCCCAAGACTTTGATATTTGGCATGAAGCTTCATGTGAGGGACCTCTACCAAGATTATTCAAGTTGTAGCCCTGGGGCCATCTTTGGCCCTATCCCTTGGCCCGCCGGTTTTACATAGACTTGTATAGGGAAAGCCTTTAAAATCTTCCTGTCTAAAACCAGAAGGCACAAGTTTTTGATATTTGGAATGAAGCTTCATCTAGTGTCCCTCTACCAAGATTGTTCAAATTATAGCCCTGAGGCAAAAACGGGACCTGCCCAGGGACCCACTGCTTTTATACAGAGTTAAAACATTGTTAGTTAGAGCGAGCCAGTTCATCTCTGTCTGGTGCACTAGGACCTGACCCTCAATGTCCACAAGGTCACAGGTAGTCAAACGCAAGTCAACTCTGTATTGTCAAAGGGAACCACCAACTCAAAAGTCTACTTAACGCTTGGGCCCATTCGATTCAAACTATACAGTAATGGTGCCTGGGTGGTTCTCTACCAAAAGAAGCTAAACTGGTTCCACTCCGATGAACAAGATGACCGCCAGAGCTAAAAAAGAGAAAAATCTTTAAGGGGAATGGGAACACCTTCAGTGGAGGCAACTCCTGCAAAAGTATTTTTGTCTCCGGTGTCAATAGGGGTCAACTCTTATAGGAAAGAATTTGCTCCTATGGAGCAAATTCTTTCCTTTAAGAGTAGACCCCTTTTTCAGTGGGACAGGGCTTACAGAAAAGCGAACAGAAAGTTCCTAAAGTTGTCTCCCTTTGAAAAATGGCGGAAAAAAGTGCCAGATGTTCCCTTTCCCCTTAAATGACTACTTCTCCTATATCCCTGGGCCAATTTGATTCAAACATCGTAGGAAAGTTGCTTAAGTGACTCTCTACCAAAGTAGTTAAAACGGTTCCGCTCTGATGGGCAAAATGGTTGCCAGAGCTACTAATAGAATAATGTCAACAATTTGCTTCTTTAAAACTTTGAAAGATTGTTGCCATGGTGACCACCTATGGAAGTGCAACAGATATGCTTCATGGAATAAGATGGCTATCAGTTATCCATATGACTTTCTGAAGCTATGTGTCATCTTGAAATCAGATGAGCGATTCAGAGCCATCTTGATCCTCTTGTATATAAAAACTGGGGTTTACAGCGGTAAACCTTGGTCTGCTTATATCTGCTCTAAAATATAGGTTGTGGGCACGAGTTAGAACCGCCTCGATGACCATTTGAACAAACTCGGAAGGTCCCCGATGTTGCATGCCAAGATTCAAGGTCATCGGATATTTGGTTCTTGGGAAGAAGATTTTAAAATGTTTTTACCATATATGGGCATGGCGGCCATATTGGTCATGTGACCCAGTCCTTACGAACAAATTTTCATTCCCCTACCCATAGAGGCTCCACATTTAATTTGGTGTCAATCAACCCAGCAATTTAAGTGAAAAAGAAGATAAAAAATACTTAATCTGAGCCATCCAGGACAAAAGGTCAGTAAATGACCTTGACTATTGGAATTGATAAACTTGGATTCAGCTGATTGCAAATATCACTGCTGATGCCAGAAGCTAACATGCAATCAAAACTTCCACTGTTTTGCCTTTTTCCATGCAAATATCTAAGTGACCAAATTTGATCTTGCCGTAAACAGGTCAAGGTGAACTAAAGGTCATCATTTGAACAAACTTGGTAGGGCCCGAATCTTCGATGCTGCATACCAAGTTCCAAGGACATCGGTCATTCAGTTCCTGAGAAGAAGATTTTTAAAGGTCTTTACCATATATGGGCATGGCGACCATATTGGTCATGTGACCCAGTCCTCACGAACAAACTTTCGTCCCCACTTCTTATAGAGTCTCCACATGTAATTTGGTTTAAATTGGCCCACCAGTTTATGAGATGTCGTTTGAAAATGTTGACGACGAAGACGCACAGACGCAGACGACGGACCACTGCCTATACTATAAGCTCCCCCGGAGCCTTCGGCTCTGGTGAGCTAAAACAAATAGGACAAAATTTCATCAGAAAAAAATAACCGCTTTTGAGAAATAAAAGAATGCGCTAGAAGGGCAGTTGTCAGTTTGTGACGAAAGAATGTGCACTGTACTGGTTAACCGCATACGTGTAAGCTTGTCCAGGAAAAGATGGATCGGTAAACTGACAGGCTCAAAAATGACATTAATAGTGTTGACTGGGCCGTTAAACTCCAATACAAGCAAACAAACAAACGAATGCACAATGCCACTCGGAAGTGCTATCGACGCCAAGCTTTGCAACGGAAGGTCGGGGATCTCCAATTTTTGCCCATTTCTGATTAACGAAATAAGTGATATAATCTTGAAAAATCAATAAATAAATAAGCCAAAATAAAAATACAAGACAATTGTCATATTTCCGCCATTTTTACATTGGAGAATTTATTTTTGTGGAAGTGTGGGGGGATGGGGGTGGGGGTGGGATTTATTATTAGTAGTAGTAGTTTTATTTTACACAATAGTATACAGGGAAATTCCACGATTAAGACCACCTAAAATTAGGACTAATTCTGCTTTAAAAAGCTTATTTTGAAGGGTACACTTAATTTTCCTTTGTATTTTCTGCCCACAATGTCCTCTGGTCAGGGACCACCTTTGGGACTGTTCAAAAGTGGTCTTTAAGACCAATTTTGAACAGTCCCAATGGTGGTCTTAAGGTGGTCTATGTTAATTTTACTGTACGTGTACTTAGCATGCCCCTCTTGAAGGAAAGAATCTGTTCCTAAGGAGCAAATTACTTCCTTTAAGAGTGGATCCGTGTTGCTAAGGGTAACAAAAATATTTGGAAATACTTGTCTCCCCTTGATCTGTATTCATTAACCTTTAAGATCCAGGCACGTGTGTGAAGTCCAGGCACGTGTGTGAAGGACATAGTCTCTCTGTAGTCTCATAAACTCGTAGATTCACTTTATCGCCGTAATAGATTATCTTGTGTGTTTATAAAAAAAAAAATAAATAAAAAAGCCTTAATTGGTAGGGGCAGGCCAGGTCAACAAATGGAACAAAAATAACCTTATATAGATATTAAAAAAAGCCAATATTTTTCACAAGGTGTTTGGAGGGACAAGTTTATCAAGACACGATGGTTCTGGAGTTTTACTATGACTTGTTATCTCAGCCCTGCAGGGCAGTTTATATTTTCCTGAAGGCAACCGGAGTTCCTTTCGAGGCAAAGGTTATTGCGTTGCGAAAAGGTAAGTGCATTACGGAAACACGCCTATTCAAATATATTGTAATTTTTACCCCCTAAGTAGGAAAATTTTCAGATAAAGACAAAAACTGATATTTTCGTATTTCTGCTCAAAACAATGACTGTGGGTACTTGTTAGAACCGCCTCGACGAGGCGGTTCTAACAAGTACCCACAATCTATGTTTTTGAGTAGAAATAAGAAAAATAATACATACCCCTGTAAAGCCCAGTTTTACTCTATAAAAATGGGGTTTAAGGGGGTCAAAGTAACAGACAGTGTAATACGGGACCGCGCACGTATCATTCTACATGCACAGGTATAGCGTTTCAAGGATAATTATTTGTTTGATTTAAGGTTAAACGTCCCCGTCAACACTGTAAAGGTCATTTTGGAGACGTTGCTTCCAATTTTGTGGGACTTTTACCCGACATTGAGATGAAAAGACATCTCAAGCCCTGCCGCCCAATGAAACCAATAGGGTTTATATGCATGGACGGTCCGACTCGCACCACTGTGCCTGGGCAGGCTTAGATTCTCTATGCGGATTATCAGTACCCGTGTGCGAGTCGGTTTCAGCTCTGCGTGGAAGCATCATGCAGCCCATCTATTTCTTCAAGCCCCGATGGGCGGGGGCCGTCAAGGATAATTTAGGGATTTTTTTCTTATTTTTTCATACGAAAAAAAATGGCGGCAAGTAAGGATTATTTTTGCCCAAAATGACCAAAAAATCGAGGTAGGCTTGATGTATACTGTATCTGTCAATATATGCAGAAAATATCAAGCCTATCTCAACTTTTGGTCATTTTGAGCAAAATATTAAACCTATGATAAAAACATGCGTTAAGGAGCCTGGTTAGAATCGCCTCAAGCTGGCCATTTTAAATGTCTGTCGATCGACCCGAAATTCTGGCTGACTTGGAACGCAGCGGTAGCGCAGGCAGAACAATATGGTCAATATCGTAAAATCCAGTTGCTCCGGAAGGGAGCACTGTTACAACGCATAATGTAGTAATGTAGTAATTTCTTCATTTTGATTTTTTTTACTACATTATGCGTTGGCATAGTCGACGCGAAATGAAGTAAAAAAATTATTTCATTTCGCGTTGATATGCACCATATCGACGCATAATGAAGTAATGATGGTAGAACATAGCTGTCTTCGAAAAGACTTAGGAAGCAATACAGTTAAATTCCTACAATATAGACAACATTTGAGACGGTTCAAAAGTGGTCTTTAAGACCACAGTTGAACAGTCCAAAAGACGGTCTTCCACAAAAGCACACTGAAGGTCAAAATCACAAAGAAAATGTAGCTTTAACCTTCCAAATATGCTTTAAAAACAAAATTTGTATTAATTTTAGGTGGTCTTAATAGTGGAATTTCATTGTATTTGATTAAGCCAGTAGAATTAAAATCGTACGCCTTGCGCTATTTTGGTCTCATGCCTGATGTCTTTCCCTCATTTGTGTTTTAACCTCAAATCAAACAAATCAAACAAAAGACAGACAGGCAGACAGACAGACAGACAGACAGACAGACAGAATGGACAAAAACTATATACCCCCTTGCATACTTCGTATGCCGGGGGTATAAATAGATGGGCTGCACGATGCTTCCACGCAGAGCTGATACCGCCCGTACATGAGTCCTCGTAATCTGCTTAGAAGGTCTAAGCCTGTCCAGGAAAACTGCTGCGAGTCGGCCCATCCATGCATATAAACCCTATTGCTTTTAATTGGACGGCAGCGATTGAGATGTCATTTCATCTCAATATCGGGTAAAAGTCCCATAAAATTTGAAGCAATGTCTCCAAAATGACCTAAATAGTCTTGACGGGAACGTTAAACCTCAAATCAAACAAACAAACTGTTGACGCATAATGAAGTAAAATTAAGTATGCCACCCATCGCCGCAAAATGAAATAATTCTTTCATTTTGCTCAAACCTCTTAGTATCGACGCATAATGAAGTAAAAACGACATTTTATTTCATTTCGCGTCGACTATGCCAACGCATAATGTAGTAAAAATTTCAAAATGAAGAAATTACTACATTACTACATTATGCGTTGTAACAGAGCACATTCTTTCCTAAAAGAGTTGTTTTCTGTTGCAAAAATACATTATGCACATGCATAATATGCGTTATGGTAGCTACGACTGTGACAGACTGCTCAAAATCTTCGATGAACGCATATGTCTAAAGACAAATTTTCGCTTTACTGGCTCAACGTCCGTCTACACGGGTGCATAGTTTGGGCGTGTTATGCTGGCTGTGTTACGTATGTTTTACGTATGTCACGTTGAATGTTTATTGATCGACCCGAAGTTGATAATACTGCAGCAGCTTACTTGCTGTTATCCACGTGATTATCACTGACCTATAACATTAAATTGCACACAAATAAGGCCAAAGATTTTATGTACTGTTCAACATTTTATTGATCATCAGCAGCAGCAGCCGCAACAACAGCTGCCTTAGCTGCTGCGGCGTCGTCGTCATCATCATGATCATCATCATGATCATCATCATCATCATCATCATCATCATCATCATCATCGCCATCATTTTCGCCATCGTTGTCGTTCACATCATCATTATCGCCATAATCGTCATCGTCGTTGTCGTCGCCTTCATCTTCAACATCGTCATCTTCAACATCATCATTAGTCCGGCCTCGGTAGCTCAGTCGGATGCGCGTCTGACTGGTGATCAGGAGGACGAGGGTTCGACTCCTGCCGGGGTCGGCAACATTCTTTCATGGAGATTGATCATGAAATCTTTTCTACGCTCATTCTGTCCCTTCCGCTGATTCAAGAAGGGCAGTTGTCAGTTCCTGGCGAAAGAATGTGCACTGTACTGGTTAACCGCTTACGTATAAGGATGGCCAGGAGAAGTGTGGATAGCTAAACTGACCGGCTCAAAATGACCTAAATAGTTGACTGGGCAGTTAAACTCCAATACAAACAAACAAACAAATCAACATCATCATCTTCAATATCATCATCATCATCAAGATCATCATCATCCCCAGTAGTTTTGTTTTGTTTGTTTGAATTGGGGTTAATTGGAGTTGGAGTTTTAATTTATTTTCTGACTTAGAACTGCTGTTTTCCCCACAGGTGAACATCTGAAGCCAGAGTTCCTCAAGAAAAATCCATTCCACAAAGTACCAATAATTATTGATGATGGTATCATACTATCAGAAAGGTAAAGCTTAACATGTATCTCCAAACAGGATATTTTTGTGTAAATTTCTCTTATAGTTCTATATAAACATATATTGTGGGTACTTGATAGAATCGCCAGATCCAGGCGATTCTATCAATTACTCACAATTTACAGTTTAACGTCAATAACTCGAACACCTTTGGGACCATGGACATTTATGCGAGAGAGGTATAGTTCGAATAACTGAGCTTTATTCATAGAACCTGAGACATACTGGGGATCACTTTAGTATATCTTATTTAACGATCTTCAGTGAAATATAGGTATGTTGTGTGCATTTAGAATCGCCTCAATTGAGGCGATTCTAATGAGTGCACACTACCTATACCTTTTCAAGACAACATTATAAAAAACATATCTAACCTATATACAGTCGAACTTTAATGGCTCGAACACCTTTGGGACCTCGAAAATCTGTTCGATACTGGGGTAGTTCGAGCCACTGAGGTTACTGTCAGAAGGCATAAGAAGAAACTTTTAGACATCTTTTCTGTGTTCTATAATAAATATGTATTCTGTGTGTACTCATTAGAATCGCCTCATCGAGGCGATTCTAATGAGTACACAAAGCATTCATTTGCAAGATAAAAGACTAAAATCTCCTTAATTGTCCCCCACTATTTCTGATGTAGCGGATTTCGCTAGGGGCTCAAGAACGGGTTCGCCTCATCCATGGTAAACGAGCCATCGGTGTTCGAGCCATCGAAGTTCTACTGTATATGGGTATCTGGAGCTTTGGGAAATATTCTCAATGAACTACAGAACGAGTTTCAATTAGCCGTGGTTAACGAACTGTCCGTGTTCGAGTAATCGAGGTTTCACTGTCTGTTTTAACAAGAAAAACAGTCCCATCACGTGAACAAGTCCGTGAAATTAATACCCCCCTAAACCCCACTATATATAGAGACAACTGGGGTTTACGGGGGTAAACATTATTTTCGTTATTTCTGCTCCAAGACAAAGGTTGTGGGTACTCGTTAGAACCGCCTCAATGAGGCGGTTCTAACGAGCACCCACATTCTATGTTTTGAGCATTTATAAGAAAATTATGAAAGAGTTTCTTCAGAAAAGTAGCCATTTTAGAGATGTGAAAAATTCACTATGTCGCACGGGCGAGTTATCGTAATGCAAAATTACCCTTATTACACCACCTCGTCGGGGCTTGAAGAAATATTTGGGCTGCATTATGCTTCCACGCAGAGCTGAATCCGGCCCGCACACTAGTACTGGTAAACCGCTAAGAGGATCTAAGCCTGTCCAGGAACCGCGGTGCGAGGCGGACCGTCCATGCTAATAAACCCTATTGGTTTCATTGGGCGACAGGGCTTGAGATGTCATTTCATCTCAATGTCGGGTAAAGTCCCACAAAATTGGAAGCAACGTCTCCAAACAAAATGACCTTTACAGTGTTGGCGGGGACGTTAAACCTCAAATCAAACAAACAAACAAACAAACAAAACACCACCTCGTCTCGAGCTATGATTTACTTTGAATCTTTCGGCCCCCGCCAATCGGGGCTAGAAGAAATAAATAGGCTGCATGATGCTTCCACGCAGAGCTGAATCTGACCCCCACACGAGTACTGGTAAACCGCTTAGAGGATCTAAGCCTGCCCAGGAAAAGCGGAGTGAGTGTCGGACCGTCCATGCTTATAAACTCTATTGGTCTCATTGGGCGACAGGGCTTGAGATGTCATTCCATCTCAATGTCGGGTAAAAGTCCCACAGAATTTGAAGCAACGTCTCCAAAATGACCTGCACAGTGTTGACGGTGACGTTAAACCTCAAATCAAACAAACTTTGAATCTTTTGCGTCGCAACAAAATCACTGAAGCCATAAACAGCTTAGGTTAAAGTGTTTCGGTAAACTGAATGTCTTACTATGGCCTAAATAATGGTGACTAGGTAGATTACCTTCGAAACAAATAGGATAGATAATTGAACCAACATAGGATAGTGGCTACGCCCATTATATTGTCCATCTTTTTATGATCTGAGGGAATTTGTAACTAAATGGGTCATCGTTAAGAACTGCCGTTTCACTATAATTTCCCACTTATGTGATATCACAAAAGCGATTTGATATCACAAAAGCGATTTAGTGACAACACGTAATAGATAAGATTACATGTATGTGATATCACAAAAATCGATTTTGTGATATCGTAATATCGAATAAGTGATAATCGAATATGTGATACATGTATCACAAAATCGTTTTACACATATCACTTAAGTAAATCTATTTTTTTTTGTGATATCACTAATTCGATGTCATGATATCATATTCGATTTAGTGCTATCTAGTGACATCACAAAATCGAATAAGTGATATCACTAAATATGACCGAATTAGTGATATCATTAAATGGATTCTGTGATATCACTAAATGTATTGGATCCACAAACAATGCAGTGTTTACTCCCTAATTAAGTTGTTGCTCCTGAGTTCTAACTGACAATGAAGGTGCTTCAGACCAAAGTCAAAAACATTGTACGGCACACGATGTTTTGAGACTGATGATGTATACGTTAAGAGTGTCTGGGGCTCTACATATTCTCCATATTGTTGTATTTGTTTGATTTGAGGTTTAACGTCCCCATCAACACTGTAAATGTCATTTTGGAGACGTTGCTTCTAATTTTGTGGGACTTTTACCTGACATTGTGATGAAATGACATCTCAAGCCCTGTCGCCCAATGAAACAAATAGGGTTTATTAGCATGGATGGTCCACCTCGCACAGCGGTTCCTGGACAAGCTTAGATCCTCTAAGCGGATTACCAGTACTAGTGTGCGGGCCGGATTCAGCTCTGCGTGGAAGCATCATGCAGCCCATATATTTCTTCAAGTCCCTATGGGCGGGGGCTTTAACCCATATTGATGTAAGTCAGCCTGGTGTTATTATTATTATTATTATTATTATTATTATTATTATTAATATTATTATTATTTATTAATTAATTAATTAGTGATACTACAAAATAGGGGATTTATAGTAAAACGGTGATATTAAAAAATAGGGAGAAAACACATTCCTCCCGAGGAGTAAATTCTTTTCTCTCTACGTCGACCCTTATTATTAAGAGAGACAAATTAGTTTTGAACGCGTTTTCAGCCCTGAAAATACATTCTTTCACTTTTCACTGCAATGAATAGAATTTATTATAGGAATCATTTTTGTGGATTTTATCGATGTGTAAACTCCTGCGAATCACTCACAAACTTAGCATGAAGTCCTTCGTTCCTGCGAATCACTCACAAACTTAGCATGAAGTCCTTCGTTCCTGCGAATCACTCACAAACTTAGCATGAAGTCATTAGGACTTCATGCTTAGTTTGTTAGTGATTCGCAGGAGTTTACACATCGATAAAATCCACAAAAATGATAATTCATTCCTTATAATTCCAACTTTCTCATCGAAATGTTAAAAATGTCAGCAAATGGCAAATGTTAGGAATTCTTTCGAAAGCGTAAAAGAATGAATTTACCAACGGCCACGGCGCAATGATTATTCAGTTAGAAGCGGCCACGGCGCAATGATTATTCAGTTAGAAGCGGCCACGGCGCAATGATTATTCAGTTAGAAGCGGCCACGGCGCAATGATTATTCAATTAGAAGCGGCCACGGCGCAATGATTATTCAGTTAGAAGCGGCCACGGCGCAATGATTATTCAGTTAGAAGCGGCCACGGCGCAATGATTATTCAGTTAGAAGCGGCCACGGCGCAATGATTATTCAGTTAGAAGCGGCCACGGCGCAATGATTATTCAGTTAGAAGCGGCCACGGCGCAATGATTATTCAGTTAGAAGCGGCCACGGCGCAATGATTATTCAATTAGAAGCGGCCACGGCGCAATGATTATTCAGTTAGAAGCTACCATCTTTGAAAGAAACCCAAGCGATAAAAAAAAAAACGTCGTCTTTAAATTCAGTTTATTTGTTTTCTAACATTTATGTTTTCAGTGTAGTTTCTCATCTTTGAATCAAGCGCTGTAGACGTCACTTCTTATACAATGACGCAACGTGCGGGTTCTAAACGTACTATTTGACATCACGTTATATTACTAACTGTCGCTGTGTGAAACAGTTCTGAGATTCTTGCTCATGGAATTTATTGAAGTATAAAACTTTTATTTCAACCAGTCAAATCGCTCCAAATGTACATAATGATCGAGAATTGCCCATTTTTAATGACAGATTCAATCTGTCATTTCTAGCTATCCTCCAGGTTTTAAAGTAATTCAGGCTTTCTTCCGGCTTTGACCGTCATAGAAATATGAGCCGCACAAAATGTAGTCCGGTTAGGCGCAGTTATCAAAATTGTACAAGCGTATTAGTTATCCTATAAGCGTAATACAAACTTTTGAAGCAGACGACTTGACGATTTTATCTTACGATTCAGCATTTCATATGAATCAGCTGCATCATGCGACGGGTTTGGCGAAGACTGTATACCCAGATTAATGCGGCGTCTGCTCAGCAGTCTGATCAGGTTTTTGCATTGTTTTCTATCAGTGCTGTCAATATTTAATCCTTAAAGACCAGCCTGCTCTTGGACCAGGTCAGCTGCAGACAAGAATATTAATGGGTTTTGTTTCTGACTTTCGAGGTCAAGTTTAGGTCAGTTACAACATAGGTGTATATTGACTTTGCGTGGAGAAATTGGAAAGAAAGCCTGTCCCTTTCAACCCTGAAATATAGTACAGATACTTAGTGTAGGTCCTGTGATATAATTCTAGGTGCCATATTTAGCAGAATGGACGTGTCCAATTTCAGTGATGGAAGAGTTCACTCCAGAAACTTAAGGCAGTGAATAAATCAAAGCACTGACAACACTCATGCTGATTGTCTCTAAATGCAGGTTGGTCATGAACGGGGACTTGGACTGATTCGTTTAAACTTAAGATGTTAGTAATTAATGCAAAAATTGTAGAACAAGATCAGCACCGTGTTCTGTGGCGTTTGATACGAGTTTACATTGTTTGCCAGATTCAACATTTGATTCATGTGCAGATTTTACAGATAACACTTACATGAACCCAACACTGACAAACACTGACTTGTCAGAATTACCTTTTGTCTTGTTCAAAATAGCCGCAGTGAGATCAGGGTTCCATAAGACTGAAGAGGATTATCCTGGAATCATAGGGTGAGCTTGACAAACAGTGTAGACCAAGATCCGACGCTGAAGAATGCGTCTTCTTATCAAAATCTTCACTATTTGTTTGGAATTTCAGAGTTAAATGAAACAGTTCAAATCTCAGCCCAGGACTATTACTCCAACCTACATCCCACACTCTCAGTGCTTTGATTCTGAAACCAAGCGACACGCTTAGGCACCATGCCCTTAAGCTAAAAAGGTTAAATCAATCAGCCGTGATGTCTGGTTACCAGTCTACCTTCACACCAGTACGGATAGAAACCACATGTTCGGGATCAAACTTTTGATGTGTAATGTAAGGTCGTGCCTAGAAAAGAAGAAACTGAAATTTGTTCTCAAAAAAGCATTAAGTGAGAGCGTATTGCAACATTTTTCATTAAAGGATCGTAAGCGTGCCCCTGGACAGTTAGAAGCTGGTCGGAAAGCGGATGACGTTGACTCTGATTTTGGGTGCCACATGTGTGTGATCTATCGTCTATTCTTGCATAAATATCTATACGCATGGCTGTTTGAAGCCATTGTCAAATGGACAGAAAGCCGTGCTCAAACAGCAAAAACCATGTTCAAATCATGAAATTCGCGTGCCGTTTGAACATGGATTTTAAGCTTTTCATATCACAAGACGGGCCTTGCTTTGTTTGCGTTACATTGAGTGACGTAACGTTATCGCCCTGAATGTAGCGTTTTAGGATTCTTTGATGACGTCAGAGGGATACTGCATGACAACGTCATTGTAAACAACATTCTGAAATGGCCGCTATTTTGGTTTGCCTGTCGCATTTGAAGAGTTTATATGGAATTTATATATCACAAGACGGGCCTTGCTTTGTTTACGTTACATTGAGTGACGTAACGTTATCGCCCTGAATGTAGCGTTTTAGGATTCTTTGATGACGTCAGAGGAATACTGCATGACAACGTCATTGTAAACAACATTCTGAAATGGCCGCCATTTTGGTTTGCCTGTCGCATTTGAAGAGTTTATATGGAATTTATATGGAGCTTTTGGGCGTTTTCGTCAAAAATTGCGGTCGGATTCGTAAGTTATGCAAGAACAACGATCATCCATGGTTATTTCATTGCATTAACATTTGCCGGATCCCTCGGAAGATATTTGAACGTTCGGCCTGGCGGCCTCATGTTCAAACAGCTTCCTCGGGATCCGGCGAATGTTAATGCATGAAAAACCATGATTGATCCCTATATTGGAGCGACATCTTACGTCGACGTAGCGGAAGACCGACATCAGTACGTCAAGATCGTTTCAACTGCCAGACGCATATGCGAAACAGATTTCCGCCGGCAGCTGCTACACTGTACCTGTAGATAAACAAGATGTCTCAACTACCGACTAATAAGCACTGACACTGTTCGTCGCCCTTATGCGATGCACGCTTGAGAGTTAGACATCCCTGTCGTGACCAAAGTTAACGCGTCAACTTCTTTTCTAAATTTTAAGATCTTTATAGAAAGGTTTTCTGTAAGTTTTCACAGTGTTATGATTTTCTCATAGAATCTGTCATTTCAGTGCCTTTGGCGCTTTGATTAAAATAGGATTTATAAACGATCCGATACAGAAACGAGTGCGCATGCAAACGAGTTTCTTTATCGGAAGTGCAACTACCCGATAATACATCCCATATTTGAAATGTGCTGAGTCATTAAACTGTATATAACATTCATTTTGACAGAGCTGATGGATTCACAGTACAGTTCACTTTCAACATACAGTCCATGCAAACGGTAGTGGGCGCAGTGACACATAAGCTGGATGAGTAGGCGCCATCTTGAAAGCGCTTTCTATTTGACTGAATGAAAACAGAAGAACGAAAATTATTAAAGTGATAAAACAATTGAAGGGGTCAGTGCAACAAGGGACCTAAGTCCACTTTTCATAGTTTTGAGAAAAATACGATTTTAGTGAACTTTCCACTTGGTGGATTTTGGGTTGATCTTTTGCATTCTAATATTATATTTGGACTAGCATATGCAAAAAATGCAAGTGTAGATTCATTAAAGCCTTTTATGCGCTTTTTATAGCGATAAATGCTGTTTTTGGCAAATCTATTTATGCAAAAAGGGACCTAACTCCACATGGATTTGGGACCGTTGTTGCATTTAAAAATTGAAAAACGTAGTTTTTGCACCATATTATGGTCATATTTGGCACAAAAACCACTACTTGAGTAATAAAGGCAGGATGATTCGACCAAAGCTGTGGCCTCTAGAGTATTAACAAGGTTTTTCTATGATTTGACCTACTGACCTACTTTTTGACCTGACATGACCCATATTCGAACTTGACCGAGATATCATCAAGACAAACATTCTGATAAAGTTTCATGAAGACTGAAGCAAAATTGTGGTCTCTAGAGTCTTAACAAGGTAAATGTTGACGACGCACATCGCACGACACACGTACGTCGGACAAAAGGTGATCAAAAAAGCTCAACATAAGCTTTGCTCAGGTGAGCTTAAAAGAAGGAAACATCCTACAGGCATATTGGCACCAAAACAGCCATTGTTATTTAGGTAACAACATTAGAAACCACGTTTAAAGTAGAAGTAAAACAAAGATCAGGAATCGATACAATTAACTTACTCCACCCATCAAAGACACCAAAGGGAAAGAAACACAAACACGACGCGACCAGACCATAATGGAAACCAAAACAAAGAAAGGCCATAAGGACAGTTACTTTCACACAAAATGGCCAAAATTGCCATCCAAAATAAAAAGACACAAGTGATACACACAGTAAGTAACAAACAACAACATAAATAAACCGCCACAGAAGAACCGCCTTGGAACGGTCAGTGGAAAGAATTCCACTGGGGGGCTTAAATCGATTTTACATGGCCATAACCCTCGCCCTACCTCTGTCGCGGTATACACTAATTTTGTTTAGTCAGCATTAAGGCTTCCTAACTCATCAGTGTAACATCTCCGAGAACATACAAATCAAAAAAGTACAGAGATGAAACAAGGTTGAGAACTCGACAGCATACAACAATAGAATTGCTGGAGCAAAAGAAAACCAACAGTTAGACTCCGAGGGGGCCGACCAAAGACGGAGCATCAGGCGCCAACCAACATAAAGAATACTAAAATAAAATTATGTTTATGTTTTTACGCTGGAACCGTCATATAATCTCAGGCCCGACCCACCGGTGTGAAGTCAAAGAGGGTAGCAAAGCTGCCAACCGTGATTTGGTTAACCACCATGCATGCAGTCTGTTTTATAACATTTATGTTGTACCTAATCTTTATATATCGACGATTTTACGAAATTGGATACTTAAGTCATTACAGGCATGTATTTTTCTAAATTTATATACTAAGTCACCATAGAATTCGGGCTCCGATAGGCCTTGTTGCAGAAGTGTTTTAAGTCCAACATTGAATTTTGAAACCAAATCAGAATGACGTCTATAAATCTTAGAAAAGGCTTTACGTAGTTTATGATACCGATACCCCTGATTAAGAAGTTTAGCGGTCAATAATTTATTACGAGTGTTGAAGTCGGATACGTGACTAGACACTATAGCGAATCGAATTAACTGCGAAAGATAAACCCTGTACGATGTCGCACGAGGAACATCACCGTCAAAAAAGGAAAATTTACAATCTCGAAATCAAAATCATCACGTTTATCATAAATTTTGCAAGAAACAAATCCATCTACAATAGATAAATGTAAATCCAAAAAGGGGGCCTCGGTATCAGAGGAATTTGCCTTGTTTATCTGAAGTTCTAGGGGATAAATCTGAGTGATCAAACCATCAAAGTAAGTACTGTCAATATTTAATAAATCATCTAAATATCTAGAAGCAGAGGTAAAAGCTTCAATAATTTCAGATTGGTTATCAATGGAAAGCGACAACATGAAGTCTCTTTCATAACAATACAAGAACAGATCAGCCACAAGAGGTGCGCAATTCATACCCATCGGAATACCAAAATAAGCTGCAGCTTTCCGTGCAACAAAGGTCCTATCTCCATTTTTGGCTGCTGCATGCTTTAAAAGGATGAATTGGCATTACAATGGATATAATTCGCTTTAGAAACCCTTTGTTTATGAATAATTGTAAGACAGCATTACAAAAAAGCTTATTTTGCCACAATAACCCGGACAGAAATTTAACGAACTATGTTTGTGCAACAAAAGTCCCAACTCCATGAAAACATGAGTGTTTATTTTTTTTTATTTCTCGCTGACAACAACCCATAACTAGAGGATATTTTAGTCATTACCTTTGTAAGGCACACATCCTTCTAGAAAACAATAAAATTCACATTCACTAATGTGTGTTATTCACCTTATTCTTAAAAAACAACCGCTCTTGAACTTCTGTGATCCAAGGCTCACATGACATTTGTTTGTGCAACAAAGGTCCTAAATCCATGGGTGGAGTTAGGCCCCTTGTGCAATTTTTTAAAAGCTGTTTTTACCTCCTAAAAAGAAGAATACCTTTATGTAGGGGACTTAATCTGGTGGGAAAAAGTATCTTTTAAATCACAAAGGGCCTATCTCCATTTTTACCAAAAATGGATTTAGGTCCCTTGTTGCACTGACCCCTTCAATTAAAAAGAGTAAAAGAACACTTGGTAAAGAGTACAGTAACCAAACATAGGCCTCATTCAGTGGTTATGCCCATGTTCTGAGACGCCGTTGACAGGACGTCAAGAACAACGCGTCGAGATGAATTATACTTCCCCGCGTCTAAATATAACGATTGCATTGGAAAAGTAAGACCGGCTGCAGAGAAATATTTCCTTAGAGGAAATAAATTTCCCTAGGCTCATTTTTAATTCATTGAGATATCGTGGTGTTTCTTCGTTATCCATGATATATAAGAAACTAGTGTTGTAAATATGGTATTTCTGCTGAAAATTCATGTTATTTTTTCTCATTACTGCTCCAAACATAGATTGTAGGTGCTCGTTAGAACCGCCTCATTGAGGCGGTTCTAACGAGTACCAACAATTTATGTTTAAGAGCAGAAATAAGAAAAAAAAAACTCTTCACCATTGTAAACTCCACAGTTCTCTATGTGAAGTGGGGATTGTAATCCTGTCCATCACACGGACTTCTGAACGTCTACACGTATATCATATTTAGGGGTAGGTATATGCGTAAGAATTTTGTCTATTTCAGTGCTGCCATTATGCGTTATATCGCCGGGAAGTACAAGGCCAAGGTCCCTGATAGCTGGTGGCAAGAGAAAGACTTAATAAAGAATGCCAGAATCATGGAATATTTGTTGTGGCATCCTATGACTATTAGAAAGAGGGGAATAGATGTATTCCAAAGTCTTGTAAGTTGCAAACCTATCCGGTGGAATATGGGTGTGAGGGGTGGATAGAAAAATCCGTTCCGAGGTTCACTGTCCAACATCACGAGGCTTGCCGAGTGATGCCGGACAGTGACCCGAGGGACGAATTTTTCTATCCACCCCTCACGCCCATATAGGATTCTTTGTCTTGCATACCTTCCATTTCTGACCGTGGGCTTGTAATGCTGCATTAACTTCGCTTGCCCTAGCCCCCGCCCATAGGGGCTTGAAGAAATATGTGGGCTGCATGATGCTTCCACGCAGAGCTGAATCCGGCCCGCACACTGGTACTGGTAAACCGCTTAGAGGATCTAAACCTGTCCAGGAACCGTGGTGCGAGACGGACCGTCCATGCTCATAAACCCTATTGGTTTCATTGGGCGACAGGGCTTGAGATGTCATTTCATCTCAATGTCGGGTAAAAGTCCCACAAAATTGGAAGCAACGTCACCAAAATGACCTTTACAGTGTTGACGGGGACGTTAAACCTCAAATCAAACAAAACAAAAACAAAACTTCGCTTGCCAACGGCCGCCATATTGTGATGACACTACTGTGATGTTTAGGGACGTCACGTAACGTGATGTGACGTCAATCTTAACGACGGTGCGTATGAGGTCGTATTCAACCAATGCATTTATCAAACACGTGAGAATATTCGATTTTGGGTAAGTACATCAGGGTAAGAACAGAATTTCTATCCCAAGCTAAAACTATGGATTTCCTTTCTGGTGTGCTAGAATCTCTAATCTTATTCACTATGAATGCGCTTGCATGTTCCGTGTTTTAGTCATTGTTCAGGTGCATAGGTGCGTACGTATGTGCGCGTATCGTGTATGCGTACCTGTGTGCATGCGATGTGTGTTTCACTTTTTAGCCCAACAAGAACTAGGTTCGTATAAGGAAGGGACATAGTTTTAATTCTTATTCGAAAACCCAAGACCCCTACGCTATGGTTGTATCCTATGGTAGCCAACAGGTCTTTGAATAGCCAATGGGTCATAGATGGCTTGTGTGGTTGCGCAGGCTGATCTCAGACTTGGCTGATTTTAGTTTATTTTTTTACGCTGATATACATATGCATTTTAGCAAGAAATAGATAGGCTGCATAATGCTTCCACGCAGAGCTCAAACCGACCACACACTGATAAACCCGCTTAGAGAAGATCTAAGCTTGCCCAGGCAAAGCGGTGCGAGTGGGACTATCCATGCTTATAAACCCTCTTGGTTTCGTTGGGCGACAGGGCTTGAGATGTCATTTCATCTCAACGTCTGGTAAAAGTCCCACGAAATTGGAAGCAACGTCTCCAAAATGACCTATACAGTATTAAAGGGGACGTTCGACCTCAAATCAAACGAAAACAAAATGCATTTTTGCGCATTACGATTATCCGCGTAAAATTGGCATTCTTTCAATACTTTTCCGTTGAAAGTTATATTTTTCTTGTTTTCACTTCAAGCATATGATGTGGGTGCTCGTTAGAACCGCCTCATTGAGGCGGTTCTGACGAGTACCCACACCGTATATAAGAAAAAAACAATGTATACCCATGAAAACCCAGTTTTCGACATATAAAGTGGGGTTTAGAGGTTTTCTCATAACAAAGACTTGTTAACATGATTAAATGTTTCATGGCTCCTGAAATCCTAAGATTAGAATTTCGCAATTCAGTTTGTCTTATACTAGTGGACTCTTCCATTGCTATATGTTGGACAAGTCCGTTTGCAATATTAGGAGTGTCAGGCCTATTGTTTTTTTTTTTTTTTTTTTTTTTTTTTCGTTTTTATTCTGTTTTGTTGGAAAATTATGTTAGCAAACAGTGCAGGGCCAGATCAGACGCCGCGTTCTGCGGCGTCTGATCGTGGCCTGCACTGTTACACGAGGTACCACTGTAGGGATTTCCCACATACAATGGGTGCTGAAACTGTGTTGGGAAGAATTACATGTAAACATAGCGGCTATAATTAGTACGTGTTCCTTGCAAAATAGTTGATATTTTGTTTTAATTAAGGTTTAACGTCCCCGTCAACACTATTTAGGTCATTTTGAAGACTTTGTTTCCAATTTTGTGGGACTTTTACCCGACATTGTGATGAAATGGCATCTCAAGCCCTGTTTCCAGATAAGACCAAAAGGCTTATAAGCATTGGATGGTTTGACTCACATCACTTTGCCTGGGCAGGCTTACTCCTTCTAAGCGGTTTACCAGTACTCGTGTGTGATCAGTTTCAACTCTGCGTGGAAGCACCATGCAGCTCAGTCTATTTCTCCAAGCCCCGCTAGGCGGGGGCGAAAAATATTTGCTATCCTTTAAAATAGAAGTGAAGGCAATGGTCAGGGATCAGTACAATTACCTTCGACCTTCCACCCAAGACACAAAATTGAAAGAAACATAAAGCGACGACACTGGAATCAAAACATTACAAAAGGACACCGGCCCAAACAGCTCAGTTGGTAGAGTGTCCGCTCCGGGGAACGGGAGGTCACGGGTTCGATCCCGGGCCGCGACATACCAAAGTCGTTAAGAATGGTACTAGCTGCTCTTCCCTTGGCACACAGATTTACGGGGTAGAGCTAGGACTGGTCGACCCAGTGTCAGGATAATGTGACTGGGTGTGGTATCATGTAATGTGTCTGGGACATGATACTTCAGTGAGGCAGCACTATAAAAGTGAGCATTGAGCTCCCTGTCGCAATCGGACACCGTCGTGATATGACTGAAACTAGAAATGCGTCCATAGGACACGGATGCCCCCGCCCGAAAATATGTCTATGTTCGTATTCATCCATAGAAAGTTATTGACAGTGTTTAAGTTTTGGACCCTTTTTATGCCATTTGACCTCCAAGTATGACCTTGGAGGTACGGATCTGGGTTTGCATGTGACACATTGTCTCATGATGGTTAACATTTCTTCAAAATAATTTCAAAATCCATCCAAAAATAAGTAAGTTATTGGCTGCGTTTAAGTTTCGGACCCTTTTCTTGACCTTTGACCTCCAAGTATGACCTTGACCTTGGAGGTACGGACCTGGATTTTGCATGTGACACATCGTCTCATGATGGTTAACATTTCTACAAAGTAATTTCAAAATCCATCCAGAAATAAGAAAGTTATTGACTGCGTTTAAGTTTCGGACCCTTTTTTTGACCTTTGACCTCCAAGCATGACCTTGACCTTGGAGGTACGGACCTGGGTTTTGCACGTGACACATCGACTCATGATGGTTAACATTTCTCCAAAGTAATTTCAAAATCCATCCAGAAATAAGAAAGTTATTGACTGCGTTTAAGTTTCGGACCCTTTTTTTTGACATTTGACCTCTAAGTATGACCTTGACCTTAGAGGTACGGACCTTGGTTTTGCACGTGACACGTCGTCTCATGATGGTTAACATTTCTGCCGAGTATTTTTAAAATCCATCAAGAAATAAGGAAGTTATTGACTGCGTTTAAGTTTCGGACGCACGGACGGACGCACGGACGGATGCACGGACGGACGCACGGACGAACGGACGGACGGACAGGGGCAACGCTATATGCCCTTTCCACCATTCTTCGAATGGCGGGGGCATAAAAATGTTGAAAGCGACGTTAAACCCGAAATCACACACACACACACACACACACACACACACACACACACACACACACACACACACACACACACACACACACACACACACACACACACCGCCTCTACAAAGACACTTAGAGGCACTATATTTGAAGAGGACACATCAAAGATGCCATTTCTGAACAAAAGTGTCATTTCTAAATACTAAAAACTTTACTTCATCAAATGTATGTGCTTTAATACAGTCGAACTTCAATGGCTCGAACACCTTTGGGACCTCGGAAATCTGTTCGAGACAGGGGTAGTTCGAACCACTGAGGTTACTGTCAGGAGGCATAACGAGATATTTCTAGACATCTTTTCGGTGTTCTATAATAAAAATGTATGCTGTGTGTACTCATTAGAATCGCGTCATCGAGGCGATTCTAATGAGTACACACAGCATACATCTGCAAGATTAAAGACTAAAATCTCCTTAATTATCTCCCACTATTTCTTATGTAGAGGATTTCGCTAGGGGCTCAAGAATGGGTTAGACACATCCATGGTAAACGAGCCATCGGTGTTCGAGCCATTGAAGTTCTACTGTATATTCAAATGTAGCGAATATAATTCACAAGTTCTGCACAGCTACTGTTCTGGTAGTTTTTGTCAACACGTCTTTCCTTATTAGTACTCTTCAATTGTTCCTTACGTGTTTCGTCCACGCACTACTTTTGTCTTCTTCGCACTAATTTCCAGCTTTGTTTGTATTGGCGTTTAACGACCCAGTCAACGATATTTTAGGTCATTTTGAGCCGGTCAGTTTACCTATCCTGGGCAGGCTTATACGTAAGCTGTTAACCAGTACAGTGCACCTTCTTTCGCCAAAAACTGACAACTGCCCTTCTTGAATCAACGGAAGGGAGAAAATGACCGTAGAAAAGATTTCATGATGAATCTCCGCGAAAGAATGTTGCCGACCCCGTCCTCCTGATCCCGTCAGACGCGATAATAATTTCCTGCACCTACTAATTTGTTATTGTGGGGATGTAGACGTCCTTTAATTTTTTTCATTTTACTTCCACAGCTAGGACTGGTCGACCCAGTGTCAGGATAATGTGACTGGGTGTGGTATCATGTAATGTGTCTGGGACATGATACTTCAGTGAGGCAGTACTATAAAAGTGAGCATTGAGCTCCCTGTCGCAACAAGACACCGTCGTGATATGACTGAAAAATTATTGAAAGCGACGTTAAATCCGAATTCACACACACACACACACACACACACACACACACACACACACACACACACACACACACACACACACACACACACACACACACACACACACACACACACAATACAAAAGGACAGTTTCTTTCCCAGAAAATTGCCAAACAGAAACCCAAAATAGAAAGATATCAGGAGTATAGTAAAATTTCTATATTAAGACCACCTTTGGTACTGTTCAAAAATGGCCTTTAAGACCACTTTTGAACGGTTCCAAAGGTGGTCTCTGACCAGAAGACACTGTATGCAGATAACAAGAAGAAAGAATAACTGCAACCTATACAAAAAAAGCTTTTTATAGCAGGATTTGTCTTAATTTTAGGTGGTCTTAATATTTTACTGCACATACATGTACATAAAGGCCAAACTATGGCAATCAACCCTGTACACCGGTATGCTCCATCACGAAAACACGCCTATATAATTTGATCCCCTTGAACCCCACCTTTACATAGAAAAACTGGGGTATACAGAGATAAACCTTATTTTCCTTATTTCTGCTCTAAAATATAAATTGTGGGTACTCGTTAGATGAGGCGGTTCTAACGTGTACCCACAATCGATATTTTGAGCAGAAATAAGAAAATTATCACAATTTTTCATCTTAAATTTTTCATTTTTACGGCGGTAAAATTTACAGTGTATTTGTATAGGCGTGTTTTTATAATGGTAAGCCTTTCTACACCCTTTGCCTACCTGTTGGTTCTATAATCTGAACTCTAAATAATTATGAATGAAGCCGGGCCCCCGCCAATCGGGGGCTTTGAGAAATAGACTGGGTTGCAGTGTGCTTCCACGTAACGCTGAAACCGAGTGAACATGTGTGTACTGGTAAACCACTTGGGAGGTCTAACCCTGCCATGGCAAAGTAATGCGAGTTTGACCATCCCTTAAACCCTAGTGGTTTCTTTGGACGGTAGGGCTTGAGATGCCATTTCATTCCATTGTCGGGTAAAAGTCCCCCAAAATCGGAACCAATGTCGCTAAATGGCATAAATAATGTTGAATAGGAGGTAAAACCGCATCCAGAAACAAAGAAAAATCATCAGCTGTCATTTTTCCATTTACATTTTGTAGATCAAATCCCACATCGATGGATTCTTCGGCCCGAAGAAGCCCTTAGACGAAAAAGCTCTCGCAGAATCAAAATCTGAACTAAAGAGATCCGTAGAACATATAGCTGATTACTTTCTGAAAGACAAACCGTTCATCGCGGGAGATGACATCTCTATTGCAGACCTGGTTGCGGTTTGTGAACTAACACAGCTTCGCGGTGTACACGAGACCGCGTTATATGAGAACAATGCAAAAGTGAAGGCGTGGGTAAAGCGAGTGCAGGAGAAAATGAAACCTCACTTTGAAGAAGCGCACGCTACCATAAATGGTGTAATAGAACTATTTTCTAAATCAAAGTAAAATGCTCAGTGGAGAAGATATCATTCAACCATTTCACACGGAAAACCGCATAACTGAACATTGAAACGGTCCAGGCCCAGATCAGATGCCGCAGAACGCGGCGTTTGATCGGGGCCTTCACCGTTTGTAAAACATCCAACCATTTTCAGTTTTGTTTTTTCTTTCATAGTGACTCAACCAGTCATCCCTGAACCTGCTGAGAAAAACTGTTTTTTTTTTTGTTTTTTTTTTTGTTTTGTTTTTTTTTTCAGTTTGCAGGAACGCAAAGTTGAAAGTCGCAAAATTTGTCCCCCTTCTATAATATGACTGGTATATTTGTAATATTTCGAATATGTGTTTTCCCTTGAAATCAGTACATGTATACTATTATATAGTCGAACTTCGATAGCAAGAACACATTTGGGACCGTAAAACTTGTTCTAGACAGGGGAAGTTCGAGGCACTGAGGGCTACTCTTGCCCAGGTCAATGGGTTGGGGAATTAGGACATTCTATAAAATAAAGGTATGCTATGTTTACACATTAAAATCGCCTCATCGAGGCGATTCTAATGAGAACATACAGCATAGATGTTTACTATAAATGAAGACAATCACACAGATTTTTACGATAAATGAAGACAGTCTTCCAAAGTTATCTCCCACTTTGTCTTACCTGAATCTATATGGCTGCAGGAAAAATTCCCTAGGACTCAAGAACGGGTTCGACATAGCAACAGATAAGGTGGCTATTTTGTGATAATTGGAGGATAGTTTTCCCTGTTTCTCTATATAAACCTATGTTGTGAGTATTCATTAGAATCGCCAAGCCAAGGCGGTTCTAATGAATACCCACAACATAGGTTTTTATGGAGAATTGACAAAAACTATCTTTCAGTTATCACAAACTACGAACCTTATCTGTTGCTATGGAAGTTCGACTCAGCCATGGTAAATGAGACAGCTGTGTTCATGTCATAGGAGTTCGACTGTATGAAGTATATGTGTTCCTGAAAAGCAATGGTGAACAATGTTGCCAATCCATAGCAGCTATACATATCAGACATAAGTTCATAATAAACAATACTCTTATTGGTACGTTGTTTCTTCCGATATGTTTCTCATCCAGAGTGGCCCCCCTTTGTTTTGCGTCAAGGATCTTTCTTTTTTTACCAGTGTTGCAAAAGTGGACTCTAACATCGGTCTCTGGGTACAGTTGTTCAAAACTAACGACGTCGTTAGTTAACGAATCGTTAAAACTTTGATCATTAAATATGGCAAATATGCTAAAAATTTTGCTGAAAAAATGTGAGCAGCTTTTGCGGAAGCAAAAGCTGCTCACATTTTTTCAGCAAAAATACCAAAAATTTATATATTAAATTTGCTAGAACAGTTAACAATATGACCACTTACGAGCTCGTTAAGCTAACGATGCTTTGAACAATTGGGCCCTGGTGCGATGCAGACAGAGACGTCAAAAGCCGAGGGTCAACGGATTTTGTCAGAACGAGGTTCTGTCGAGTTTTCGATTTTATCTGGTGACCCGAAGGTATGAGTTTCTCAGTCAGAATTTTCACTACAAAACAAATTTTGTTTAACATTACGAAAACACGACTACATGTATTCAAATGTATTGAAATTTTTTCCACCAATAACTGAAAATTTTCAGATAAAAAATCTTATAGTTTTCATATTTCATATTTCTGCTCAAAACATAGATTGATCGCCGCCTCGTCGTTCTCAACTTCTAGTCACGGGGAACAGCGGAGACGCTAACCAGACTAAGCCAAAGAATACAAGGCGTAACCACATATTTGAGATTGCCATTGCAATAATGTATATGATGGATCAGAATGAAGATCTGGATTCTGTTGATGTTGGGGGCATAACTCTTGCTGAATTGGAATTACCCATCTTCGATTTAAGTATTCTAAAGGAATCTGTCTGTGGGCGTTTTTTTTTTTTTTTTTTTCGCTGTCGTTGGTTTACGAGGCATATGAAAAAATGCAACCCTCCCCTCCCCCAGTATTTTGTTTGTTTGTATGAAGTGAGGTTTAACGTCCCCTCTCCCTACCCCCCCCCCCCCCCTCCCTCACCCCTACCCCAAGTATTTTGTTTGTTTGTTTAAAGAGAGGTTTAACGTCTCCGTCAACCGTATTAGTGTCACTTTGGAGAGGTGATTCCAATTTTATGGGACTTTACCTCGACACTTAGATGAAATGACTTCTCAAGCCCTGACACCCAATGAAACCAAAAGGCTTATATGCATTGGACGGTTTGACTCACACCACTTTGCCATGACAGGCTTAGGCCTTCTAGGCGGTTTACCAGTACTCATGTGTGGTCAGGTGGTCAGTTTCAGCTCCGCGAGGAAGCAGTGTGCAGCCCGACCTATTTCTCCAAGCCCCGATATATGTAGCAGGTCGACCGTGTGGCTCGGTAGCTCAGTCGGTAGAGTGTTCGCACGGTATGCGAAAGGCCCTGGGTTCGAGTCCCGGTCGAGTCATGTTCTTTTTCCAACCCTGTGACATTTGGTGGCCAGTGTGGGTCCAGCACCGCGTCTGAGAGCATGAAATAGTATGAAAATAAGTCTCGCAGTCGGACTGGATAGGACTTAGAGATTCGGGACGAATTTCATGAGAAGAGATTCGGGACGAATCTAATTAAGCAGGGGGAAAATGTAGCAGGTCGACCGTGTGGCTCGGTAGCTCAGTCGGTAGAGTGTTCGCACGGTATGCGAAAGGCCCTGGGTTCGAGTCCCGGTCGAGTCATGTTCTTTTTCCAACCCTGTGACATATACACACACACCCAGTTTACACGTTTTTCCTACAAACATAATCTAAGGGATGGCCACTACTCCGTGGTCTGTGGAAAATGCCAAGGAAACAACTTTATGCATTACGAAACACGCCTATACAAAAACATTGCAATCTTTATCGCCGAAAAAATGTAAACTTTAGGATGAAAAATTGTAATATTTTTCTTATTTCTGCTCAAAATATAGATTGTGGGTACTCGTTAGAACCGCCTCGAGGAGGCGGTTCTAACGAGTACCCACAATCTATATTTCAGAGCACAAATTAGATAAATAAGGTACCCCTGCAAACCCCAGTTTTACAATATAAAAGTGGGGTTCAAGGGGGTCAAAATAATGTAGGTGTGTTTTCGTGATGAAAAGTTGCAGATTTCATTGGATAAACTTAAATTAAATGTGAAATTGATGGCATAAATTTAGAACAAATCTCATACTACATGAAAATTCCATCAGATTAACGATTCCGTGTAATGAACTAGATCGCCCCGCCCATCGGGGCGGGCTGCGTGGTGCTTCCAGGCAGAGCTGTAACTGACCACGCGTGAGTACTGGTAAACCGCTTAGAAGGGCTATTCTTGCACACCAGACAAGGAAATCCGCGATTTTACCCTGGGATAGAAATTTATGTTCTGACCCTGGTGTTCCGACCAAAAATCGAATATACTCGCGTGTTTGATAAATCCATTGGTTGATTACGACCTCGTATGCGCCGTCGTTAAGGTTGACGTCACTGCACGTTACGCGCCGTCACTAAACATTCCAGTATGGCGGACGCTGGTAACCGAAGTGACTGCAGCGTTAAAACTCCGCGCTAAGAAATGGAAGGTATGCAAGACAAAGAATCCAATATGGGTGTGAGGGGTGGATAGAAAAATCCGCCCCTAGGAACACTGTCCGGCATCACTCGGCAAGCCTCGTGATGCCGGACAGTGTCCCTCGGGACGGATTTTTCCATCCACCCCTCACACCCATATTAGATTCTTATAAACCTGCCCAGGTAAAGTGGAGTGAGTACCGTCCAATGCATATAAACCCTTTGGTTTCATTGGGCGGCAGGGTTTGAGATGTCATTTCATCTCAGTTTCGGGTTAAAGTCCCACAAAATTGGAAGAAACGTCTCCAAATTGACCTTAATGGTGTTGACGGGGACGTTAAACCTCGATTCAAACAAAAATGTCAACTTGAGGTATAAAGCAATTATTGTAGACTTTAAACTTTATCGTCAACAAAACTCGCACAAAGAGCTAGTGACCAACGTTGCATGGCTACCCTTGTCAACCCCACTTACATCACGCTAACAAGTCCGTGAAATAAACACCCCCTTACACCCCACTTTATAAAGAGAAAACTGGGGTTTACGGGGATATACATTTTTTTCCTTTTTTCTGCCCCTAGAAATAGGTTGTGAGTACTCGTTAGGATGAGGCGGTTCTAACGAGTACCCACAACCTATGTTTTGAGTTTAAATAAGAAAATGTCACAATTTTTCTTCAGAAAATTGACCGTTTTGGGGATGTAAAAAAATGCACTATGACGCATGGGTGTGTTATCTTAATGTAACAGTGAAAAGTGTGGTTTACATTGAAGAAGGGTATTTAATATCCTCGGTAGCTCAGGTGTGATCCGTTACGTTTAACTTCATTCATCGTGAATGTAGTTTACGAAATGAAGTGCACCTGGGTCACCGAGGATGGGTATTTAATATTTTCCTTAGTTTCGCTCTGAAACATAGAGTGTGGGTGCCCCATGTAAACGCCTCACTGAGCACCAACAATCTATATTTGAAGCAAAATGATGAATATTGAGAAAAAATGTTGATTTTGAAATGTCCCGTATCACATGGTGCGTTCTGCGTTGTCCTAATTTTTGTCATTATTTTCTTGAACCTTGAAATATAGACATCTTTAAAACAATTATTTATGTGTGCGTTACATGTATAAGTATGTATAAGTTAAAACTATTTGGTTTTGTTTGGACTTACGACTACGCTTTTCCTGGGCAGGCTTTATATATAATATACATACGACTGAGCGCACATAATGGAGTGCCCACTTCATAATTTGTTTGTTTGATTTAAGGTTTAACGTCCCCGTCAACACTGTAAAGGTCATTTTGGAGACGTTGCTTCCAATTTTGTGGGACTTTTACCCGACATTGAGATGAAATGACATCTCAAACCTTGTCGCCCAATAAAACCAATAGGGTTTATTAGCATGGACGGTCCGCCTCGCACCGCGGTTCCTGGACAGGCTTAGATCCTCTTAAGCGGTTTACCAGTACTAGTGTGCGGGCTGGATTCAGCTCTGCGTGGAAGCATCATGCAGCCCATATATTTCTTCAAGCCCCGATGGGCGGGGGCTAACCCACTTCATAATGCTAACAAAATACACACCCAAACGACCCCATTTCCTCAAATAATGTGGAGTCCTCATGACCTGAGTTACTTTCAACCCGACCTAGTTTCTTAATTTTCCTTAGAACATCGGCTTTCCTGTTCTTGTTTCTGACCTAAAGTTCACCCAGATTATCACACAAGTGCACCAGATACGCGTGATTAATGATTAATACCATAAATCAGTCGACCCAAAGTTACTAAGCACAGGAGCGGTTTGTGGTTGAAATCCACGTGACTATCAATCACTGTCTTGTAGGTAATCAAAGTAACAGATATTATAGCTTAGCAATTCTTGTTGTGATGAGGATTGTTGTAAAACATTGACTAGGCTCGCGTGCTGACACATTGGCAAACAGTGTGTAGACCTAGATAAGACGCCGCATCTGATCTGGCCCCGAGGTTATAAAACTTTTTTCATGCTCATCTCAACTGATCATGAAATTTGAAATGCTTTTAATTGTCAAAATACAAACGAATGAAGCAATTTGCCTGCTCAGATCAGCAAAGAATGTTGTTTGTCCTGCTTATAAATTTTAAAATGCTAACAATTTTGTTTGTCCTGCTTATAAATTTTAAAATGCCAACAACTGTTGGCATTTTAAAATTAATGAGCAGGACAAATTTCGTGCTCAAGTGAGTTGAGCAGGAAAACAGTTTTATAACCTTAGGCCCAGGGTCTACACTATTCGCTCAAAGAAGAGGAATTTAAGAGTAAAACGAAACAGTCGATGTTGATGTTCAGTATTTTCCCTGCAAAAACTCAGAGACAATGGACCCTCCAGTGGTGTCAATGCTTCGTTTTTTTAACAATTGAAGCCACGTGTGGATACACCTGCAGTGCAGATACACCTGCAATAGTTCACATCATTTTACAAGGGCCAATTTTGCAAACCCCTTATACGTTTGGGTACATGTGAATTGCGTCCCTTTGAAAAAGGGATCTGTTCTTATAGGGAAAATCTCTGAACTCATGTTGATAACAATAGCGCGGCTATTTTCTATTAATAACCATTAGCTGTGGTTTCAGTGATTGTCACGTTCTTGGTAACTTTGGGTCGATTGACAAACAATCGACCAAACATTGTGTGGTATCATATCACATGTTCGCAAAGTGTCCCATATACATAAATATATAGAAGAAGTTCAATGATCCGAAAACCCTTTGTATTCAAAAACACCTCTATATAATTTTTACCCCCCCCCCCCCCCAACCCGTAAACCCCTCTTTTATATAGTAAAACTGGAGTCTACAGCGGTATATATTATTTTTCTTATTTCTGCTCAAAAACATATATTGTTGATACTCGTAAGAACTGCCTCGTCGAGGCTGTTCTACCAAGTGCCCACAATCTATGTTTTGAGCAAAAATAAGAAAAATGACCGATCCCCGCCCTCAAGGCTTGAGATGTCATTTCATCTCAATGTCGGGTAAAACTCCCACGAAATTGGAAGAAACGTCTCTACAATGACCTACACAGTGTTAACGGGGACGTTAAACCTCAAATTAAACAAACAAACAAACAAAACAAAAGAAAAATGACAGAATTTCGATCTGGAAATTTTCATGTTTTAATTTTTTATTTATTTTTATTATTATTTTATTTGGGGGGGGGGGGGGGTGTCGTCAAATTGCGATTCTAATTAGTACACTTAACATAAAGGAAAGAAAATTTCCCTAAATTATCCCTCACTATTTATAATATGGAGCTAATTCCCTAAGGACCCAAGAACAGATTCGATTCAGCCATAGTTATTTAAACACCGGTTTTCGAGTCCTTCAAGTGTAGCTATATTTCGCATGCTACTCAAATTTTGAAGATCAACATTTTTTGTGACATACATATATTTAACCCTTAAAATGTCAACCAAAACAATTGTCGTCTGTTTTGTTTACTGCTGTTAACTTTATAAGCCATTGTTGCAAACAGTGCGGACGCATATAAGACTGCTCCACTATGAGCAGTCAGTTCAGGGTCCACATTGTTTGCTTGTATGCAAAAACTGTCTTTGAAATCTTTGCACAAATGTAGCAGACGACATAAACAGACGACATTTTCAGATGTTTTTTTATTGCTTAACCCTTCTCTTGCTGAATATTCGGATTAGCCACACCCATTTCTGACTTGGAACCAATCAGATTACTTGATGTAATTTATTCCTACAAATTCATTACGCAAACACGCCTATACAAATACATTGCCACTTTTATCGCCGAAAAAATGAAAATTTTATGCTGAAAAATTGTGATATTTTTCTTATTTCTGCTCAAAATAAAGATTGCGGGCACTCGTTAGAACCGCCTCATCGAGGCGGTTCTAACGAGTACCCACAATCTATATTTTAGAGCAGAAATAAGGAAAATAAGACATACCCGCGGAAACCCCAGTTTTACTATATAAAAGTGGGGTTCAATGGGGTCAAAATTATATAGGCGTGTTTTCGTGATGTCATAAACTGAATGTCAAACAGTGTAGACCCTGATCAGATGGCTTCTTCAGAAGCCATCTGATCTGGATCTACACTGTTTGCAAAGATAGGGGTTGTCGTGAACAGCAAGATAAGGGTTAAGGGTTATCGATCTGTCAAAACTTAAGTGAAGTGAAAATCCTCTAAAACCAAATTAATTCCATTGTCAGTTTCAACATAGATCCTTCTTCCTGTTACACTTTGACTGTGGTAATTATTCAACTACACGTTTACAAGAAGACCGCCTGCAAACATACGATTAATTCGTTCGAGCCTCATTCGGGGCATATATGAGTCACCAAGTTCTGCAACGGAAGGTCGGGTGTTTTCTGTTCGGTACTCCGGTCTTCGCCCACTTCTAATTAACGATTGGCACGATATAAGTGAAATGATATTGAAAGGACCGTAAACCACAATAAAATTATGTGAAGCTATCATATTTTCGTCAATTCTCGAGGGAATTTTTTGTGATATTTAATTATTATCATTTGTAGTAGTAGTAGTAGTAGTAGTAGTAGTAGTAGTAGTAGTATTCCAGTTTTTTTTTTATAAACAGTCGAACTTCAATGGCTCGAACACCTTTGGGACCTCGAAAATCTGTTCGAGACAGGGATAGTTCGAGCTTCTGGGGTTACTGCCAGGAGGCATAACGAGATACATTTAGACATATTTTCGGTGTTCTATTATGAATATGTATGCTGTGTGTGCTCATTAGAATCGCCTCATCGAGGCGATTCTAATGAGTACACGCAGCATACATTTGCAAGATTAAAGACAAAAATCTCCTTAATTATCCCCCACTATTTCTTATGTAGGGGATTTCGCTAAGAATGGGTTCGACATATCCATGGTAAACGAGCCATCGGTGTTCGAGCCATCGAGGTTCTACTGTACAGTGAAATTCCGCTATCACAGTGAGGCCGCCTAAAGTTAAGATTAATTCTCCTTTCGAAAACATATTTAAAATGTTTCTGTCATCCTTCCAGTGTGTTTTGTTTTGTTTTATGCACTCAGTGTCATTTAGAAAGAGACCACTTTTGGGACTGTTCGAAAGTGGTCTTAAAGACCACTTTTGAACAGTCCAAAAGGTGGTCTTATTATAGGAGTTTTATTGTACTTTGTTCCTCAAAAATGAAGATCTGCTCTTGCAGGAAAGAATTTGCCCCTTAGATTTGCTCCTAAGGAGTAAATTCTTTCACTTGAGCCCCGCCAAGTGAATTTGTGTCTTCGAGCATTCCGCCATGACAAATTTTACATGTAACTACGCATGCCCAGCCATTCAGAGGGGCCAGGGATATGGCTTTCTGTCTGAAGGATCCTCTTGATTCACTGCTCGCATAGGCGATAAGTACCAAGCACAGTCTCGCCAGAACCTTCGCTGCTCGCATAGGCGATAAGTACCAAAATCTTAAGTAGACCCCTGTTGCTTAAAGAAATCAAAATATGTTTGTAATAGTTGTCTTCCATGATTGCGACACATAAACTCGCAGATTCAGTTCTCGCCGTTATAGATTATCATGTGTGTTAAACTTTTAGTTCGCCGGTATGTCAACAAATGGGACAAAATAACTACACCTGTGGCCACAAAAGCGTTCAAACTTTGATGAGCTTCATTTCATTCTGATTTTGCAACATCACTCAATATATCCTAACATCCTATCGACAGAAATAAATTCAAAACACAAGGTGGTGTACATTTCATTGCTGACTCCTGCACTGTCCAATCAAAATACATCTCAAATGTCAATCAGAAAGTGTTTTCCAAAATGATACCAATCAATTGCTTGTTCTAGTTTTTGGATCATTTGATGAATGACATTTGCTTGTCAAAGTAACTTGATGCAAAGAGATTCATTGAAAGTTAATTCATATGATTTTGAACGCTTTTGTGTCCACAGGTGTATATACTATTAAGCCAATATTTTTCACAAGGTGTATAGAGGGACAAGTTCAACAAGACACGATGGTTCTGGAGTTTTACTATGATTTGTTATCGCAGCCCTGCAGGGCAGTTTATATTTTCCTGAAGGCAACCGGAGTTCCTTTCGAGGCAAAGATCATTGCGTTGCGGAAAGGTAAGTGCTTTGGTGTGTGTGTATGTGTGTGTGAATTCGTGTTTAACGTCGCTTTCAACAATTTTTCAGTCATATCACGACGGTGTCTGGTTGCGACAGGGAGCTCAATGCTCACTTTTATATAGTCCAACAAGTTAGACGTACGCATGCACTCATTTATAGATTTGTTTTTTTTTATAGATGTGCATGCGACGTCTAACACGGGGCTTATACAAGTTCATATAGCACATTTAAAATTTTCACTTAGCATGTATACCCATTGTATTGTAAGTCCAATTCATGCCTTAGATTGTAAAAAGTCGAAATCTGTGATAAAAATGCTGTCTAACCTTTGTGGATGTAAGAATATTCCTTATTAAAACAAACCATCACTTGACTGACAGAAGTCAACCACCATTGTTTTGAAATAATTGTCATGTGACTTTGGTTACGACTAAAAGTTGGAATTGGATTTTTTCTTCAACGGTTTTTTTCTTTCATGTGACGCAGCAACTGGGAATATAAATATCGGAAACACCACAGCAAGGGAAACAGGTGGCTGGGGTTTGTAAAGCGGAAAGCAGAAATGAAGCAGTAAAAGAGAAGTGGCATACAAAACGTTGGTACGCCTCAGCAGTTTGGTAACCCGACACTAAGAATAGCATAAATATACTTAAAATGACCCAAAGAAGAACTGCTAGTTAGGTGGAAGGGAATTAAATACTTCCCATATGATAGTGCATCTCACATGCTATGCGAGATCATTGCCAGGGATGACCAACCAAAAGATCAGAATCAGAATTGTTACTGGTGACACGTCAAAAGACATTCATACACCAGGACAGGTCTGTGATGTGGGAAGTTAGTCCCTAGCTCTAACAAAAGAGGAAAAATTAGCTACACAATCATCAGCACCTTCAGCTGTCGAAATAATCGAATCTGGAAGGGCATTCCAATCTCTAATGGTTCTGGGGAAGAACGACTCTTTATAAATGTCAGTTCTTGCACTAAGGGTCTGAAACGCCAACGAATGGTGATTTCTACAGTGTCTAGCTGGGGGAACTAGGTCATCTGTTGGAATGCTGGCAGCACCCTTTAGACCTTTGTATAAAAGGATTAGCCTTCTGTCTTTTTTCCTTTTCTTGAGAGACTCCCATTTTAATTTTCCAAGTATTCCAGTCATGCTCCCAGTTTCAAAGCATTAGTTGCCTGTTTCAAATCTAGCAGCTCTATTCTGAACTTTCTCAATTTCTTCGTTAAGCACCACTCCACTGGGGTCCCAGATACAACTACCATATTCCAAGATTGGGCGAACAAGACCTTTATATGCTGCCTCTTTTACATCCTGAGGGCACTGATGAAGATTTCGCCTCAGGAAACCAAGCGTTCTATTTGCCTTGGTACACATGTTGCTAATATGAGTATTCCATCTCAAGTTGTGTGAGATTGTCACTCCAAGGTATTTAATGGAGTCCACATTCTCGAGGACCGTTCCCTCTAAGGTGTAAGAAACCTCAACTTTATTAGATCTCTTCCTAGTTATCTGCATAATATTGCATTTAACTGGCTGAAATCTCATGCCCCATTTACGTGCCCAACATCCTAATCTATCTATGTCTGCCTGAAGTTTCAATGAGTCATCTGTATCTCTAATTTCCCGAGAACAAACACAGTCATCTGCGAACAGTCTTATTTCTGAGTCAGTGTCAGTGGAAATATCATTGATGTACAGGGAGAACAAAAGTGGGCCAAGAACGGTCCCTTGCGGGATTCCAGACAAAAATGGAGCCCACTCCGAAGATTCACCATTAACAACAACCCGCTGTTTTCTGCAGCAAAGAAAGGAATCTATCCATTTGAGGGTCTCTCCCCATATTCCATAACCAAATAACTTAGATTTAAGTAGTTCATGAGGAGGGGTGCCAACAGCCTTCTCGAAGTCCAGAATAAATGTGTCCCCCTTTGTCCAAGATTTTTGCCCAGTCATTAATAACTGTGCTTTGATTATTGTCTTTTAAAAATAATACATAATTATGTTGTCATGAAAAAAATCCACCATGCTTTTTGATACCCAGATGTTCACTCTGTATATGCTCCCTGTTTTGTTTTGGCAGATGCAGATGCACACTGATGCAAAGTATCAGCAGCACTCTTTTTATCAAGTATCAACAGATCTTTGGGACAGATTATTTTATCTCCAACAATTTTTCTTTTATCCTTCCACTGACTGTGCAAATGCACATGAAACTCGAAGGAGGGTACTGCGAGAGAGAGAGAGAGAGAGAGAGAGAGAGAGAGAGAGAGAGAGAGAGAGAGAGAGAGAGAGAAGCATAATAAAATATACATCTTATACAACATCGAACACCACTGCATTAGCCTGAACCTAAAAAAAATAAATGATTTTCGGATCTTGTGTGTCCCGAGAAAATTAATATTTTTCCGACAATAAATTGCGAGTAAGGCAATTATCATTCTTACTTTGGCAGTGTTGACTTAGAAGACACAGGTTATGTGCATGACTGTTGCACGATGGTATGTATGTTTGCAGAACGAGAGAAGATAAAACGATACCTTTTATATACACCACTAACAAGAAAGGACCCAGCACTGAACCTTGCAGTTTCTTTTTCACCTGAATTAAACGGCCCTATAAAATTTGAAGGCAGTGTTCTGTTGTAGGGATGGCAGGGATAAATAGATTTTATGTGGCCACAATTCTAGCTCTTGACACAGAAAATGTATTAACACTGAGCTCTGCTTTGTGATAAGACGATCTACAGATTGTGGCATGTTTTAGACTAGGTGCAAAGAAATAGAAGTGAGGGCCACAGTTATAAAAGAGAAGTGGAGGCAATGATCAGGAATCGATACAATTAACCCACAGCTCCCATCAGAGCCTTTAAAATTAGTTCTTGAGATGAAATCTCAAAAAAAATTCTGCTGTATAAAACTAAGTTTATAGAAGAAAAAGCCCCAGCCTACCTTAAAAGTGTAATTGTAGTGAGGGACTTTAACCTGAAACAAAGGGAAGAAAGAAAAGAAGCGAAGTCAACCTGAAACAAAGGGAAGAAAGAAAAGAAGCGAAGTCAAGCAAGAAATGTTGAACCTCGCTGGGAATTGAATAGGGCACAAGAAGGTGACCATGCACGAATGGAAACGGGTGAAAATCCACTGCCCATTCCATTCCTTCATGATGAGGAAAGCAGCCTTTCACAGCTTAACACACACACAGACTCAATAGTTTTCAGAAAAAAAAAGACCATTTTTAATACAGGGCAAATGCTTTTAATGACACCACTGAAGGGAGGGAAGGAAACAATGATTGGTGGGGTTTGTCACAGATCCAGAGGAGCAAGCCCACCCACTTCAACTATGGCTTAGGAAACATGTTTTAGTTTAAACAGAACTATAAATAATGATCCAAATATTTTTTATTCAAAACTTCCCCGGAAAATTTATCTCCTTTATTTTAACTGTGATAGAGATTGTCTCAAGTGAAGAAAGAAATTGAAATTAGAAAAGTATGTCAAACTAATAATTTATTTTCAAAAGCACAACATTGGTTCCTTAAGGGACGCTCATGTATTACCAACTTCTAGAACTAATGGGGGAATTGACAGAATCCCTTGACGCAAACGAAGACATCAGTATAATTTATTAAGAAGGCCTTTGACAAAATGCCACATAAAAGATTGTTGACTGGGGATATGGTATCAGAGGAAAAGTACATAAGAATTTCTGTCAGGTAGAACCCCAAAAGTTGTTATCAACGGCAAATACTCTAAAATGGCAAAAGTCACTAGTGGTATCCTGCAGGGAAGTGTTCTGGGTCCTATTCTATTCCTCCTTTTCATAAATGACCTTCCCGACGTTGTTATTGCATGTATGAAGCTCTTTGCTGATGTTGCTAAAATACGTGGGAAACTCAATTAGACAGACAGAATATGTTCAGACAAGTATTAACAATGTTTTTGATTGGGCAAAAACTTGGAATGGAATGTGAACTCGGAAAATGAACTATCACCTCAAGAAGTGTAAGTACCTACACATCCGAAACCACAATTTACATTATGAAGATAAAATGGAAACTGGCCAAGAGTCAAAAACAGCTGAAACAGTAACCACAGAAAAGGACTTGTGTGTAATTATGCAAACTTCCTTGACTTTCACAGAACATATCAATATTAAGGTAACTAAAGCAAACTGAAATGTGGGATTAATCTTTCGAACCTTTACATACATAGACATGGAAATATTTTTGAATCCGTACAAATCCCTTGTGAGACCTCATCTCGAATATTCCAAAACCATTTGGTCACCGATGTTTTAAAAAAGATCAAAAATATAATCGAAAATGTTCAGCGCCGAGCCACCCAACTATTTAAAAAAAGCGGACAGCATCTGAGTTATCCGGAAAATTAAAGACACCAGGATTTCCATCCCAGGAAAATAGAAGAGACAGAGTCGGTATAATTCAGCTGTACAAAAGATTGCACAAAGTTGATAAGAACAACGTATTTATTATTCATACATAAGCATCGACTCCTGGACAAACTTTGAAGGTCACATTTAAAAGTACGGGCAGATCCTTTCAAAAATCATAGCGTTGATAACTGGAATTCTCTAACTGAGGACATGGTAAACGCACCCTCCTAAAATGCCTTTCACAAATCGTGTAATTGATAAATGGAATTCCCTAAATGTGGACATGGTAAAAGCACCCTCCTAAAATACCTTTCAAATAAGTTCTGAACGGCTGAATCGCTTTTGGCAGCAACGCCCATCTAAGATCAGTCCATCCTGCTATGCACCCGGACCAGCTAACAGAATGCATCATCAGAGGCCAGTGTATCTGTCCACATGTCGACCTAGCTCCACAGGAATATCAGGCATATAATGGTCACACCAATGCAGTAATGAAAGTCCAAATTTTCGAGGACCGTTCCCTCTAAAGTGTAAGAAGCCTCGATTTTGTTCTTTACTGGTTGCCTGCATATTTTTTTTTATTTAACAAGCCGAAATCTCCTGCCCCATTTTTTTGCCAAACAACCTAATATATCAATATCCATCTGGTTTCATTTTGCCTTTCTTATTTAACTATAGTAAACACCGTCTTATTTCAGAATCAGTGGAAATATCACTGATGTACCAAGAGAACAACAATGGACTAAGAACGGTACCTTGTATAACACCAGACTTAGTTGGAGCCTAACTTGAAGGTTCACCATTAACAACAGCTCGTTTTCTGTAGCAAAGAAAGGAATCTATCCATTGTATAGTCTTGTCGTCAGAGAAGTAAATGGCGTGGTGCATACTTAGGCATAACAAAATAATTTGTTTTTAAGTTGTTCAGTAGTTCAGTTGATACGGGTGTGGGTTGTGGTCGTGTCCAAAAACTGTAAATGTGCCCACCTATGCTCCTTTGTCTGATAATTCTAGTCAATCATTAATCACCATTGTGAAAACATTAACGTTCAAGGGCCTTGTATTCTTGTCCTCAACCACGCACCAAGCTCTCGCATAAAGAGAAAAGAATTAAGTGGGGAAAATGCTTATTTAGATTTGTTAAGTAGAAGTGAAGACCATGATAACCTTTTAATACATTTATCATTGGTTTTAAAAGAAAAAACTCTTAAAATCCCTTTATTAACTTGAGTTTGTCACCGAGCTATTCTGTTTCACTCTCCTCATACTTATTCTTTTTTTAATGCTATCCGTCTTGTTCGTTCGAAAAATAAAAAGAAAAGTAATCCGGTTTTTGCTTTTACCGATGACGTCATTTGACTTCTTTGACCCTGGCTGAGAAGTAAACAAATGGCGTGGTGCATACTACCGGGACGGAATATTGCCTAATTAAAAATTTAATTTAGTGACTTTTGGAATATTTCATGTTGAGGTGAGGAGTTAAAACATTACTTATGTAAGTTACTTAGGCATTTTGTTATGACAACGTTTTAAATGCTCTCAAAGTAATCAGAAATTGCTCCGCTAGTTTGTCTAGCGGTCCTCACGTAAAGAAAATGGCGTAATCCTTATGAGAGTTCGCGTTCCGAAGAATAACAAAAACATAAATATCAGCATATAAATGTAAAATATGAATGTCTGGAACGCAGAACTCTCATGAAAGGGAGTAACTTTTATAGTGCTGCCTTACTGAAGTATCATGTCCCAGACACATTACATGATACCACACCCAGTCACATTATCCTGACACCGGGTCGACCAGTCCTAGCACTACCCCGTAAATCTGAGTGCCAAGCGAGGAGCAGCGCTAGTACCATTTTTAACGACTTTGGTATGTCGCGGCCCGGGATCGAACCCGTGACCTCCCGTTCTCCGGAGCGGACACTCTTCCAACTGAGCTATCGGGGCCGGTATAAGTGCTTTGGTATCAGGCCGCTTATCAGGATGATTATACGTTGTGTTGTGGATACTTGTTAGAATCGCCAATCGCCTCATCGAGGCGATTCTTACGATCAGATGATAAACAAGAACCCACAACATATGCTTCTTGCGCGAAAAGTCAAACCATTCCTTAGCGGCACTTTTCTTGGAAGTTGGCAAACAGTGCAGACCTATATCAGACGCCGCATAACGCGGCGTCTGATCTGGGTCTCCACTGTTTGCTCAAAGAACATATAGAAGCCTCCGTGGTCGAGTGGTTACGCTACTCGCCTTGTAAACCAGGGATCGCAGGTTCGATCCCGGGCTTCTCCAGACTTTCGAATGAGTCTTTAAACCGAGGTCCCGTCTCCGTATGACCTTAGCTGTTGGTGGGACGTAAAACTGAAACACTCACTCACTCAAAGAACATATTGTTATACAACTTACGTCAAACAAAACATACCTGGCATAGTCGGCTCCCGCTCATCGGGGCTTGAAGAAATAGATGGGCTGCAAGAGCTGAATCCGACCGCACTCGAGTACTGGTAAACCGCTTAGAGGATCTACGCCTGCCTAGGCAAAGCGGTGCGAGTCGGACCGTCCATGCTTATTTGTTTGATTTTAGGTTTAACGTCCCCGTCAGCACGGTACATGTCATTCTGGAGACGTTGCTTCCAATTTTGTGGAACTTTTACCCGACATTGAGATGAAATGACATCTCAAGCCCTGTCGCCCAATGAAACCAATAGGGTTTATAAGCAACGCACACTGCTTTGCCTGGGCACGCTTAGATCCTCTAAGTGGTTTACCAGTACTCGTGTGCGGTCGGTTTCAGCTCTGCGTGGAAGCATCATGTAGCCCATCTATTTCTTCAAGCCCTGATGGGCGGGGGTCGCCGTCCATGCTTATAAACCCTATTGGTTTCATTGGGCGACATGGCTTGAGATGTTATTTCATCAAAATATCGGGAAGCAGCGTCTCCAAAATGACCTATACACTGTTGATGGGGACGTTAAACCTTAATTCAAACAAAAACCTGACACCATTTCCAACTTATCGGGTGGAAGATTCATTTATCATATATGGGTTAATCTGTTAAGGTTCCTCAATACATTTGCACAAGAAAAATATAGGTGTGAGATTTGTATGTTATTTTTTTCCAAAATATGACCCTGATTTCCTTTTAAAGTGCCTGTCCTAGAAGAAAAAGGTCTGGGGATACCAACGGTTACTACAGCAAGTACTTTCTTGCATTAACTACATCTCTGTGCCTTTGAAAATAAATGCAATTCTGTATTTTTCACTTTTACCAGGAAAAAAATGAAACTGCTTTCTAGCTTTTTTACAAGTTACTAAAACAGCTGCAGATCAATAGTTCACATCAAATACTAGCGACTCGGACCAAGCTTTCTATCAGAAAGCCTACCTTAATTGAAAACCAGAAAAAAAAACACTTTGACATGTTTTTCTTCATGGGCGCCGCCATCTTCTTTTTTGCGGTAAATCTGAATGCTCAGAATGCTCATCATTTATGCATCCCACATTTAATTTTACCCATCATCAATGAATATACCTTGAAAATTCAGCTATGTAGCCTTCTCCCTGCATACAGCATTATGACATCGCCTATCTTGGAAGCGTGTCATCACTGATAAATTATTGTAGCTGTCAAATTCAGGAGATATCCATCTTGCCAACTAAACTTGTATTCATACGCCTTGGAACTAATTTCCGAAAAATAACAATGGTACACCATTGTTTTTAATTTAAAACGTAATATTCATATTTAAAACTGTCTTGCAACTAATTTCAGGTATTTTCTAACATAATTTGTTTGTTACTTTATGAAAAGTATGCATTCATTTTCCGAACTATTTTTTATGTGTAACATTGTCCGGATTGTGCTGTTCGGCCCAGCTAGAAGTAAACACATTGACAAAATAAAATTTTCAAGCTTTTTTCATCAAAACATATTACATGCATTGGGCTTCTGTTAGTTTTAACCAGCCCACAGATTGGTAAGTAGGTGACACAACTGATCATTAAATAGATTAGATAAATATAACCTTTGTGTTGTCCATAAGTTCACCTGTCAAAAATCACTGATTTGTTTATGGTGGCTCATGTGAACCAATGTAACAAACCAATGCCAGGGTAAAAATCATTTCTGTACCATAGTTATTGGCAGTTGCACAAAGTTTCTGGTGCTGAACAGGCTGCTTTCAGTCCTTCCGTTCAAATATGGGGATAGACTGTTGGCTTCTCTTAATTTCATTTTTTTGTTTTTGATTTATCAAGTATGAAATCACCCATCCTGTAAACACAATCAGTAACACAGTGAAACTTTGGTGCAGTGGTTGCATGAATTGTTATAAATTGCATGACTGAAATATATTAAATGAATAACTGAAAGCACCAAAGAAGGGCAATCATTTTACAAGCTAAATGCAAGAGATTTCAACACCTCAGCCCAATCAATGAGCTTGTTGCCAAATTGGTAGAACTGGTCATTTTTGGCTACCATACACTGAATTTAAAATAGTACCAGGTAAGATAATTACATTTTTTTAATTTTTGGGAATCATTAATTTTCAGTACTATTTAGGTATTTTACTTGAAATTCCTCTGTAGCAGTACATAAAGGCAACCTTGAGCCACATCGCCCCCGCCCATAGGGGCTTGAAGAAATATATGGGCTGCATGATGCTTCCACGCAGAGCTGAATCCGGCCCGCACACTAGTACTGGTAAACCGCTTAGAGGATCTAAGCCTGTCGAGGAACAGGTGCGAGGCGGACCGTCCATGCTAATAAACCCTATTGGTTTCATTGGGCGACAGGGCTTGAGATGTCATTTCATCTCAATGTCGGGTTAAAGTCCCACAAAATTGGAAGCAACGTCTCCAAAATGACTTTTACAGTGTTGACGGGGACGTTAAACCTCAAATCAAACAAAACCTTGAGCCACATTTCTATGATTGTATTTTACACAATGTGATTCTGTGGATTGAGAAACCTTTTTTTTGCAAAACCAAGGAAAAATGCAATAAATTACTAAAATGGTGACTTTCGAATAAAAATCTTTGGCTTCCATATTCTTACATTTACATGGACTACCATCTGATGAAAAATCTTTTTGGGTAATTATTTGCAAATATGATTTTTTCAGTACCTCAAATATACATGTAGCTAAGTAACTGTATTGAGGAACCTTAATGATCCTTGTTCACCTCATTTTGGAGTGAGTGAGTGTTTCAGTTTTACGTCCCACCAACAGCTATGGTCATACGGAGACGGGACCTCGGTTTAAAGACTCATCCGAAAGTCTGGAGAAGCCCGGGATCGAACCTGCGACTCCTGGTTTACAAGGTGAGTAGCGTAACCACACAACCACGGAGGCTTCTACCTCATTTTGGAGCTATGTGTAAAAAGAAGACAAGTGAAAGCAAGAAAGAATCAGATCAGTCTGCACAGATGTGCCGTCTGAGTAAAAGGCTTCTGAGCTATGCAGAGGGGTTAGCGAGGACTGGTCAGACTTAGTAAATGCGCATAAGGTGGTATTGTAGATTTTGTCGCACTTTGGCTCAACTATTTATTGTCATGGCGGAAAGTATATGTACAGTATGTATGTGATCGTTTATGTCGGAAGTTAATAATACTTCAGCGCCAATATTGTTGTCGGTCACATGATTGCTGCATGGTGCTTCCACGTAGAGCTGAAACCGACCGCACATGAGTACTGGTTAACCGCTTAAAAGTCTATGCCTACCCAGGCAAAGTGATGCTTTCAAACCCTTTTGATTTCATTGGGTCGCAGGTTTTGAGATGTCATTTCATCTCAATGTTGGGTAAAAGTCCCACAAAATTGGAAGCAACGTCTCCAAAATGACCTAAATTCTGTTGGCAAACATGACTTACTGGGAACGCAATCTGCTCTGAGTACCTGACGCGACCGAGACTTTGTTTTTATAGACGTCTTATGGCAGCCGTTTTACGTGTGCTAGGTCGAAAGTTTATCGATCGACCCGAAGTAAATAATACTACAGCAGCTTCATTGCTGTTGTCCATGTGATTACAATACATTACAAGCGCCATTAAGTCCAAAGCCAAAGGTTTTGTATACTGTTCAATGTTTTGTTGACCAATCATTACGAAAACACGCCTATACAAATACTGTGTAAATTTTACTACCGAAAAATGAAAATTTTCAGATGAAAAATGGTGATATTTTTTCTTATTTCTGTTCAGAACATAAATTGTAGATACTCGTTAGAACCGCCTCGATGAGGCCGTTCTAACGGGTACCTAAAATTTATGTTTTGAGCAGAAATAATAAAATAATGTATACCCCTGCAAAACCCAGTTTTAACTTATAAAAGTGGGGTCTAAGGGGGTAAAAAATTTATAGGCATTATTTTCCTGATGAAAATCTTCGAGCCAGTAGCTTTGGAGAGGTCCAGTTACAATAAATAGGGTAGCAGTTTTAATTCGTCTTGAGCTTTACATCCAGTTTAGCAACATTGAGGTCATATCATTATCATTATCACAATCGTCATCATCATCATCCCCACAACCACCCATCATCATCATCATCATCATCATAATGATCAAGAGCTATGAAAAGAATTCCAAGAGGACACGAACGAGCCATCGGAGATAATGTCATTGACGTTTCACTGTCCGTCGAACTATGTAAGTTAATTATTTTCTGACTTCTACTTTTTTCACACAGGTGAACATCTTAAGCCGGAGTTTCTCAAGAAAAATCCATTCCACAAAGTACCAATAATTATTGATGATGGCTTCATATTATCGGAAAGGTAAATCATACAATTTTTAAATTGAGTTTTGACGTCTCCGTCTCCGCCCCCGCCCATCGGGGCTTGGAGAAATAGATTGGGCTGTACGATGGTTCCACGCAGAGCTGATACCGACCGCACATGAGTACTGGTAATCCGCTTAGAACGTCTAAAATTGCTGCGAGTCGGCCCGTACATGCTCATAAACCCTATTGGTTTCATTGGGCGGCAGGGATTGAGATGTCATTTCATCTCAATGTCGGGTAAAAGTCCCACAAAATTGGAAGCAACCTCTCCAAAATGACCTAAATAGTGTTGACGGGGACGTTAAACCTCAAAACAAAAAAAACTTCTCCGTCAATACTATTTAGGTCATTTTGGAGAAGCAGCGTCCAATTTTGTGGGACTTTTACCCGACATTGAGATGAGGTGACATCTCAAGTCCTGTCGCGCAATGAAACCAATAAGGTTCATATGCACTGGCGATCCGACACGCACCACTTTGCCTGCATGGACAGTCTTAGACCTTCCAAGCGGTCCTAGACCAGTACTTATGTGCGGTCGTTTCAGCCATGCAGCCCAATCTATTTCTTCGAGCATGCAAGTGTAGAAACTGAAAACAACATTCTAGCGTTAACCTTACATGTACCTGCTCGGCCCCCGCCCATTAGGGCTTGAAGAAATAGATGGGCTGCACGATGCTTCCACGCAGAGCTGAAACTGACCGCACGCGAGTAGTGGTAAACCGCTTAAAGGATCTAAGCCTGCCCAGACAAAGCGGTGCGAGTTGGACCGTCCATGCTTATAAACCCTATTGGTTTTATTGGGCGGCAGGGCTTGAGATGTCATTTCATCTCCATCACGAAAACACGCCTATATAATTCTGACCCCCTTAAACCCCACTTTTATACAGTAAAACTGGGGTTTACAGGGGTAAACCTTATTTTTCTTATTTCTGCTCTAAAGTATAGATCGATGGTACTCGTTAGGACCGCATCGATGAGGCGGTTCTGACGTGTACCCACAATCTATATTTTGAGCAAAAATAGGAAAAAAATCACATTTTTTCGTCTAAAATGTTCCTGTTTTAGATGTTAGAATTTACAATGTATTTGTATAGGCGTGGTTTAGTAATGCAATGTCGGGTAAAAATCCCACAAAATTGGAAGCAACGTGTCAAAAATGACCTTTACTGTGTTGACGGGGACGTCAAATCAAATAAACAATGCAACCGCCCCCATGATTCAAAGAGAAATCATTACGAAAACATGCCTATACAAATACATTGTAAATGCCTGTACATTGTAATTTTTGCCGCCGAAAAATGGAAATTTTATGATGAAAAATTGTGATATTTTTCTTATTTCTTTTCAAAATATAGATTGTGGGTACTCGTTAGAACCGCCTCGATGATGAGGCGGTTCTAACGAGTACTCACAATCTATATTTTAGGCCAGAAATAAGAAATATAAGGCTTACCCCCTGTAAACCCCAGTTTTGCTATATAAAAGTGTGGTTCAAGGGGGTCAGAATTATATAGGCGTGCTTTCCTGATGTAGATACACACCGTAAGGTGAATGGATACCACTTTCATATTTCCAATAATTTCTCACGAGTGAGATGACGTTTCGGAAATGAGGGACCATCAACCCTTGAAGCATACATATTAGCTCGTTTCTGTCTGTCGGCTCATTTTTATTAAGAAAGACCGAGCTGATTTTTCATGACCAGAAATGAGAATCAAGAACGATAACATCAATTGTTTGTCCGATTTGCTGTTTCTTGATACCTGGAGGAGTGATCGCGCTTGGATACCTACATGCATTTGAAAGAATTCGATATGACCAGAAATAAAGATCAAGAACGATAACGTCATTTTTTTCCGATTTTGGTGTTTCCTAATACCTGGAGGAGTGAGCTCGCTTGGATACTTTGTACCTGTTTGAAAGAATTCGATATAAAATTTGTTGTTTCGTCGTTTTCAGTTTGAATTCTCTTTTTCACCTAATAGAAATGCCAATTGTATATCTTTGGAATGATAATTTATTCGAGTTGTAGGAACTATGAACAATTTATTTTGACCCATGGTCACAGTTTCAAAGCGATTTCTCATTGTAACTAATAGAAAGAGGGTTATGCAGTTTGTCCATAAAAATGACATTTGTTTTCAAGGGAATCTTATGAAAACACTTAAAGTTGACTGAAAGTAAATTCAGGAATGATGAACAATAATATGGTTACGATGGTTTCCCGGCAAAACTGGGAGGTAAAATTAACTGTCCTATACCAGTCCATTATATAACTGAGGTCGTTACCTATCGGATTATCGACCGACTACCTAGGTGAATCTCGAGACCATTTCTAGGAGTGGATACGTTTTCATCCCGAAAATACAACCATTCACTTGGTACCTGTATCATTTTTCATTGTGAACACGTCTATGCAAATATAACGTTATTAATCAAGAACTTTCCAGCCCCCGCCCATCGGGGCTTGAAGAAATAGATGGGCTGCATGATGCTTCCATGCAGAGCTGAATCCGACCGCACACGAGTGCTGGTAAACCGATAAAAGGATCTAAGCCTGCCCAGGCAAAGCGTTGCGAGTCGGACCGTCCATGCTTATAAACCCTATTGTTTTCATTGGGCGACGGGGCTTGAGATGTAATTTCATTTCAGTGTCGGATAAAAGTCCCACAAAATTGGAAGCAACGTCTCCAAAATGACCTATACAGTGTTGACGGGGACGTTAAACCTGAAATCAAACATAAACAAGCACTTTCGTATTGGCCCAGTTACAGGTCCGGGGTCTGCTGTATTGGCCCGAGGCCGAAGGCCGAGGCCGATACAGCTGACCGAGGGCCTGTAATTGGAACAATACGAAATTACTTGATTAATGACAATTTTATTACTTGACGCCATTAAAAACATGATTATTGATTTTTTGACCTCAGTGTTAATACGGATGACATCCGAACAATACAGAATAGTCTTTTAATATTAAAGTAATAATATTGCTGTAAATATGGCATTTCCTGGCGAAAATAAGTGGTTTTTCTTATAACTGCTCCAAACATAGTTTGTATGTGCTCGTTATCGAGCACCCACAACCTATGTTTTAGAGCAAAAATAATAAGAAAATAATTTTGCCATTGCTAACCCCACATTTCTCTGTGAGAAGTGAGGATTTCGAGCGTGTTCATTACACGGACTTGTGAATGTGCCATATCAGTCCAGATTTAGGGAATCCGATGTGTTTGTCTGTTTCAGTGCTGCCATTATGCGTTATATTGCCGGGAAGTACAAGGTTCCTGATAATTGGTGGCAAGAGAAAGACTTGGTAAAGAATGCAAGAGTCATGGAATATCTGTTGTGGCATCCTATGGCTGTTAGAAGGAGAGGAATAGATGTATTCATTGATCTTGTAAGTTGCAAAACCCATCCGGTGGAATCCATATCGTATTCACTATGAAGGCGCTTACATGTTCCTTGTTTTAGTCACTGTGCGGGTGCATAGGTGCGTACATGTGTGCGCGTATGTGTATGCATACGTGTGTGCATGCTATGTTTGTTTTTCTCTCTCTCCAAAGAAGAACTAAGTTCATATAGGGAAGGGGCATTGTTTTAATTCTTATTTGAAAAATTGAAAAAAAATCTAACCCAAGACTTATTGTCTACGCTATGAATGCATTCCTTGATAGGCCATATAAAATTTGAGGCTCCACCTCCGCCCAGTATGACAGTAGTTTTCGTTATCTCTCTTTGAAAAGCACTCGAAAGCGCCTTATTGTAGGGTTTGTCGTGCACTGGCCCATATTATACTACAAAGAGGGGATTTTTTACGAGCAAATGATATTGTAATTTATCATTAATAACAGACTCTACCTGCCATTCTAAATTATGTGAAACAGAGTTTCCCAATTACGAAAATACATGTATGCATTTTGACACTTGACGTATATTTTATGGCTCCTGAAATCTTAAGACCAGAATTTTGCAATTCATTTTGTCTTAATTCGCCCTCTAGTGCCAGTCGCATGACACATTTTTTGGTGCCTTGACCAGGATCTTTCAATATATTGCACATATTTAATGCTATACTGTATGTCAATATGTGAGGTCAAACAAATAAACAGCTTGAGTTTCTATGGTTTTAGTTAAGATATGTTTGTTTCAGCCACCAAAGTGAAAACAGCTGAATGTATCATACATGATACACCGAGCAAAATAGCAGTCAAAGAGAAGTCTAACCTCAATTTAAGAGAAACACCTTGATTTGTATTTTCTGGAAGACTCTACTAGATAAATGCACTATTCAAAGCACAAATAGACCAAAAGATCCTTTATACCGGGGTTATTCACCCATTCTTGGGAACATTTAATGTCAAGTATATCATATAGAATACATACGTATCTTCGTGACCTTTGGCGTCCCAAACCATTTAATTGTGGTTTTGTAATATACTTCCAAAAACAAGTCGCTGGGAATAATATGGAAGTTTTTTGACAATGCGTTCTATGGTTTGATCCTATAGTTAACTTAGATTTTGGTACTTACCCCAATACGTTGCCATGCTGTTACTGTGTTGGGAAGGAGTAGACTTAGAAGCTTTAATTAAGGGGAATATGAACACCTTCAGGGGAAGCAACTCCTGCAGAAGTATTTTTGTTTCCCATGTCAATAGGGGTCAACTCTTAAAGGAAAGAATTTGCTCGATCCTGAGGAGCAAATTCTTTCCTTTAAGAGTAGACCCCTTTTTCTGTGGGACAGTGCTTATAGAAAAGTGAACAGGAAGTCCAAAAGTGGTCTCGCTTTGAAAAGTGTTGGAAAATCTGCCAGGTGTTCCCATTCCCCTTAAAAGGACATTTTTCCCCCCAAAAAATACCAATTGACAGATTTTAACCCTGTAGATTGGTATAGTTAAACTTTTTTATGCCCCCGCCATTCGAAGAATGGTGGAAAGGGCATATAGCGTTGCCCCTGTCCGTCCGTCCGCTCGTCCGTGCGTCCGTGTGTCCGGGCCAACATATAAGTGTTAGGGGTTATATTTTGTCCAACCTTATGGGTTTATTCCGTTAAGTTAACACTATAAACTCATAAACCTTACTGCTTAGGGGCTATTTTTCGGCTTAGGAGCTTAATTTCTCTATGGGAGTTTATAATGGGAAAAGCCCATAAACCGGATTTGTTAGAACGTCCGTCCGTCCGTCCGTGCGTCCGAAACTTAAACGCAGTCAATAACTTCCTTATTTATTGATGGATTTTAAAATTACTGGGCAGAAATGTTAACCATCATGAGACGACGTGTCACGTGCAAAACCCAGGTCCGTACCTCCAAGGTCAAGGTCATACTTAGAGGTCAAAGGTCAAAAAAAGGGTCCGAAACTTAAACGCAGTCAATAACTTTCTTATTTCTGGATGGATTTTGCAATGACTTTGTAAAAATGTTAACCATCATGAGACGATGTGTCACGTGCAAAACCCAGGTCCGTACCTCCAAGGTCAAGGTCATACTTAGAGGTCAAAGGTACAAAAAAGGGTCCGAAACTTAAACGCAGTCAATAACTTTCTTATGTCTGGATGGATTTTGTAATGACTTTGTAGAAATGTTAACCATCATGAGACGATGTGTCACGTGCAAAACCCAGGTCCGTACCTCCAAGGTCAAGGTCATACTTAGAGGTCAAAGGTAATAAAAAAGAGTCCGAAACTTAAACGCAGTCAATAACTTTTTTATTTCTGGATGGATTTTGTAATGACTTTGTAGAAATATTAACCATCATGAGACGATGTGTCACGTGCAAAACCCAGGTCCGTACCTCCAAGGTTAAGGTCATACTTAGAGGTCAAAGGTAAAAAAAGGGTCCGAAACTTAAACGCAGTAAATAACTTACTTATTTCTGTATGGATTTAGAAATTACTTTGAGGAAATGTTAACCATCATGAGACGATGTGTCACGTGCAAACCCAGATCTGTACCTCCAAGGTCAAGGTCATACTTAGAGGTCAAAGGTAAAAAAAATGGTTCGAAACTTAAACACAGTCAATAACTTTCTTATCTCTGGATGGATTTTGAAATTACTTTGCAGAAATGTTGGCCATCAATAGACAATCTGCCTCACACAAAACCAAGGTCCTTACCTCCAAGGTCAAGGTCATACTTAGAGGTCAAATGTGATAAAAGGGTCCAAAACTTAAACACGTTCAATAACTTTCTATGGATGAATACGAACATAGACATATTTTCAGGCGGGGGCATCCGTATCCTATGGACGCATTTCTAGTTTCTAAATTAATATGGACGGGGCTTGGAGAAATAGATTGGGCTTCATGGTGCTTCCACGCAGAGCTGAATCTGACCGAGCATATGTATACTGGTACACCGCTGAGGCGGGCTAAGCTTGCCTAGGTAAAGTAGTGCAGTATAAGCCGGCCCAGGCAAAGTAGTGCCAGTTGGACAGCCCCTTAAACACCAGTGATTTCTTTTGGTGGTAGGGCTACAGGTATCATTTCATTTCAATGTCAAGTAAATGTCCCAAAAGCTCTAAACAAGCGTCTTGAAATGACATAAATACTGTTGACGGGGACGAAACCCTCAACACATAAACAAAACATCAGCTGTCATTTTCCATTTTCATTTTGTAGATCAGATCCAACATCGATGGATTTTTCGGACCGAAGAGACCCTCAGATGAAAAAGTTCTTGCAGAAGCTAAAAGTGAACTAAAGAGATCTGTGGAACATATTGCTGATTACTTTCTGAAAGACAAACCGTTCATCGCGGGAGATGATATCTCTATTGCAGACCTGGTTGCGGTTTGTGAACTAACACAGCTTCGAGGTGTACACGAGACCGCGTTATATGAGAACAATCCAAAAGTGAAGGCGTGGGTAAAGCGAGTGGAGGATAAATTGAAACCTCACTTTGAAGAAGCCCACGCTACCATAAACGGTGTAATAGAACAATTTTCTAAATCCAAGTGAAATACTTGGTGGAGAAGATAATTGAGCCCCGCCAAGCGAATTTGTGTCTTCGAGCATTCCGTCATGACAAATTTCAACTGCGCATGCCCAGCCATTCAGAGGGGCCAGGGATATGGCTTTCTGTCTGAAGGTTCCTCTTGATTCGCTGCTCGCATAGGCGATAAGTACCAAAATCGCTTGACGGGGCCCATATGATTCAACCATTTCACACGGAAAACCGCATAAATGAACATTGAAACGGTGCAGGCCCCGACATTGAGATGAAATGACATCTCAATCCCTGCCGCCCAATGAAACCAAAAGGGTTTATATGCATGGACAGTCTGACTCACACCACTTTACCTGGACAGGCTTAGACCTTCTTAGCGATTTACCAGTACTCATGTGCGGTCGGTTTCCCTCTGCGTTGAAGCATCATGCAGCCCAATCTATTTCTCCAAGCCCCTATGGGCGGGGGCTACAGGCTACACGTTGCTTCCACGCAGAGCTTAAACTGACCACCCATGAGAACTAGTAAACTGCTTAGAAGGTCTTAGCCTACCAAGGCAAAGTGGTGTGAGTGAGAACGTCCAGTGCATTTAAGCATTTTGGTTTCAGTTTGCAGCAGGGCTTGAGATGTCATTTCATCTCAATGTCGAGTAAAAGTCCAACAAAATTGGAAGTAACGTCTCCAAAATGACATAAATAGTGTTGACGGGGACGTTAACCTCAACTCAAACAAACAAACAAAACAAAGAAAATACCATGGTTTATCTGAAAACAGATTCCATTTCTAAATTCATAACACTTAACTCTATGAAAACTAATGTGCTCAGGGCCCAATTGTTCAAAGCATCGTGAGTGGCCAAAATGTTTTTTTTTTTTATTAATATTATTATTATTATTATTATTATTATTATTATTATTAAGGGGATAACCGTATTCAAAATTGTGATTTGGGGAGGTAAATCGGAGGTTTTACGGTCGGAAATTTCGTTTTACGGCGATGCGTCAGCAGAGCCGGAAAACGTAATTTGCGACCGTATACCGACGATTTACCTCCCCAAATTACAATTTTGCAATACAGTTATCCCCATTCTAATACACTTATACGGTTGTTTTGTTAAAAACTATACTATTTTGCACAAAACGGCTAGCGCTGTGAGCTGCGTAAAACCAAAGTCAGCCAATGGAAAGTGACGTTACGCGATGACATCGGGTTTCCGACAGTATATCGCAGAATATACTGTCGCAAATTTTTGACGTTGTCCAATCAGACGTCGCGTTACATACAGTGTATTAGAATTAACATTGCAGTCTAACCTGTATTAAGCAGGCACCTATGTGATATTAAAAAAAATGCTTGCTTAAGACAGGTGCTTGCTTAACACAGGTGGATTTTAATGCATTTTCCTTCTTCGGGAACTGAATGCCTGTTTGCTTAAGACAGGTTGCTTGCTTAATAGAGGTGGCCACTAAGACAGGTTTGACTTTATATAAACAGCTCAAGTCATTTGGAGACGAGACTTCGGTTTAAAGATAGTGGCAAAATGTTAAACGGTTTAGTGTGCATCTAAAGGTTAAATGGTTTAGCAATTTTCAGTATCTACACGGATAAGTTGTATGAAAAATATGAGTGGCAAGATACATGTACTCACTTTCTTTCAGAAAAAAAAACATATATTTGCCACATCAAAATTGAAGCCTTAATGTTATGTTTATGAACGACATCGTAGTTCGCAGCCATCGAGGCTTGGAGAAATAGTTTGGGCTGCATGGTGCTTCCACGCACAGCTGAAACCGACCGCAAACGAGTACTGGTAAACCGCTTAGGTCTGAGACTGCCCAGACAATGATGCGAGCCGGACCGTCCCTGCATATAAAGCCTATTGGTTTGCTTGAGGGGAAGGGCTTGAGGTGTCATTTCATCTCAGTGTCAGGTAAAAGTCCCACAAAATTGGAAGCAACATGCCCAAAATGACATAAATAGTGTTGACGGGGATGAAAAGCCTAACAAACAAACAAACAAAAAACTTACGACATCGAGTGGGTCCTTATGTTTAAATTTAGTTTTACATATGGGTATTTAACAAGCTCTGTTCTGCTACTATTGCAGTCGAACTTCGATAGCTCGAACCCCTTTTGGACCATGAACATTTGTTCGAGGCAGCGGTAGTTCGAGCAACGGAAGGTTAATATTAGTGTCATACCAGGAGACATAATGGAGATAATTGTGGGATACATGTCGCTTTTCGGTGTTCGTAATTATAAATGTATGTTGTGTGTACTCATTAGAATCGCCTCATCGAGGCGATTCTAATGAGTTCACAAAGCATACATTTGCAAGATAAAAGAAGAAAATCTTCGTAAATTATCCCTATTTCTTATGTGGAGAAATTACCCGCGGACTCAAGAACGCGTTCGACCCATCCATGGTAAACGAGCCATCGGTGTTCGAGCCATCGAAATTCTACTGTGCATAGTTTTTCTCTACTAGTACTCTTCAGTTTTGTTCATCCTGTTTCGCCTCCGCATTAGCTCCATCATTTACATACGTATCTGTTCTTGTGGGGCTATGGGGGTATTCGGATATCCTATCATTTCTGGGTCTATGTTTGGCAATCGACCCAAAGTTACTAAGCACAGAAGCTTTTTCGTTGTTGATGTCGACAGACTATCGCTGATTTTCGGCTCCCACCCGTTGGGGCTTGAAGAAATAAATGGGCTGCATGATGCTTTCACGCAGAGCTGAAACCTACCGCGCTCGAGTACTGGTAAACTGGTAAACCGCTTAGAGAATCTAAGACTGCCCAGGTAAAGCGGTGTAAGTCGGTCCGTCCATGCTTATAATCCCTATTGGTTTCATTGGACGGTTGGGCTTGAGATGTCATTTCATCTCCATGTCGGGTAAAAGTTCCACAAAATTGGAAGCAACGTCTCCAAAATGACCTATACCGTGTTGACGGGGACGTTAAACCTCAATTCAAACAAACAAACTATCGCTGATTTGTACGAAATAATACAGGTAACGTTTCGTTTTATAGAAATCAGCCGCTATGAAGTCAGAGTGTTGCGTACTTGTTTGTTTTGGAGTTTAACGGCCCAGTCGTCATTTTTGAGCCGGTCAGTTTACCTGTCCACACTTTCCTGGGCAGGCTTATACGTAAGCGGTTAACCAGTACAGTGCACAGTCTTTCGCCAGAAACTGACAACTGCCCTTCTTGAATCAGCGGAAGGGAGAGAATGAACGTAGAAATGATTTCATGATCAAATCTCCACGAAAGAATGTTGCCGACCCCAGCAGGTATCGAACCCGCGTCCTCCCGATCACCAGTCAGACGCGCATCCGTCTGAGCTACCGAGGCCGGAGAGTGTTGCGTAAGAAGGTCATCCGGAATCAAGTGTTGGGTTTGGCAAACCGTGTAGACCCCGATCAGACGCCGCAGAGTCTTCACTATTTGCTTACACTACAGGAATTAATTGGTTACATGAAACGTGGCCATTTTTTACTAGCCTACTTTCAGAGACAATCGATCCACCAGCGCTGTCAGTACTTTGATTATCATACTGTTTAACCTATATATGACAATGGGATCTCCCACCTAATAAGTTAGGAGTGTCCCATTTCTAATTATAGGGGTGTCAGGTTTGTTTTGTTTTAGGTAAGTTGTAAAAGAAATGCGTGTACTTTGAGCAAACAGTGTATACCCAGATCAGACGCCGCGTTTTGCGGCGTCTGATCTGGGTATACACTGTTTGCCAATGTCAAAAAAATGGGCCATTAGGCATATATGGGTTAAGAGTGGCATTTTCTGCGTCATCAATATGGCCATAACCGTTGTACATGAGCGCTCCCGCCTATCGGGGCCTGGAGAAATAGACTGGGCTGCACGGTGCTTCCGCGCAGAGCTGAAACTGGACAAACTTGAGTACTGGTAATAAGCTTAGGTCTAAGCGTGCCCGGGAAAGGTGATCCGAGTCGGACTGTTCCTTAAACCCTAGCGGTTTCTCTGAGCGGTAGGGCTTGAGATGTCATTTCATCTCAATGTCGGGTAAAAGTCCCACAATATCGGAAGCAACGTCTTCAAAATGACCTTAATAATGTTTACGGGAACGTAAAACCTCAACTCAAACAAACAAAAATCGTTGTACATGCTATTTTCTTGATACTGCTTAAAACGGTTATGCGTTTTTATTCAAACCGCCTCACGAAAAGCCATTTAGAGACACTGTATTTGAAGAAGAAACATCACATATGCCCTTTCTGAACAAAAATATCATTTCTAAATACGAAACTCTTTTCTTCATCAAATTTATGTGCTTTAATACATTCAAATGTAGCGAATAAAATTGTTTGCTTTTTTTTTCACAGAATCCGCACTGCTACTGTTACTATCCAACTGAGTAGGGTATATTTGCAACACACAACATGATGTCGCTCGTGGGAACAGTCGTTCGCCGGAACAAAGTGTCCGTGGTGGGGACACTGGAATTTAGCAGTTGTAGATACAGAAAACCGTAAAATTTGGGTTATCTTTGCATATTAATTTAAATGTATCGTGTTCTATTCTCTTCATTTTGGTCAAGCGAATAACAGTCGTTGTTTATTAAAAGTTATTTATTTTTATGACTGTTATGAAATTTGATAACGCCTCGCATTTTTGTTGAATAGTTGGCGTGTCATACTAAGTTATTCATAAGACTTTCAAGGGGCGTAACAAATCAAAACAAACAAAAAAAATCAACACTCTGCATATTTTGCAATAGTTTGGTTAATCACTTTAATTTTGATTAAAGGATTTCAATTAAAAAATACATAAAAATATGCCTAACATAAAGTTTTATGAATCTATTCCAGTTTGTATTGGTGACAAAATATTTGCTGGTAATGAACCTTTTCATGGTTGAAATTATTTTGATACTAATAATAAGTTGCGGTCCTCCGCGAACATCCCCGCTAGGAGGGAACTAAAACTGACAGCACTAGGATACCAACGGGAGATAAACGCGATTTCTTTGCTCAGTCTAATGTCACAGGAAATGAGGGACGCGGTTTTCAATTTCTTTGAGACAACAAACTACCTGGACAAAATATAGGGGAAAGCTAAGGGCGCAGACTAAATTTATTGCACTGTTACGAGAGACACACCCCGTACGAGGTTACACACAAGCATGCCTGAAACCAAAACCGTTACAGACCCGATTTCAGAAACAATAAATGATTTAACCGCACCTTAGACGCTACCAACCAAAAAGGAGCGTAGTGATCAAAGGGCGGCCGTCTCACGGCAAAAAGGGGAACAAAGTCAACGGTAGGCACTGTGGTTTGCGGCCTCGGCTTTTCACTTAGGAGTGCCTAACGGTGACAGCGATCCCTGGATCACTGTGAGAAGACCATAACAGAACGGGGCATGGACCCACCACAAGGAAAATCCATAGCCCCGACCCACCCTCCAAAGGGGTGTGGCAAGCGAGAGGTTAAGACGAGGTGTAGCGTTGTGGTTGCGGCCCACTGGCTTTGCACTTATGAGCGCTGCACCAAAATCCTAGCTGATCGGGAGCCACACTGCCCGAAATAGGATCAAACGAGAACACGCCGGAACTGGGCATGGATCCATCACAAGGAAAATCCATCGCCCGGCCTCTCCGGAGGGGGGGGAGGCAAACGGGAAATCAGGACGAGATGTAACGCTGGGGTTTGCGGTCTTAGGACTTTGGCACTGAGCAGCGTTGCGTCAAAATCCTGGCTGATCGAGAGCCACACAACCCAAAGGAGAACGGCACACCAACACACTAGCAAACAAAAGGCTCTCCTTCAGGAATGCACATAGATTAGTGGGACAGAAATAAGAAACAATAGGCCTTATCACATCTCTTTGTTTTTCTTTTTTTTTTTCGCTTTCGAATAAAGGATGTACATTATAAGGTTACCCAAACGGAATGATCTGGGGGCCACAAAAGGACCCTTTTATAAACACCTGACTAGCAGAAAAATCACAGGAAGGCTCTCTCTAAGCACACATGGTATTGCTTCTGTCCCTCTCTTGACAAATGAATACGGTCCCTATAATAGTGCCTGTGGAGGCGGCCATCGCTGTCCCAACTTGGCCTTCGGAAAATATGAAACGCTGTCCCACAAGTCAACATCATAGCTCGCCACGCGCATACCACCATGGCCGAAAAACCGAACCTCGCCTGGTACATCAAACAGCCCTCGGTACTGCCCTTGTCGTTTAACATAATAATCACCAAAAAACAGCAAATCGCGCCATGACCGTAATTAAAACGGACGGTCAAGACGACCATATATTTATACAGATAAGGGAAATAAACTAACTAACTAGGGCATGACTTAGCGCGACCCTGAAGGAGGGCATCAACACACAACCACCCACGCAAAACTAAAACAACATACATCCACCCACGCAATGCTCAATTAGGTAGATAAAGCGATAGTTGTAGAATAGTTGTAGAGTAGGAATCCCGTAGAGAGGATAGTATAGGAAAAGAGAGATAAAAAATCTGGAGATAGAAGAAGAAGAAGAAGAGTTTAGTTCCCAAAAAGCGATTTCAAACATTGTTAACTGTAAATATGACACATAAAAACAAGATCGCATAGGAGTGCTCGACTGCGCACATGCGCAGGCGGACGCTTGTAAGCGACCTATGAACTTGTACTAACTGCATTGCTAACGAGATCGGCACACGATATCTCGGGGCCTCAAACGACTAGGTAGGAATACAATTCCTCCTATGGTGCCTTCCTTCAAGTAGGATTTGATAATGACATGTAAACATGGCGACTCAGAATGACCCACTTACGGTCCCACAGAATATGACATCCTACGTGGAGGAGGGCACCACATTTTCCTAACTTTAACAAAAAAATGCAGAAAAGGAGATTGACCTACTTCCACATCCTCCGCGATAGAGGTCACCCACAAACTAAAATAAACACGAACTTGGGCCCGAGACGGCGGAGGCCGTCACACTATACTATATGTTGTATGTACAGAATAAACAAAAATCACAAAATATAATCTACAAGCACAACCTTGCAGGTACAAAAACTGTCCTACCCAGCATAAGAGAGCGGGTGGGCTTGCCCCAAAATGGACAACACCATCTTTAAAGCACAAGAAAAACAAACACGACAGGTCCGTGGCGGGGCGAGCACATCCGCCCGCATATATACTCAATAAGCTGGGGGCACAGACCAAATAATGTAAAAATGTCATACGTTACAACAATATGCAAAAATCAAACAAAAAAAAAATAAAAAACAAAAATACCAATATCAAAATTGATACAAAAAGCGTAGACGACATCCATAGACATGGTGCTGGCGTGAGGGTGTAGATGCGGCTGAAGCTACAAGCTAGAAGAAAGAAATGGATGGACTCTACAATTTTGTGGTGCAAATAAGCACCACAAAATGGCTAAAAAACTTTGTCTCGAATCCCCTGATTGAATATAAGGTGCATAACACGTAACATGGAAACGTGTATAGCAATCTTTAGAAACGTCTTCCAAATCGCAATGAAACTTTCAAACAAAATTAACTGCTAAACGATCCCCTTAATGATAAGTTCAAACTCGGAGCCTACCCTGTTACACAAAACAACCCACACCCCTTTGCGGCAAACCGCAAAAACCCAAGGCACAGCACTGCTATAACTTAAACGCAGTGCAATCACGCAGCCAAGCCTTTAGAATGGAGTTCCAAATTACTACAACTAAACTATGTTGCACAAAAACAAAGGCTCACATTGGAACTGTGCAACATATCCACAGCCCTTGAAATATGAAGCACGCCTAGCCCAGAAACTCCTACATTTAAAGATGCCCTTTAGCGACAGGACACATGTACTCCTGAAGCAAACGGGAAGACAAAATATAAGCCCCACCGAGACCTGGAAAGGTCACGGCACCGTTTCACAAAACTCTCAGGACGGAGCTCGGCGATTGGCTACAGGGCAAGGGGATGCCCGTGGGCTCGGAGACACCTGAGACGTGAGACGACAAACATGGACGGACGGGACTGGAGCCGAGCGATGGTCTCCCTGTTCACCGGCAACGGGGAATAGGGGTACCACCGAACGGCTACGGTGTAATGCCAGCATGGATTCGTTCCCTGGGACCCCACCAGCTGACGACCCGCGACACGGGGAAACTGGAAAACAACAACAATCCGCGAATGAAGTCACCTAACTCCCAATCGGCTAGCTGATAACTGTCAAGCAGACAGGAGTCAGCATATTGGCAGCCTAGGGAAAAGAGCAGTACCTCCAACTAATCCCAGCTGGCGAACTGGGGGTAGCCCCTATGTGCCCTTGGCGCCCGGTTACCTTAAAAACATCCGTCAGTCATCTATTTATTTTGCATCAGGACAAAGAAGAAGAACAACGTTGAATTCGAAGGGATGTTTTTAGCTCACCTGTCACGTAGTGACGAGGTGAGCTTTTGGGATCACTTTTTGTCCGTCGTCCGTCGTGCGTGCGTGTGTGCGTGCGTGCGTGTGTGCGTAAACTTTTTCTTCAAATGACATCTCCTCCTAAACCACTGATCGGATTTTGACCAAACTTCACAGGAATGATCCTTTGGTGGTCCCCTTTCAAAGTTGTTCAAATGGTTCCGGTCCGTTGCACATATAGGTCACAGTAGCCAAAAATAGATTTTTTTCACCGAAAACTTAAAAAATCTTCTTCTCTGAAACCGCAAGGCCCAGGTCTTTGATATTTGGTATGAAGCTTCATCTAGTGGACCCCTACCAAGATTGTTCAAATTATAGTGCTGGGGCCAAAAATGCCCCCGCACGGGGGCCCTTTGGTTTTACATGGGCTTATATAGGGAAAATCTTTAAAAATCTTCTTCTCTGAAACCGCAAGGCCCAGGTGTTTGATATTTGGTATGAAGCTTCATCTAGTGGACCCCTACCAAGATTGTTCAAATTATAGTGCTGGAGCTAAAAATGCCCCCGCACGGGGGCCCTTTGGTTTTACATGGGCTTATATAGGGAAAATCTTGAAAAATCTTCTTCTCTGAAACCACAAGGCCCAGGTCTTTGATGTTTGGTATGAAGCTTCATCTAGTGGACCCCTACCAAGATTGTTCAAATTATAGTGCTGGGGCCAAAAATGCCCCCGCACGGGGGCCCTTTGGTTTTACATGGGCTTATATAGGGAAAATCTTTAAAAATCTTCTTCTCTGAAACCACAAGGCCCAGGTCTTTGATATTTGGTATGAAGCTTTATCTAGTGGACCCCTACCAAGATTGTTCAAATTATAGTGCTGGAGCTAAAAATGCCCCCGCACGGGGGCCCTTTGGTTTTACATGGGCTTTATAGGGAAAATCTTGAAAAATCTTCTCTGAAACCACAAGGCCCAGGTCTTTGATATTTGGTATGAAGCTTCATCTAGTGGACCCCTACTAAGACTGTTAAAATTATAGTGCTGGGGCCAAAATTGCCCCCGCACCAGGGCCCTTTTGTTTTACATAGGCTTATATAGGGAAAATCTTTAAAAATCTTTTTCTATGAAACCGCAAGGCCCAGGTCTTTGATATTTGGTATGAAGCTTCATCTAGTGGACCCCTACCAAGATTGTTCAAATTATAGTGCTGGAGCTAAAATGCCCCCCCCCCCCCCCCCCCACGGGGGCCCTTTGGTTTTACATGGTTTTATATAGGGAATATCTTGAAAAATCTTCTTCTCCTCTGAAACCACAAGGCCAAGGTCTTCGATATTTGGTATGAAGCTTCATCTAGTGGACCCCTACCAAGATTGTTCAAATTATAGTGCTGGGGCCAAAAATGCCCCCGCACCAGGGCCCTTTTTGTTTTACATAGGCTTATATTGGAAAAATCTTGAAAAATCTTCTTGTCTGAAACTGCAAGGCCCAGGTCTTTGATATTTGGTATGAAGCTTCATCTTGTAGACCTCTACCAAGATTGTTCAAATTATAGCCCTGGGGCCAAAAATGCCCCTGCTCTGGGGCCCTTTGGTTTTACATAGACTTATATAGGGAAAATCTTGAAAAGTCTTATTCTCTGAAACCACAAGGCTTAGGTCTTCGGTATTTATTATGAAGCTTCAGCTAGTGGACCTCTATAAAGATTGTTCAAATTAAAGCCCTGAGACCAAAAATGCCCCCGCCATGTGGCCCTTTGGTTTTACATAGACCTATATAGGGAAAATCTTTAAAAATCTTCTTCTCTGAAACACCAGGCTTAGGTCTTTGATATTTGTTATGAAGCTTCAGCTAGTGGACCTCTACCAAGATTGTTCAAATTATAGCCCTGGGGCCAAAAATGCCCCCGCTCCGGGGCCCTTTGGTTTAACATAGACTTATATAGGGAAAACCTTGTTTTACATAGACTTCTATATGCAGGGTAAACCTTTAAAATCTTCTTCTCTGAAACCATAAAGCCCAGGTCTTTCATATTCGATATGAAGCTTCATCTTGTGGACCTCTACCAAGATTGTTCCAATTATAGCCCTGGGACCAAAATTGACCTTGCCCGGGGCCCACTTGTTATACATTGGATCAGGTGAGCGAACCAGGGCCCTCTGGGCCCTCTTGTTTATTGTATCGTGATCCCAAATGAATATCAAAGGAGTCATTAAAATGTCCATTTAAAGAAGCATTTAATCCAGCTAATTAAAAATCAATTAGTCCTTACAAAAGAAACATTCTGACTAAAAGACAAAAATTATTCTATTGTGGAAGCAGGCTACAAACCGCATACAAATCCATGCACTTTCCACTTGTCTGGAGCAAAATAATCCGTAAACAAAATTTGCCGCATGACGTTAAATTAAACTGGAAATTTCTTCTGACGTAACGTCAACTTTCAACGTCATTTTCCACGTTTTACGCTGATACTCGTAACCGCTGATACTCGTTTTCAGCATTTCTTTTAGGACTACTGATGAGGCCTTGATGGCCGAAACAAGCTTGTCTGGCCCAAACAACAAATGGATTCTGCTATTTTCGTTTTTGAATGCGTTCATGGTTCATGGTTCTCAAAGGGCATCCCTTTTAGCCTTATTTAATACACATGATTTAAAGCAAACTAGACATTTGAACAATTTCCTGCAATTGTTTTTAGCGATTGGTGGATTCCATACATGGACTCCTTTAATAGATTGTTCCCAGCAAGGACAATTTATATAGGTATGTTTAATAGACTGTTCCCACCATGGACACTTTCTGTAGGTATGTTTTATAGACTGTTCCAAGCACAGACACTTCTGTAGGTATGTTTATAGACTGTTCCCAGCCCGGACAATTATATAGGTATGTTAAATAGACTGTTCCCACCAAGGACACTTTTCGTAGTTATGGTTAGTAGACATTTTCCAGCACGGACACTTTCTAAAGCTATCATTAAAAGACTGGTCCTAGCATGGACACTTTCTGTAGGTATATTTAAAAGACTGTTCCCACCACGGACACTTTCTGTAGTACGCTTCATAGTCTGTTCCCAGCAAGGACACTTTCTGTAGCTATGTTTAATAGACTGTTCCCATCAAGGACACTTTCTGTAGGTATGTTTAATATATTGTTCCCAGCACGGATACTTCTGTTGGTATGTTTAATAGACTGTTTCCAACAAGGACACTTTCTATACGTATGTTTAATAAGAAGTTCCCACCAAGCACACTTTCTGTAGTTATGTTTAATAGACTGTTCCCAGCATGGACACTTTTTGTAGCTATGTTTAATAGGCTGTTTCCAGCACGGACACTTCTGTATATATGTTTAATAGACTGTTTCCAACAAGGTCTCTTTCTATACGTATGTTTAATAAACTGTTCCCACCAAGGACACTTTCTGTAGCTATGTTTAATAGAATGTCCGCACCAAGGACACTTTCTGTAGACATTTTTTACAGACTGTTCCCACCAAGGACAATTCATGTAGCTATGTTTAATAGACTGTTCCCAGCATGGACACTTTTTGTAGTTATGTTTAATAGAATGTTCCCACCAAGGACACTTTCTGTAGACATTTTTAACAGACTGTTCCCACCAAGGACACTTCATATAGCTATGTTTAATAGACTGTTCCCAGCATGGACACTTCATGTAGCTATGTTTAATAGACTGTTCCCAGCATGGACACTTTTTGTAGCTATGTTTAATAGAATGTTCCCACCAAGGACACTTTCTGTAGCCGTTTTTAACAGACTGTTCCCACCAAGGACACTTCATGTAGCTATGTTAAATAGACTGTTCCCAGCATGGACACTTTTTGTAGCTATGTTTAATAGACTGTTCCCAGCATGGACACTTTTTGTAGCTATGTTTAAAAGAATGTTCCCACCAAGGACACTTTCTGTAGCCGCTTTTAACAGACTGTTCCCACCAAGGACACTTCATGTAGCTATGTTTAATAAACTGTTCCCAGCATGGACACTTTTTGTAGCTATGTTTAATAGAATGTTCCCACCAAGGACACTTTCTGTAGCTATTTCTAACAGACTGTTCCCACCAAGGACACTTCATGTAGCTATGTTTAATAGACTGTTCCCAGCATGGACACTTTTTGTAGCCATGTTTAATAGGCTGTTTCCAGCACGGACACTTCTGTATATATGTTTAATAGACTGCTTCCAACAAGGACTCTTTCTATACGTATGTTTAATAAACTGTTCCCACCAAGGACACTTTCTGTAGCTATGTTTAATAGAATGTGCCCACCAAGGACACTTTCTGTAGCCGTTTTTAGAAGGCTGTTCCCACCAAGGACACTTCATGTAGCTATGTTTAATAGACTGTTCCCAGCATGGACACTTTTTGTAACTATGTTTAATAGAATGTTCCCACCAAGGACACTTTCTGTAGCCATTTTTAACAGACTGTTCCCACCAAGGACACTTCATGTAGCTATGTTTAATAGACTGTTCCCAGCATGGACACTTTTTGTAGCTATGTTTAATAGGCTGTTTCCAGCACGGACACTTCTGTATATATGTGTAATAGACTGTTTCCAACAAGGTTTCTTTCTATACGTATGTTTAATAAACTGTTCCCACCAAGGACACTTTCTGTAGCTATGTTTAATAGAATGTTCCCACCAAGGACACTTTCTGTAGACATTTTTAACAGACTGTTCCCACCAAGGACACTTTCTGTAGCTATGTTTAATAGAATGTTCCCACCAAGGACACTTTCTGTAGCCATGTTTAATAGACTGTTGCCACCAAGGACACTTTTTGTAGTTATTAGCTCACCTGAGCCGAAGGCTCATTGGTGAGCTTATAGGGTGGTCAGAGTTTGTCTGTCGTGTGTCTGTGTGTCAACATTTTTAAATGTCTTCTCCTCTGGAACCGCTGGGCTGACTGACGTTATGTGAGCGATTCAGGACCAATGGTCCTGTGGTGTTTAATAGACTATTCCCAGTACGGACACTTCTTAAAGTATGTTTAATAGACTGTTCCAAGCACGGACACTTATTTAGGTATGTTTAATAGACTGTTCCCACCATAGACACTTCTTTAGGTATGTTTAATAGACTGTTCCTACCAAGGACACTTTCTGTAGTTATGTTTAATAGACTGCTCCCAGCACGGACACTTCTTTAGGTATGTTTAATAGACTGTTCCCACCAAGGACACTTTCTGTAGTTATGTTTAATAGACTGTTCCCAACACGGACACTTCGTTAGGTATTTTTAATGGACTGTTCCCACCAAGGACACTTCTTTTGGTATGCTTTATAGACTGTTCCCAGCACGGACACTTCTTTAGGTCTGTTTAATAGACTGTTCCCACCAAGGGCACTTTCTGTAGTTATGTTTAATAGACTGTTCCCGACAAGGACACTTTCTCTTCCTACGACGGACACTGCTGTAGGTATGTTTAATAGACGGTTCCAAGTTTGATCCAATTCTGTTCATCCATTAAAGAGAATCAGCAGTTTAAAATTTTTTATGATGTCGGCCATTATCACCTAGTTATGTATTGGAGTGGAACCATTTGAATAAATCTGATACAGGTTGGTGTAAGGATCTTTCTGACCAAGTTTGATCAAATTCCGTTCAGCCATTAATGAGAATCAGCAATTTGATGTTTTTCACGATGTCAGCCATTATGACCTACTTATGCATCGGAGTGGAACCATTCGAATAAATCTGATACAGGTTGATGTAAGGATGCTTCTGACCATGTTTAATAAAATTCTGTTTATCCATTCACGAGAATCAGCGGTTTAAAGTTTTCCCGATATCGACCATTTTGACCTACTTATACATCGGAGTGGAACCATTTGAATATATCTAATACTGGTTGATGCATGGATGCTTCTGACCATGTCTGATCAAATCCCTTTCACCAGTTCACGAGAATTAGCAGTTTGAAGTTTTTCCATTATGACCTACTTATGCATCGAGGCGGAACCATTTGAACAAATCTGAGAAATGCTGATATCAGAATGCTTCAGATCAAGTTTGGTCAAAATCTGAGCATTGGTTTTCGAGGAGATGCCATTTGAACAAAATATATGTCGTAAATATAAATAGTCCGGGATTTGAGACCAGATTTCGAAAAATTTAATGCACCCAAAATTCTCACGCTTTATTTGTGCCGTTTCATTGAGATAGGAGCCTAACCTATATGACATGTGATTATTTAGCAAATCTTGTGGGGAAAAGGGGTTGAAAATTCTATGAGTTTACACCCACCCCCATGCGGATGGTATAGTTGGATTGAGTTTAGTTGTGTGTAGCTTGCGCTTACATATGAATGTTGATTTATTGCATCAGCCAAAATATTTGTCAATACTCGAAGACACCAAAAATCATGATATGATGTAATTACATCCGGTGTTACCATAAATTTTGACCATTGAAATTTGACCCCAAAAAATTGGTAAATTTCACACTATTTTCGCGCTAAATAATTTTTAGTACTTTTTGAAACAATTTCTTTTTCATCAGTATGAAGGACGGTAATTTTTGCACCGGCATGTGAAAATTGATGACTCTGTTTCAATCCGGGCATGAACAAGGGACTCCGATACCTATGGACCATTGTACCACTTTTTCCTGTTGTGTCACAGATCGTGATAAAAATTTATATTAAAACCAACATAAACTAAATTATTTTACTGGCTGGTCATAGATGTATCATAACAGGGACCGATAGATATATTTTTGAAAAGTTACTGATGGCCATTTCCTTCCGGTTTATATTTAGTGAGGGGAATATACATCACCAAGCATATCTGTCAGCGGGTGAATTGGCAAGTGATTCTCAAAACAGGTGACTTGAAACAATCAACATTTAATGAATACATTGTATATGTCAAGAATCATTATCCAAAGTTTCCGGTTTGTGCGGAAGGCTTCCGAAGTAACATCGACATTATTATATTTTAAACACGTAAATGTTACTGGCCACTTGAAATCTTACTGGCTACCTTATTTTCTGTTAAGTCGCACGACTAAAGATAAATTGTACCCGAGGTTTAATGCAACGTAAAGCCATCCCTTAAACATTCTTCTATCTTCCCTTTACCCAGAGTTGTGGTATAACCTGTAAACGTGCATCTTAAGATGTCACCTGTACTTACTTTCTACCATTTTGTTGGGAAACCTGCCTAAGATAGGCTTGTCCCTCTATTCACCATTAGCTCTTAATCATCCTGTGTCTCTTGTCACACCGTGATTAATCTGTTTTTCATCTTCTTTATTACTACTTCCTTTTTTTGACATTTGTCCCATATATTGATTGTTTTGGGTTTAAAGACACGTCACCCCTTGTTGGTCATTTTGGCCTCTCTTCAGAGAAAGGGAGAAAAGCGACAGAAGAGATAGTTGAGTAGATGAAAGTAAGGGGCGGAGGAGAAATGGGAAAATGGAAAAGCAGAAACAGAAGAAATAACTGTTTCCCCCTCTACCCATAACTGCTGGAAGAACAGCAGGTTTTGTCCAGCTGTAAGCCACTATCAGCTGGACGCCCTATTGACGCAAGATGCACGTCACCTTTGCCTCACCAAACCACCCCAATTGTCCCATATAGATTGGCCAAAAAAGCCTTCTATGACAAGCCATCAGGAGTTATCACGTTTGAAAAACAGAGTGTATGCAATGATCAGGAATCTATACAAAATATCTCGCACCTCCAATTCAAAACACAAAAATGAAAACGTCATGGATGGAAAGCCAGAATGACAGTTATCTCCCCACATGACCGAACGGCTATCCAAAATAAAAAAGGCATTAGCAATGCATACATCTTAAGGACTAACCATGAAAGTAATAAACCACAAAAAGGATCGACGACGGGGTCAGTAAGAAGTTTTGCGGGGGCGGGGGTGAGGTTGGACACTTTAATAGATTTAATATGGTCACACTACTCGCCCTTGATTGTCGTGGTTAAAACCGATAAATTGTTTACTCTACATGATGGAGTTCTAGCTCATCAGTGCATCATCTCCGAGAACAGAAAATCAAACGACTAAAAAGATGAGAGAACGATGAGGACTCGACAGCATGAAATAACTAGAATTCGGCAGCAAAGGAAACCAAATAATTAGGCTCCGGTTTACCCTACCAGAGACATAGCATCAGACACCTACCTTCAGGCGTTCTGGCGGAAATGCGTTCGTACATAAGAAAGGAACTAGGCGGGCGGGTTAATTTTCTTGAGGTTGAAACCTAATATGTCAGATATATTGAACAGTGAACAGGGACGATGTTTGGCATAATAAGTGTTGCGATTCTTACGTAAATCAAGCTTCTTCTCTTCACCTTTGTCAAGACGGGTGGGAACATAGGGTTCAACACCGACCCTCGACTGAACTTTTCTGCATCTTCATGTAACTCGGTGACCTCAATTTGCGCATGTTTGCCAAAAGATCGGCCAAAACCAGAATCATTCAATCAGCAAATAAGTTGGAGTATATCAAATCCGCAGCTGGAGAATAAGATGCCGATATTTAAATTTAGTAGAGTATCTTTTTTGCAGCAAATTAATGTTAAAAACCAAAACAATAAACCTCTAAAACATTTAAGTAAAATCGTTCCACCAAATAATGTATAAAATTTCGCACACCTTCAGTCAAAAGGAGGCTTGATTGTTCAGAGGCGTAAACTCATTAAAACACGACTTTCCTTCAATTATGAAATACTGAACAAAAATCTGCCAACCCTTTGAAAAAATAAAACTGAAATAGGACCGCGCTGTTATCTTCACTGAACATTGTCATCTTTCAGAGGCATTGCTGTCATGGTAACTTCATACCAAACTACCACTGGTCACCAATTAATTGTTTATGAAGCTAAGCAACAAAAGATAACCAAACAAGCGCAATCAGTAAAGCAGAAAACTGTGGCTGCCCCCCCCCCCACCCCACAAACACACACCAGTGGTGGCTATTTATTTAAACAGACCATAATGGTTTAGAAGAGGCCAATCCAAGGACCATTGATGCCAAACTATTTTGAAATCAACCATTGTTTTCTTTTGTTGCCGTCGCATACATTATAGTCAGCTTTGAACCATCTTAGGGCTAGAGTCCAAAATGCTGCATACCAAGGTCTTGTATTTCTTGAGATGCAGAATTTAAAATCACTTTTGGCCGTTTATTGGTGTGACGATCACACAGATCCCTCTAACAAACTTGGATTTCTCGACCACACTGATGCAGTAATTTGGTATCAGTTAGCCCAGTAGTTTTTGAAAAATTAAAAACTATTTAATCTTATGGCCCCAGGATCATTAAGCTGATTGCAAATATCAACTATGATGTCATAAGCTGCAACAGAACCAGAAAACCCTGTCTTTTCCATACAAAATCCTAAGTGACCGAATGTGACCTTGGCGTAAGAAAGGTTAAGGTCAACAAAATGTCATCATTTGAACAAATTCGATAGGGCCCGGGTCCCATATATTGTATACCAAGTTTCAAGGTCATCGGTCGATTGGTTCCTGAGAAGGCGATTTTCAAAGGTTTTTACCATATATGGGCATGGCGGACATTTTGGTCATGTGACCCAGATATTCAGAATATATGTTTTTTCTTCCACCCCATGGCGGCTTCGCATATAATTTAATTCCAGTTGGCCTTGTAGTTTCAGAGGAGATGTCGTTTGGAATTGTTTGGATGCTTAAATGAGAAAAGAGGGTAGGAACATTTATCTCCCCTTTTTATGTCTTTTTCCCCACTTTTTAGATTTTCTAACTCCATTTTCAAGATGCTGAGAGACCTCTAAATAAATTCGTATCATAGTTAAGTGTGAGAAAGTAAGGTGCATTAAACTCCTTAAATACGCGTGCTACGAATTTCAAATCCCCGACTAAAAGTAGGTCACCGTGACCTAATTCCACTACAGAGTTTTTGTATATAAATTTGAGAACCTAGTGCCCATCGAAGCTCAATACCAAAAATCAGCCAATTATACCATGCGGTTCTAGAGAAAAGTCGATTTAGTTGTTTTTGCTATTTTTAGTAACGGCGGCCATCTTGGATTGTTGACCCGGATAATTTTCGAAAACTTGTAAGTCTCGAGTCTGATCATGCTGCATATAAATTTTGAGAGTCGTAGGTGCAGTGGTTTCGGAGTAGAAGTCGTTTGAACAAGTGTTTACGGACGACGGACGGACGGACGGACGGACAGACAAAAAGTGATCACAATAGCTACACTGAGACTTCGTCTCAGTGAGCTAAAAATAGCAAAACAACTAAATTGACTTAGTATCCGAAAAAGCTTGGTATAGTTGACTCAAAATTGGTATGAGACATCGTTGGGACCTTGGTTCTCAAGATTATTCATATCATCCAAATCTGTTGTGAAATTAGGTCACAGTGACATAGTTTGTATTTACGAAGTGTATTTTGTTCAAACAACAGCTCTTCAAAAACTAATGTCCAAACTTGACCTGAAGCATCCTGGCATCAACCTTTCTCAGTTTTATTCAAATGAGCCCTCTCCAATGAATAAGTAGGTCATTATGGCCGCCATCTTGAAATAACTTTACATGGCTTTTTCTCATGAACAGATCAAACTTGGTCAGAAGCATCCTTATTTGGACCAGTCTCAAATTTATGCAAATGGTTCACTTTACTGCATAAGTAGGTCAAAATGGCTGTCATCTTGAAAAAAATAAAATGGCTTTTTCTCATGAACAGATAAACAGAATTTGATGAAACTTGGTCAGAAGCATCCATATAATTATGGACCAGTCTCAAATTTATGCAAATTTATCCAGTGCATAAGTAGGTCAAAATGGCTGACATCATAAAAAACTTCAAACAACTTCTCATGAACCTTTGATTGGAATTTGATCAAACTTGGTCATTAGCATCCTGACATTGATCTTTCTCAGATTTGTTCAAATGTTTCTGCTCCAGTTCATAAGCAGGTCATATTATGGCTGACATGGTGGAAATTTTCAAACGGATTTTTCTCATGGATTTTGATCGCACTCGGTCAGATACATCCTGACATCGACCTTGTTCAGATTCGTTCACCTGGTTCCACTATGTAGGTCATAATGGCCAATTGTGGAAAACTTCAAATTGTTTATTCTGAGGAAGTGTTGAACAGACTTGTACTCAGGTTAGCGATACAGGACCATAATGGTCCTCTTGTTGTTTTTTATTGCACCCCTTACTCTTTTAGTGCAGTATGGTCACGAAACAGTGACAGAATTAATGGAACACCCTATAGACTATATTATATTCTTGTTCCTTATGATACCGGCCCCGATAGCTCAGTTGGTAGAGTGTCCGCTCCGGGGAACGGGAGGTCTGGGGTTCGACCCCGGGCCGCGACATACCAAAGTCGTTAAAAATGGTACTAGCTGCTCCTCGTTTGGCACTCAGATTTACGGGGTAGAGCTAGGACTGGTCGATCCAGTGTCAGGATAATGTGACTGGGTGTGGTATCATGTAATGTGTCTGGGACATGATACTTCAGTGAGGCAGCACTATAAACGTGAGCATTGAGCTCCCTGTCGCAACCAGACACCGTCGTGATATGACTGAAAAATTGTTGAAAGCGACGTTAAACCCGAATTCACACACACACACACACACTTGTTCCTTATGATAAACCACATATACTGACATAGATCTTGGTTCCCAATGGGTCACCCGTGGGCATGTCCTACCCCTTCATTTCATAAAATGTGCAATAACTCGGAAACTGCTTATGATCCCCACCCATAAACAATGTATTCTTGTTTCTTATGGTAAGATGCATATAACGACATTGACCTTGGATACACCGGGGTCCCCTGGGGCATGACCCACCCCTCTTATCATGAAAGTCCTTATATAAGAAACCGTTCGGATCCTCAACCTTAAATCATATATTCTCCTGTTCCTTAAGACGCATTCATTGACACGGACCTTAGGTCCCTCTGGGCTCTTCCGAGCCTGATAAGCCTGGCAGAGGGCATGCCTATCCTTTCTTCAAACAATGCGTTCTCTCGGAGTCAGAAAATGTTGCGATATTGTGGGCGGGATTTAGCCCGTTGTTTTATTGTTTTACAACTTCATGTCCATACGTGCTAACATGAAGCACAAAAAAGCAAAACTACAAATGGCATTTGCACTCTGTCAATGTTAAACGTCGAATAGCACGTAATACAGGCTACAGTATATAATTGCAACACGCAACACTATGACCTTGTCCGGAACAGTCCTTCGTGGGCGCCCACTGTCCGTGTTGGAGACATTGCAGTTACACTTATAGAATATCAACACTGCAGCCTGAATCGCTCACCTGACGTCAATCATTGATATGAGGCATTGTTGATATAAGGCATCGTTAATATGAGGCATTGTTGATATAAGACAACGGTGATACGAGGCATCAGTGATATGAGGCATCAGTGATATGAGGCAGTGATGATATGGATGATGAGTATAGAATGATGTAAAGGGGTTTATGTGTCCCCCACCCCTGTTACTACATTTTATTCGGCGGTGAGCAGCTATAGATGTAATCGCCACGGTATAACACAGAGGCAAAAACTGGTTGGTGAAACAGTCATTACTGTGAATATACGGGTTAATATAAAGTTTATATAAAACATTATGGTGCCATAAACACTCATTAGGTCCTTATCATCAACAGGAAGGGAGAAAGAACATTATGTTAAGTATGTGAGGGTGTGAATGAGTGTGTGTACTTCATGTGTAATTCAAGTGTGATTCAAGTGTATTCCACTTGTATTAAGACAGAAATTTAATTGGGCCCAGACTAATTTTCATTCTGTCTTAACCTAAGTGGAATAGATTGCGAGTCAACTGTCCCTTTAAGTTTGTCTTTGTAAAATTATGTAACCAGTGCTGTTTATAAATATTAGACTTATTCCATATAAATATTGTAAAGGATTCTAAGTATCTTAGAATTTCCTTTGCGTTAGTGCCCCACAAGTGGACATAGATTCGAGGTTCCCTCGTGTTGTCCCGTCACATATACGTTTTGCCAGCCCCCGACATATGAAACAAGTGTCTTTGGTGGGAACAGTGTATTGAACATAGCTTCAGAAACCGTCCGTGCTGGGAACAGTCTATTAAACATACCTACAGAAGTGTACGTGATGGGAACAGTCTATAAATCATAGCTCCAGTGAGTTTCCGTGATGGGAACAGTCTACCTGACATAGGTTCAGACAGTGTCCTTGGTGGGAACAGTCCATTAAACATACCTACAGGAGTGTCCGTCCGTCTATTGAACATACCCTCAGAAGTGTCCGTGCTGCGAAGAGACTAATATCCATAGCTACAGAAAGTATCCTTGTCGGGAACAGTCTATTAAACATAATTACAGAAAGTGTCCTTGGTGCCAACATTCTATTAAACATAGCTACAGAAAGTGTCCTTGGTGGGAACAGTTCATTAAACATACGTATAGAAAGAGTCCTTGTTGGAAATAGTCTATTAAACATATATACAGAAGTGTCCTAGCTTGAAACAGCCTATTAAACATAGCTACAAAAGGTGTCCATGCTGGGAACAGTCTATTTAACATAGCTACATGAAGTGTCCTTGGTGGGAACAGTCTGTTAAAAACGGCTACAGAAAGAGTCCTTGGTGGGGACATTCTATTAAACATAGCTAGAGAAAGTGTCCTTGGTGGGAACAGTTTATTAAACATACGTATAGAAAGAGTCCTTGTTGGAAACAGTCTATTAAACATATATACAGAAGTGTCCGTGCTGGAAACAGCCTATTAAACATAGCTAAAAAGAGTGTCCATGCTGGGAACATTCTATTAAACATAGCTACATGAAGTGTCCTTGGTGGGAACAGTCTGTTAAAAACGGCTACAGAAAGTGTCCTTGGTGGGGACATTCTATTAAACATAGCTACAGAAAGTGTCCTTGGTGGGAACAGTTTATTAAACATACGTATAGAAAGAGTCCTTGTTGGAAACAGTCTATTAAACATATATACAGAAGTGTCCGTGCTGGAAACAGCCTATTAAACATAGCTACAAAAAGTGTCCATGCTGGGAACAGCCTATTAAACATAGCTACAAGAAGTGTCGTTTGTTGGAACAGTCTTTTAAAAACGGCTACAGATAGTGTCCTTGGTGGGGACATTCTATTAAACATAGCTACAGAAAGTGTCCTTGGTGGGAACAGTTTATTAAACATACGTATAGAAAGAGTCCTTGTTGGAAACAGTCTATTAAACATATATACAGAAGTGTCCGTGCTGGAAACAGCCTATTAAACATAGCTACAAAAAGTGTCCATGCTGGGAACAGTCTATGAAACATAGCTACATGAAGTGTCCTTGGTGGGAACAGTCTGTTAAAAACGGCTACAGAAAGTGTCCTTGGTGGGGACATTCTATAAAACATAGCTACAGATAGTGTCCTTGGTGGGAACAGTTTATTTAACATACGTATAGAAAGAGTCCTTGTTGGAAACAGTCTATTAAACATATATACAGAAGTGTCCGTGCTGGAAACGGCCTATTAAACATAGCTACAAAAAGTGTCCATGCTGGTAACATTCTATTAAACATAGCTACATGAAGTGTCCTTGGTGGGAACAGTCTGTTAAAAACGGCTACAGAAAGTCTCCTTGGTGGGGACATTCTATTAAACATAGCTACAGAATGTGTCCTTGGTGGGAACAGTTTATTAAACATACGTATAGAAAGAGTCCTTGTTGGAAACAGTCTATTAAACATATATACAGAAGTTTCCGTGCTAGAAACAGCCTATTAAACATAGCTACAAAAAGTGTCCATGCTGGGAACAGTCTATTAAACATAGCTACAAGAAGTATCGTTTGTTGGAACTGTCTGTTAAAAACGGCTACAGAAAGTGTCCTTGGTGGGGACATTCTATTAAACATAGCTACAGAAAGTGTCCTTGGTGGGAACAGTTTATTAAACATACGTATAGAAAGAGTCCTTGTTGGAAACAGTCTATTAAACATATATACAGAAGTGTCCGTGCTAGAAACAGCCTATTAAACATAGCTACAAAAAGTGTCCATGCTGGGAACAGTCTATTAAACATAGCTACAAGAAGTATCCTTGGTGGGAACAGTCTGTTAAAAACGGCTACAGAAAGTGTCCTTGGTGGGGACATTCTATTAAATATAGCTACAGAGAGTGTCCTTGGTGGCTAACAGTTTATTAAACATACGTATAGAAAGAGTCCTTGTTGGAAACAGTCTATTAAACATATATACAGAAGTGTCCGTGCTGGAAACAGCTTATTAAACATAGTTACAAAAAGTGACCATGCTGGGAACAGTCTATTAAACATAGCTACAAGAAGTGTCCTTGGTGGGAACAGTCTGTTAAAAATGGCTACAGAAAGTGTCCTTGGTGGGAACATTCTATTAAACATAGCTACAAAAAGTGTCCATGCTGGGAACATTCTATTAAACATAGCTACATGAAGTGTCCTTGGTGGGAACAGTATGTTAAAAACGGCTACAGAAAATGTCCTTGGTGGGGACATTCTATTAAACATAGCTACAGAAAGTGTCTTTGGTGGGAACAGTTTATTAAACATACGTATAAAAAGAGTCCTTGTTGGAAACAGTCTATTAAACATATATACAGAAGTGTCCGTGCTGGAAACAGCCTATTAAACATAGCTACAAAAAGTGTCCATGCTGGGAACAGTCTATTAAACATAGCTACATGAAGTGTCCTTGGTGGGAACAGTCTGTTAAAAACGGCACAGAAAGTGTCCTTGATGGGGACATTCTATTAAACATAGCTACAGAGAGTGTCCTTGGTGGGAACAGTTTATTAAACATACGTATAGAAAGAGTCCTTGTTGGAAACAGTCTATTAAACATATATACAGAAGTGTCCGTGCTGGAAACAGCCTATTAAACATAGCTACAAAAAGTGTCCATGCTGGGAACATTCTATTAAACATAGCTACATGAAGTGTCCTTGGTGGGAACAGTCTGTTAAAAACGGCTACAGAAAGTGTCCTTGGTGGGGACATTCTATTAAACATAGCTACAGAAAGTGCCCTTGGTGGGAACAGTTTATTAAACATACGTATAGAAAGAGTCCTTGTTGGAAACAGCATATTAAACATATATACAGAAGTGTCCGTGCTGGAAACAGCCTATTAAACATAGCTACAAAAAGTGTCCATGCTGGGAACAGTCTATTAAACATAGCTACAAGAAGTGTCGTTTGTTGGAACTGTCTGTTAAAAACGGCTACAGAAAGTGTCCTTGGTGGGGACATTCTATTAAACATAGCTACAGAAAGTGTCCTTGGTGGGAACAGTTTATTAAACATACGTATAGAAAGAGTCCTTGTTGGAAACAGTCTATTAAACATATATACAGAAGTGTCCGTACTGGAAACAGCCTATTAATCATAGCTTCAAAAAGTGTCCATGCTGGGAACAGTCTATTAAACATAGCTACATGAAGTGTCCTTGGTGGGAACAGTCTGTTTAAAAATGGCTACAGAAAGTGTCATTGGTGGGAACATTCTATTAAACATAGCTACAAAAAGTGTCCATGCTGGGAACTTTCTATTAAACATAGCTACATGAAGTGTCCTTGTGGGGAACAGTCTGTTAAAAACGGCTACAGAAAGTGTCCTTTGTGGGGACATTCTATTAAACATAGCTACAGAAAGTGTCCTTGGTGGGAACAGTTTATTAAACATACGTATAGAAAGAGTCCTTGTTGGAAACAGTCTATTAAACATATATACAGAAGTGTCCGTGCTGGAAACAGCCTATTAAACATAGCTACAAAAAGTTTCCATGCTGGGAACAGTCTATTAAACATAGCTACATGAAGTGTCCTTGGCGGGAACAGTCTGTTAAAAACGGCTACAGAAAGTGTCCTTGGTGGGGACATTCTATTAAATATAGCTGCAGAGAGTGTCCTTGGTGGCTAACAGTTTATTAAACATACGTATAGAAAGAGTCCTTGTTGGAAACAGTCTATTAAACATATATACAGAAGTGTCCGTGCTGGAAACAGCCTATTAAACATAGCTACAAAAAGTGACCATGCTGGGAACAGTCTATTAAACATAGCTACATGAAGTGTCCTTGGTGGGAACAGTCTGTTAAAAATGGCTACAGAAAGTGTCCTTGGTGGGAACATTCTATTAAACATAGCTACAAAAAGTGTCCATGCTGGGAACATTCTATTAAACATAGCTACATGAAGTGTCCTTGGTGGGAACAGTATGTTAAAAACGGCTACAGAAAGTGTCCTTGGTGGGGACATTCTATTAAACATAGCTGCAGAAAGTGTCCTTGGTGGGAACAGTTTATTAAACATACGTATAGAAAGAGTCCTTGTTGGAAACAGTCTATTAAACATATATACAGAAGTGTCCGTGCTGGAAACAGCCTATTAAACATAGCTACAAAAAGTGTCCATGCTGGGAACAGTCTATTAAACATAGCTACATAAAGTGTCCTTGGTGGGAACAGTCTGTTAAAAATGGCTACAGAAAGTGTCATTGGTGGGAACATTCTATTAAACATAGCTACATGAAGTGTCCTTGGTGGGAACAGTCTGTTAAAAACGGCTACAGAAAGTGTCCTTGGTGGGGACATTCTATTAAGCATAGCTACAGAAAGTGTCCTTGGTGGGAACAGTTTATTAAACATACGTATAGAAAAAGTCCTTGTTAGAAACAGTCTATTAAACATATATACAGAAGTGTTCGTGCTGGAAACAGCCTATTAAACATAGTTACAAAAAGTGTCCATGCTGGGAACAGTCTATTAAACATAGCTACATGAAGTGTCCTTTGTGGGAACAGTCTGTTAAAAACGGCTACAGAAAGTGTCCTTGGTGGGGACAGTTTATTAAACATACGTATAGAAAGAGTCCTTGTTGGAAACAGTCTATTAAACATATATACAGAAGTGTCCGTGCTGGAAACAGCCTATTAAACATAGCTACAAAAAGTGTCCATGCTGGGAACAGTCTATTAAACATAGCTACATAAAGTGTCCTTGGTGGGAACAGTCTGTTAAAAATGGCTACAGAAAGTGTCATTGGTGGGAACATTCTATTAAACATAGCTACATGAAGTGTCCTTGGTTGGAACAGTCTGTTAAAAACGGCTACAGAAAGTGTCCTTGGTTGGGACATTCTATTAAGCATAGCTACAGAAAGTGTCCTTGGTGGGAACAGTTTATTAAACATACGTATAGAAAAAGTCCTTGTTAGAAACAGTCTATTAAACATATATACAGAAGTGTTCGTGCTGGAAACAGCCTATTAAACATAGCTACAAAAAGTGTCCATGCTGGGAACAGTCTATTAAACATAACTACATGAAGTGTCCTTTGTGGGAACAGTCTGTTAAAAACGGCTACAGAAAGTGTCCTTGGTGGGGACATTCTATTAAACATAGCTACAGAAAGTGTCCTTGGTGGGAACAGTTTATTAAACATACGTATAGAAAGAGTCCTTGTTGGAAACAGTCTATTAAACATATATACAGAAGTGTCCGTGCTGGAAACAGCCTATTAAACATAGCTACAAAAAGTGTCCATGCTGGGAACAGTCTATTAAACATAGCTACATGCAGTGTCCTTGGTGGGAACAGTCTGTTAAAACGGCTACAGAAAGTGTCCATGGTGGGGACATTCTATTAAACATAGCTACAGAGAGTGTCCTTGGTGGGAACAGTTTATTAAACATACGTATAGAAAGAGTCCTTGTTGGAAACAGTCTATTAAACATATATACAGAAGTGTCCGTGCTGGAAACAGCCTATTAAACATAGCTACAAAGAGTGTCAATGCTGGGAACAGTCTATTAAACATAGCTACATGAAGTGTCCTTGGTGGGAACAGTCTGTTAAAAACGGCTACAGAAAGTGTCCTTGGTGAGGACATTCTATTAAACATAGCTACAGAAAGTGTCCTTGGTGGGAACAGTTTATTAAACATACGTATAGAAAGAGTCCTTGTTGGAAACAGTCTATTAAACATATATACAGAAGTGTCCGTGCTGGAAACAGCCTATTAAACATAGCTACAAAAAGTGTCCATGCTGGGAACAGTCTATTAAACATAGCTACAAGAAGTGTCGTTTGTTGGAACTGTCTATTAAAAACGGCTACAGAAAGTGTCCTTGGTGGGGACATTCTATTAAACATAGCTACAGAAAGTGTCCTTGGTGGGAACAGTTTATTAAACATACGTATAGAAAGAGTCCTAGTTGGAAACAGTCTATTAAACATATATACAGAAGTGTCCGTGCTGGAAACAGCCTATTAAACATAGCTACAAAAAGTGTCCATGCTGGGAACAGTCTATTAAACATAGCTACATGAAGTGTCCTTGGTGGGAACAGTCTGTTAAAAATGGCTACAGAAATTGTCCTTGGTGGGAACATTCTATTAAACATAGCTACAGAAAGTGTCCTTGGTGAGAAAAGTCTATTAAACATAGCAACAGTAAGTGTCCATGCTTGGAACAGTCTATTAAACATAGCTACAGAAAGTGTGCTTGGTGGGAACTTCTTATTAAACATACGTATAGAAAGTGTCCTTGTTGGAAACAGTCTATTAAACATACCAACAGAAGTATCAGTGCTGCAAACAATCTATTAAAATACCTTCAGAAAGTGTCCTTCGTGTGAACAGTCTATTAACCATATCTACAGAAATGTCCTTGCTTGGAACAATCTATCAAACATACCTACAGAAAGTGTCCTTGATGGGAACAGTCTATTAAACATAGCTTCAGAAAGTGTCCGTGCTGGGAACAGACTATGAAGCGTACTACAGAAAGTGTCCGTGGTGGGAACAGTCTTTTAAATATACCTACAGAAAGTGTCCATGCTGGGACCAGTCTTTTAATGAAAGCTTTAGAAAGTGTCCGTGCTGGAAAATGTCTACTAACCATAACTACGAAAAGTGTCCTTGGTGGGAACAGTCTATTTAACATACCTATATAATTGTCCGGGCTGGGAACAGTCTATAAACATACCTACAGAAGTGTCTGTGCTTGGAACAGTCTATAAAACATACCTACAGAAAGTGTCCTTGGTGGGAACAGTCTATTAAACATACCTATATAAATTGTCCTTGCTGGGAACAATCTATTAAAGGAGTCCATGTATAGAATCCACCAATCGCTAAAAACAATTGCAGGAAATTGTTCAAATGTCTAGTTTGCTTTAAATCATGTGTATTAAATAAGGCTAAAAGGGATGCCCTTTGAGAACCATGAACCCATTCAAAAACGAAAATAGCAGAATCCATTTGTTGTTTGGGCCAGACACGCTTGTTTCGGCCATCAAGGCCTCATCAGTAGCCCTAAAAGAAATGCTGGAAACGAGTATCAGCGGTTACGAGTATCAGCGTAAAACGTGGAAAATGACGTTGAAAGTTGACGTTTCGTCAGAAGAAATTTCCAGTTTAATTTAACGTCATGCGGCAAATTTTGATTACGGATTATTTTGCTCCAGACAAGTGGAAAGTGTATGGATTTGTATGCGGTTTGTAGCCTGCTTCCACAATAGAATAAGTTTTGTCTTTTATTCAGAATGTTTCTTTTGTAAGGACTAATTGATTCTTAATTAGCTGGGTTAAATGCTTCTTTAAATGGACATTTTACTGACTCCTTTGATATTCATTTGGGATCACGATACAATAAAAACATCCCTTCGAATTCAACGTTGTTCTTCTTCTTTGTCCTGATGCAAAATAAATAGATGACTTGACGGATGTTTTAAGGTAACCGGGCGCCAAGGGGCTACCCCCAGTTCGCCAGCTGGGATTAGTTGTAGGTCTTTTCCCTAGGCTGCCAATATGCTGACTCCTGTATGCTTGACAGTTATCAGCTAGCCGATTGGGAGTTAGGTGACTTCTTTCGCGGAGGACCGCAACTTACTATTAGTATCAAAATAATTTCAACTATGAAAAGGTTTATTACCAGCAAATATTTTGTCACCAATACAAACTGGAATAGATTCATAAAACTTTATGTTAGGCATATTTTTATGTATTTTTTAATTGAAATCCTTTAATCAAAATTAAAGTGATTAACCAAACTATTGCAAAATATGCAGAGTGTTGATTTTTTTGTTTGTTTTGATTTGTTACGCCCCTTGAAAGTCTTATAAATAACTTAGTATGACACGCCAACTATTCAACAGAAATGCAATGTCCCCAACACGGACAGTGTGTGCCCACGAAGGACTGTTCCGGACAAGGTCATAGTGTTGCGTGTTGCAATTATATACTGTAGATCCAACTAGTCTTTCCTTTTCAATTGTTCCATAATAGTTTTGTCCAGCGTTTTCGCATTACTGATCTGTTCTTGTGGGGATTAGACGTTCATTCATTTCTTTACTTCCACAAAGTCATTGGGCCATTCTATAGAAACCATTGATAAGGCTCTCATCCTGGTACAGTAATTCCTTGCTTTTCTTTTATTATCTTTATTCTGCTCATTTCAGGTATAACGACCCCCCTTAACCTATAACTGAGCCGGGGCACAGCATTTCCTACAATTTACATGTGCGCCCAACAAAGACTCAGATCAGCCTGCGCAACCGCGCGGTCTGATCAGAGTCTTCGTTGTGCGCTGTAAGGATAACTAAGGGCCTAATGCTCCTTCATGCACCAAGAGAAATCTCTGGTCAGAAAATATTGATGCGCAGGATGATCTAATTCTTCAATTGGGTGCACAAGCAAATGGTAGGAAATGCTGTGCCTTGGCTCATATTTGAAGAAAAGTAAGAAAACACCTCATATGTTTTATATGAACAACCATGTTTTTGTTTGTTTAATTTCCGTCAACACTGTAAAAGACATTTTTGAGATGCTGCTTCCAATTTTTTGGGAATTTTACCCGACATTGAGATGAAATGACATCTCAAGCCCTTTCGCCCAATGAACCCAAATAGGGTTTATATATAAGCATGCACGCTCCGACTCACACTGCTTTGCCTGGGCAGGCGTAAGTCCTCTAAGCGGTTTACCAGAACTCGTGTGCGGGTCGGTTTCAGCTCTGCGTGGAAGCATCATGCAGCCCATCCATTTCTTCAAGCCCCGATTGGCGGGGGCTATGAACAACAATGTCATGTACAGTGATGTTACCCCAGGTAATAAAATTTATATCATAGCGTTGGCACTGCCATTAATTATTTTCTTGTATAGGTTGTGGGTGCTCTTTAGCACCGCCGCACAAGCACCGACAGTCTATACACTTCACGCAAATGACGAAAACATCACATGCTGTATGTTTTATTGGCACTAAAATGCCAATTTATAGATTCTAAAATTCTTTTCACTATAAAAAGTGTCATCTGAACAACAATATCATGTATAGTTAAGTCACCCTGGCAAACACTGTATATCATGGAGTTGGCACTGTCATTAATTATTTTCTTGTAGAGATTGAGGGTGCTCTTTAGTGGGGCTGTTCTAGCAAGCACCGACAGTCGAAACACTTCACACAGATGACGAACACACCACATACTGTATGTTTTATCGGAATTAAAATGACATTTATAGATTCTAAAACTCTTTTTCACTATAAAAAGTGTGTGCCCTTATAATTAACAGATTAAGGTAAGCCAGCCTAGTTGTACATACAAACATGTACTACACGAGTTCCAGACTGCTACTGTTACTAGAATTATTATTATCAGCTAGTCTTTCCTTACTAACATTCTTCAATCTTTCCTTGCTAGTTTTGTTCAGTCTCATCCTGTGGCGCCTCCGCATTAACTTCCTGTACCTACTAATCTGTTCCTGGAGGGATTTAGACATCCCTTCGATTTTTGGTTTCACCTCTACAGTGTTGAAGTCAGAGGGACACTCGCCATCTTCGATGCTTACGTCATCAATAGCGATGTCACCTTCGTACCCGTTTTCCGTGACAGCTTCAAATATTATCTAAAATGAAGGAGAAACGTTCTATTAACAAGTCCCCGTAATGAACACACCCTTAAGGGCAATGGGAGTACCTGGTAGATTTTTTCCGCCATTTTTAAAGGGAGGCAACTTTCGGGACTTCCTGTTCGCTTTTCTATAAGCCCTGTCCACTGAAAAAGGGGTCTACTCTTAAAGAAAAGAAATTCTTCCCTTTAAGAGTTGACCCCTTTTGACATGGAAGACAAAAATATTTTTGCAGGAGTTGCCTCCCTTGAAGGTGTTCCCATTTCCCTTAAACCCCACTTAGAACTTTATAAAGGAAAAGTTGGGTTTACGATATATTTACCCCCCCCCCCCCCCCAGAAAAAAATAAATACTGACTGTTCTAGGGCGGTTCTTCTGTTGTGGTTTATTATTGATATAGTTCGTCTTTGCTTGCTGATTTTTTTGTTTTGTTTTATTTTTGTTTTATTTGAGGTTTAACGTCCCCGTCAACACTGTATAGGGCATTATGGAGACGCTGCTTCCAATTTTGTGGGTCTTTTACCGGACATCTCAAGCCCTGTCGCCCAATGAAACCAATAGGGTTTAAAAGCATGGACGGACCGACTCGCACTGCTTTACCTGCTCCAAGCGGTTTACCAGTACTCGTGCGCGGTCGGTTTCAGCTCTGCGTGGAAGCACCATACAGCCCATCTATTTCTTCAAGCCCCGGGGCCAAAAGGTATTTCTCATATCCTTTTTATTTTGGATATCCGTTTGGCCATTTTGTGGGAAAGTAACTGCCCTTTTGGCCTTCCGCTTGTGACATTTCATTATAGTGAAGTTATTTTATGTTTGTGTTTCTTTCACTTTGGTGTTTTGGTGGGAGGTGTGAGGTAATTGTATCGATTCCTGATCATTGCCTTATCTTCTATTTTACAGGGGTTTGCATCTGCCATATTTACCTTATTTTTGCTCGAACCCAAGGGGAGCAAATACTTTCCTTAAAGAGCAGCCCCTATAGTATGTAATGGAAAATGCTATTTATATGTTTAGGGGTTTCCCTTTATTGCAAATATTTTACATTGCGCACATGCGTACATGTACTACTCGTATGCGTAATTGGATGGGAGAAATAGATTGGGCTACATGGTGCTTCCATGCATAGCCGAATCCCACTGAACATTTGAGTACTGGTAGTCTAAACCTACCCAGACATAGTTATGCGAGTCGGACTGTAACAGTATGTACACCATAGCGGCTTCTTCTCAATCCCACAAAATCGGGACCAACGTCTCCAAAATGACCTAAATATGTGAAAACAGGTCAAGGTCAGCAAAGGTCATCATTTGAGCAAACCCTGTGGGACCTGAGTCCTCGATTGGGCATACCAAGTTTCAAGGTCATCGGTCATTTGGTTCCTGAGAAGAAGATTTTAAAGGTTTTTCCATATATGGGCATGGTAGCCAAATTTATCATGTGCCCTAGTCCTTAAGAACAAACTTTCAATCCCTCTTCCCATAGAGGCTCCACAGGTAATTTGGTTTCAATTAATCCAGCGGTTTAAGTTGGGAAGAAGATAAAAGTATTGCATCCAGAACGAAGGTCAGTAAATGACCTTGACCTTTGGAATTGATAAACTAACATTTAGCTGATCTGATAAAACAGGCTACAAGAGAATCCGAAAAATCCACTGTTTTGCCTATTTCCATACAAATGTCTAACTGTCCAAATTTTACCTTGACGTAAAATAGGTCAAGTTTATCATTTATATAAAATAAAAAGCTAAAAGGTTGCCTTTGGAAACAAAGAACACATAAAAGAACGAAAATAGGAGACTCGGAGACTCGGTTTATTGAGTCTCTTCATGCACAGTAAAATAGTTTGCAAGGTTAAGTCCCTGATGCTGCACACCAAGTTTCCAGGTGATCGATCATTTGGTTCCTGAGAAGAAGGTTTTTTAAAGTTTTTTAACCATATATGGGCATGACGACCATATTGGTCATGTGACCCAGTCCTTACGAACAAACTTTCGTTCCCCCTTCCCATAGAGGCTCCAAATGTATGTTTCAACCAATCCAGAAGTTTAAGTGGAGAAGAAGATAAAAAAATCTGAATGTGAGCCATCCAGGACAAAGGCCAGTATATGATCTTGACCTTTGGAATTGATAAACTGCCATTCAGCTGATTGCAAACATCATTCCTGATGTCACAGGCTACCACGCAGTCTGACAAAATCCACTGTTTTGCCTTGTTTCCATTAAAGTGACCAAATTTGACCGTGCCGTTAAACAGGCCAAGATCAACCAAAGGTCACCATCTATATAAACTTGGTAGGGCCCAAGTCCCTGATGCCGCATACCCATTTTCAAGGTCATCGGCCATTTGGTTCCTGAGAAGATTTTAAGGGTTTTAGCGTATATGGGCATGGTGGCCATATTGGTCATGTGACCCAGTCCTTACGAACAAACTTTCATTCCCCTTCACATAGCGGCTCAACATGTAATTCGGTTACAATTGGCAAAGTAGTTTCAGAGGAGATGTCGTTTGAAAATGTTGACGACGCAGACACAGAAACAGACGCAGACGACGACGACGGACCACGGACAACTGCCTAGTTTCAGAGAAGATGTCGTTTGAAAATGTTGACGACGTAGACGCGGTCGACGACGGACGATAGACCACTGCCTATACTATAACATCACGAAAACACGCCTATATAATTTTTACCCCCTTGAACCCCACTTTTATATGGTAAAACTGGGGTTTACAGGGGTAAGTCTTATTTTCCTCATTTCAGCTCTAAAATATAGATTGTGGGTACTCGTTAGAATCGCCTCGATGAGGCGGTTCTAACGAGTACCCAAAATCGATATTTTGAGCAGAAATAAGACAAATATCATAAATTTTCATCTTAAAATTTTCTTTTTTCGCCGGTAAAGTTTACAATGTATTTGTATAGACATGTTTTCGTAATCGCTTTCCTGGAGCCTTCGGCTCTGGTAGGCTAAAAAAAGTTAAAAAAAAAAACCGGTTCGTCCATGGACGCTTTATCCCGCAAGTATTATGTGAAAGTATTTTAAGTAGGGATACGAAGCAAAGAATCAAGTGAAAACCATTTTGATACTGGTAAAAGATGCCATTACCATTACAATAGATCTTGATTTTGTGTATTGCCACATAACCACAACTGAAATTTCTCCCTTTTCAGTTGATTAAAATGGGTAAAATCTGTGCATCTGGTAGACTTGGTTTGAGTCTGATGAAGCCCGGACTGAGCGATCTAGCTGCAAATATATGTCGATTACGGCTTCTTCCCCCAGTCGAATTCGTTTCACTGACCGTTCCAAGGCGGTTCTTTTGTCGTGGTTTATTTTAGCTATGGCATGTCTTTGATTGTCTGTGTCGCTTATATTATTTTGTTTTGGATAGCCAATGGGCCATTTTGTGGGAAAGTAACTGTCCTTTTGGCTTTCCGCAAGTGGTGTTTCCATAAGGGTCTAGTTATTTCATGTTTGTGTTTCTTTCCCTTGGTGTCTCTGATGGGAGCTGTGGGTTAATTGTATCGACTTCACTTCTATTCTACGGTTATAGCAAAAATCATAGTTCCTCTACCCTGCAGTTGCAATATCTATTTATAACTTCAGTGTAAACACCAAAACAACTGAAAACTATCGGAGGTATAAGTTTTCTGGGCCAGATTGCCATTAATCCCTCTTATATCAGTCACCCTCCCTCAAATATTTGAATATTTTCAAAGTTCTACAATGGCTTCACTTATCCCAAGGCGCTTGAAAATAAAATCTATGAAAGGCAGGTAACAAACAGTCCTTTTACGCTAGCTTAAAACGGTTTATTCTATGGAAAGAAGGAACGCACCATGGAACTGAAAACTACCCAGTGTACACATTTTCTGGGCCCGACTAAGAAGTCTCGTTAAATTAGGCCTGATCAGTGACACACCAATATTTTCAATCCAAATGTACTCTTAAAGTAATGTATTTTAACTGATTTAAACAGTCATATGCAAAATTTGTCTGACGCTATCCGAAGTTCACAAACAAGTGCCCAGTCAACACTGTCAGTACTTTGATTCTATATAAAGTGCGGCGGTTTTGCAAGATTTTTTTGTCGATTGTTTGTCAATCAACCTAAAGTTACTAAGGATAGAAACTCTTCAGTGCTAAGTCGATTTGTAGGAAAATCAGGTAACAGCAATTTACAGAAAATAGCAGCGTTAACTGTTATCATGCTGTTCACGACAACCCCTATCTTTGCAAGCAGTGTAGATACAGATCAGATGGCTTCTGAAGAAGCCATCTGATCAGGATCTACAGGTTTGACATTCAATTAATGCATTTGTAGGAATAAATTACATCAAGTAATCTGATTGGTTCAAAGTCAGAAATCGGTGTGGCTTAACTGAATATTCAGCAAGAGAAGGGTTAATTTTATCGCTGTGAGGTTATGCGTGTTGCATAATGGGAGTATCTATAGAATATGGACTGGAATCATGGGTTGGGCTTGGCAAACAGTGAAGACCCAGATCAGTCGCCACAGAAAACGGCGTCTGATCAATGTATACACTATTTGCTTACATTACAGGAATTTAAGGACCAGGCACCACAGAACGCAGTGTCTGATCAGGGTCTTCACTGTTTGCTAAAAAATGGAATTTAAGTGTTAAACTCCCAGTCCACATTACGAAAACACGTCTATATAATTTTGACCCCCTTGAACCCCACTTTTATAAAGTAAAACTGGGGTTTCCGGGGGGTATACCTTATTTTTCTTATTTCTGCTCTAAAATATAGATTGTGGGTACTCGTTAGAACCGCCGCGATGAGGCGGTTCTAACGTGTACCCGCAATCTATATTTTGAGCAGAAATAAGAAAAATATCACAATCTTTCATCATAAAATTTTCATTTTTTTCGGCGATAAAGGTGGCAATGTATTTGTATAGTCGTGTTTCAGTCGTATTGAGGACCATTTTAACAGCCAACACTCAAAGACAATCAACCCATCAGTGCTCTCAGTGCTTTGATTTCAAAGAAGCTACCTAGGCAGTAAAACTAGGATTTTGTGTTCTTAAATAATCTGAAAAAAATAACTTGACAGAACACTTCAGATTTTTTATCTTTTCAAAATGAATTTAATTTTAATTTCTCCATAAATCATCAAAATTAATCTGTTATTAATGTGTGCATTGTCTGTCGGAAAACAGAGCGATTATGTCTTGTTATATGTATACTCTTAAAACTAGAGGGCCCACGCTCATCAGGGCTTGGTGAAATGGACTGGGCTGCATGGTGCTTCGGCGCTGAGAGAGCTGAAACCGACCGCACATGGGTACTGGTAAACGGCTTTGAGGGTCTAAGCCTGCCCAGGCAAACTGGTGCGAGTCGGATCGATTGTACATGTAAACACTTTTGGTTTGTCTCGGCGACAGGGCTTGAGATGTCTTTACATCTCAATGTCGGCTAAAGTCTCACAAAATTGGAAGCAACGTGTCCAAAATGACCTAAATTGTGTTAACAGGTACGTAAAATCTCAATTCAAACAAAAACTCTTAAAACAGTGAAACTTGTACACGGACATAACAACAGATAAGTTAAGTATTTTGTGATATTAATAATTGAAGGATAGTTTTTGTCAATTCTCCATAAAAACCTATGTCGATGGTATTCATTAGAACCGCCTCACGAAGGCGGTTCTAATGAGTACCCACAACACAGGTTTATATGGAGAAATAAGGAAAACTATCCTTCAAATTATCACTTACTTAGATTATCTGTTGGTTTGCACGAATGGCTTGCTCACAGCGGTAATTTCGACGTCGCACTTGAGTCCCCAGAAAATTCTACCCGGAGCTTCAGATATCCACAATATGTTAAGTCCGTGGAATGAACACCCCTGTAACCCCACTTTTAATAGAGAATACTGGGTCTTACTAGGATATTTATTATTTTACTTATTTCTGCTGCAAAACATAAGTTGTGGGTACTCGTTAGAACCGCATCATTGAGGCGGTTCTAACGAGCTGCAACAACCTAGGTTAGGAGTATAAACAAATTTTCATCTAAAAATTACCGTTTTTGAGGTATTAAAGAACGCCTTTTTGGTTTTGGTTTAACGGCCCTTTCAAGATTTATCACTCATATCAACTCGGAGATGATCGGTAATCAGAGGTGTGCGAAACCCGGAGAAAAAATATCTGACCTTCCGTTGCATAACTTGGCGTCTCACATGCAACCCGAGCCAGGCTCGAACCGAGAGCGGTGAGCCCTAAAAAGAATCGACTATGTCACACGCATAAGTTGTCGTCATGATACATTTAGGATATTTATGACTTTTTGTTTTATCTTGGAAAGGTATCTTGTGTGTACACATAAGAGACGCCTCAATGAGGCGATTCTAATAAATACAAACAGCGGTCCTTTATTTCACAGAAGGTCGAAAAGATATCCTTAACGGGAATGGGAACACCTGCAGGGGAGGCAAATCCTGTAAAAGTATTTTTGTATCCCATATCAATAGGGGTCAACTCTTAAAGGAAAGAATTTGCTCCTCACAGAAGCAAATTCTTTCCTTTAAGAGCTGACCCCTTTTGCGTGCCACAGGGCTTATAGAAAGGCGAACAGGACGTCCCGGAAGTTGTCTCCCTTTGAAAAATGGCGTAAAAATCTGCCAGGTGTTCCCATTCCCCTTAAATCCTTCCCATCATGCCTCATGGCCTGTACTATGATTGACCCTCAGCAGTTCGAACTACCCATATGTCGAGCAAAATTTCAAGATCTCAAAGGTATTCGAGTTATTGAAGTTCCTATGTATATCTAAAGCCTCAACAGGTGTATTTGGGTCAATTGTTTGTCCGACAGGGCTCGAGATGTCATTTCATCACACTGTCTGGTGGAAGTCCCACAAAATTGGAGGCAACGTCTCCAAAATGACCTATACAGTTCAAACAAATCATTTGTTTGTCAATGTACCTAAAGTTACTAAGCGCGGTAGCTTTACGTTACTGATGTCCTCATAACTATCGCTGATTTGTACGAAATTCTGGTAACAGTTATTTACAGTGGAGATATTCTTATCGTTGTGAGGTCAGTGTTGTGTAAAGAGGGTTACCTGTAGAATCGATCTCGACTGGACAGATGTGTTGGGTTCAGGCAATAGTGCAGACCCTGATCAGACGCTGCAGACAGCAGCGTCTGATCAGGGTCTACACTGTTTGCTTAAAATACAGGAACTTTTGGGTTAAACGAAAACGTCTAAGCTCCCGTTCAAGACGATTTTCTCATCCTACATTCAGCGGCCCCGCCCATCAGGGCTTGAAGAAATAGATGGGCTGCATGATGCTTCCACGCAGAACTGAAACCGACCCACACACAAGTACTGGTAAACCGCTTAGAGGATCTAGACCTGCCAAGGCAAATCGGTGTGACTCGGATCGTTCTTGCTTGAGGTGTCCTTTCATCTCAATGTCGGGAAAAAGTCCCACAAAATTGGAAACAACGTATCCAAAATTACCTTTACAGTGTTGACGGGGACGTTAAACCTTTAATCAAGCAAACAAAAGCATCCTACATTCAGAGACATTCGACCCACCAGTGCTGTTTTATATGAGTTACGTACCTGGTATCCAGCTTTGGCTATTTCTTCTGAAACCGACAGGCGTGCCTGTATCCAGACGTTGCCTTGGTTACCAAAGACACGCCACACTGACTGAAACTCATCGCTTGTTAAAAGCTGCAAATATACAAATATTTTCAATAAAACCTCGGAATTCATTACGATAACACATCTGTGTGACATAATGCTTTGTTTCTTTTTTCTGAGGAAAATATGTTTTATTTTTTTAAACGCCAAACATAGGTTGTGCGTGCTCGTTAGAACCGCCTCAATCTATGTTTTTGATCAAAGATAAGGAAAATAATGAACACCCCCACCCCCTAAATCCCATTTTTTTCTATATAAACGGTGGGGTTAGGAGGAGTGTTCATTACTCGTATTCGATAACCTGGCGTAAGACCACATTTGGGTGAAGAGGTTTTGTTTTGTCAGCAGGCTGTTCATTGCATTTTTGGGTCGATCGGTTTACGATCGAACCAAATTTACTAAATGGCCAAACGGAATTCATGCAGTTGTCCACGTGACCATCACTGATTTGGGCAAACCAAAATTATGTTGTATTAATAGAACTTGAAACGTTGCGCTATTTTTATCGATGCAACAAGAGCTATCTGTCTTGCCAGGAATCGTGTGCTGGATAATAACCAGATCAGACGCCGCGGGATGTGGCGTCTGATCAGCAGGTTACACAGGAACTTCACTGTTTGCTTAAATAGTGGCATCTGAGGGTTAAACGAAACAGTATAAAAATGCCAGGTTGCTCACGGAATGAAAGAAAAACAATATCTTAATCCAGGCCACAATGTCACGTGTCGTCTTTCGGAACATTCTATTTATAAAACTATTACACAAATGTATGCAAAAGTCGAGTAAAAATTGACTTTTCGCACTCTTGCTAAGAACTTAATTTTAGAAGCCTGAAATGTTTAAGTGCAAAAATGAGTAGCCCAGACTTTATAGGTGGTACCGTTATTAGACATACAGCGTAGACCAAGATCGGATATAGAGTACATTGCTTCTGATCAGGTCGGCACTGTTCGCCATATGTATGCAACAACAGTTTTGAGCATGATTCAGGGCCGTACGCAGACTCTGAAAAGGGGCGGGTTGAGGATGCGAATCTCAGGTATTTTGCAAAGGGTGAAAAACTGTATGAATCTGAAATAATTTCCAAAAGATGGGAGGGGGCTGCGTTTGCACCCTCTCCACTCTGTTGAACAAAATCCAAGTACTACCCTAAGACGACAGAGCGCAGCGTAAGAAGAAAATTCTGGACTGTGGTCGTTTGTTTGATTTAAGGTTTAACGCTCCCGTCAACACTGTATAGGTCATTTGGAGACGTGACTTCCAGCTGTTACGGGACTTTCAGCTCTTCGTGGAAGCACCATGCAGCCCATCTGTTTATTCAAACCCTGATGGGCGGGGGCGGGTGGACTGTGCTCGTACACTTGGGCATTGGCAAACAGAATCTACATAATCAGACGCCACATACTGCGATGTCTAATCAGCTCTACTGTGCTTGCTTAAAGTTAAACGAACAGTTCGATTCTCAGCTCAGGACTATTTTCCCAACCTGCGCTCAGAGACGATCGACCCACCAGTACTCTCAGTGCTTTGATTGCGATATATTGATGATTTGCAGTTGACAGTGATACAACTTCGAAAGAGAGCGAATTATTATAGCCGGTCAGTGAGTGTTTGAGTTTTACGTCTCACCCACAGCCCAGGTCATACGGAGACGGAACATCGGTTTAAAGACTAATCCGAAAGTCTTGAGAAGCCCTTCGCCGGTCCGTAAACTAAACCAAACTTCTCCCTGGCAGGCTTACACAAACACAAGAGCGATTAACTAGTGTATATTCGTTCGCAAGAAACATTCAACCAGCGGAGAGGGCTAAGCCTGTCCAGGCAACTTGGTGGGAGTTGGACCGTCCCTGCATCTAGCAGTTTCTTTGGGCGGTAGGGCGTGAGATGCCGTTTCATCTCAAAGCTGGATAAAATCCAACAAAATTGTTAGCAATGTCTTCAAAATGATTAAAAAGTGTTGACGGGGACGAAAAACCTCAACACAACAAACAAAAGCGGATGGGATAACATGATCGTTAGAAAACATGTCATGGTAAATCTCCACGAAAGAATGCTGGACCAGCGGGGATCGAATCAGTGACCTCCAAGTCTGCCTTCAGACGCCACTGTAACCGAATAAATGCCACAACGTCATTATATTTTCCTTTTTTAACATGTAATATAAGGATCACCTGTCGTTTTCATGCATTAACATTTGCCTGGTCCCGAGGAAGCTGTTTAAACACTAGGTTCCTAGACCGAATGTACATATATCTTCCGAGGGACCCGGCAAATGTCATTGCAATGAAATAACCCTTGATGATTGTTATTCTTGCATAACTTTAACTTCATGAAATCACCATCTGTCATTTCAGTGCCTTTGGCGCTCTGATTCAGTATGACAAGATGGCTTCTCCAAATGAGTAAAATTGAGAGTAGCTTGCTGAATTACGGGCAATATGCTCTTGTATACTTTTAAATGGACTTCTATACGTAAAAGTATATGGGGCATTGTCTGGGTATATAATAAATACTAGTTATTGTGCTTTTTCTACAGAGAGTAGGTAAAGTAAACGGGACATTTTAAATAGAGGACCTTACACAAGTGGTCATCTCATATGAAATTTAATGAAACTCGTTTCATAAATTTCATATGAAATGAAACGAGTTTCATAAATTTCATATGAGATGACCACTTGTGTAAGATTCTGTTTATCACATGACCACTTTAAATTGGATTTAATCGCCTTTAAATTTGACAAATCACAAAAATGCATGAATGACATGGACGTTACTTAAGCCCGCCAAAGTGTTATTACACGTGTGGTCATACAATTTTATTACAGCTTATCAATGACGTCATATGATAAATAATAGTTATTATACCTTTGTATAAACAGTAAGTTTTCCAGTATGTCTGCCTGTCATGTGGTAGAAGAACTTGATACACTGTGGTTGTAACCCTCTATATTTTGGGGAGTATAGAAGGGCGTTGTCATCTTTAGACCTCCCAGAGGACTCAATATACATATAATGCCCTGAAATAGACAAACTACAATCTTACACGTATACAATGAGTTGTGTAGTTTTCATTTTTGTTTAACGGCCCTTTAAAGATTACTTCACAATTTAGAGCCAATCGTAAATCAAAGGTGGGCGAAAAACGGAGTAAGCGTAGAAAAACCACCTGACCTTCATTTGCAGAACTTGGCAGCTCACAAGTGACCCAAAACGAGGCTCGAGCCCATGTTAGTTGATGCTTATTTTCTTGGCTTTCTGGTGCAGATGTTTGGTGTTCTTCTCTTTCTTTACAAACATGAACTGTGTATACTCATTAGAACCGTTTCATTCAGGCTTATTAAGGTAAAGATTGTATGCCCTTGTAACAGTCATAGCTCATGGCATAAGTTTGTTACTAAACATGTTAACATGTAAAAACGCAGAGACACAGATGACATCACATGCTTGTGATACGAAACATAAATGTATAATCGTCAACGAATACATACAGCTTGCCGTTGGCTGGTTATTTCTTTGCTCTTTAAGCAAACAGTATAGATCCTTAACGCCGCGGTCTGCGGCGTCTGGTAGGGGTGAATCATTGCTTTTCGTTACCTCTTTCTATTTTATATGGGTCTATATTATTCCGAAAGCTTGCGGGTGCGGACCGACGGAGAGGGATAAAAACATTCTAAAACAGTTAATTGTGTTGTCTAATCTTCTTCGCCAGATTAATTACCTTTCTTTGCCAAGTGTATGTAAAATAGTATATAAAAGTAGTGTCAAGAGCATACATTAGCCCATTGCATACAGGAAACCCCTAAAGGGGTACCTAGGTAGACAGTGAAGGCCCAGATCTCTGACGCCGCAGGTGCCTGCACTATTTGCTAACAGAATTTTCCGTTAAAAAATAGAATAAAAATGAAAAAAGGACCTGACATTTTTTATATGACAAAAAAGCTTGTCCAAATTATAACAATCGAAGAGCCCGCTAGTTTACAATGGGTTAGAGTAACTATTGATATATCCCATTATTTAGCATTACTGTAGGAACCCGCTCATTTTGGTAATGCTTTTGCATGGAGATGGGCATCAGAGAGTGCTATAAGTATATGTACCTGGATGAGTGATCGCAATGTTTGACTTCGTGAACGACCCTCAAACGCGACATCTGGTAGCAGCAGTTGGGCGGGCAAGGTGTCCATAGTGTGTTGCATCCTAGGCAGGCAAGAGGACGGAGCCTACAGACTGTAGGCTCCGTCCTCGGTTCTGCCTAGTAAGGCAAAGTTGATTTTGAGAGGAAGCCAAGAGATGAGGGGGCGTTGTGTATAACGATTATTGAAATATACCTCTTACAGAGCTTTGTTGTAGAAACTAGTTCTGTTGGCAATGTAGGCTTTTGCACGAAGCCAAGCACCCCAGAGCGCGACCTGGACGTCAGAGTGAGCGCTGTGCTTGACTCCGTGGATGACACAGCAAAAGATAATTTTCCAGAACTTGACGGAGACTTCCATTCGCCTGTGGCTTTTTATGTGCCTATATGGATACACTGTACATATCCGTATACATATTGTGAATTTTACCGCCTTAAAAACGAAAATCCTAGATAAAAAATTGTGATATTTTTCTTATTTCTACCCACAATATACATTGTGGGTACAAGTTAGAACCGCCTCACGGTTCTAACACTCAAACTATAAATTGTGGGTATACGTTAGAACCGCCTCATCGGTGCGGTTCTAATGAGTACTCACAATCCATATTTAGGACAAAAATAAGAAAAATAAGGTTTACCCCTGTAAACCCCAGTTTTACTAAAAAACAAAAAACTGGGGTTCAAGGGGGTCAAAATTATATAGGCGTGTTTTCGCGATGATATGTAACGTTCAAACTTACCGTTTTTATCCCGACAGGTGTGATCAGCGGTTGGGCCAGTATGCTGGGACGGCGTTCGACCCTTAATCCTCTCCCAATCAAACACGTCTGTCTGGTTATCCTGAGTGAAGCCGCAGATATCCGGGTCTTCAAAGCCACAAAATGTTTGGGTTTTTGCTAAAGAAGAAACGAAAAATGTGCTTTAACTCTTACAGTGCCAACCAAGACCGTAGCTTGGAACATTTCTTTTCTAAAGTTTCCATAGTCAAGTTTCAGAGCAAATAAGGCTTGACATTTAATTTGAATAGTCTGCTTGGCAGACGACTCAAATAAAATGTCAAGAATGATTTTCTCTGTATAATGTTAAAAATAAACTGTCGTCAGCTTTGCGATTTTGAGTTTTAGGGTAAGGTTTAAATTTCCATGAAAGCCCTATCTACATCTATTTTATAAGGATTTAACAAAGTACTGCTCGTTCAAATAGGATATACATGTACATAAAAAGTCAGGGTTTATTTTCGCTTCAAAACAAACATGAAACGTTTTTGTTTATTTGTTTGATTTGAGGTTTAACGTCCCCGTCAACACTTTATAGGTCATTTTGGAGACGTTGCTTCCAGTTTTGTGGGACTTTTCCCGACATTGAGATGAAATGACATCTCAAGCCATGAGCATGGAGGGTCTGTCTCGCATTGCTTTACCTGGGCAGGCTTAGATCCTCTAAGTGGTTTACCAGTACTCATGTGCGGTTGGTTTCAGCTCTGCGAGGAAGCATCATGCAGCCCATCTATTTCTTCGAGCCCAGATGGGTGGAGGCTGGAAATTATTCGAAAATCTCACTTGTTCCAATCTTTGCGATAAGAATATGAGCAATCAGGATCAGTCGTGTACTTTAATGTGTCCTAGAAATGGACAACCTTGTAAACGTTTGTATATAGGAGAAGTGGTACCTACAAGAGCAAATTCTTTCCTTTAAGAGTAGATCCCTATTGACATAGGAGACAAAAATACTTTTGCAGGAGTTGCCTCCCCTGAAGATGTATACATTCCCCTTAAGATAATGGCCAGAAGGAAATCATTGTCTTACATGGGTGTGCAATAATAATGAAGAAAGAAAAACAAAACATGAGGAGTAGGCAACGTATGCGGACAGGCGTTGGTATTGAATCCTTTCAAAAATGGATGCCTGTCTAAAAGAGAATGGATACACCTTCAGTGAGTCATCTCTTTCTTTACCGTATTCTCTTATCAGTTGGTAAAGCAATTTCTTTCATTCAGGTGCAGATCCCTTTTTAGGCAGGGGTGTGGGGGATGGATGGGCTTAGTTTATAGGAAATCATGCAGCCATTAAGTTCCAAAATATGTATCTTTCGAAATTGGCTGAAAAGGATCTACTGCATCAATTGCCTTTAAAGAGAAAGAATCTGCGCCCAGAAAGTCCACCGATAAGAACATTCTATAAAAGTCTTGTCCAGTAAGATGTTAACATGGTAGAAAACTGTGATTGTGAGCACGATAATTGTGAGCACCCATGTCCATGTCACTCCGATGCCTCCAATCAAGTTTCAGCTCGATTCAACCTTTGGTTCAGGCGGAGATGTCGTTTGAAGAATTTCAATATGGCCGCCATGGCGGCCAGCTAGGAAATCCGAATGGAACCATTTTAGAAAATCTGAATCTCCATGTCACCATGATGCCTTCCACCATTATTAACAAAAAGCCAGCAATTTGTTTTAAATGCCAATTCCTCCTAAACCCTTGGGGTATTTTCAATCAAACTTCATAGGAATGTTGCTTAAATGACCCTCTACCAAACTGGCTAAATTCATTTCGCTGAACAAGGTGGCCACCAGAGCTAAAAATAGAAAAAAATAACGACAACTCCTCCAACATCCTTGGGCTATTTTCACTCAGACTTCACAGGAATGTTGCTTAGGTGACCATCTGCAGAAATAGCTAAACAGATTGTTTGGATGAACAAGATGGCTACATGTATCACAGCTTGAATATCTTTAAATGGCAACTCCTATACCTTGGTTCAATTTCATTCAAACTTCACAGGAAGGTTGCCTACTACCAAAAAGGTTTTGCTCAAATGAATGAGATGGCTGTCAGTTATCCAAATATCTTTCAGAAGCTATGTGACCTCTTGAAATCAGCTGAGCCATTCAGTGGCATCTTGGCCCTCTTGTTTTATTTTACATTTTACTTTTTTCGAGCCGATCTTTAATCAGAGGTGAGCGAAAACCGAAGTATCCGGAGAAAAAACACCTGACATTCAGATACATAGTTCGATTATCAAAAATATACATATTCTATATGAGCCGGGGCACAGCATTTCCTACAATATACACGTACGCCTAGCGAAGACACAGATCAGCCTGCGCATCCGCGCAGACTGATCTGAGTTATCGTTGTGCACTCTAATGATAGCTAAGGGCCCAGTGCTCTTCCATGCAGCAAGAGAAGTCTCTGGTCAGACTAAATGGATGCACAGGCTGATCTGATATATTCGCTGGGCGCATATATAAATTATAGGAAATGCTGTGTTCCGGCTCATATTGCTAATGTCCACGTTCCACTGGCCGCGTGCAAATTGCTAACATGTTGGAGTGTTAGGTATTCATTAATTTCCTAACTTGCAAACAGTGATGTTCCGGATCAGACGCCGCGTTCTGTGGCATCTGATCACGGTATTCTCGTTTTGCCAATGCTGCTATGATTAAGAAATGTTTTTTTGTTTATTTTTTGTTTTTGTCCCTGTCAATACTATTTAGGTCATTTTGGAGACGATGCTTCCAATTTTGTGTGACTTCTAACTGACGTTGATATGAAATGACATCTCAAGCCCTGCCGCCCAATGAAACGATGCGACTCGCACCACTTTCCCTGGGCAGGCTTGGTTCCTCTAAGCGGTTTACCAGTAGGCATGTGCGGTCGGTTTCAGTTCTGCGTGGAAGCATCATTTCTTTAAGCGCCGATGGACGGGGGCCCATTAAAAAATATAAGCAGCGCTATGAAAATAAAAGGGTTGCAAGTACCAGAAAGTGTGTTTCAAAGCTGAACGAATGCCTAGTCTAGGGCCCGAGGTTATACAACTTTTTACATGCTCATCTAGCACAAGCATGAAATTTGTTCTGCTCATTAATTTTAAAATGCCAACAACTGTTGGCATTTTAAAATTCATGAGAAGGACAAACAACATTCTTTGCTGCTGATCTGAGCAGGAAAATTGCATGGTTTCTTTGTATTTTAAAACTTATGAGGACTACAAGCTCATGCCCAGCTGATTTGATCATGAAAAAAGATTTACAACATTGGGGTCAGGGCCATTTTAACCACCTACCCTCAGAGACAATCGACCCACCAATGCTGTCAGTGCTTTGATTCTATTAAAACTCCCTCAAGAGAGGCCCCCGCCAATCGGGGCTAGGAGAAATAGATTTAGCTGAGTGGTGCTCCCATTCAGAGCTGAACCCGACCGCACATATGTACTGGTAAACCGCCTAGAAGGTCTAAGCCTGCCCAAGCAAAGTTATGCGAGTCGGACTGTCCATGCGCATGAACCTTTTGGGTTTTATTGGGCGGCAGGGCTTGAGATGTAATTTCATCTCAATGTTCGGGTAAAAGTCCCACAAAAAATGGGAGCAACCTCTCCAAAATGACCTAAACTGTGTTGGTGAGGACGTTAAACCTCAATTCAAACAAACAAACTCACTCAAAAGATACATAACTTGATATTTTTCTTATTTATTTTTATGAAATGGAGAGAAACTCTACAAAACCTAAACACATCATAGCACAAAATATTTGTTTGTAAAATGAATATACCGTCATTGGATAAGACACATCTACTCGATTTGTGTGAAAATTAATGATTTATATGAATGTTTAAAAGGTGTGTAATTTTATACCGGTTTTTGTTGCTTTGACAACCTTAAATGTCAAACGACCTGCCACATTAAGGCTTAGACGAAATTTATCAAACGACCCTGTGTTTAACCCATTCAGTACCAGAAACCCCTAAAAGGGAACCTTGGCGAACGATGAAGGCCAGATCAGACGCCGCAGAACGCGGCGTCTGATCAGGGCCTCCACAGTTTGCTAAAAGTTCAGTCATTTTCCAAATAGATTTTGATGAAAACACAACCTGACACCTGGACTCCTGTTATATTCCATTTGGTACAAAAAGGGTAAAGAAAGAAAGAAGACAGGTAATCTTGGCAGAAGATCATCGCTTTCATGAGAAGCAACTCTTCAACATTTTTAAATTTGGGGCTTCTCTTAAAAGGAAGAATTTGCTTTCTTTCATTAAAGAGTAGATCCATATCGGGGCTTGGAGACATAGATTGGGCTGCATGATGGATGTTTCCACGCCGCAGAGCTGAAACGGACCGCACATGACTACTGGTAAACCGCTTATAAGGTCTAAGCCTACCAAGACAAAGTGATGCGAGTCGGATCGTTCATGCTTATAAATCCTATTGATTTCATTGGGCAGCAGGGATTGAGATGTCATTTCATCTCATTGTCGGGCCGCCCCCGCCCATCGGGGCTTAAAGAAATAGATAGGTTTCATGATGTTTCCACGCAGAGCTGAAACCGACCGCACGGGAGTACTGGTAAACCCCTTAGAGGATCTAAGCCTGCCCAGGCAAAGTACATGCTAATAAACCCTATTGGTTTCATTAGGCGACATGGCTTGAGATGTCATTTCATCTGAATGTCGAGTAAAAGTCCCACACATTTGGAAGCAACGTCTCCAGAATGACCTAAACAGTGCTGACGGGGACGTTAAACCTCAACTCAAACAAATACATGTACCCATTTTGCAGGGACTGAGATTTACCCATAATGGCTATGGGGGGTTTTGGACGCGGGTAAACAGTATAGACCCAGATCAGACGCCGCAGAACGCGGCGTCTGATCTGGGTCTACACTGTTTGCTGAACTATCATACATCAGTGTAAAACTTACGACATACAAAACAAATCTGACAGCCCTATATTTGGAAATGGACAACACCAAACATTTTTATTCGGAAGATTCCATTGTCATATATGGGTTAAAGAAACACAGAAGAAATCGAAAGCTGATCTCGTTAGCCCAGTCGGATACGTGTCTGACATGTGATTAGGAGGCCGGGCCGGGCCGGGCCGGGCCGGGCCCGAAGATTGACCATTATCTTACGGTCATTATCTTCCTTCCCCTGCTTCAAGAAGGGCCAGGATTTTTTTTTTTTTTTTTTTTTGCGAAAGAATGTGCACTGGACTGGTTAACCGCTTATGGTTAAACGCTTATGTTTGTGCCCAGGAAAAGTGTGGTTGGATAAACTGATTGCCTCGATATTAACTAAATGGCAGTGGCTAGAGATACGGATCCGTATCTCTAGTCTGGGAGGCTAGGGATACGGATCCGTATCTTTAGTCTGGGAGGCTAGGGATACGGATCCGTATCTCTAGTCTCGGAGGCTAGGGATACGGATCCGTGTCCCAAGTATTTTCCAATAGGCCTGGCTAGAGATACAGTTTGATAAGACTGATAATTGTTTCAAACAGAGATACCATTGCTGTTTATGGTTATTACTTTTTCCACCTTTCACCTTAGTAGAGTTATGCTTCTTTACAAATTGCGTCAAAACAGCAATGGTATCTCTGTTTGAAACAATTATCAGTCTTATCAAACTGTACCTCTAGTCAGGCCTATTGGAAAATGCTAGGGATACAGAGCCGTATCCCTAGCCTCCGAGACTAGAGATACGGATCCGTATCCCTAGCCTCCGAGACAAGAGATACGGATCCGTATCTGTAGCCACTGCCTAACTAAATAGTGTTGACTGTGTAGTTAAACTCCAACTAACAAAAAAAAAATGTTCTGCGCATGTAACAACTTGCGGGAGCGAGGGGGAGGAGATGGCAGACATATCCAGTTCCCATTAAATGTTACATTTTATGGAGATGAGGTCTTTTTAGATGTAAAATCTACAACAAAATGCCATTTTGCAGTTTACATAATGTTAAATTAGCCACTTTTTGTAATACAAGACATTTATTAATGTATGTAAAATCATAAATCACCCCTTGTGTCTTCGTAGGTCAAGCGGATAAGTTGCAGATTTTTTTGATACCGCAGACATACTATAAAGAAGAATCCACAAAGTTTGTACATTTTAACCCTTTCTGTACCAAATGGAATCTTCCTTCTTATATATAGCAGGAGTACATTTCAAAATTTAAGGGTGTCAGGTTGTGGTTTCTTCAAAGTTTGTTTGGAAAATGGCTGAACTTTTAGCAAACAGTGGAGGCCCTGATCAGACGCCGCGTTCTGCGGCGTCTGATCTGGACCTGCACTGTTTGCCAGGGTACCCGTTTTTGTGTTTCTGGTACTATAAATGGGTTAAGACAGTGGTTCATTTTTGGTACAGCTGTGCATGTTATGGCCTACATGTATCTGTGTATCAAATGTTCGTTCGTTCGTTCAAGTTAAGGCATTTTACGTCTGCCAAGGTCGAGCGGACTGAACTCCATAGCTCCACAGCGAGACGTAAGTTTTGTGCTTCTGGGCTGCGAATCGCGGCAGTTTATCCAACAAGAGTCAATCGCGTTGGTCTGCCTGTGCCCTGCCAAGGAAAATGAAGCACTGCCAGTTTTAGAAACTTTGAAGGCCGGTCTAAATTGAGCCAAAAGTGTAGAGAAATCGGTGCCAATTCGGCTGCAAATCGCGATTTCTCTACTGTGCTCGAGAGCGGGAAGTAGGTCAACGGTGCTCTCTCTTGGGGCCGCGCGATTTTGGCCATCGGACTTAGGCTGTCAATGAGGCATGCCTATGCAGATTTCCATTCAGGAAAACGCACGGCTAGCGGTCCAGGAAGAAGACTGGTCGCAAGTCTTATTCCCAACCAGCAGGCAGGATGAGCGCGTAACGATCCAGGCGTTGGTACAAGCCCTCAGCATCTCCTACCGGCTTAGCCATGCAGAAGTGCTGCTTGTAGAACCGCCAAGCTCCGGGGACGAACTCGTCGTCCCCCGCGTCCGATGACCTTGACACATACAGAATGCCATTCTCCCGATGTTGGAAGGGATATCACTCTCGCGTACGGGTAGGTTCGACCCGTAGGCTTCCTGCTAAGCAGGTAGATGTCATGATCATCATAGCGGCGGACAGCTTGGCAGTCGTAGTGGTCTTGTACCCGGAAATGCTGGTCGATCGTCACGAAATCCATGTCCGGCGCGAGTGGCTGGTAGGCTGGCTTGGGCGGTGAAGTCTTGCGGCGCTGTTTCTTCGTGGCTCAGGCGGTGTTGGCTGGGACGGCTCTGGCGGAGAAGGCGCTGGTGCAGGCGAAGGTGTCGGTCGCCGCAGTGTCGGCGCGGGCGCTGGTTGGGCGCTGGTTGTCGTCGGTCTTGTAACGGTGGCTGCTGGAGAAATCTCTATGGTCACTGTTGCTGGTGGTGCTGTTTCTTGTAGCGGTCTCTCCTTGGCTGGCTTGTGTGGTTTGGCTGCCTTCCTGGGTCTGGTCGGAGCTGGAGTGCTCAGATCCCAGCGCAGGCTTACTGTCACAAACTGATGGTGGAGGCCTGTTTTTACCTCAGGCACCCCATGAAGTCGACAGGACTTCAAGAAAGCCACAAGAGGCTCAGGAAGGCGATACTCTTTCATACAGACAGACATGATAAGAGCGATGTTGACTGTTCGAGAGCTGAACAGAGAATGGTGTATCAAATGTCTGTTGAGTGTGTGTGAAATCGGGTTTAACGTCGCTTTCAACAATTTTTCAGTCATATCACGACGGTGTCTGGTTGCGACAGGGAGCTCAATGCTCACGTTTATAGTGCTGCCTCACTGAAGTATCATGCCCCAGACACATTACATGATACTACACCCAGTCACATTATCCTGACACTGGATCGACCAGTCCTAACTCTACCCCGTAAATCCGAGTGCCAAGCGAGGAGCAGCTAGTACCATTTTTAACGACTTTGGTATGTCGCGGCCCGGGATCGAACCCGAGACCTCCCGTTCCCCGGAGCGGACACTCTACCAACTGAGCTATCGGGGCCGGTCAAATGTCTGTTGAGCAAGTGGATAAAGCCGCTTACTCGATACGGTGGATCCCTATAAATTCCAGACTTACCTATATAGAGCAAGAAGCCTCCCTGGTGTATCGGTAATGCTACCCGCCTCACAACCTAGGGGTCGTGGGTTCGATCCCGGGCTTCTCCAGATTTTCGGATAAGTCTATAAACCGAGGTCCCGTATGACCTTAGCTGTCGGTGGGACGCAAAACTGAAACACTGACACTCACTCACTCACTCACATGCTGCACAACAATTCAATTGGCGACAGGGCTTGAGATGTCATTTCATCTCAATGTCGGGTAAAAGTGCCACAAAATTGGAAGCAACGTCTCCAAAATGTCCTTTACAGTGTTGACGGGGACGTTAAACCTCAAATCAAACAAACAAACAAATAAATTTGTAAACAGGATTCAATTTACTGTGCCCATTTCTATCACGATAATAGCCAATTTTACATCATGAGAGAAAACGGGGGTATGTGTGTGTGTGGTGGGGGGGGGGGGGGGGGGTATAGCATATTTTCTGATTTCTGCTCTAAGACATAGGTTGTGGGTACTCGTTAGAACCGCCTCATTGAGGCGGTTCTAACGAGCACCCTTCAACCTGTGTTTGGTGTATGAATATGAAACTATCACAAATTTTCTTCAGGAAAATAAATATTTTGGAGATCTGAAAGAATGCACTTAGTCATACGGGTGTGTTATCCTAATGGTCACGTAATTGGCAGTGAATTTTCCTCCGAATATTGCAGTTTTAATTCAAAATACGCACCGCCGCCCATCTGGGCTTTGAGAAATAGATCTAATGTGTACACACAACATACAGGACGCCTCATCGAAGCGTGTACACAGAACATACGGTTTTCAAGATAATATAAGAAACCATTTTCAACTTACGTCCCTAAAAACATGTTGTCTGGAGTAAGGAGAACAACTCTAGTGACTCGAAAACGGGTTCGACTCAGCCACGTTAAACGAGATATCCGTGTCCGAGTATTTGAAGTTCGAAGTCTTTGAATATCAACCTCATTTGCCGTTTCTATATTTACGTGCAATATAAGGGCATCCGCCCATCAGGGTTGGGCTGCATGGTGCTTCCACGCAGAGCTGAAACTGATTGCACATCACTCATTCTCAAATGAATTGGGATAGTGCAGTCGCCATACATTTCCTGAAATCAAGCAGTCATTTTTACCCTATGCATACGTTTATATGACAGAACAACAGGTCCCAAAGATATCATGATAAACCTCCTGTCGAAAAGTACCTTTTCAAGGAAAATGAGCCTCGGGAAAACCTTGTTTTGTAATGTTCGAGACTGTCGCTTTTTTAATTCTCTTTGTTTGTGCACTTACAAATTTGCAATTCCACAAGAAAGGAAATGGTTAGGTAGTTTCCATAAAATTAACATATTCTGGGTTGGGAAATAGCTAACTTTAGCAGGACCACATGGAGTCTTACTAAGAATTTCTCCCCGAATATGGCTGTCGCCGAAATTTAATTAAGCATTGTAATGTGCGAGACGACAATTTTCTTATTGATATTTCAAAACAACGTTACGGGTTTTATACACGGAAACGTGATCAAATCGAGATTCTATATTATGATAAGCGTATCAGGACGTTTGATGCTACCTATACAATAGGAAATTGAAAATACATGTCGTTCAAAAATGTGCATGAATTTGTTGCAAAAACGCATGCAATTTTCGCGACCATTATACCAGGCTTATTGCATATGTTTCGACAAAAGATTCTCGATTGAAAGAAACTCTCGTAATGTGTGACTTACACAAACACATTATCTGGAAAGAACATAATATTTTGATGTTGAAATTTCCTCAATGCCAATGTTTTGTAATGTTCGAGACTGGTAATGTTCAATACCGAAAAGTGCTAGTCTAACAGCTTGATCACATTGCTCGCACGTGGCACACTTTTTCATTACCAGATTTCGTGGTAGAAAGTGTCTGCATACGTTATGGTTGCCTTTTCCGTTGTTTGATGGGTAAGGGAGCCGGCAGACAACACCACAGTAAAGGAAAAACATATAATCATTTTGTTTTAATTATCTACATAGAAACTTTTTACCTGTTTCCAATATTATGTGCCTAAATTAATATTGTTCAATTACAAATATGCCACCAAAATCAATATTAATGAAAAACATTGGCATGCTTGCAAGAGCATTATTCTTTTGCAACAAGCAATGATTGTATGTGATGAAATGTCCGCTACATTTGGTATCGAACATGACAGGTTTGGTGTGCTTACTGTCCAGGAATAATGACTGCAAATAAATGAAATATTTTGAATTGTGCAACCTTAGTTGTGTAAGATGAACAGGTTTAGTGATATACACATTTGCTATATTTCTACCAATAGCTGCAATAGGTAACACTTTTGATTTAATATTATTTATTTTCGAATTTGAATTTGAGTCCCATAGCTTATAATCTTTTCCCAAATATTATTTGCAAGAATGAATATTTTTCAGTATAAAATGAGCCATGTTAAGAAGGCACTTCAACCGTCCAAACTGTATTTAAAATGCATATTCAATGTTAAAAAAAATATTGCAAGTGCAGTGTATGCTTCTAAAATTATGGTATCGAACATTACAAATTGTATCGAACATCCCACCTAAAGTAAATATTATATTTTATGGTATGCGGGTATTTTATGGTATCTTCTTTCTTATGAATGTTTTCATTGCTCTTAAAGGAACTCATTTTTGATTTTATTACCCTTGATTATGTAAACTAGATACAACAAATATAATATCAGATTCCTTTTCAATTTGGCAGTTAGAAATGGTAAAGTGGCATAGCATGTGCCGTGTATGGTAATGTCCAAGACCATCAGAGCTGCCATTTACAGACATGTATTTGTTTACATTTCTTAGAACTTATTTACAAACTTCTCAAGACGTGTTACTTTCTTCCAGCTGGTAGACAAAATTGGTTACATTTTGCAGACTTATGTAGAAATGCATTACACTGAATGCAGTGTAATGTTCGATACTATATTCCCGCAGTTGCATCAATATTTTTAGATGCTTCATAGTTGAGTACTTAAAGTCATGCGGTTGTTGGGTGTTTATATGTGATAGATAAGTTTTTAATGTTTCACCTGCCTTAAGAAACCAGTTTGTCTGTCAGGAGAGCATTTTATGCATACAAGTATATACCGATGCTTGTTTGCTTAATAGCAACACCCAGTTTTATAAGCATATGACTGAATATGCTCTGTTGCATTAGTTAGATCCAAAAATGTAAGAAAATGACACTAACAGCTATATTTTCAGTTAATCACTTTTAGTAAACTACTTGACTTATAGAAGCAAAATCACTTGTAATGTCCGCGACTTTTCACATATAATTCAAATAAACGTATTGCTTATATTGATCGTGTATCCAAGGTAATATTACTTGCGCCCCTTGTTTACCACTCAATATCTGTTCAAATGCAATAGTCGTAAGTGATCTATATTATCACGCTAGAGAACCACTGTACACGAAATTTTCAGTAGTCGCGTACTGGCCCAGGCAAAGAGTGTGGATTTTTGGGAAGCTTTGGGGTACCTGGGTCATAAAGTAGATAAGTTCTTTACAGATTTATGTCGTGGTGATATTTTTAGTTGGAAATATCACTTAAATAAGTTTGCTCTTTCTGGCCAAATTGGGGCTTTCAGATTTAAGAGATGGCTGAGTTTTCAGGCAATTTTAGCGTTGTTGACGAAATGTACATGTCCGAAATATGTTTACACGTAAAATTGTGCTCTGTTTAAGTAAAAAAGAAATATATTTTGTTATCAGGCATTGTAGAATGTAGGTACGGGAAGAATTGGAAAGTTTGACATATATCTGTTTATTGGTAGCGAAGTTATATGCAAGTTTTCCTCTGTACTCCAATTTTCAGTAGTCGGAGTTGCTGTCCCAGCAGTCGGGTGTCTTGATATGTGCTTTGTACCCATATGTCAAGTTATGACTGAACGCAGTCGTTGTGTGGAGGAAAGGTTCTTCAGCATTTCTTCGATAAAGAAGGCACAATACTGAGCACACAATCTGTATCTGTATGCATACGGTGCAGGGCCTGTTACAGCATCTGATGCACCGGGAGAGAGAATTTATAGCGTTTAGTCGCTACACTGGAGGGCTTTGGTGAAACCCTCAACTGTTTTGCACACACACTTTCTTCTTCAAGTTGATTCCAGTCTGTCACTGTTTTATTAAATAAAATAGTTGCTATATTGCACTGTGTTACACTGCTCAATGAAAAATGGATTTGAATTGTATGTAGAGTGGATCTCTACAATATTTTTTGACCTCAAAGTCCTTAATTTTTGGCGGGAATTTGCCGTTTTAGTCTTTGACGTTTTAGGAAAACATCAGGTGATATTGCCGGCACCAACCCCTCGACCACTTTGTAGGAGAATGTTAGTCTAGCTGCCATCCTCCTATCTTGAAGAGATGGAAGACCCTGGTCCTTTAGCATTTTGGAGATACACCCTTGTTCGCATGTAGCGTAATCCCCAGATATGAATCGTGCCGCTTGACGCTGAATTTTCTCGACTCTGTCAATGTCTTTAACATAATAGGGGTCCCATACTATGAATCCGTATTCAAGTACTGACCGAACAAATGATACATAAGCAGTTCTTCTACAAGTTTCTGGACAATGTCTAAGGTTGCGTTTTAAGAAAGCCAAGGTACTATTAGCCTTTTGGTGATTGTGATAAGGTGAGGTTCCCATTTCAGGTCATCTGACAACGATACTCCCAGGTATGGGTTTTGTTTTACTTGTTGAAGTATATGATTGTTCAGTGAGTAGAAACGACTTGATTTACTGTTGAAGCTCATAAGGTAACAGTTTTAGCATTAAATCTCATTCCCCAGTCACTTGCCCATTTTTCCAGTGAATCAAGATCCTTTTGTAATGTCAGATGGTCATTTTGAGATCGTATTGTCCTATGTAGCAAACAATCTTCCGCAAAATGTCTAACTTGAGACTTGACACAATCCGGTAAATTGTTAATGTGACAGAGAAAATGAAGCAGTCCCAGGACTGTACCCTTGGGCACCCCCGAGTCAACTGTTACGGAATCAGAAAACTCTCCTTCTACGACTACGCGCATGTGACGTTTAGTCAGGAACATTTCAAGCCAACTATGTAAAGGTCCTGTTATTCCATATTTTTCCAGTTTATAAAGCAGTTTACTGTGTGACACTGAGTTGAATGCCTTAGAGAAATCAAAATTAACCATGTCGGTTTGGATTCCTCTATCATTATTCCGTAAAAGATCATGCATTGTAATGAGAAGCTGCGTTTCACATGAATAACCGGCTCTAAATCCATGATTGAGATTAGTCATTATTTTATTTTTCTCCAGAATTTGCAAGACATAGAAGTCAATGACACTGGGCGGTCATTCTCTGCAACATGAACATCTCCCTTGTAAATACTGGTGACACATTAGCGTTTAACCAGTCTTGTTGTAAATTTCGACTGTCCACTGACAACGGAAATTCAGCTCTTACACCGGGAGCAAACTGGGTGATACAATTTTTCAAAATGATGTTTGGGATATTATCAGGTCCACATGCTTTAGAAATTACAATATTCTTCAAAAGTTTTTTAACACCTTCCACTTTAATAAGTAATGTAGGCAGTTTATATCGAAATTGTTTATCAATACGTGGCATATCTGAAGAACCGTCTTTGGTGAAGACAGATCTGAACTGTTCAACTAATATTTGGGCTTTTTCCTTGCTTTCACTAAATAAATGTCCAAGTTTTTTCAGTGCTGAAATTCCCAGGCTGTCCTGTTTCCTTGACTTAACATACCTCCAGAAATGTTTGATGTTCTTATTTTGTAAACCTTCATTGATCACATCATTTATGTAGTTTATTTCTGCTTCTTTAAATGCTTTTTTACACTGACGTTCGAAAGATTTGTATTCTGTCCATTGTTTTGACTTTTTAGAATGTTTATACAGGCGAGCTGCCTTCTTGTCATCCGGCGTAGTTTACAACTAAACCACGGGACTGATTTTTTTCCTTTCAGTGTTTTTGTTGGTATAAAGGGGGTCTTTCATCTGTGCCCATGCATGTTTTTTCTTTAAATTTTGAATATTAATAACTCAGCATATACAACCTATAAAAATGTATTTAATAAATTATAGAGATCAAAGTAGGACTCAGGAGGCCACTCTACCTGACTCCCTCCATGAGCTGGTGTCTGTCTCTAAATAAGTGCGTCTTAAATCGTATGTTTTATTTAGTTTCAAGATCTGTGAACTGGGTTGAATGCAGAACGCCATAGGCATTCCTTTGATACTAAAAACCTTTTGAATTAATTAAATGTTACATTTTCTGATAAAATGATTATCAAAAATCTCTTTTTTTAATTAAAATTATAAAAAAATATCAAAATTCAATCCCTAAGATAAATATGTTCTAGTCTTTGTCAAGATTTCATTTTGCTAGGAAAACTTGCCATATGTATTTTCTTTAGCTATGCCAAATTTCATGAAAATCCGAAACCGGTAACACTGTAGTTTTACACCTTTAATGGATGTATGTCGTTTCTGCAAAATTTACTATTTTATTGAAATCATCCAAGAACCTTACAAAAAGGCAATTCGTAACACTTACGTAATAAAAATGACATTATACAAATCAAAATGAATAAATATTGAACTGATCTAGCTTAGAAACTATAAAAATATCATGAATTTCTGATATTTTCCTGTCATTTATACACTATGATCTATCCCAAATAGTAGATAGTAAAACACTAAATAAAAAGGTATTCTAATCAACAAATTAGGCTTAACACCATATATTGCTTTTTTTATTAGCAGCGCAATTATTGTGAACATGTGCAACTTTATTTAATGACTTTGCATAAGTCATGCTACTCAAATAGGTGTAAGGCAAGGGGATCCATTATTTTCATCTCCATACCAAGCTGGTATTGCAAGGACGCTATGGTCAGTGGTTTGTTGTTACTAGTAAAAATAGTTCTGTTGATAAATCCATGGCCAGATTAAGCCTTTGATATACCCTGTCTTTATGAACGCTGGATTATTATCCAAACAAAAAAGTTACAGTAATTATTGGTTAGTATTTCCAAAAATCGAAATGTCACTGATATTGAGTTTCTGTTGAAAAAGATATCATTGATGGATGAGGCGCAGAATATTTGGTGTAAACAAAGCTGTCCCATGACCTAGAGAAATTTTGCTATTAGACAGGGAGAGAAACAGTTTCCTTCCTTATAGTACACATGCATAAATATGTCTCTTTTCTGCATTGGTATTGCAATTGTTGACGTTTCTTTAGTGTCTCATTTTTTCTATTTACTTTGACAATATAGTGGTTAATTTATCGGAAGCGAGCTTTTAGTATTTTTTATTTCTGGTTGTAAAACTTTCAACCACTTCTTGAATTTTTCTGCTGAATGCATGTTCACTGTTTTTTAAGCACTGTTCTTGCTTGCTTTTTGTTTATTAATAATTACCAGTACATTTCTGTGCAATGTATATCTCAACTTAGAAAGAGCATTGCAGTGTTTGGACAGAAAAAAGCATCACAATGTATTTACTGAAAATAATTTAAAATCCTATGAGTAATGCGATAACTACTCGCAGATTGAATTATTATTATTATCAACAGTTTAAATGCTTCTTGATATCTTACATAATGTGATTTGTAATTACTGCAGCAACTGCTGAGATAGGTAAATGAAGTGAAAGACCTATACAAATATATAGACAACACAATCATGATCACATAAGTTTTGGAACACTGACAAATGTACGACAATGTGAATTCTAAAAGCAAATTCAAATGGCTTTGGTTTACAGCTTCAGGAAGCCATTTGATTTCGTTCATAGGGGCTATACAAAAACGATAGATTGGCTAGTGCCTATGCAGATACAAATTCTGAAAACTTAATGTCCAGGAAAAGTAATCTCAAGTGTTATTGATTTTCCCTAGAGTAAACCTTTCTTTTAAATGAACAGTTAAGGTTAAATAAACAAACAACAGTTTGACTTGAGTCATTTATCTCGAGTCGGATAACAAATCTCACAAAATCTGAAGCAACATCTAAAGTGACTGGTATGTTGTTGATTTGAATGTTAAATCTAAACATTACCTTAGCACCATTACCAAATTAGACAAGAAAGACAGAAAGAAAACTGTGCACATGCTTAAATGGGTGCGTTTGATGACGTTTGTCATCAAAACCTTTGCGGTATAGTTCTGTAGACAAAATAGTTTGTTCCATATGGGGCAAATTTACTGAAAAGGATGTTTTGAAATAATACTTATAATCATGCTATGAGCTACTTACACAAACCATACTATACTATAGCCATCCAAATTGAAAGCAATAGTAAAGTATTATTAAACAACATGACCAAAACATGATAATCATATAATTTCACATTTTGCTGAATCAGGTCTATCAGTATTCAGTCTGTTAAAACACAATGTTACCGGTCCTCAATTTCCCTCAAAATTCATCAACATGTTCCTAAGATATTTGGGTAGTTTTTATGCTAAAATGACGTTTTGACAAAAATTGGAACATGGTAAAAATGCCTATAAAATTTTAATGAATACAAAAATAGAAGCTGAAATATGGGGACACCATCAAAGTAAACTGAATGCCCAGCCACTATTACTAGACATATGAGGTCATTCATAGTATCAACTAACTAACCAATTATGGCTTTAATTCATAAAACATAGCAGCATTAGATATATGAAACTCTGAATACTGTAGACAAGTTTATATGAGAGTACTCTCTGTTGTGATAGAGACTTCATAAAAAATATAATAAATTTACTACGGAAATAAAATTTAAAAGTGAATTCATCAAAATTATAATGGTTATACCCAAGGCAATTATTGTGCATAATTTCATCAAAATCCAAGCGTGGGCAGAAACCAATGCATATTTCCTATACCTTGAAAGACCCCCTTTGTCCATTATTTCAAAAGTCTTAGTTTTGAACCTGGTCCAAAGTTCTTCAACATTTTTCCCAGATTCATAGTCCAAAGTGATCGTTTTAGAAAGTTTTTCAGTGTCTGAGGATTTCGAATCCCAGTACGCTTTGGAATATATGTTGGTTGGTTGATTTGAGGTTTAACGTCCCCGTCAACACTTTAAAGGTCATTTTGGAGACGTTGCTTCCAATTTTGTTGGACTTTTACCCGACACTGAGATGAAATGACATCTCAAGCCCTGTCACCAAATGAAACCAATAGGGTTTATTAGCATTGACGGTCCGCCTCGCACCGCGGTTCCTGGACAGGCTAGATCCTCTAAGCCGTTTACCGGTACTAGTGTGCGGGCCGGATTCAGCTTTGCGAGGAAGCATCATGCAGCCCTTATATTTCTTCAAGTCCCTATGGGCAGGGGCCGTTGGAATATATGTAGATTTTCCTTGGTTTCTGCGTGACACATTTCGAATGGATGTCAAGGGCTGTAACTACCATCGCGTGGTCGCTTACACCTGGAACACTGTATGAACTCTTATCCAATGAAAGGTTATTTGTAAATACTAAATCCAACATATTTCCCAGGCGTGTAGGTTCATTGTGTACTTGAGTAAGTCCATGTTCAATCGAAAGATCCACTAAAGCTTGTTGTACCTCCCTGTCGGCGGCTCCCGGTTTAACAGCTAAATTGTCCCAGTCAATATCACCTGCAAGGATTATATGATTCCTTTTCTTAGAATTTGGCAGTTTTGTCAATGAGTCATTTAGGTGATTTATGTCATTCATATTTCGGTGAGGCATATAGAATGATGAGAGGTACAAGTCTTTATTATTCCTGAGCCCGACCTTGGTCCATTCTATATCGCAATCTGTTTGTTCTGTGGCTACATAATCCGTTCGAATCCCAGTAAAGACGCCACCCCAACGGCTTCCTCTGTTATTTATATGGATGTTGAAATTTGTGGGGGGAATTTCACTAGACTTGATAGCGTCTCTTTCTGGGTCTTTCCTGGGTTTAATACCCTTGAGACAAGATTCAGTCCCACAAATAATGTCCGGCTTGATATAGTCAAGAGCTGCTGTATATTCAGATTTGTTTTCTCTTATACTGCAACCATTCACAATTAAAAGTCTTAGGTTTGAAGTTTTAGGTATTTGATTTTGGTCTGACCTGTTCCATATGACTGTCACTGATCGAAGACTTTCCTGTTCTGTCTGACGCCGAGGCCCTCCGAGGGCTGCTAGTATGTAAAGGACTGGATGCCATGTTTGAGTGTAACGAGTCAATAGTTGAATAAAGTTCACTAAGTGGCGGATACATGTTTGTAGTATATAGTTCATAGCTATTGTCGGTGAAGTTGTCAACGTTCATACTGTTACATTTGCAACAGTGCCACACTACATAACTTCTTCCAAGGTAAGACATGTCATTTGTACTAATATCTTCACATGACTTATGAAACCAAATACTACGGTTTGTGCAACAAACTCCCAACTGTGACCAAGTAACTTGCAACTCACAATATCCAAATAAAAAGACCGAACCATTTCCTGGACCAGGTTTAGTTGAATGTCACCAGTTACAAGCAATAACAGTATTAAAATTGTTCTGTTCCTTTTAGCGTTAGTCTGTTTCAAAACTAAGTTCAGTGAGTTCATTTTTGTTTTCTCCCTTGTAGGAAACGTTTTATAAGTCCCGGTACAGATTCTCTCCAACTAACAAGCAGACATACAAAGTGAAGAGTTCAGTGGGTTGTTTTCTGTCCGAGCGTAGAATGTCAGATACAGAACAATCTGAAGCACTAAAATGCAAGCCATATGCTAAACCATCTATCTGTTGTTACTGCCATCGGTCACATTTGACCATTACTCGCATCTCGGACCCATCAATACCCGGACTTGAATCTGCCCGTTCCCGTTAATTTTCATGTCGCGGGTGCTCAAATTGCTTACGTCACTTCCTGTAACCTTTTGGAGTTGCTGATAATTATTGACGGGTCCGAGCTCGCAAGTGTACATAACATACAATCCAAAGCCTGCAGACGGATCCAATGTTTTGACACGTGACTTTGTTTACATTTCACTGTGCATGCGCCAATTACCTCCCCGTATAGTGTCAATGAGAATTTCGAATATTTCATGTAATTAAACTCCTTTCTTCTCCACAAAATTAACTGATCCCTGTCATTTTGTGTTTTTAAAGTATTAAATGATATATATAGGAAATAAGATTAAAGCATTATATTATATATTTTCCATCCAAATTTATGCGAAAAAGAAGCAGTTTAATGGCCAAAATGGTTTGTGGCAAACAGTTTGATAGAACGACGATGTAACAATAGTAATTACAGAAACTAGCTAGTCTGGCCCAGAAAACATGTACATTTCATATTTTCTACTACTGTGGTGTATTCCTTGCTTCCAAAGGATAACCCTTTTTACAGAACATATTCATCAAAAGTAGCGTGGGAAGTTTTTTGCCCACCTGATAAAACGAGGCTAATGACCTTTGACCTTGTGTGACCTGACGTTGGATGTGTATATACAATAATCACGTAATTACGATAGGTATCTTCAACCTGCAAAGGAGCACAGGGAACCTCCAGTCAATGTCGCATTCGGGAGGGCGGTGCACGTTGTGGGATTCATTCCTGCAAAACACATTTTCGGACGGCATCGCGATTTAATTACTGCTGCCGGTTATCGAACCGGAACCTCTAGCAACATATGTAAGTGTACAAACCACTGAGATATCGCGCTCCATTAGGTTTCAGATCATTTGCAAACACATTTATTACCTTTGTTCACATTACGAAAACACGCCTAAACAAATGTATTGAAAATTTTATCACTTACCAGCAAAAACTGAAAAGTTTTCTATAAAAATTCTGCCATTTTTCTTATTTCTGCTCAAAACATACATTGCGGGGACTCGATTAAACCGCCTCAACGAGCCGGTCCTATCGAGTACCCACAAGCTATGTTTTTGAGCAGAAATAAGAAAAATAATATATACCCCTTAAACCTCATTTTACTATATGAGCCAGGGCATAACAAAACCTACAATTAAGACTGTGCGACCAGAAATCGTTCACTTTGTATGTTTGGAATTCGTTCCGCTGACCGTCCCAAGGCGGTTCTTCTGTCGCGGTTTATTTTTGTTATGGGTTGTCTTTGGTGTTTGTGTCGCTTGTGTTGTTTTATTTTGAATAGACTTTTGGCCTTTTTGTGGGAAAGTAACTGTCATTTTGGCTTTCCGCTGTTGGTATTTCCGTTGGGGTCTGTTGCTTCATGTTTGTGTTGCTTTCCCTTTGGTGTCTCTGTTTGGAGCTGTGGGTTAATTGTTTCGATTTCTGATCATTGCCTCTACTTCTATTTTGACGGCCATGTCAAGACTATTAAAGTCATTTTTAGCCGCTCAATTTACCTACCCACAATTTTCCTGGGCAGGCTTATCCATAACCAGTACAGTGCACATTTTAGCGCCAGAAACTGGCAGCTGCCCTTCTTGAATCAGTGGAAGTGAGAGAAGGACCGTAGAAAAGATTTCATGATCAATCTTCACGAAAGTAAGTTGCCGACCCCGGCAGTTATGGAACCCGCGACCTCCAGATCACCACTCAGACGCGCATCCGACTGAGCTACATGTACATATCCAAATCGTTCTGGTCAAATCGTTCAAACATCAGGCGTGAGTATGTGAAGTGAGTAAGTGTATATACTTCATAATTTCCTAAATCATGGAAGTTAAAAAATTGGAGGATAGCAAGTTAAAATATCAGCTAATTAAGTCTTAGTCAAACATATCGGTCAAAATTTCAGATATTGCGGGGTATTCTGTCGCGATTTTGGTTTAAAAGCAAATGCGGAATAGAAATCACTCGTCTTATGGGTACAGTGCTCTTTTGACCAAACTCGACAATTGCGTACAGTGACGTCCCGATTACTGGGCCAGTGCACGCAACATTTATTACACTGTGTACAGTACGAAAACCTCAAATAACTTGCTAAATATTCAACCTAATAGTTTCGAACTTGTCCTCATTGTAAGTACGGATTTGTTCAATTCTTCTAAAATGAAAATGTGTTCCAGATAATTTCCAAAAAGGAACACGTGCGATTTTTAACCTTTTTTCATAAAATAAAATCACATGCTGGCATAAATCGGACGCTAAATGAGCTATTACTTGGGTTACACGTCTGTCATTAGGCAAATATAAAATTGGACATGTAAGTGGCAGTAATATACGAAAGCCCCTTCCAAAAATGAATTATTTGGAAGTACACACCTTTTTTCTATCCAGATCAACAGCAAAATGTTCAAACATCTGCACTCGTTGACTGGGCCAACACGCAACTACTGCAAAGTTCGTGTACAGTGGTTCTCTAGCGTGATTATGTGCTTCTCTTAAAACAACACGAAAGTTTGTATATTTACAGAAAACTATTTCTTTTCTATCGTCTCTAACCAATCCTGAATTTTATTCAAAATAACTATTCATTTCTTACTAATATATATGATCATATGCTCAATTCCCCCCCCCCCCCCCCCCCCCGCTTAATCACCCGTCTTACCGTCTTAAGTATTCTGTCATTGCAAGATGGGGTCTAGCTGTTGGTGTGAAATTACTTCTCGTTTCTTTTTTCTTTATCAAGGAATTTTAACTGAGTATAGGTACATGTTGATACTTTATTATGAACATATCGTTGACTGAATCTAAGAAACTTAATAATTTGACTTTTTAAACGGCTAAAATCCCAATTCATTTGAGAATGAGTGACATGCGTGTAAACCGCTCAGAAGCACTAAGTGTGCCCAGGCAAAGTGGTGTGAGTCGGGCCCGTCCAAAGCATATAAGAGTTTTGGTTTCATTGGCCGGTAGGGCTTGATTTCATCTCATTGTCGGGTCAAAGTCCTACAAAAGTGGAAGCAAAGTCTCCAAAATGACCTAAATATTGTTGAAGGGGACGTTACTAAAAACGAGCAATATAAACGCCACCTACTGGTGAGAGTCATTACGAAAAGACGCCTATTCAAATATATTCTTTCTTACCACCAAAAAGAACATTTTCAGATAAAATTCCAATTATTATCATATTGCTGCTTTTGTTTGTTTGATTTAGGGTTTAACGTCCCCGTCAACACTGTAAAGGTCATTTTGGAGACGTCGCTTCCAATTCTGTAGGACTTTTACCCGACATTGAGATGAAATGACACCTCAAGCCCTGCCGCCCAATGACACCAATAAGGTTTATAAGCATGAACGTTCCGACTCGCACCGCTTTGCCTAGGCAGGCTTAGATCATCTCAGTGGTTTACCAGTACTGGTGTGGGGGATCGGTTTCAGCTCTGCGTGGAAGCATCATGTAGTCCATCATTTTCATCAGGCCCCGATGGGCGGGGGCCGCTCATATTGCTGCTAAAACACAGGCTGTGCGAACTCGTTAGAACCGAGGCGGTTCTAACGAGTACCCACAATCTACGGTTTTGAGCAGAAATAAGAAAGAAATATTTGCCCCTGTAAAAAGAGGAGTCTAAGGTGGGTATACTTCATTATATTTTCGTGATGGTTTTATAACCTAAGTGTCTTGTGTTTATTTTTTAATACTTTTAAAAAAAGAAAAGAAAAAAAGATTGAAATTTCATAATCACCAGACCGTTTATTTCATTTTATCTGATAAAATGATAAAATGAAGAAATGGAATATTTTGCAAAATTCTTGATCTTGTTTCATTTGTTATTTGAAGAAGTTTGTAGATAAGCTATCATTATAAACCTTGACATATAACTGTTTTATATAGTAAATCAAATGTTTCCCATTCATCTTGTTCTGTGTCGATCATTAATCCTTAAGACAGACAGACAGACAGATAATTTATTAAAAAATAGAAGTGGAGGCAATAATCAGGAATCGATACAATTAACCCACAGCTCCAATCAGAGACACCAAAGGGAAAGAAGCACAAACATGAATGGAAACATCAATAGCGGAAAGCCAAAAGGACAGTTACCTTCCCATAAAATGGCCAATAGGCTATCCAAAATAAAATAATATAAGCGACACAAACACCCAAAGACAAACCAACCGCCTTGGAACGGTCAATCAGCGGAAACTAATTCCACTGGGGGGAAGTGTATGTGCGTGTGTGTGTGTGGGGGGGGGGGGGCTTAAATCGATTTTACGTGGCTACAATCCTCGCCCTTACGTCCGTCGCGATCAGTCCGCATGAAGGCCCCCTAACTCATCAGTGCAACATCTCCGTGAACACAAAAATCAAACAACCACAGAGATGAAACAACGGTGAGGACTCGACAGCAAGAAACCACTGAAATGCTGGAGCAAAAGAAAACCAACAGTAAGACTCCGATGGGCCCGACCAGAGACAGAGCATCAGGTACCAACCGACATAAGACTTTACGCTGGAACCGTCATAGAATCCGAAGTCTCACTTTTGTACACAGTACATATTATATATGATGCAAAATCGAAAACATGGGATACAAAACTATGGGGCGCCGTTTTACAATTTAATCCGTATTTATAGATATCCATAATTATTTATGGATATCCATAATTAGAATTATGGATATCCATAAATCGAACTGAATTAATGATATCCATAAATCGAATAATGGATATCCATTATTCGATTTATTGATATCCATAAATCGAATTATGGATATCAATTATTCGGCTGATTTATGGATATCCATAAATCGAATTATGGATATCCATATTAGGTCGAAATATGGATATCCATAAATCGAATTATGGATATCCTTAATTCGAATTACGGATATCCATTATTCGGCTGATTTATGGATATCCATAAATGGAATTATGGATATCCATAATTCAGCTCTGCAAATAAACCTAATGAATAATGACTACTCCCTTTGCAAAAAATATCGACTATTCGCGTCAGGTTTCCGATTTAGGTGTGTAATAAAAGCCAGGATGGAGGTGGAGGTAATGTAGGGTAGGCTTAGTGGTGGCATGTGGTGTAGCAGAGATATATTTTATTTGATTTGAGGGTTAAGTTCCATTCAATACTATTTATGTCATTTTGGAGACGTTGCATCCAATTATGTTGGGGGTAAAGCCTTCATTGAGATGAAATGACATCCGGCTTCGGAAGCTTAGTCGGATGCTTGTCTGACTGGTGATCAGGAGGACGCGGGTTCGATACCTGTAGCACGTGAATTTTATGATTTGAACATGGGTTTTCTTGCTTGAACAAGGTTTGTGGCCCTTTCAAGAATAGCGTCAAACAGCTATGCTCATAGGATTTTATGCCAGAATGTAGGTCTTCTGGTGCACTTGTCCATTTTTGAAGCTTCTAAAGATTGCATTCCAAAGTAGAAGTGGAGGCAATGATCAGGAATCGATACAATTAACCCACAGCCCCCATCAGAGACATCAAAGGGAAAGAAACACAAGCACGAAATAACAGACCCCAATTATCTTTTAAAGCTATCTTTTTGGTAAGATCAAGATACTGTCTACAAATCAAAACTTCTTGGTGATCATGTTTAAGAGTGTTCAGACCCGGGCTGACAGTTCGGTTCGCTGACATGAGCAATACAACGCTTAGACTTAAACATATGACTTGATTGGTGTTTAGTCGCAAACCTGTTAAAATACGTGTACCATACTCAATAAAAACACTTTCAACGCTAGTGGGCCGATTGTCTTTGAGAGGAGGCTGGAAATGGACATGAACTTTTATTATCTGTCTTTCGTTTAACTAAATAAATATCAACTACAAAATATGTTTGTAAAACACTGACCCCCTAAATATAGGCTTTACCTTTAACAAGTATTGACCGTTATACCAAAGAACGTGTGTGTGTGTGAATTCGGGTTTTAACGTCGCTTTCAACAATTTTTCAGTCATATCACGACGGTGTCTGGTTGCGACAGGGAGCTCAATGCTCACTTTTATAGTGCTGCCTCACTGAAGTATCATGTCCCAGACACACTACATGATACCACACCCAGTCACATTATCCTGACACTGGGTGGACCAGTCCTAGCTCTTCCCCGTAAACTGAGTGCCAAGCGAGAAGCAGCTAGTACCATTTTTAACGACTTTGGTATGTCGCGGCCTGGGATCAACCCGTGACCTCCCGTTCCCCGGAGCGGACACTCTACCAACTGAGCTATCGGGACCGGTACTAAAGAACGAAAAAAAAACGACAAAGAACAAAAGTAAATGCAAAAATCAAAATGCACATCTATAGACCATGATAATTGGTATAAAACTGTAAGAGAAGTTGTACACACTAGGTACCCACGATATTTCACTGCAACAGTATTTAAGCCCCGAAAATGGAGAAGTTCAAAAGTCGATCAAAGTGACAAACATAAATTTGATGATAATGCCAAAACACATGCATATCTACGTACAAACTATGGCAAAAGGGTTTGCAAAGTTTCAAAAGGCAGAATGTTGCCATGTAAAATCGATTTAAAGCACAAGATATTAACAGTTCTAAGGCGGCGGTGTCGATGTGTTTTTTCATTGAAATGTATGTCCTTATAATATTTTCACTTTGGATAGCAGTTAAAGTTCGACCATTTCGGGGCAAAGAAACTGTTCTTTTGGCTTTCTACTTGTATTGGTTCAATTAAAGGGAAATGGAACACCTTCAGGGGAGGCAACTTCTGCAAAAGTATTTTGTCTCCCATGTCAATAGGGGTCAACTCTTAAAGGAAAGAATTTGCTCCTAAGGAGCAAATTCTTTCCTTTAAGAGTAAAACTCTTTTCAGTGGCACAGGGCTTATAGAAAAGCGAACAGGAAGTTCCGAAAGTTGTCTCCCTTTTGAAAACTGGCGGGGAAATATGCCAGGTGTTCCCAATGCCTTTTTATGATCGTCCTTCTTTCGAAAGAAGATGAAAGATAACTGTGTCGCCTTAACGGAAGGTCAGGTGTTTTTTCTCCGGGTACTCCGTTTTCGCCCATCTCTGATTAACTATCGGCTCGATATGAGTGAATAATCTTGAAAGGGCCGTATAATCAACCCCCCCCCCCCCCCACAAAAAAAAAAAAAAAATGTGTCGCCTTTCCTTTTACTTTTTATGTCATTATTTTACAACGGTCCGAAAGTTTTCCAAATTCATGTGATTATTTGGGAAAGTTTCGACAAAAATACTCGTAAATCATGCCTGAATGTCATTCATGTTTATTACAAAGCAGGGCATTTCTCGGGCCCCCACAAAGCTGTTTTAGAGCTCACAGAGGACCAATCGAATGTCAATGCATGGTTAAATATGATAATCTTATGATGACACCCTGTACGTTAAACTGGCATTATTTAAAAATAGATTTTTAGGTCTACTGAAGCTATTTTTGCTAAGGCATGCATTTATGTGCTGGTAAAACAGACGATCTTTGTATGAAAATAAATTTAATAAAGTAATGTTTCACGCGTCTTTATTAGATAAGAACTCAATTTGCGATAGTTGGGTGCAACATTATTATTATCTGTAGATTTTGTCACCTTTTAGATATACAGTATATCAACTATCTCGCCCCATGCTGATTTGTAACGCTTACATGCTTTCACAGCGTCAGAAATATCTTAAGATTAAAGGAGACATTTTACAGATATAATAGATTTGTTCGTGAATAAAAACAGAAGAAAAACTCATATTAAAAATTTGTATCATGGCCTAGATTTATTCCTTTGATGCTGTCGGAGTAAACTTCTTATCAGAAGGGGCGAGATTTGAGAATCTCTCATTCAACTTTATTTAGAACACCTGGCAACAGAGCTTTAAGAGGAGACCATAAGGACTGAACTACTGTTAGAGCACGGCTGTCAAGTTTGATGGCACATGTAACACAATTGACCGTTGCGTGAGAAATAGGTCAGTTTGTCTAGAAGCAAATTTATCCCACTAAAGCACATTTACACAAGACTGTAAGTTGTTTCTGCAGCGAAATGTCCTATCTATGTAGATCCCGCTTAGCAGTTGTGATATTCAGCACTTGGTCTGGATCTGCACTTTGACCGTGTGATTTGTTTGTGCAAAATATACAACATGAAACATTTGCATACATGTAAAATACACCTTGGTCTGACCGAATACAGTTTGTTGCTTTACTCACTTAACATGTATGTGGATGGACACAAAGTAATTCTGCTCATGTATATTTGTTTCTTTGGAAGGGTACCTGGATGAATGATCACGATGGCATCTACATCAACCAAGTTCAGTCATATCAATGAGATCAATTGTTGCCTGTGGAATTCATGCTTCTTGAATTCGGAAGGGATTGGGGCGTTGTAAGGGTGCCAGATACAGTGTAGGACATGACAGAGTAAGGTATTCTGAACAGGAAACAGACAAATTCAAGGCGACAGCAATTTCGGTCTTCACATATCCGAAAGCATTTTCCTTGGCTTTAAGGGCTGACTCCAAATCTGAGCATAGGGATTCAAAAGTTTCTCAAACTAATAAGAAAAGGGCACCCCGGTAAGGCCACAATCTAAGAGGTAGCCACAGAAAGTGACACGGAGGCACACACAAAAACAGACGAAACATGAGCCAACGGCACAAAGCCAAATAACAAATAAGATACTGCAAAAGAACGACCGCCTTCGGACGGTCAGTAGTAAAACCAATCCACTAGTCTTCCGTGAAACTTTCCTGAGTAATATTGTCCTACCACTCACAGGATGTGGCTTTTTTTCAAGAGCTCCAGTTTCCTTGGCAAGCCATAGTGAGACCTATAAGAAAGTCCTTTTTGCTCTGTCATTACGAAAACTCGCCTATACAAATACACTGCAACCGAAGAAATGAAAATTTTAAGATAAAAAATGTGATTTTTTTTTATAATGTATACCCCTGCAAACCTAAGTTTTACTATTTAAAAGTGGGGTTTAAGGGGGTCAAAACTATATAGGCGTGTTTTCGTGATGGCTGTCGAACACAATTATAGCACGAGATGTAGTCACAGCAAAATCCAAGAATCAGAATTATTATAGGGGACACGTCAAATGGCATTCATACGTTCTATGAAAGGGTTATCAATGCACCACAGAACTGAAAAAGCAAGGAGCGTACAAGTTTTTTCTGGGTCAGACTAGCTAGTTTCGGCCAATTAGGCCTCATCCGTGACCCTTAAACATTTTCAAAATTCCACAATGGATTCAATAATCCCAAAGGACAAGGAAATAAAAAAACTACACTATGATGAAAGGTATGGAGACTTTTTACGGCCGCCACACATTCCCTTAACACCAGCTGTAGTGACAAGTGTGTTATATGAAAGGTTTATCCGCTGGAAGCCAAAATTCCACAATGGAATCAATGATCCCACAGGACAAGTAAAAAAAAACACTATGATACACCAGGTCCTGTGGCACATGTATTAGCTCTCAACAAGGAGGTAAACTTACCTACACTCTCCACTGCATCTTCTGCTGTGGTAATTATCGAATGGGGAAGGGCATTCCAATCTCTAATGGTTCGAGGGAAGGGATATTCTTTGAAAATGTCACTTCTTGCAGTAGGGGTAAACGCCAATGAATGAGTATTTCTACAGCGCCTGGCAGGGGGAACAGTCATCTGTTGGATTGCTGGCAGCACCCTTTAGACCTTCGTATAATAGTATGAGCCTACTGTCTTTTCACTTTTTCTTGAGAGACTCCCATCTTTATAGTCCTAGGATTCCAGTCATACTCTGTTTCAAAGCAGTAATTGCTTGTTACAAATCTAGCAGCTCTATTCTAAACTTTTTTTCATTTCTTCATTGGGGTCCCAGATTCAGTTACCATATTCCAAAATATGGCGAACTAGTCCTTTATATGCTACCTCTTCTACACCCTGAGGACACTAATGAAGATGTAGCCTCAGCAGGAAACGAAGCGTTCTATTTGCCATAGTACACATGTTGCTTGTGTGTGTATCCCACCTTAAATCATGTATGATTGTTTAATGGAATCCACATTCTGGAGGACCGTTTCCTCTAACGGGTGTAAGAAGTCTCATTTATATTGGTTCTCTTCCTAGTTATCTGCATAATATTGCATTTAACGGGCTCAATCTCATGCGCTATTTTCGCGCCGCACATCCTAGTCTATTACAAATGCATGTTGTCTGTCTGACAAAGTTTATGTTCATTCAAGCGGGCCATGATGTATGAGGAGACTATGTTCAAGCAATTTACATGGAACCCTAGTAAGGGATACAGGGCGATAATTACGAGAAAGAACCCTATCTCCGTTTTTAAAGAGAGGACAAATGTTTGCTAGGAGCCATTGTTTGGTGAATTTCATCTGCATCAAGAGACTGTTGGAATAGATGTGCAAAAACTGGACCTAACTCATTTCCTAGTTCCTTCAGGATGAAGCTCATCAGGTCCTAAAGCTTTCGGTGGATTCAAGTCTTTAAGTAACTTGATCACCCACTCCGATGAGTGGATGACACAACAATACTATCAATGAAAGGGACTGATCTTCCAGTCAATGGAACCTCCTTGAAATCAGTTTTATAAAATGCATCATTGTATTGACCAACTAGTTCTTCTGCCCTATCAAAATCTATTTCAGCAACTCAGTTCATTCCTTCTATATTTACTTAATGGCCGGATACCTTGCCTGTCTTTTATCTGGTTATTGACATATCTTTAGAAGTCTATGGAATTTGCCTTTACATCACCTACCAAGTTATTCACATACAAATCATGCTGATGTTTGGTGTTAGTCTTAATTTCACGTCTCAGTTTTTTATTTTTTCCCGGCGTTTGCCACTTCCTATATTGTTTCTTCTAGCATGAATCTTCTGTGAATCTTTCTTTTTATCTCTGGTGTGATCCAGGGAATCGAAGATACAGACCTACTTGTTTTTGAGGGATATAATTTTTGTCTGAAGTTTGAATGAAAGAAATTATCAAATCAAATTTCTCCTGGACAGATCGATCATCTGAATGACCATTACGTATTTCTCCTATGCAAATCTTAGTGCATCCTTCATCATTGTTTCATACGAGGGTCCTTCAAAACGTTTTGTCCCTGGTTTTGTTTATTTCCTAAACGCTCCATTTATTTTTTTTCCTGTTGCAGGCCCTCAAAGTATCCCCCATCTCTGCTGAAACGCATTTTGTAACCTTCGGACCCAATTTTTAAAAGCTGCTTGGTAGTTTTCTTTGGGTACCTGTCGAAGCCACTGATAAAAGGCGCTGCCAAGTGCACTTCTGGACTCATATTTCTTTCCAGAAATCATTTTCTTGAGCAATGGAAACAAGAAAACGTCGCATGAGTTCAGGTCAGGTGAATAAGGAGGATGATTTACAACCTCGTTCTTTTCAGCAGCCGAATAGGACCTCACAACCTCAGACTTGTGAGCGAAGGCATTGTCATGGACCTTGGCTTGGGCGCTTCTTATTGTAGAGCGCCTTGACTTTCTTTAGTACAGCGTTCTTATTGAATCGCCCAGTGACTACATAACCAGAAGGACAAGCAACTTGAACCACTGGCCAACTAGAATAGAAGACGATTGCAGACACCATCTTCTTTGAACTGGTGGTACTCTTGGCAATACAGGGGCACTTTTGATCTTTGCGCTTCCACTGTTGTTATCAGCTCTTCTCTGTGGCTCAAACATGCGCTCCCAGGTTTCGTCACCTGTAGCAATTTAGAAATAACTCGGGTGTCACAGTTTTTGTACTTTTAAAAGCTGTTGGACGCGTTTTAGGTGTTGCTTCTTTTGCTCCTCAGCTAGCAAATGGTGCACCCATCTAGCGCAAATATTTCTCAAGCCAAGCCCAAGTACTTTATCAGAATGGTATGCACGCTGCCTTCTGATATGCCAGTGCATTTAGCTATCTCTTTCACTGACACTGAAATAAACTGTTATCGGTAGCTATTTGAAAGGCCAGTCACGTGCAATGAACAGTGATGAAGCATTATCAGAAATACAGTAGAACTTCGATGGCTCGAACACCGATGGCTCGTTTACCATGGATGAGTCGAACCCATTCTTGAGCCCCTAGCGAAATCCTCTACTTAAGACATAGTGGGGGATAATTAAGGAGAATTTAGTCTTTTATCTTGCAAATGTATGCTGTGTGTACTCATTAGAATCGCCTCATCGAGGCGATTCTAATACGTACACACAGCATACATATTCATTATAGAACACCGAAAAGATGTCTAAAAGTATCTCGTTATGCCTTCTGACAGCAACCTCAGTGTCTCGAACTACCCCAGTCTGGAACAGATTTTCGAGGTCCCAAAGGTGTTCGAGCTATTGAAGTTCGACTGTACATACGATAAAACGACGGAAACTTATTAGTGATAAACCTTTTTGAAGGACGCTCGTAGTCACCTTTCTGATACGAGTACTCCTTTCTCCGAGGTTTCTTTTACAGGTGGAATGAAGATTTTTTTTAAAAAAAATCCGGAAAGAATACCATGATCATTTAGTTTATTTGGAGACTGAATAACTTCAAATTGTCCTTGCAAAGTTGTAAGAATCAAATCCAAAATAATGTGTTCTAATCCACTCATAAAGGTTATTATTTTTTGTTCTTCGGACTGATTTAACATTCTACCTTGTTTGCAGAAGCCTCCGTGGTGCAGTGGTTACGCTACTCGCCTTGTAAACCAGGGATCGCAGGATCGATCCCGGGCTTCTCCAGACTTTCGGATGAGTCTTTAAACCGAGGTCCCGTCTCCGTATGACCTTAGCTGTTGGTGGGACGTAAAACTAAAACTCACTCACTCACTCTACCTTGTTTGCCGAGCCTCTCGCGCCAAACAATGTCTCTGAATCGGAAGTCACCTAGAACATGTTTTGCCGGGAGTTTTTTTTAGCCTTATGATGAGACTAAATGCGATCAAGCTGATCTTTATAAACAACTGGAAGTTTTCGACAGTGCCATTAGGTGGTCGAAGTGATAAGAGTTTGCAAAATCCTATACCATACCGATTCTGAGTCGTTTTCCAGTTCCATGAAAGGCATGAATGTCTTGTGAGAGGTCTTTGTAAATGAGCAACAGCACCGCCATCGCCATGGGAGTTTCTGTCTGTCTTTTCTGCAACAATCTTGGCAATACCAATTCAGCGCACGATTCGAGCTCCAGCAACTGGTTATCCCATTTCAGAACACGTGGAGTGAAAGCGTTTTCCACAGTCTTTACATTCAGGCCCTTGCAATACTTTTTGCAGAGTCCGCAGCGAAACCTTGGGCTGTGGTTAGTTTCAATTTCTCCGGCCAAGAAGAGTCAAATTTGTACCACGCGAGGACTTGAGATTTCGCAATCATCATACTATCTGTGTTTTGTTTGATTAAGACAACTGCTAACAACCGTAAAACCTGGCGCGTATTGTACTGCTGTTTTATTCATCATCATAAACAATCATAAAATATACATCTGTCGTGTTTAGCTGCTACCTAATGAGCTGGTAAACCGCATGACACCATTTTTCATATCTTTCGTTTGGTGCTGTTTATCTATTACCACAATAAATTCTTCAGAGCAAGTTACTATTAATTACAGTAAAATTCCTACATTAAGACCACCTTTGGGACTGTTCAAAAGTGGTCTTTAAGACCACTTTTGAACGGTCCCAAAGGTGGTTCCTTATGAGGGGACACTTGGTGTAGAAATAACTTAAATCTTCTCAATCAGCTTTAAAAGGCAGATTTAGTCTTAATTTTAGGTGGTCTTAATAGCGGAATTTTACTGTATATATAACTCGTAGCAATATCCATCAGTGAGTCACACTGATTCTTTGAGAATTGATCATATTGAACCATTTGATTCTAGGTGTCTTATCTTACCGTCCGATTACTCATACATGCATAATACAGAGGCCAAGGTTATAAAAAAAATTCAAGCTCAACTCAGGTGAGCATGAAATTGTAATGCTCGTAACTATTAAAATACAAACTAATCAGACAATTTTGCCTGCTCCGATCAGCACAGAATATCATTTATTCTGCTCATAAATTTTAAAATGCCAGCATTTTTTTGGCATTTTAAAATTTATGAGCAGGAAAAATTGCATGATCAAGTGAGTTGAGTTATAATGTTGGGGCCTCTGCGTAAGCCCCCGTCCATCGGGGCTTGAAGAAATAGACTGATCTGCATGATACTTCCACGCAGAGCTGAAACCAGCCGCACATGAGTATACTGGTAAACCGCTTAGTGGTTTGAACCTGCCCAGGCAAGTTTGTGCATTTTAACTCTTTGGTTTATTTTGGGCGGCAGGGATTGAGATATTATTTCATCTCAGTGTCGGGTAAAAGTCCCACAAAATTGGAAGCAACGTCTCCAAAATGACCTTAATAATGTTGACGTGGGCGTAAATCCTCAATTCAAACAAAACAAACAAATAATACAGGTCGTATAATGCATTCCCTAATAATATTTGGCAGTGCCATACCCAAAACTGGCAATCTGTTCATGTCCATGGCCCGGTCAACCTATCTATGCATCTACATCAGTATACATGTAGAAGACCTTTAGACGTAGTTACATGCACAAGATGTACACCCCTAGATAGTGAAGCGCTGCATTTTCTGAAATCATTACGAAAACACATCTGTACAAATACATTGTAACCTTTATCGCCGAAAAAATGAAAATTTTAAGATGAAAAATTGGGATTTTTTTCTTATTTCTGCTCAAAATATAAATAGTGGGTACACGTTAGAACCGCCTCATCGAGGCGGTTCTAACGAGTACCCCTCATCGAGGCGGTTCTAACGAGTACCCACAATCTACATTTTAGAGCAGAAATAAGAAAAATAAGGTGTACCCCCATAAACCCCATTTTTACTATATAAAAGTGAGGTTAGAGGGGTGTCGGAATTGTATAGACGTGCTTTCGTGATGTTGCAGCTAACAAGTTAAGGTAAGGTTTAACTACAGCACAATTACTATATTAAGACCATGTTTGGAACTGTTTAAAAGCGGTCTTAGAGACTACTTTTGAACAGCCCCAAAGGTGATCTTTTACGGGAAGACACAGAGTGTAGAAAGTGCTAAGAAAGAAAACAAAAACCTTTTGAATGCTTTCAAAGGAAGAATTGTTCTTAACTTGAGTTGGTCTATGTGTGTGTGTGTGTGAATTCGGGTTTAACGTCGCTTTCAACAATTTTTCAGTCATATCACGACGGTGTCTGGTTGCGACAGGGAGCTCAATGCTCACATTTATAGTGCTGCCTCACTGAAGTATCATGTCCCAGACACATTGAGTTGGTCTAAATAGCGAGATTTCGCTGTATTATAGAGTTTCCATGGAAAAGAGACCAAAGTTTGAAATTTGTTCGCGTTATGAATAAAACTTGTATTTTCCTCTATTATATGTTTCAGTTAACCAAAAAAAGCAGAAATAGGTATCAAACATACTTATTGAATCATTCCAGGGCAGTCTCATGTGACTGGCCTTTTCCCATATAGGATCCGGTGAACGTTGATTAGTGTATGGTAGTGCCCGGAGAAATACATGTTTTGGCGTGGGCGTTTGTTTGGAGTTAAAGTCCTAGTCAACACTATTCATATCGATTCGGTCAGTTTACCTAACCACACTTTTCCGAGGCAGGCTTATACATAAGCCAGTACAATGCACATTTTTTTCACATAACGAAAACAAGCCTATATTATTTTGATCCCATCGGACCCCACTTTTATATAGTAAAACTTGGGTTTACAGGGGTAAACCTTATTTTTCTTACTTCTGCTCTAAAATATAGATTGTGAATACTCGTTAGAACCGCCTCATCGAGGAGGTTCTGACGAGTACCCACAATCTATATTTAAGAGTAGAAGTAAGAAAAACATCTCAATTTTTCATCTTAAACTTTTCGTTTTTAGCTTGTAAAATTTACAATGTATTTGTATAGGCGTGTTTTCGCAATGAGAAACTGACAACTGTCCATCATAAATCAGCGGAAGGGAGAAAATGACCGTAGACTAAATTTGATGATCAACCTCTACGAAAGGACATTGCCGACCCGGGAGGTGTCGAATCCGCGACCTCCGGACCACCATTCAGACGTGCACTCAACTGAGCTACCGAGCTTGCTGATAATGAAACGAATGACCGACCATCTGCTTGAAGACTTTCTTGAGATTACACGGAGAAACAGACAACTGGAACTGACACTAATCTAAACTTCGTCTGTTGGAGGTGCAGATCATTATCTTTATTCCGAACTTTGCATTCATAGAATTTTATGCACATCAAAATTAGTCAATTACATGTAGTGTGTCAAAATGAGGTCGATTTTCACTTAGTATAGGCTCGAAAAAAGGATCATCTCGCTCAAGTGGGACTAAACTCTTTAATTCCTGTACATGTACCTTAAGCAAACAATGTGGACCCTGATCAGACGCCGCGTTCTGCGGCGACTGATATGGGTATGCATTCACTGCGCATATACATGTACGTATGAGTTTACCAATTCAAATGTTAAACCACATCTTACATATTTTTTTTCCATTCGAACATAAGCCCAGCACATGAGCCCAGTCCAGGTTTTTACAGACAACCCTCTTTCCATAGCTTTCGACAGTGATAGTCACGTGGACACTAGCAACTTCACACATATCCAATAACTTGTTAACCCTTAACCCCTGCATAAATTACTTTAGCCACGCCCATTTACATTTCAACCAATCAAATTACTTCATGCAATTTATACATTCAAATTCGCAAACTGAATTACCATTGTAGATCCTGATCAGATGGCTTCTTCAGTAATTTTGGTAGAGGGACACCCAAGGATCCTGTGAAATTATTTCTTAATCCATCCATCGGTCGTTTAAATGTTTTTCTATTCTTAGCTCTGGTGGCCATCTTGTTCATCCGAGCGGAACGGTTTGAGCAATTTTGATTAGAGGGACACCCAAGGAACATTCCTGTGAAAATATTTTGAAATTGGCTGAGTGGTTAAGGAGGAGATGTCGTATAAAGATTTTTCTATTTTTAGCTCTGGTGGCCATCTTGTTCATCCGAGCTTAACGATTGAGCAATTTTGGTACAGGGTCACCCAAGGAACATTCCTGTGAAATTATTTTGAAATTGGCTCAGTTTTTTGGAAGAGTATGTGTGAGTGTGAATTCGGGTTTAACGTCGCTTTCAACAATTTTTCAGTCATATCACGACGGTGTCTGGTTGCGACAGGGAGCTCAATGCTCACTTTTATAGTGCTGCCTTACTGAAGTATCATGTCCCATGACACATTACATGATAACACACCCAGTCACATTATCCTGACACTGGGTCGACCAGTCCTAGCTCTACCCCGTAAATCTGAGTGCCAAGCGAGGAGCAGCTAGTACCATTTTTAACGACTTTGGTATGTCGCGGCCCGGGATCGAACCCGTGACCTCCCGTTCCCCGGAGCGGACACTCTACCAACTAAGCTATCGGGGCCGGTCTTTTTTGGAAGAAATTGTTGACGAAAAACGACACACTACGGACGCCGGACACCGCCGATCACAAAAGGCTCACCCTGAGGTTTTGTTTGATTTGAGGTTTAACGTCCCGCCAACACTGCATAGGTCATTTTGGAGACGTTGCTTCCAATTTTGTGGGACTTTTACCCGACAATGAGATGAATTGACATCTCAAACCCTGTCACCTAATGAAACCAATAGGGTTTATAAGCATGGACGGTACGACAGGCAAAGTGGTGCGTGTCGTACCGTCCATGCTTATAAACCCTATTGGTTTCATTGGGTGACAGAGCTTGAGATGTCATTTCATCTCAATGTCGGGTAAAAGTCGCAACGTCTCGAAAATGACCTATACAGTGTTGGCGGAGACGTTAAACCTCAAATCAAACAAAACCTTGTGCTCAGGTGAGCTAAAACAGCCCCATCCCGTTCCTGCTGATTTGCCCTACTGTAAGCAAAGCATTAGACCTTACTTTGGTCTTCTTCTTAAATGCTCTATTTTCCGAAATTAACCGACCTTTGATCTGCAGACTAATCTAATTAATTTTATTATGGTTTACATGTAATAAAATTAACTTTATTAGCTTCCTACTTTTGAACTTTTCATCATGTCCTACCTTAAGCCGTTTTCTACAAGTAACTTCATGTTACTACTACGATTGCGGCTACGCGCGTGTGTGTGCGTGTGTGTGTATGCATGTGTTCTATTGATAGGAGTTGCGATCAAAGTTTTAACGACATGTATACAATGTACTAACGATGCCGTTAGCTTTTTGATGCTCACACAAATGTCAGTTAGTTATGAGCCCTGATGTTTACATAAACAGCAATTTATTTACTGGTCCTAACGTATGACCGACTCAGTTTAGGCCCTGATGTTTACACAAACATCAGTTTAGTTAAGACCCCTGATGTTCACATAAACATCAATTTAGTTAGTGCCCCTGGTGTTCACATAAATATCATTTTAATAACGGCCCCTGATGTTCACATAAACATCAATTTAGTTAGTGCATCTGATGTTCACATAAACATCAATTTAGTTAGTGCCCCTGATGTTCACATAAACATCAATTTAGTTAGTGCCCCTGATGTTCACATAAATATCATTTTAATAACTGGTCCTGATGTTTACATAAACATCAGTTTAGTTACGGGCCCTGATGTTCACATAAACACCAATTTAGTCACGGCCCCTGATGTTCACATAAACATCAATTTAGTTAGTGCCCCTGATGTTCACAATAAATATCATTTTAATAACGGCCCCTGATGTTCACATAAATATCATTTTAATAACTGGTCCTGATGTTCACATAAATATCAGTTTAGTTACGGGCCCTGATGTTCACACAAACACCAGGTTATGTACGGGCCCAACTATTCGGCTACATGTATCATCAATTTAGTTGCTGGCCCTGGTGTTCATACAAATATCAGTTTAGTTACGGACCCTGATGTTCACACAAACATCAATTTACGAGTTGGTACACGTGTTCACGTGGTGTATTTTACAACTGCAGCTTTGTTTGTTGTTCTTGATAGTTGTTTACGCATAATTTTCTGGGACTTCTTTTAATATTTTATGTGCACTTTGCAAAAAACCTCACAAAGACAGCTGCTAACAATTGGATTTTTCAGCACCAATTCAAGTAATTGCTTTGTTTTTGCACTTTTAACCCATACAAGCCCAACGTCCCTTTTTTGGACACTGACAGTGTAGACTGTAGACCCAGATTAGATGCCGCAGAATGCGGCATCTGTTCAGATACGGGCCCTAATGTTCACCATCACGAAAACGTGCCTATATTATTTTGACCCCCTTTACCCAAATTTTATATAGTAAAACATTATTTTTCTTTATATTTCTGCTCTAAAATATAGATTGTGGGTACTCGTTAGAACCGCCTCGATGAGGCGGTTCTAACGTGTACCCACAATCTCTATTTTGAGCAGAAATAAGAAAATTATCACAATCTTTCATCTTAAAATTTGAATTTTTCGGCGGTAAAATTTACAATGTTTTTGTATGGGCATGTTTTTGTAATGCACAAATATCAGTTTAGTTACGGGCCCTGCTGTTACGGGTTTACAGTTTGCTTAAAGAACACACATTTTTGTAAAACTTACGACAAACAAAACAGAGAATACACCACTATACTTGGAAATGGACCACTCCAAAATTATGAGGTGGAAAATTCCATTGCCATGTATGGGTTACAGGTGTTGTATGATTTGTTTGTTTGTTTGATTTAAGGTTTAACGTCCCCGTCAACACTGTAAAGGTCATTTTGGTGACGTTGCTTCCAATGTTGTGGGACTTTTACCCGATATTGAGATGAAATGACATCTCAAGCCCTGTCGCCCAATCAAACCAATAGGGTTTACTAGCATGGACGGTCCGCCTCGCACCGCGGTTCCTGGACAGGCTTAGATCCTCTAAGCGGTTTACCAGTACTAGTGTGCGGGCCGGATTCAGCTCTGCGGTGAAGCATCATGCAGCCCATATATTTCTTCAAGCCCCTATGGGCGGGGGCCAGGTATTGTATGAGCAAACGATTCTGTTTATCCAGCAAACAACCAAACATACGACAATTGTTGTGACTTGCACCTTAAGGATTTAGATGTCTGTGCAGTGTTGCTTGCTGCAAGCTGCTACATCAATGTAGCAATTAATTAGTATTTCTTGTTTTGAATGAAAGAAACACAAACTGTCTGACATTTTTTCTGGCGGTAAATCAAACAAAACAGTATGTCTGTGCGCTGTTCTGCGTCGTGGCACGCATAAACGGTCTGATTGGCGAAACGGCACATTCGTGAGGTTCCGCCAAAGCCTGCGTTTACCCAAACAGGATTATTTGGCTTAGAGGAAATGTCATTTGGATAAATAGTATTATAATAAATCTGGCCAAGGGAGTGACCGGTCGCATACAAACTATACTAAATGTCAGAAAGCAGGGCTTACTTAATACCCCCGCAACAGTCGAACACGATTTTTATCGCATTAACGGGCCATAACTCTGCTGAAAATTGATGCAAAAAGCCGTGTGACAGTCCCAAGCTATATCTTGCAAACAAAAAAATCACATACCAAATTGATCAAAATCCGTCATTTCTTTCTTAAGATAATGTGCGGAAAAACAAATTCGACATCATTCAAGGGCCATAACTCTGCTGAAAAAAAGACGTAAAATGCCCTGTAACAGTCCCAAGCAATATCTTGTAAACATAAATTCACATGCCAAATTTGATCAAAACCCAACAATTCTTTCACAAGAGACTGAGCGGAAACGATTTTTTTACATCATTCAAGGGCCATAACTCTGCTGAAAATTGCCGCAAAATGTTCCGTAACAATCCCAAGCAATATCTTTAAAAATAATTCCAAAACCGACTAATTATGACCTAAATAGTGTTTACTCGGCCGTAAAATTCAAATACAAACAAACAAATTTCTCTATCTAAAATTTCATACCGAGTATGTTTACATGCACCTGAGCAGGCCGGCTTATGTCTTACTGTGGCTTGTCGAACCCCTAAGGTTTTCTCGTGACGGGGCTGATTTCACGTTTAGTTCATGCCCCGCCCATCGGGGCTTGAAGCAATAGATGGGCTGCATGATGCTTCCACGCAGAACTGAAGCGGACCGCACATCAGTACTGGTAAAACTGCTTAGAGGATCCAAGCCTGCCCAGGTAAAGCGGAGCGAGTCGGACCGTCATTGGTTATAAACCCTATTGGTTTCAATGGGCGACAGGGCTTGAGATGTCATTTCATCTCAATGACGGGCCCAAGAGAATTGGAAGAAACGTCTCCAAAATTACCCGCACAGTGTTGATGGGGACGTAAAACCTCAAATCAAACATCAAAAAACGTATAGTTTAAGGGGAATAGGAACACCGTAAAGGGAGGCAACTACTGCAAAAGTATTTTTTGTCTCCCATGTCAATAGGGGTCAACTCTTAAAGTAAAGAATTGACTCCTAAAGTAAAGAATTGCCTCCTTTTTTCAGTGTGAAAAGGCTTATAGAAAAGCGAACAGAAAGTTCTGAAAGTAGTCTCCCTTCGAAAAATGGCGGTTCTAACGAGTACCCACAATTTATGAGCAGAAATAAGAAAATAATGTATATCCCTGTAAACCCCAGTTTTACTATACAAAAGCGGGGCTTGAGGGGGTCAAAAGTATATAGGTGTGTTTTCGTGATGTACCCTGAATTGCATGTAATTTAACTAAGCGATGTAGATTTTCATCAGACGCCACGTTCAGTGACGTCTCATCTGGGTAAACACTGTTTGCAAATCCCTAGACAATTATGGGTTAACCAATTTAATAACGCAAAACACTTTTCGGTAATTATGGGGCCTATTTTTCATTGCGCTCTTTTTACTTGCACAAGGTTCAATCTTATTGGTAAGTGGAAGTCACGTGGACAGCAACGGTATAACTGCCTTTGTATGTATCACTATAGACCGATCGGAGATGACGATTCTTGATTCAACTCTCGAACAGTTCACATCGTTTTCTCAGCATGAGACTACCGACTCCCAAAGCCCACTTGTGGCTTTCTTGAAGTCATGCCGACTTCATGGGGTGTCTGAGGTAACCACGGGACTACAGCACCAGAGCGCCACTGTCACCTACACTGGAACCTTCCAGCCAGGCCCAAGGAACCACGACACAAGACAAGGCCAACAACCCGCCAGACAGATCCGCCAGTCTCCGCAACCCTACCAGTACAGCCGCCGACCACGATTAAGCACCTGAGGCCAGCCATCTGCACGCCAGCACCACCGCCAGCACCAGAGACACAGCGACCAGAACCAGCACAGCCAACAAATCAACCCAATACAATAAGCTGAAGATGCATGTGTTTATTGGTTGCAAGTAAAGTAAGTTTCAGGTCACAAGAATTCATTTTGAATATGATATTTTTATGTTCATAAATATTAAAATACTAACCTTTAACGCTGCATTCAAATGCAGATCGGTTGATTGATTTAAACAAATTTTATTACTTATTACATAATAAAATACAAGCGCATAGGTTGGGTCACAAACTCTAGCAACATTACATGTACATCACGAAAACACGCCTATATAATTTTGACCCCCTTGAACCCCACTTTTATATAGTAAAACTCGGATTTGCAGGGGAATGCCTTATTTTTCTTATATAGATTATGGGTACTCGTTAGGTACTCATGAGGCGGTTCTCACAAGTACCCACAATATATATTTTGAGCAGAAATAAGAAAAGTATCACATTTTTTCATCAGAAAAATTTCGTTTTTTCGGCGGTTAAGTTTACAATGTATTTGTATAGGCGTGTTTTCGTATGTAGTTTCAGTACTTCCCGAAAGTAGAAAAATTCATGAGACCTTTTCGAAAGTAGCGAAAATAGAGTTACATTTATATGAAACCTTCCCGAGAGCAGATAATCTTATGAGGGGCCTCCGTGGCCTAGTGGATAAGAGCGCTGACTCTTAATCATTAGGTCTCCCGCCGCTCTGGGTTCGAGCCTGGCTCAGGTCACATGTGAGACGCCAAGTTCTGCAACGGAAGGTCAGGTGGTTTTCTCCGGGTACTCCGGTATTCGCCCACCTCTGATTATCGATCGGCTCGATATGAGTGAAATAATCTTGAAAGGGCCGTACCCCCCCCCCACCCCCAAAAAAAATCTCAAGAGACCTTCCCGAAAGTAGAAAATTACACGAGACCTCCCCGAAGGAAGAAAATTATATGAAGGCTTCCCGAAAGAAGAAAATTATATATTAGACGTTTCCGAAAGAAGAAAATTATATGAGACCTTCCAGAAAGAAGACAATACTATGAGACCTTCTCGCATTTAAGGACTTATATGAGACCTTACCGAAAGAAGAGAATTACTAAAAACATTATGTAAGGTCTTCCCGAAAATAGAAAAAATATATGAGACTTTCTACAAAGCACAGTTATATAAGACATTCTCATATGAAATTACGAAAGTAGCACATCATATTAGATCTGGTTGGTTGGTTGATTTGAGGTTTAACGTCCCCGTCAACCCTGTAAAGGTCATTTTGGAGACTTTGCTTCCATTTCTGCGGGACTTTTACCCGACATTGAGATGAAATGACATCTCAAGCCCTGTCGCCCAGTCCGACTCGCACCGCTTTGCCTGGGAAGGCTTAGCGGTTTACCAGTACTCGTGTGCGAGTCGGTTTCAGCTCTGCGTGGAAGCAACCCATCTATTTCTTTAAGCCCCGATGGGTGGGGCCGTCATATTAGATCTAATCATCGATACTATACAATGCCAAGAATTATTGACATTTACATAAGTATGAGGTCAAATTTCATGCTCACTTAAGCTGGGCATGTAAAAGACCCTTTCTTCGTGCAAAAAGATGGTCGACCCGACTGCTAGTATATTTGACCCAGGGGTTATAAAACGTTTTCATGCTCAACTCAACTGAGCATATAATTTAAAAATACTCACAAGAAATAAAATACAAACAAATCAGACAATTTTACTGCTCAAATCAGCAAGGAATTTTGTTTGTCCTGCTCATAAATTTTAAAATGCCAACAATTGTTGGCAATTTAAAATTTATGAGCATGACAAATTTCATGCTCAAGTGAGCTGAGCACGAAAACGTTTTATAACCTCGTGACCAGAGTTGTGGACATCTTACAAATTGTAGAATGGTTCTAAATGCTTGCTGGTTCAACCTCAGCAAGAAGGGAAAAATAAAGCGAAAGGAGAAAGGCTTTTCAAGTCAAACATTCACCGGAATGAACTTTTGGGCCGATTGTTGGTCAATAGACCCAAAGTTATCAAGTGCAAGTAGCTCGGCAGTACTAAAGTCGACGTGCCTATCACTTAGGTAACTTATAGGACGATAGCAGCGTTAATTTTATCACAGTGAGGTCAGCGCGTTGCGTAACAAGGTCATCTATAGAATCTGGGCTGAGACCATGGATTGGGCTTGGCAAACCTTGGTGGACCTTAATCAGAGACCGCAAAATTCAGCGTCTGATCAGGGTCTACACTATTTGCTTAAAACGGGAATTTAAGGATTAAACGAAACAGTTTGTTTGTTTGATTTGATGTTTAACGTCCCCGTCAACACCATATATGTCATTTTGGATACGTTGCTTCCAATTTTGTGAGACTTTTACCCGACATTGAGATGAAATGACTTCTCAAGCCCTGTCGCCCAATGAAACCAATAGGGTTTATAAGCATGGACGGGCCGACTCGCACCGCTTTGCCTAGGCAGGCTAAGATCCACTAAGCGGTTTACCAGTACTCGTGTGCGATCGGATTCAGCTCTGCGTGCGTGGAAGCATCATGCAACCCATTTATTTCTTCAACCAGCGGTGGGAGTGGGGGGGGGGGGGGGGGGGGTCGGCAAACGAAACAGTCTCAGGTCCCTGCTTACACTCTGAGACAACCGACACATACGTATCCTGAGTGCTTTGATTTCGCATTGGATCATCTTGAAAACACCTGACAGTTGCTGGAATAATATGCGCCAGCGCATCACAAAACCTACAATAAGACATGTGCGCTCAACGAAGACTCAGATCAGCCTGCGCATCCGCGCAGTCTGATCAGAGTCTTCGTTGTGTGCTCTAAGGATAGCTTAGGGTCAAATGCAACTTCATGCAGCAAGAAAAATCTCTGGTTAGACTTTATGGATGCGCAGGCTGATCTGAGTCTTCGACGGGCGCACATGTCTTATCTAAAGGTACCTTTCCGGTAATAATCACATTCTCTTCCAGCAGCTGCCTGTCTAGCAAGTATTGTAAGCATTTCTGGAGGGCGGGAAGGAATTGAGCCAGCGCACGACAAGACCCACAATAAGAGATGTGCGCCCATCGAAGATTCAGATCTGCCTGCGCATCCATATAGTCTAACCAGTGACTTCTCTTGCTGCATGAAGGCGCATTGGGACTTTAGCTATCCTTAGAGCGCACAACGAAGACTGTGCGGATAGGCAGGCTGATCTGAGTCTTCGTTAGGCGCACATGTCTTATTGTAGGTTTTGTCATGCGCTGGCTCAAATGAAAGTGCCAAAGGCACTGAAATTTGGCACTGAAATGACAGATTCTGTAAGAAATTCATGACAGTCTTTAAACTTACATAAGTTTGCAAAATTCAAAAAGCAGCTCTGCATTAAATGATGGAATACACCGATGGTTTCAAATTTTCAAAAGAAATATTTTATCCAAAAATGTTTACGTTTGGGAAATCAATCATTAGTATACTGACCAAAGTTGGAAGTTTACAAAGAAACATATAACGTAGGAAATCTCTCTTAAAATGTGGAATTTGGCCTAATTATGCATTTATTGATATATTAGATGATAATCGTGACTACAGTTTGCGTAATTTTCAGTTTCATTGCAGCTAAATGTTTATAGATTTCGAGAAACATGTATATAACATGCCACGCAAATGTCGTTGCGTTTCATTTGATCGTTCATGAAATAATGATGCATTCCAGTATTTGCATTAGTCTGAAAATAGCTTTGAACCTCTTTCTGGCAGAAAGAGAAACAACGACTTGGTTTCAAACACAATCAATTGGACTCCAAAAACTGGTTTAAAACTTGTTAGCATTAACATATAAAAACAGCATACGTGGCAAAATACTGGAATTGATAGCGTTTCTTGACATTCACAGACCTCACGTAGTGGCCATCCAGGAGACGAAAATTGACAGTACTATTGCAATTTCAGAACTTTTCCATGAAACTTGTCCTTATAATGTCTACAGGATGACAGAAACATCCATGGAGGTGGGTGATGCTACTGGTTCATGAGGACATCCCCCATACGCCCTTAACGGACTTGGAAAACGACTCGAAATCAGTTTGGATAAAATTGATGGCAAATAAATCCTCTCTTTATATTGCATCTTGGTACTGTCAACCTGCCAGTTCGATTGAAGACTTTCAACTTTTTCGAGAACAACTAGATCTTGTCAGGGCACAGCATAAGGGTAAGAAACTCACTTCGGTTCACGTATTGGGTGATTTCAACTTTAGATACATATCTTGGCCGGACAGAATTAACAAAACTGGCACTATGTTAAGTCAGTCAGAAGGACAAATATTGATTGACACCATGAATGATCATAACTTGATACAAATAGTGCACTTTGCAACTCGGGAGGAAAACACTTTGGATCTCATTCTTTCACTTCTGCCTGGTCAGTTTCAAGATATCCACTCCCCGGACAAATTAAGTGACCATGACGTGACAGCAGCAACATTAAAGATCTTCCTGCCCCCACAAAAGAAACCTAGAAGAAAGGTGTATTTGTATCAGAAAGGTGATTTTGAGTCTATGAGAAATGATGCACACAACTTTCCAAAAGAAAAATATTTCAACGGGCATTCTAGTTCTCGGTCGGAACAAGAAAACTGCAATCTTATTACTTCTTTTATACAGTAGGCAGCAGATAAACATATCCCCTCAAAATTGAGTAAATCTAAATCGTCTGTCCCTAGGATCATACCTGAGATTAGACGAAAAATTCGCAGGAAAACTAAGACTCACGCAAAGGCTAAACAAACTGTCAGTAAGAAAATTTGGTCAAAGTTCCCGGATCTAAGACTGGAAATAAAGGCAGATATTAAGACTCAGCATGATTCGTATGTAAATAACTTGGATGGTGACATCAAGTCCAATCCTCGAGATTTTTAACGGTGCATTAATGGTCAAAAGAAGGACACTCAAGGTATCCCCACATTAAAAATAACGAAATGGATCAGGCATCACTGAAGCAGAGGAATTAAACTGTCAGTTCACGGATATGTTCAACAAAAAAGAGCACAACCAGGTTCCCTTGCTTGAAAGGTCGGTCCCGTTCATGGAGAACATTGTTGTAACTAAAGAAGGTGTAATCAAACTTCTGAAAGGCATGAACCCCTCTAAAGCATTAGAACCTGGTGAGTTGCATCCCAGAGTCCTAACGGAACTTGTAGATGAATTAGGTCCGGTTTTTGCTCACCTTTTTCAACAGTCACTTGATTCGGGTGAAATTCCCAAGGAATGGTCTTTAGCAAATACATGCCCATTGTACAAGAAAAGTGATCGAACTTGTGCTGGAAATTATCGCCCTGTATCACTCACATGTGTACCTTGCAAACTTTTGGAGCACATTGTTTGTTCAAATGTAATGGCCCACCTTAACCAACATAAACTACTATCTGATAGACAGTATGCTTTCAGAAAGAACCATAGCTGTGAAACACAACTAGTGACTGTGATAGATTATTGGGCTAAAATCTTGGATAATGGTGGACAAATTGACACATTCATGTTGGATTTTGAGAAAGCTTTTGATAACCTCCTCATGAGCTTCTGAAAAGCAAACGTAATGGGTACGGCATTGGTGGCAAAACTTTAAAATGGACTGATACTTTTCTATGCCACAGAGAGCAACGGGTGGTTGTTAATGGAAGTAAATCTGATTGGGCCCCCGTTCTGTCTGAAGTCCAACAGGGGACGGTTCTTGGTCCACTTCTTTTCTCCCTTTACATAAATGACATCTCACAGGAAATTGATTCAGAAATAAGGCTTTTTGCTGATGGCTGTGTAATATAAACTTCGGAAGATACAGTAAAACTTCAGTATGATATTGACAAATTGGATAGCTGGGCTAGGAAGTGGAGAATGCGGTTCCAACCCAGTAAATGTAGCATGATACAACTTACAAGAAAGCGGATCAAAAAGATCAATGCTACCTATGAATTGGAAGGAACTCTCCTTGAAAATGTAGAAAGCATTAAATACCTTGGTGTGACAATTCATATTGGTATACCTTATTTATGTATTTTCTGTTACAAAAGATATATTTGTACTGGTTATAGTTCAGTTATTTGCTATGAGGCTGCACAGGCTGCATAAGCTTATCCAAATATGCTTGTTATCGCTTCTCAATTCGAAGTACCGAAGATCTATGTAACTGAAAACCCCTGGTCCCGCCCATCGGGGCTTGAAGAAATAGATTGGGCTGCATGATGCTTCCACGCAGAGCTGAAACCGACCGCACATGAGTACTGGTAAACCGCTTAGAAGGTCTAAGCCTCAGGCAAAGTGGTGCTAGTCATGCATATAAACTCTATTGGTTTCATTGAGTGGCGGGGCTTGAGATGTCATTTCAACTCAATGTCGGGTAAACGTCCCACAACACTGGAAGCAACCTCTCCAAAATGACCTAAATAGTGTTGACGGGGACGTTAAACCTCAAATCAACAAATAAAAAACCTGAAAACCTCATTTTCTAGCCCCAATTTTTCTAAGCTGTCAACAACATTGCATAATATATTTTCTTTATGTGATTATAATTGGATATGTTACTAGATACGCGAAAGTCGTTTGTATTTTATCTTCCTTCGCATCAACCTGTATGTATAATATTGACCACGTCACAAGAAAATCTGAGTTTGTCATTAGCGAACGACGAAAATGCAGATCAGACTGCGCATGTGCGCAGTCTGATCAGCATCTTCGCGTTCGCTGATTGGATAGTGCAGTATCTCTAGTTTCTATATTTAACATTTCAAGACCTTTGCTAGTCTTTGTAACTAAGAAGGCCGATTTGGGTGTCACTTGGTTGCAACCACGAAGATAGGTTTTCCTAAGACGCGGCTCTTTTGTTGAATCCATTATAGAAAAAGTAGTTCAGAGACTTTAATATTTTATATCTGACTAAAATACTTATTTTTGTGTGAGGTAAAACTGTATCACATTAACATAAGTGTGTCCGTTGAGCTGAAACCACAGGAGATTTTTTTTGGCGTGCGTGATTTTTTTTGTTTCTTTTTTTATGTTGGTTTTACTGCCCTTTCAAGCTTATTTCTCTTATTTCGAGCCGATGGGTAATCTGGGCTGGGCGACGGAGAAAAAAATGGCCTGCCGTTGCAGAGCTTAGCATCTTCTTTTCAGTGGCAGATTTGAAGCTATCATACGAGTCAGACTTTCACCGCCATTGAAATATGTGTCCGCACAAAATGTAGCCCGGCTTATGTTGAGTTTTAAGCACAAAAACATGAATGATCACACGACACATGCTTTTTGAAATGCAAAAAAAAAAAAAACAATATCATTACAGCGCCATCATAAGTTTTGGTGCAGACGACTGTAATTTTCCTTATTTTTTCAGAGAAGATCGGATCCAGCATTTCATATGAATCAGCTCCTAGCAGAAAAATCGCATGAAATATGAAGCCACGTTCTCCGTGACGAAATATGAGAAAAAATGAAAATGAACTCTGCGACAGCAAAAATAAAAAATAAATAAAATAAATGAATAAAAGAAACAAAAAACAACCGGGTTAAGATTTAACCCTTCAACCCGAGCTTCTGAAGTGCACAGCTCTTCCATCACTGAACTTGGGACACTTCCTACTTCGTGTAAATAGGGTGTCTAGCCAATAATCCTCTACAGAAATGCAAGCCATGTAGACCGGGTGAACTTGCTCATTATGAGCAGTGTCATCTGGATCTACACAGATTGCATAGGTATCTGCAACGTTCTACAGGGTTGAAATGGTAATGATATCACTACTCTATGACTAAAGATACCACGCAAGAAACTGCAACCGTACGCTGGCAAGCAAGCAATGGTATTGTCTAGCCGTTACCACTGTCTAAATCTGAATAACTTTTGTAAGCTCAGTTGTGATAATAAATTCGTTACACGCCGCAAAACTTAAACCTTCATGGAAAAGTGAGTTTTCCATGATAGAAGCACATGGCATAAGATAGGTTGTAGACTGGTCTGTGCATTCGATAAGAGACGGTTCGATTTACTTGAGTAGAACTGTGGTTGGTGTTACCGTAATTCATTGTACCTCACGCCCTTGTAAGACAAACAACAAATCAACGCCGACGAAACAGACACTGGTTCTAGTTTTCTGTTGCGCTTTAGGGGAAACTGGGAACCAGTCACCCGTAGTCGGACCATTCTATCCTCGGACTGAACCGTAGACACTAAACTGTCGTCATATTCTCTATCCAAAGACAACCCGATCTAACCCTAGACGAACTTTAGTGACCGTAGTTCTGAGATCGAACTCGCTCATTTTCAGACGTATGCAAATACCGGAATGCATCATTATTTCATGAACGAATCAAATGAAACGCAACGACAAGCCATGGAATTGTTTTGTGCGGTTTCTTATAAATCTCGAAAACTTTAAATCTTTAGCTGCAATCATTGAAACTTAAATTACGCAAACTGCAGACATAATTTTCATCCAATATATTCATAAATGCATAATTATGCAAAATTACACATTTTGACAGATTTTTTTACGTTGCATATTTCTTTTGTAAATTTCCAGTTTTGGACAGTTTACCAATTTTCATTTTGAAAACATTTTTGGATAAAATGTTTCTTTTGAAAATTCCACTTAATAATACCACCGGCGTATAGACGTCTGCAAACTTTTCATAATTAAGTGCAATTTTTGAAGCCTTTTCAAAATGGTTTAATGTAATTTTAAAAATTGTCATGAATCTCTCATAGAATCTGTTATTTCATTGCCTTTGGCGCTTTGATTTTATTTGATGGCACACGTTAGAGCTCACACTCACTGTTCAGAGTGAAAAAAAAGAAATTCTCCAGAAAGTGTCTTTAAAATCATGGAAAAGTAACACTATCTCACAAGTGTCGTATCATGGGAACCTGGCTTAAAGTCCCTTACAGAGTAGTGAGGACAGAGATCATATGAAAATATCTCCAGAATTTCGGATGAGTCTTTAAACCGAGGTCCCGTCTCCGTATGACCTTAGCTGTTGGTGGTACGTAAAACTCAAACACACTCACTCACTCTTGTAAATGCATGGCAGGGTAGATTACAAAAACACTGACATGGAAAGGCATGGAGACGGGTATTTGGCTTACATAAAATGTGTCCTTTTACTAGATTCTAAAGATTGTGCAAACATGCATGTCTAAGAACTATTCTAACACAGCGCGCCTATACAGGCAATGGAAAATAACTGTGTTTTATTCTACAACAAATCACGGCAAGGAAGAGCTTGACGAGTGACGTCATTAAAAACTGCAAATTTATGACGTCACTAGTCGATTTCCTTGACGTTGGACGGTGTAACGTCATTTTCTCGCATCGAAAACGTTAGAAAAGGATATAAATGCATGTGTTTCAGTCGATAATTTTAGCGGGATTTCTTCTAACAATGGCGAAAAGTTGTGAGATTTTGAAGGAAACAACAACATTATTGCCGATTTTCAGCGAGTTGCAATCGAAATAGATCAGCTCTAGCCAGTGATTTGTTGGGTAATAAATCACAGTTTGTCGGTCAGTTGTAAGTAGACAAATCACGCGCGCTACGCGCTCGTGATTTGTCTACTTTACAACTGACCTCCAAACTGTGATTTATTACCCAACAAATCACAGTTAGAACTGATCTATTTCTTAAACAAAAAAGCAGCAAGCGTATTAAAACTTGCCGGTCGCTTTCTACAGCAGGTAAGTGGATGCGTGAACTGGCAAAAGGTTTGTTTGTTTCTGTTGAGATTATACGTCCCCGTCAACACTATTTAGGTCATTTTGGAGACGTTGCTTCCGATTCTGCGAGACTTTTACCCGACACTGAGATGAAATGACATCAAAAGCCCAAAGAAATCGCTAGGATTTAAGGAACGGCCTAATCGCACCACTTTTCGTGGGCAGGCTTAGACCTTTTTAGTGGTTTACCAGTACTCAAGTTCGGTCGGTTTCAGCTCTGTGCGGAAGCACCAAAGGTATGAGGAGAGCAAATTTGTTTCTCCTCAGGAAATCACAGAAGATCTGAGAATCACATTTCAAGATGTTTCATTTTAATCCTGGGTACAGATCTGCTCCAAACGGACTATCTGAACATGAAATATGTATTGCTATTAAAACACAAACGAATGCACCTATTTATTCACAATTAACCGGGCAATAATACTGCTAAAATACAGGAACAGATTTTATGCTCAGATGAGTTGATTAAGTTTTCATAGTTTCAGGAGAGTGAGTGAGCCTGTTTCGCCCAGATATAAGATCTTACACAGCATGAGCACGACACCAAACCAAAACAGCGTCGTTTCCACGATTGGATTGTTTCGAATTTATGTAACCATATACTGTTGACTCAAACTCTAGGCACTGGAGATAAAACTAACTGATTGATTGATTGATTGATAATTTGGGGTTTAACGACACCTTGAGTGTCATTTTGTGTCGTTTCCCAGAGAAAAAAAGGAGAAAAGAGATAGAAGATATAGTAAAGGAGGTGAAAGTGATGGACAGATGAGAAAGAGGAATGGGAGTGCAGAAACAGAAGAATATAAGAATCTTATATGGGTGTGAGGGGTGGATTGAAAAATCCGTCCCGATGGACACTGTCCGGCATCACGAGGCTTGCCGAATGATGCCGGACAGTGATCCCGAGGGACGGATTTTTTCTATCCACCCCTCACACCCATATTGGATTCTTTTTCTTGCATACCTTCCATTTTAGCGCGGATTTTTAATGCTGCAGTCACTTCGGTTACCGACGTCCGCCATTTTGTGATGACACAACAGGAATGTTTAGTGACGTCACGCATGACGACGGCGCGCATGAGGTTGTAATCAACCAGTGCATTTATCAAACACGCGATTATATTCGATTTGGGGTCGGAACACCAGGGTCAGAACATAAATATCTATCCCAGGGTAAAATCACGGATTTCCTTGTCTGGTGTGCAAGAAATAATTTACCCTTACCTGCTGCAATGACAGCAGGCCTTGTCCAACGGCAAGTCAATAACAGTTGGACGCCCCAGTGACGCAAGATACACGTCACCTTTGCCTCACCCAACTACCCTCAAAATGAACTGAAAAGCAATCTAAAATCAGTACTGTCCAAAATTTAGTTTCATTTAAACAATACTTTGAGGTTCATGTACATGCATATGTACATGTAGGTGTACCATTTATATGCGTTTCATAGCAAGCCAACTTATTGTATATGTACAATTCGGTGTAATAAACACCCTTCTTTTCCTTCCGCTATTGTACTAGGTTCGTATGGTATAATTAGTGCTGAGTGGGCCGTTAGCCGCCCCCACCAACACACACACACACAAATGTGTGTGTGGGCGGGTGGGTGGGGGGGTGAAAGAGAGAGAGTATGCATTTATTTCTCTTTTGTATTCCAAAGCATAGATCGTTGCTACTTTTCAGAAGAGCCTCAACGTGGTGGTTGTAACGAGAACCCACAATCTATGCTTACAGCAGAAAGTAGCCACGGGCTATGCTTACAGCAGAAATAAGAAAACATTGACTAGACAAATTCTAGTTCTACAGAAATAATTATTATGAAAAAAATACATTACCTATATAACATTCCATCAACTCTTCTTCCCTGAAATGCAGCGTTTTCTTCGTTCTGTGATATTTCCTCGTCAATTCTGTATGGTTTGTCTTAAGCTCATCTAATTCTGTTTCACTTTTATTCAGTTTCAGTTTTAAAGTCTCATATTCTTCCCTGAGTGTTGCTTCCGCTCTCACCAAATCATATAACTGTGTCTCTAAACTCAGCAATTTAGTCTCAGATTGATTCAGTCTCTCTTCTGTATAATCGAGCTTTTCGGTCTTGTGTTTTAATTTATTTTTCAATATGTTTCCCTCTTTTTCTAGAATAGCCGCTTTTGTTTCGAACACAGCAAGTTGGTTGGAGGACTTAAACATTTGCTTTTGTGTTTCTTTTAAGAGATCAGAAGTTTCGTTTAGTTTGTTTCTAGTTTCAAAGAGATCTGAAGTCCGTTTACTCAAAGAGGATCTGAGTTTATTGAACTGGTTTTGCAGTCGCATCAATAAAGTGTCCTCTGATCCTGGAAGTCTGTCCTGATCTTCCCTGGAATTCCTTTTATAATCATTTGGTCGTTTCTCAGTCAATCCGGATGAGCCACCAGAATACTCCACAGGGACTGTTGGTATGGAATTTCTTAGAACTCTCTGAACGGATTGTTCTAGTTCTTTTATTCTATTTTCATGGTCAGCTTTAACTACATTGAATTCTTGTTCCATCTGATACATCTTTGTGTCATCGCTTTGTTTGATGGATTCTGGGTGTACTTCGGCTTTTGAGACTGCCTCCGATGTCGGCGTGTAACAACCGCTCGCTGGCGACAAATTAACGTTGTACGTACATTTTCCATCTTGTAACGTGCATTCCGACTGACCGTCGGCATATCCGAACAAAACGAATAATTTTATCTCCAGCAAAATAAGCACTATTTTCATAAATCCAATCATTATTCTGGCACAGAAAATTCCAAAGTGAGAAAGAAAAACATATCCCAAACAAGATAAAAATTAAGTCGGATACTTGCGCATATTTTCATAATTGCTTTTGTATCTAAATTTTACGGAATATTTAAACTCCTTGCGCATTTCCCCAATAAAAACTAACATAAACTAGAATTCATTACATATCGTTTACATAACACAAAGTCCTACAAAGACACCATATAACAGAGAAGGAAAAATATCTACTAGTGAGAGAGAAAAAATGGTTCAATTAGATATCTTGATATTTTTTTGTAGGCAACTATTAATCACTTAAGCAACACAAGTTCAGTCAGGATTTATACGTTCATCTGTATTTAGTTCAGCGGAGCAGATACTTTATATGCTTTTTTGATCATACAGAATCACACTTAGGTTTACTACATACAGTATAGTTCCTAATATTTAGGATACAAATGTGCAGAAAATGATCGGACTGTTCATTATGTGCTCAAAGTTAACTGATCAAAGTTTAAAGCATTACGATAATACACCCGTGCGAAATAGCATCACGTGAACACGTCCGTGAAATGAACACCCCACTAAACCCCCACTTTATATAGGGAAAATTGGGGTTTACGGGGGTATACATTCTTTTTCTTATTTCTGCCCCAAGACATAGGTTGTGGGTACTCGTTAGAACCGCCTCAATGAGGCGGTTCTAACGAGCACCCACAACCTATATTTGAAGTAAAAATAATAAAAATATCACAGATTTTCATCAGAAAAGTAGTCATTTTGGAGATGTGAAAATGCACTGTGTCGCACGGGTATGTTATCGTAATGACCTCCAAAATGCCCACTTTTCTGATGAAAATCCATGACATTTTTTCTTATTTTCACTGCAAACATAGGTTGTGGGTGCTCGTTAGAACCGCCACAATGAGGCGGTTCTTACGAGTACCCACAATCAATATTTTAGAGCAGAAAATTCAATAATAAAATAAGGTTTACCCCTGAAAGCCCCAGTTTTACTATATAAAAGTGGGGTTCAAGGGGGTCAAAATTATATAGGCGTGTTTGCAGGTTAAAGGCGCAGAAAATGATCGGACTGATCATTATGAGCAATTTGAGCAAAGTTTGAAAGTACATATACAATTCCTATACTGATACCACCTTAGCGGCTGTTCAAAAGTGGTCTTTAAGACCACAAAAGACCACTTTTGAACAGTCCCAAAGGTGGTCCCTCACCAGAGGACATTGTATGCAGAATTCACAAAGAAAGAATAAAGCTCCCTTCTAAATCAGCTTTTTAAATCAGATTATGTCTTAATGTTAGGTGGCCGTAAAAGCGAAATTTCCCTGTATTATCTTAGCCCTATGGTACTGTATGGAAGCCGATAGGGGACATTTTGACTTGTGACTTTTGAACTTGTGACTTATGACTTGCGACGTCGGAGTTGCATGCCTAATTGTTGCGACTTATGACTTTTGACTTTCGACAAATCAGACGCAGTGGAAGACGGCGGTCAACGACGGTGTCGATCCAGCGATTTTGCTGCTCCTGTATTATATTGTTTGATGAATGCCATTAAGAAGACTTGTTTATGTTTTTTACTCTGTTTTTGTTATCTTTGTATGACTTATGACTTGCGACTTATAACTTTGACTTGTGATTTATGACTTCAGACTTATCACTTTCGACTTATGACTTGTTGACTTTTGGTGCAAACCCGAAAACTATCGGGTAGCGGACAACGGCACCGACAATTCCGGTGTATATTGTTTAGAAATGCCACTTAGAAGACCCTGTTTCATGTATTATCAACTCTGTTTTAGTGAAAATTTACTACCGCCTGTGTTGTTATGCCCTATTACTTTAGATTCGCGCAAAGAAATTGTCTTAAGTTGCAAGTCAAAACTCAAAAGTCATAAGTGACAAGTCATAAGTCGAAAGTCACAATTCGAAAGTGAAAAGTCATAAGTGACAAGTAAAAACTCATAAGTCAAAATTCATAAGTGACAAGTCATAAGTCTTAAAAATTCACAAAATCAGAGTAAATAACCTACCATATGATCTTTTCGGTGGCATTTTTCAAACAATATAAAACAGAAGGAGAAAAATCGCTTGCCTCACCGGAATCTTAGCCGTCGTTGTCCGAAATCGGCCGTTGCTTGAGGTATGTCAAAAGTCACAATCTAATCTTGGCGGAAATATGAAGATTGCTTTTACGGTGCCCAGAACCATACAGCGTATAGGCAACGTCGCATCAATACCGATACAACGTCATGACAATACGTTCCATCGCCGTTGATGCAACGTTGTTCTATGCCCCTTACAAACGGAATAATATCTCTGTAAGATGCGTCGCAAAATACAGTACAATTCCTATATTAAGACCACCTTTCGGACCTTCAAGACCTATTTTGAACAGTCCCCATTGCAAGAAGAGACACTGGCTGTAGAAAACACAATAGAAAATCAACTGAAACCTTCTCAATTAGCTTTAAAAAGCAGATTTAATCTTATTTTTATGTGGTCTTAATAGCCGAATTTTACTGAATATGCTTGCCCAGCCACGTCCCTTGCCCCCGTTCACCGAAGTGCTATTTCCCAGTCTCGAGTACCCAAATATTCAGCAGTCGGAGAGCGAACGATCTAATTGGACCAAACTGATGATACTAAGATGGATCTACCGAAAGACACCATTGCAAGCGAAGTTGCTGCTCTTACATGAGTAATGAACATCGAAGCGAACTCGTTTTCGCGGCTACGATATATTTTACTACGTATTAACCAATTCAGTACCAGAAACCCCAAAACGGGTACCCAGGCAAACAGCGCAGGCCCAGATCAGACGCCGTGGGACGCGGCGTCTGATCAGGGCCTACACTGTTTGCTAAAAGTTCAGTCAAATAAATTTTGATGAAAACACAACCCGACATCCCTAGATTTTGAAACGAACTCCTGCTATATATAAGGAGGAAGATTCCATTTTGTACAAAAAGGGTTTAAAAGGTAAACTGGCGTAAGTTACGCAACTTTAATCCCAAGTAATTTGGTCGATTGTACAACAATCGACGACAGAATTTGAATTAGTGTTATTGTCCACATGACTATCTCTGATTTGGGATAACCAAGCCTAGGTTATAAATAGATTATAGTCACTCTTTTTATCGATGTTTCTGTAGGTCAGCTAGACGCGTTTGGCAAACACTGTATACCCAGATCAGAGTACCCGGAGAAAGACCACATGACCTTCCGTTGCAGAACTTTGCGTCTCACATGTTCTTCAACGGAAGGTCAGATGTTTTTTTCTCAGGGTACTCCGGTTTTCGCCCACCTCTGATAATAGAGTGAAATAATCTTGAAAGGACCGTAAAACCTAAATCGCGGAGGACATAAAAAGAATTTCTTCTTCCTATTTTAAACTGATCGTTTTTTAATATCCTTTGAAAACCAAATTACCTTGAAAAAGTGATACATTATCATGAAGTTAAATTTTACAATGAGCCTAATGCAATTAACTTGTAGTAGCTAATGCATATTTGGACTGACATTAATGTTCACAAGCCATACATACATGTAATATTGTTCAAAACTTTAACCTACAAACCTCAAAAAGATTTCAACTGAACCTCTGCAAAGAAACTATTTGCAAAGCGTTAAACAGTACACGTGCCATTTAAACAAATTTCCGCGCAGTTTAACCCTTGTTGTGCTGAATATTTGAATATGCCACACTCATTACTGATTATCAACCAATCAAATTACTTGATGCAAAGTATTGCAACAAATTCACAATCTGAATGACAAACAATGCAGATCCAGATCTTCATTGTTTGAAAAATAAGGCATATCCGGGCTCAGCAGGACAAGGGTTAATATATTTTGTTTACTGGTCAGTTATATTAGCACGTGTTTAATCGCAGGAGAGCTAAGCAATAACGTTGGGTCGATTGACCCAAACAATCAAGAAGAACAGGACCGTCTGAGCCGCGCATTCGAAAATATTTCTTTGGACATGCGCAGAGCAAAGACTCAGATCAGACTGGGCTACCGTAGTAGTAGTAGTAGTTATTGTTGTTGTGGTAGTGGTTCTTGTAGAAGTAGTGGTACTAGTAGTAGAAGCAGTAGTTTGTTTGTTTGATTTGAGGTTAGACGTCCCCGTCAACACTATTTAGGTCATTTTGGAGACATTGCTTCCAATTTTGTTGGACTTACACCCGACAGTGAGATGAAATGACATCTCAAGCCCTGCGGTCTAATAAAACCAAAAGGATTATATGCATTGGTCGGTCTGACTCACGCCACTTTGCCTGGGCAGGCTTAGTCTTTCCAAGTGGTTTTCCAGTACTCATGTGTGGTCAGTTTCAGCTTTGCGTGGAAGCGCCATGCAGCCCATATATTTCTCCAAGCCCAGATGGACGGGGTAAAATAGTAGTAGTAGAAGTAGTAGTAGTAGTAGTAGTAGAAGTAGTAGTAGTAGTAGTAGTAGTAGTAGTAGTAGTAGTAGTAGTAGTAGTAGTAGTAGTAGTAGTAGTAGTAGTAGTAGAAGTAGCAGCAACAGTAGCAGTAGCAGAGTGCGGCATAATAGAACTCATGGTCCAGGCGTTAGGGGAACTTATTAGTATAACGATGAGGCCCCGAGGCTATAAAACGTGTTTCGTGCTCATCTCGTTTGAGCATGAAATTTTTCCTGCTTATAAATATTAAAATGCCAACAATTGTTGGCATTTTAATATTCATAAGCAAGGCAAATAACATCCTCTACGGATATAAATATGACAAAATCCTCAAATGTTGGTATTTTAACAATTATTAGCACAACAAATTTCATGCTCAAGTGAGCTGAGCATGAAAACATGTTTTATAACGTCTGGCCAAGGTTTTGGAACTTCTTAATGGAGACCTACCAATTTTGGCGACACCATTCAGATTAGATTTTAGCACTAATTGAAAGAAAAGTCTGTACAGACTGCATCCATGCCTTTTTCGATACATCTGTGCCTGGAATCCTGTCCTGCCTCTTGATTTATGTTTGTATGGTGGTGATTCAGTCTTTAAACATGACGTTGGTCAAATGACCAAGTTCAATTGTCGTATAAGAGTGTTAACACCAATGCAGTCCCTTGCGTCAATTAAGTCTGATTTCACTTTCCGAACTGTCGGCCACAAGTGTGCGCAATGGTGCACCACAATGGTGTACAACTAGGCTCCTCGCAACACTTTCCAGGCATTTACACCTCAGTCTTTTTGAATCATCAAATACTTATCCAAACTTTTGCAATCACTTCTGTTTGAGCACCGTTTGTATTGTATTCAGCAAAGAAAGAAGACGAACTCTTCTTACACCTCTGAATGTACCTTGGATTTACCGACCTTTCTCATACTAAATCGGACTGAACATCATTGTGATTGGCAAGGTACATGAACGGTGTGGTGAAAAGAACCGCTTACCAGTGACCATGGCAGTGAAGAACAAACGACGCCGACCGACGGATGCGAGGTAAGTTTTCCCAGTTGTTGTTTTTTTTTTTTTTTTTTTTTTTTTTCTCATCGACTGTGCAGTTCCATACGATGACATCAGTGTACACGTGTGTTTTACAGAAAACTTGATTTTTTATCAGCCATTTGTAAGGTAAGGATATATCTCAAAACTCGCAGATTTAACAGAAAGTAATCAGAACCGGAAAATAGGTTTATCACAGCGTTTTTCTCAGTAACCGCCTTCGCGTTGACCTTACGCAACACACGTCGGAGAGATGGTCATACACCATATAATAAGTCCATGTAATAAATACAGTTGTATATAAAATTCCATATTATAAAGCGAAAAAAGGGGTATCTATTATATATAATTGTAATTGTGCTCAAAACATAGATTAGAACTGCCTCAATGAGGGTCAAATCTATGTTTAGTGAGTTAGTGAGTTTGAGTTTTACGTCAACAGCTAAGGTCATACGGAGACGGGACAAATCTATGTTTAATTAAAAACGATAAAAAATATATAATTTTTCATCTGAAAAATGCTAGTTCTAGAGATTTAAAAGCACGGTTGATTTATCATGATAAGCTAGTTTAAGGAGAGACTCTTTGAGTACAATTTCATCATGCAGTTTTTTTTGTTTTTTTTTGTTTTTTTTTTTTTGTTTGTTTTTTTCAAATCTACGATACTTGCAATTGAGCCTTACACTATCAATCACTGATAAAATTTACGCTCTTTCCTAGAAAACACGTGAAAACATCGATGCCATGATATGGACGCATTAAATTAAACATCGCAGATACGAGGTTTGAATGTGGATAAACCGTGTATTTGCGTATATATGCACACTCTCTGTCTCGACTATAGGCAATGTTTTGCTTGTTATTTCTCTGCCACGTCAAAGTAAGTCAAGTCAATTTTATTTTCAGTTGGATCATCACAAGCTCAAGGGAGCTTTCTTTGTACCGACAGGCATGTTAGAATGCCTTCACAGCCTCGTCGAGAGTAATATGGATTTCCTGCTCATTTGTGTTGAGCATAAAACGCTCCTTACGTGACCTCGAGCCCCTGGATTTGATTTTGTGTGTGTTCTATCATCATCGCATGTGGCGAAGTGAACAAAATCACACAATCGGATGTTGAAAGATACGAACATTTCGCTGATGCATAAATAATCACAATCATCATAAAACAGTGGCAGTCATCATAAAAACAGTGTCACAAAACGTTGACTCAACGTTGAACTAACGTTGAAACAACGTTTTCAACGTTGTTTCAACGTTTGTTTAACGTTGAGTGCCTGTTGGGACGCTTCATACGTGACCTCGAGTTCCTGGATTTAGTTTTTTCGAGTCTATCATTATCGCATGTGGCGAAGTGAACAAAAACACAGATCGGATGTTGAAAGATACGAACATTTCGCTGATGCATAGATAATCACAATCATCATAAAAACAGTGGCAGCGCCGACAGGTATTATTCGGTAATTAGCAAAGGAATCTGCCACAACCCCTGGTATATCTTTATAGTTCTTTACATAATCAGTTAACAAGTATCAATCCGCATTCTCAGCCTCAACACTTATCTACATTTTTCGTGTATTTCAAAGCGCAAAAATCATCTCAAAACTCACAAAACTTTAGCTTTGATGCATTGTAAAGAAATATGATTGAGCCATGTAATGAGAAAAGGGTACTTATCACACCGAACACCAGCAAGGCCCGAGCCTTTGCTGCTCGCAGACAAGTAGTGATGACCTTGCTGCAGCTTAAACTTTACCAGCTCAGATATCAATTTTTGAAACTTTTACTGTTTCCCCCAAAATCAGGATTTGACATCTCACGCGGAGAGAGTTTACATGAGATGTCAAATCCTGTTTTTCTTGGAAAAATAAGAAAAAAAAATCAAAATGGTGTCTGCTGAAAAATAAACCAGCATGCACAGCGTTAACCCGAAGACATGCATCTAGACCTATGAGGTGGCTACACATGTGCGAATGAAAACGTGAGTCGAAGAACGCGAAAGGCTATTTTCCCATGGGTCGATTAAGTTGTTCACCACATTAGGAAAACGCGCCTATTTAAATATATTGAAAATTTTACCACAAAAAATGAACATTTTCAGATAATAACTTTTTCAAATTTCTGCTAAAAACATAGATTCTGGGAACTCATTAGAACAGCCTCGGCGAGCGGTTCTAACGAGATTACCCACAGTCTATGTTTTTTGAGCAGAAATAAGCAGAATACGAAGGCGAGTCAATAAAAAAACAACAATCCTAACTTATTTCTGGGTGAGATCGATCTCTTCTTTTTCGATACAATTGCCCTATAGAATAACAAAATGGACCAACGCTGTTCCAGTGCCATCAGCCCAGAACTGAAGAAGCCAGGGTCCTTGTCTCCGACCCACTCCTCAACTGCCGCCATGACTTCTTCGTTGGATCGGAAATGATATCCTTTTCAAGTTTGGGAATACGAAATAGGCACTAGGAGCTAAGTGCGGAGAAAAGGCGGGGTGTTTTTTTGTTTTTTTTTGTGTGTGTTTTTTGTTTTTTTTTTCACGGATCGCAGTTCTCATTTGGGCGAGCAAATTTGCATAATACGCACCTGTAATTGTATTTTTCTTTGATAGAAAGTCCAACATAATAACACCTTGAGCTTCCCAAAGTACAGTTGTCATCACCTTGTCAGCAGAGGATTGCGTTTTGAACTTCTTTGGCCGCGGCCACTGGCGACTTTGAGTTTTATTCTCTGGCTCAAAATAATGGACCCAGGTCTCATCTAGTCACCAGACTTGAAAAAAAAAATCATCTTCTTTGACCTAACCGCTTCAATAATGCGCTGCATACTGATGCTCTGGTTGCCATTTGCTCGTCGCGAAGGGATTTTGTTAGCTTACGCATATCCTAGCGATCAAAATTGTAAAATTGTTGAAACGCTACCATGTGAAATTTGTAATGCATTTACTATTTAGCCACCTTAATTCGCCTATCATTACACCAGATCCCGTACTTTGTTACACATTTCTTCATCGGTAGCATCTGATGGGCGTCCAGACCTGGTTTCGTCTTCTAAAGACGTTCTTCTGCGTTTGAATTCCCCAACCCAGAATTTAACTTGTGCATACGATGGTGCAGAAGACCAATAAACATTGGTCAAATAGCAATGTATTTCCTGACATGTTTTTCCTTTCAAATACAAGTACCGAATTACAGCACGATAAACAACTTGACGAAAAGCTTGCTTTTGCATCGCTAGCCATCTTTGGCGTTCAATAATAAGTGAATGACACGATAAGGGTGCAATTTTGCCCTCATGCCTAAATATGTATTGAAACAAGGCATGAAAATCTTGATTGTCTCGGTCAGTTGGAAATGGGATAGGCTGGTTACTTATTGACTTGCCCTCAAAAATATCCATGTAAACCCCAGTTTTACTATTAAGGCTAAAAATGCGTGATGATCCGTATAAAAGAAGATGTGACTTGCATAAAAGATGTCATTTCCTGTCTAAATCACTGTCTTAGTAGGAAATATTCTCCAGAGTGTCATTGAATACTACACAGGAAAAAAAACAAAAAAAAAAAAAAAAAAAGAAAACGCAAACAAATCAAATAAGCGCCAAAAAGGCTCTGATGTGTCATGATTCTACGAGAAATTCATGTACATCTGAACTATACATGTACTTAAAACGTTTTCGAATTCAAACAGTATTGCAGTGCAAAAAAAAATTATAAAACGTTTGAAAATACTTTTTTTTGTTAATACAAAGTGTCATGCGACTGTTCAAAGCCTTTTGGTTTGGTCGCCATGAGGAGAGCAAACCGGGTCTAATGACCATGGAGAGGCACGTAACCTGATAGACCAATCCGATTATTCCGATAAACTGCGGCCCTTGCAGCTACTGAAAACAGTCGAACTAAATATCGAAAAGTGGTTCCTGTAATTACCGAAAATGAAGTAAATCTAAATAGTGAAAAAGTGATATCTTACTCCTCGCAGTAATTTCCGCAAAGTTTACATCATAAACATGGGAACAAATTTAGCGATTTCTAATTTTAGCGCGCTTTGAAAAAGTGGGGGCTATATTGGATTTGCCTTGTCCTTCTCTGATTCCGTAATTCTGTAATTCCGTTATTCATCATAACTCAAAAACCGTTTGAGATATTTTCATGAAACTTCGCACAAATGTAAAGCACTATGAGACAATGTGCAGAGCGCATATACCATAACTCTGGATTGTCTACTTTTGGAGTTATTGCCCTTTGAACATTGGCAAAAGGCAACCGTAATTCCGTTATTCATGATAACTCAAAAACCGTTTGAGGTATTTTCATGAAACTTCACACAAATGTGAAGCACTATGAGACAATGTGCAGAGCGCATGAACCATAACTCTGGATTGCCAACTTTGGGAGTTACTGCCCTTTGGACATTGAAAATGGCAATTTTAACCTTGTCATCAAAAACCGTTTGAGGTATTTTCATGAAACTTCACACAAATGTGAGACGATGTGCAGAGCGAATGAACCACAACTCTGGATTGCCTACTTTTGGAGTTATTGCCCTTTGAACATTGAAAAATGGCACTTGGAATAAACTCAGTACAGTAATAATTTGGGTCCGTTCTATAACTCTTTTCTGATAGTGCTATAGCGGGGCTATAGTTAGATCCTCTGACAGTTCTAGTGATGACCTAGTTCGGTTCTTCTGTAATAATACATTATTTTCCTCTAGGCACTTCTGTGAAATATAATTATAACTCTATAAAAGAATTAACGACCAGTCAAATCGCCCCATGTCAAGCTAAGATACCCAAAATCACACAAATATACCCAAAATAGAAGTGGACGCAATGATCAGGAATCGATACAATCAACCGACAGATCCCATTTGAGACACCAAAAGGAAAGAAACACAAACATGAAACAATAGACCTAATGGAAACCAAAGGACAGTTACTTTCCCACAAAATGGCCAATAGGCTATCCAAAATAAAATAATATAAGCGACACAAACACCCAAAGACAAACCATAATAAAAATAAACCGCGACAGAAGAACCGCCTTGGAACGGTCAGCAGAAACGAATTACACTGGGGGGCTTAAATCGATTTTGCGTGGCCACAATCCTCGCCCTTACTTCCGTCGCGATTTAGACAAATAATTTGTTCAGTCCGCATGAAGGCCTCCTAACTCATCAGTGCAACATCTCCGTGAACACAAATAATCAAACAACCACAGAGATGAAACAACGGTGTCAGTTTAATGTATTTTCTTTGTTCGTAATTCCAACCGTTAACGTAATTGAGTTGGACTTAAGCAGTAGAGATACCCGTGTATGAGATAACGGGACCGAATCTCGTCACTGACGATTAAGATATTATTTTGTCAAGTGTGTCATTTAGGCTAAAGTTTTGATTTTGTCCAGCTTGCGCACAGAGTACATCTAACAGTATAGCATTGTGCAAATGCGACAAATAAAACCAGACATCCCAAGCCACCGAAACAAAAGAAGGACTTAGTGTTCCATGATGTCTGATAAGAGCGATCTTGGCTTTAAACAGTCGGGTGCATGTAGAGCATGGTTGTTGATGCCTTAGCTCTAGCTTTCCGCTGGGAACATTTCTGTTCGGCTTCACGGATTCGTTTTGCTTTATACACATCAGTACCCCCTTCTTATTGGGCCTCGCACTTTGCTCGGTCATGTGCAGTTTCTTCCTACGAATCACCTGGTATGTTGAAATCCTTGAAAATTATGTAGTCAGTATCCTTGTATCGTTTCTTCGGTCCACCATGTGGGCGTTTTCCCATTTGTAGTTCTGCACAGAGGAATTTCTTCGGCAAATGTTCACCAGGCATTTCGATAACATGGCCTGCTTATCTTAATTCTGCCAGTTATATGCTCAGTATCTACAATCTGCAACTCTGCCCTTTCAGGACCTCTGTGTCTGAATCCTGTCTTGCCACTTAATCTTTAGAAGACGTTCAGTCTTTTGGCATTCGTATAATAGTGTTGGCAGCACCACGTCCAGCTTTGTGCCAAATAGACGCGAAGGCAATGATCAGGAATCTATACAATTAACCCACAGCTCCCATCAGAGACACCGAAGGGAAAGAAACATAAACATGAATTAACATGAGCTAATGGAAACACCAATAGCGGAAAGCCAAAAGCCTGGTTCCATTTCGATCCCAAATACTTTTACTTAATCGGCCACTGCCCTGCTAGCCTTGACAGTTCTGACTTTGACTTCATCATGAATGTACACAACTCTTTGACAATGTAATCCCAATGTACGTGACCTTGTCTACAACTTGCAACCGACCGTTGATCGTTAATTGTCATGGTAGTTTCCTTGCAAGGTTGCCCAGGGGCCGGCTGATATACCACCACAGATTTTTTTATACTGACCCAGGGACCCTAGCTGTCTTATCAATAATAATAATAATAATAATAATAATAATAATAATAATAATAATAATAACTTTATTCCAATAGGATAACATATTTGGCGCGAGTGTTAGTCTAACATATAGCCCTCATTGTAACATTTATATGAGCATGTATGCATTGTTGATAAAACTTTCCCGCATCTAATGATACAAACTGAAGTTAAAACATATTCACACATATATACATTAAACTTTAAAAGGACCTTGACTATCAAGGCTGGAGCGAGGGGCGCGTGGTGGTAGGCAATGTCCAAAAAGCTTCCCCCCTTTATCCATACTAGTTTGATAGTCCCTCAAATCGCAAACGTAGCAAACATTAGAATAAACCAAGTAAGTTATGGATATTTTAACTTTTAAACGTAACGTTAGCAAATCAGATATACTTGATCCACAGTGTTTTTATTGTTGGTTTTTCTTCATCGTTTATGCTGGAACACCCATTGCAATTTCATCAGCGAAAGGGAAATCGTCTGCAACTTGGATATCTTGCAACCTTCTTAGGTTGAACAGCTCCCTATCAAAGCTACCTGATAGGTAAGTCGCCATCGTAAAAAGATGTGAGAATGTCAGAGAACATCATACTGAACAGCGTTGACGCTAGCACAAGTCTTGCTTGTCTCCATTAGTTGCATGCAATTGTTCAGAAAGCTTGCCATCCAGGACCCGTGTAAGTATACCATGGTTAAACTGCTGCACCGTTTATATGAACTTGGCCATACAACCAAACTTTGTTACAATTTTCCAAAGTTCCTTACGACTGAGTGTGCCAAATTCTTCTGTAATGTCAATAAAAGCCACGCCCACCTTCTGACTCTGGTATATCTTTAAAGGCAGCCGTTTTGTGAAGAACATGTTAATTGTTCCTCTTTTCTTCTTAAATCCACATTGGCTTCCAGGTAGAAGATTCTGGCTGTTCAATGTGTTCCTTCAAACAGTTGAAACCTTTGCAACTATTTTCCAGCTAGTTGACCATAGTGTACAATCTTTCGTTTAAAACTGACAACTGACCCTCTAATGCATTAAGCTCATTGGTATGCTCAGTGGTCTTAAGGTCGAAATCACGGACATACATTTTTATCTATCAAATAATGCGCTAGACTTTGTAAGTTAATGTATCCTAAACCATATCAAAGGTAGATTGATTTTATGCTGGTTTTAGATACTGGTCCAAAGATTAGCCTGAACTACCCAGCCCTTCTTGTCCTTAATCCGGATTCAAAGGCGACAAACTTTACACTTTTATTTTCATGTTCTTTTATCTTTTTTCAAGTTCAGGGATGCATAACTTAAAAACATTAATTAAGTGGATAAAGAATGAAATGATTACATCATAATTTAGACCGACAAGACCAAACCCATTGGATGTTTTTTAAAAACAGCCAACTTGTTTTTGTTTTGTTTTTTCTTAAAAGCTAACCTTGTATTTGGGATCGTGTTTTGATTGTCTACGCCCATGGGTTTAACAAGGAAGTACTGCCAATAGTTACCCACAATGCAGGTTGACTTTTATATTTATACAACAAGTATAAACTTTCAGAAGAAGAAAACAAGAGGGCCCAGACGGCCCTGGTTCGCTCACCTGATCCAATGTATAACAAGTGGGACCCGGGCAGGGTCAATTTTGGCCCCAGGGCTATAATTTGAACAATCTTGGTAGAGGTCCACAAGATGAAGCTTCATATCGAATATGAAAGACCTGGGCTTTCTGGTTTCAGAGAAGAAGATTTTAAAGGTTTAGCCTGCATACAGACTATGTAAAACAAGATTTTCCCTATATAAGTTTATCTAAAATCAAAGGGCCCCGGAGCAGGCGCATTTTTGGCCCCAGGGCTATAATTTGAACAATCTTGGTAGAGGTCCACAAGATGAAGCTTCATACCAAATATCAAAGACCTGGGCCTTGCAGTTTCAGAGAAGAAGATTTTTCAAGATTTTCCCTATATAAGCCTATGTAAAACAAAAGGGCCCTGGTGCGGGGGCGTTTTTGGCCCCAGCACTATAATTTGAACAATCTTGGTAGGGGTCCACTAGATGAAGCTTCATACCAAATATCAAAGACCTGGGCCTTGCGGTTTCAGAGAAGAAGATTTTTAAAGATTTTCCCTATATAAGCCTATGTAAAACAAAAGGGCCCTGGTGCGGGGGCATTTTTGGCCAAAGCACAATAATTTGAACAATCTTGGTAGGGGTCCACTAGATGAAGCTTCATACCAAATATCAAAGACCTGGGCCTTGCGGTTTCAGAGAAGAAGATTTTTTAAAGTTTTCATTCAAAAAGCCCATGTAAAACCAAAGGGCCCTCCTGCGGGGGCATTTTTAGCTCCAGCACTATAATTTGAACAGTCTTGGTAGGGGTCCACTAGATAAAGCTTCATACCAAATATCAAAGACCTGGGCCTTGTGGTTTCAGAGAAGAAGATTTTTCAAGATTTTCCCTATATAAGACCATGTAAAACCAAAGGGCCCCCGTGCGGGGGCATTTTTAGCTCCAGCACTATAATTTGAACAATCTTGGTAGGGGTCCACTAGATGAAGCTTCATACCACATATCAAAGACCTGGGCCTTGCGGTTTCAGAGAAGAAGATTTTTCAAGATTTTCCCTATATAAGCACATGTAAAACCAAAGGGCCCCTGTGCGGGGGCATTTTGAGCTCCAGCATTATAATTTGAACAATCTTGGTAGGGGTCCACTAGATGAAGCTTCATACCAAATATCAAAGACCTGGGCCTTGCGGTTTCAGAGAAGAAGATTTTTCAAGATTTTCCCTATATAAGCGTCTGTAAAACCAAAGGGCCCCCGTGCGGGGGGCATTTTTAGCTCCAGCACTATAATTGGAACAATCTTGGTAGGGGTCTACTAGATGAAGCTTCATACCAAATATCAAGACCTGGGCCTTGCGGTTTCAGAGAAGAAGATTTTTAAAGATTTTCCCTATATTAGCCTATGTAAAACAAAAGGGCCCTGGTGCGGGGGCATTTTTGGCCCCAGCACTATAATTTGAACAATCTTGGTAGGGGTTTACTAGATGAAGCTTCATACCAAATATCAAAGACCTGGGCCTTGCGGTTTCAGAGAAGAAGATTTTTCAAGATTTTCCCTATATAAGCCCATGTAAAACCAAAGGGCCCCCGTGTGGGGGCATTTTTAGCTCCAGCACTATAATTTGAACAATCTTGGTAGGGGTCCACTAGATAAAGCTTCATACCAAATATCAAAGACCTGGGCCTTGCGGTTTCAGAGAAGAAGATTTTTAAAGATTTTCCCTATATAAGCCCATGTAAAACCAAAGGGCCCCCGTGCGGGGGCATTTTTGGCCCCAGCACTATAATTTGAACAATCTTGGTAGGGGTCCACTAGATGAAGCTTCATACCACATATCAAAGACCTGGGCCTTGCGGTTTCAGAGAAGAAGATTTTTCAAGATTTTCCCTATATAAGCCCATGTAAAACCAAAGGGCCCCCGTGTGGGGGCATTTTGAGCTCCAGCACTATAATTTGAACAATCTTGGTAGGGGTCCACTAGATAAAGCTTCATACCAAATATCAAAGACCTGGGCCTTGCGGTTTCAGAGAAGAAGATTTTTAAAGATTTTCCCTATATAAGCCCATGTAAAACCAAAGGGCCCCCGTGCGGGGGCATTTTTGGCCCCAGCACTATAATTTGAACAATCTTGGTAGGGGTCCACTAGATGAAGCTTCATACCAAATATCAAAGTCCTGGGCCTTGCGGTTTCAGAGAAGAAGATTTTTTAAGTTTTCGGTGAAAAAAATCTATTTTTGGCTACTGTGACCTATATGTCCAACGGACCGGATCCATTTGAACACCTTTGAAAGGGGACAAACCTAAGGATCATTCCTGTGAAGTTTGGTCAAAATCTGTTCAGTGGTTTAGGAGGAGATGTCGTTAGAAGAAAAAGTTTACGGACGCACTCACGCACGCACGGACGCACGACGGACAAAAAGTGATCCCAAAAGCTCACCTTGTCACTACGTGACAGGTGAGCTAAAAACAGCTCGTAACAAGTGTAAGCTTTCACACAAAAAGAGGCTCTGGTACAGAAATGCTATCAAAGTTGTACAAGCCTATATTTGCTGTCATATTTGTACAGGCAAAATTATTATTAATACACATCTTTAAATTCTCGACGACAGCCCACTGCCTATCCTGCAAGCTCCTCAGGAACCTTCGGCTTCGGCCTTCAGCAAAATTTTGGATCAATCTTCAATTAGCCTTCTGTAAAGTGTTCGTCTGTCATTACTGACAATGAACAATGACCAATCTTAACCAGATTTGAGAAATGTTAGTATTTATGTGTTCGAAGATGGCTGATGAGACCGATTCTAGCTCTGAACTGTCTGCTGCAAATACAGCAACAGAGGCTAGAGGAAGACAGCTCTGTTGGTAGTGCCTTAGCTCTGGCTTTGCGCTGTGCGCGTTTCTGCTCAGCTTCACTGATACTTTTTACCTCATATTCATTGGCACCCCTTTTGATGAGACCTCGCCACTTTGCTGTCCTGTGCAATTTGTTCCCACGAATCTGTTGGAATGTTGAAGTCCCTGAGGGAGGCTTTGAGGGTGTCCTTGTAGCGCTTCTTCTGGCCGCCTTGGGAGCGTTTATCCATTTCTAGTTCTCCATAGAGAATTCTCTTTAGCAAACGTTCCTCGGGCATTCTGGTAATATGGCCTGTTCATCTTAATTGTGCTAATTTCAGAAGAGTATGTACACTTTGCATCCCTACCCTGATCAGGACTTCCATGTCTGGAATCCTGTCTTTCCACAAAACTTTAAGAGTTTTCTAAGACAGCTAGTATGGAATTGATTCAGTCTTTTGGCGTGCTGTTGGTAAACTGTCCATGTTTCACCTGCATACAATAGTGTTGGCAGCACCACAGCTCTGTAGACTCTCCGTTTTGTGTCATGTCTAATTCCACTTCGATCCCAGACACTGCCACCTAGTCGGCCAGATGCTGCACTAGCTTTGGCAATCCTGGCTTTGACTTCATCATCAATGTGCAATGCTCTGACAGTGTGCTCCCAAGGTAGCTGAACTTGTTTACTTGCCACCGGGAATGGATCTGAAAACTCACAATCATTTTGGACCCGTGCAAGCATACCAACGTGGAACTGTTTCACCATTGCTATGAACTTGTTTGGACATCCATACTTCACCATTATCTTCCAAATGCCCTCACCACTGACTGTGTCAAATGCTTTTGTGAGGTCAACAAAGGTCATGTATAGGTCCATGTTCTGTTCCTGGCATTCTTTCTGTTCACAGCTGCCTTGTTGTGAAGATCGTGCCAGTTGTTCATCTGTCCTTCCTAAGCCCTGAATGTTCAAGATGTTCATTTAGTCGGTTAAGTAGGACTCTTGCAAGGACTTTCCCAGCAATTGACAATAAAGAGATACCACGGTGATTGTCACAGATCTGAGGGTTCCGTTTCCGTTTGAATAGGTGGGTAATTGACGCATCCTTGAATTCTTGAGGGATGATTTCTTTTTTCCACATAATGTGAATTAATTCTGTCAACTTCTTTGCAACTAGAGTACCTCCTGCTTTGTAAATCTCAGCAGGTATTGCATCTGGTCCTCGAGCCTTGCCAGATGCCAGAAGTTTAATTGCTTTCACTGTTATATGATTAAGATAACATGCACTGTGAACTGGATTATAGTGAGGGAGAAGCGTCTAAAGTCAACCTCACTCTCTCGTCCTGACCGAGCTGGATCCAGAGGCAAGACAGTGTCGACACATCTGAAGCTAAGCCCGGATGCAGTAGATGACCATGACTTCTTTAGTGCCTTGTCATGCTCTTCATGCTCCACAACACACTGCTGCATCACCCTTTAGACCGTAGAATCAGAGAAATGATTTCTTCTGCCCCAGCTGCCGAAGCAGACTTGACATAGCTTGAACAGGCAAATCCAGACATATATGGTTTTTGGTTTGGAGTTGCCTTCTCCTAAATGGATTGCCAACCAGGGCTTGAGAGATCTATCAACCCCTTGCAAGTGTATCCCTTAAAGTGTAGACTTAACTTCTCCTGCAGTTTTGAAGCATTTCATTTGATAAGGTGTTAAAAGCATTCACCATATTTGCATTATTTGCTGGCTCCCAGCTTGCACATTGTCAATATTGGAAATTACCTGATTTTCCAACACTTATAAACTTCAGACTAGGAACCAGCAGATAATGCAAATAAGGTGAATATTGAAGTTGCATATGTGCCTTTTGAAAGATGAAAAAGTACTTTCTGACAAAATTACAGCATTTGCAACTTTCACATTTCGAACACTATACTTCAGTCTGCAGGATCCTGGGTGCAGACATAGAGGATCTTACATGAGTGTTCATGTATTATTGAATTTATTAAACGAGTTGAGGAAAAGGGATAAAATGCGAGGCTCTGCCGAGCATTTTATCCCTTTTCCTCAACGAGTTTAATAAATTCAATAATACGTGAGCACGAATGCAAGATTCTATTTATGATATGACATTTAAAACGCATTTTATTCACGATTGTTTACAAAAATGTCAATATTCTGCCGTTAATAAACGCGACGTCAATAAGGACGTCGTACATGTAAAGTTACGGGACGTATCTAGCTAATTTGCATATTAAATCCACTAGTGGATTATCCAAAATATTACATGGCGTTATTACACTCTCAGACGCGATGCATATGATAATGGCAATTAGAACATAGCCAAAGACGATTAATTGTACAAAACACATTTCTGGGGTTCACATTAAATGTTTGCTAAGCGTAGACCTAGCTTTTTGTAAAAGCTATACTTGTGTGTTCCTTCATATCAAGGTAACCCTTTCAATACTAGTGGACTCATTTTTATTATGCTGTGAAAGTCCATTTATTATTTCAGGGATGGCAGGGTTTTTTTTCTTTCACAGAAAATCCTGCCTGGAAAATGGTGTAAACCTTAATCAGATGCTGCATTATGTAGCATTTAATCTGGGTCTTCTTTGCTTACGTGTTTTCAACAGGCATGTATCATGTGATAATTCCTGCAGTTTTTCAAATTAAACCAATATAACAGTATATCAGATATGTAATAGATATATCCATTGTTTTTGTGAAATATTGGTAAATATTTGTACTGATTGATATCTGTACAGGATAATTTGACGAGCCCGCCAGGGCGAGTCTAATTATCCTGTACAGATGTCAATCAGTACAAATATTTACCAATATTTCTCAAAAACAATTGGATATATCTGTTTTAATCCACAGCTTATTGTAACTTCCACTTAAAGGTAATAGATAAAGCATATTTGTTTTATTTACTGTTAATTTCAATTTCTTTTATTTGACCTGATTTACCCCGTCTGGAAAATGGATTTTCCTGTCTGAAAGGACACTGTCAGCTTCTCTGCTTCATTAATATTCAATTGGATTTGATTGGTCTAAATGCAACTGACCACAGGTTATTTGATCATGCTTTTTTAACCTGATGTTTATCACTGGGGCATTTTAATGCTGAACCTTCAAGTGAAAGGACTTACTTTGAACTCAGATACATGTGTGCTTTTGCTGCATGCAAATGTTTCATAAAATGTTTGGCACCAGTAAATGGGAGTGTATTTTGTGATAATTCAGGGATATTTTTTCTCCATAAAAAGGTATGTTGTGGGTACTCATTTGAACTGCCTCATCCCACAAAAACATGTTGTGGGTACTCGTTGGACTTGCCTAGATGAGGCGGTTCTAGCGAGTACCTACATTTTTCATTTTATGGAGAATTGGAGAAACTTAATCAGAAGGAGCAGTCTGATAAGGGTCTGCACTGATTCGGCAAAAGCTATTTTAAATGTGGGTACTCATTCAAATAACCTCGGCGAGGCAATTTTAATGAATACCCACAATGTTAATTTTGTCATGCAGAGCTAGAAGCCCCTTCCCGTTTTAAGATCAGAAGGAGCAGTCTGATCAGGGTCTGCACTGTTTGCCATTAAGTAGAAGCTAGTTTAAATGTGGGTACTTATTCAAATAACCTTGGCGAGGCAATTTTAATAAATACCCACAATGTTAATTTTGTCATGCAGTGCTAGAAGCCCCTTCCTGTTTTAAGATCAGAAGGAGCAGTCAGATCAGGGTCTGCACTGTTTGCCATTAAGTAAAAGCTTTTTTAAATGTGGGTACTCATTCAAACAACCTTGGCGAGGCTATTTGAATGAATACCCACAATGTTAATTTTGTCATGCAGAGCTAGAAGCCCCTTCCCGTTTTAAGATCAGAAGGAGCAGTCTGATCAGGGTCTGCACTGTTTGCCATTCAGTAAAAACTATTTTAAATATGGGTACTCATTCAAATAACCTTGGCGAGCCTATTTGAATGAATACCCACAATGTTAATTTTGTCATGCAGAGCTAGAAGCCCCTTCCCATTTTAAGATCAGAAGGAGCAGTCTGATCAGGGTCTGCACTGTTTGCCATTAAGTAGAAGCTAGTTTAAATGTGGGTACTCATTCAAAAAACCTCGGCGAGGTTATTTTAAGGAATACCCACAATGTTAATTTTGTCATGCAGAGCTAGAAGCCCCTTCCCATTTTAATTGTAGCTCAGCTGATTGGTCCATTCAAAACTGTACATGATAACAATACATTTATCAAAATTTATTAGTACTGCCAACATCAAAGGAAAGTACTGGGAGCTGTGGATTAAGTATTCGGATATGGGCGAAAAAAAAATATTATAAAGGTTTGACTCAAACCATACACAAATGCCGAAGAATTTAGCCTAAGTTGCACGATGTTCTGGATGTTTGTTTGATTTGAGGTTTAACGTCCCCGTCAACACTGTAAAGGTCATTTTCCAGACGTTGCTTCCAACTTTGTGTGACTTTTACCCGACATTGAGATGAAATGACAACTCAAGCCCTGCCACCCAATGAAACCAATAGGGTTTATAAGCATGGACGGTCCGACTCGCACTGCGTTGCCTGGGCAAAGCGGTTTACCAGTACTCGTGTGCGGGTCTGTTTCAGCCCTGCGTGGAAGCATCATGCAGCCCATCTATTTCTTCAAGCCCCGATGGGCGGGGGCTAAATGTTCTGGATGGAAATACATGTATATTTCAGTAGCACTGAATATGAGTGTCTGTAGGAGAAGAATGTGATTATACAGAGGATCTTATAGGAGTAATCATGTAAAATTGTAGTCATGAAACAAGTTGTAGAAAAGGATAAAATGCAAGGCTTCGCCAAGCATTTCATGCCTTTTCCTCACAAGTTTGATAAACTTAATAATACATGAGCATGAATGCAAGATTCTATTCATCATATGACATTTAAAACGCATTTTAATCACGATTTTTTTTTCTCACAAAAATGTCATTATTCCGCCATTAGTAAACATGACGTCTTTAAGGACGTCGTACATGTAACGTTCCAGGGCGTATCTAACTAATTTGCATATTTAATCCACTAGTAGATAACCGAATTTATATGTGGCATTACTACATTCCCTGATGCGGCGTCATATGATAAAAAATGATAAATAATTTTAGAGGCAAACTGGAATCAAGAACAAAGCTGTTATGGTCATTGTAAGCATATTACATGAGAGATCCTTCTTTATGGCATCTGTAGGCATTTAATCTGAGTGAACATGCTGATATGATCCCTTTAGGCATGCTATCTTAGAGGACTAGTTGTAATGGTCCTTATAGCATGTTGCTGTAACAGACCCTGCAGGTATGTAGCCTCAGTGAACCTGTTGTAACGTTCTTTGTAGACATTTTATCTGAGCGCACCTGCTATTGTGGACCCTGTAAGCATGTAATCTGAGCTGACCTGTGGTAATGGTCCATTCATATGTAAGCTGAGCAGACCTGTTGTTACGGTCCTATTAGTCCATTCACCATATTTGCATTATTTGCTGGCTCCCAGCCGGCACATTGTCAATATTGGAAAAACAGGTAACCAGACCCCCCTGACCTTGAAAGGTCAGGGGGGTCTGGTTACCTGTTTTTCCAACACTGATAACCTTCAGACTAGGAACCAGCAGATAATGCAAATAAGGTGAATAGGAGACAATTTGCATGAGATGTCAAATCCTGTTTTCTGGGAAAATTAGAAAAATATTTCAAAATGACGTCTGCTGCGAAAAAATACCCAGCATGCAGAGCGTTACTACCAACTCGAGAAACATCAACACCAGAAAACAACCTAAGCAGGAAACACCAAGACAAGCAATGCCTACTGAAGTAGCACCATCACCACAAAGTCCAACTCGAGAAACACCAACACAGGCAAGGCCAACTCAAACATCACCACTCCACAGAAAATCTACCACCACATAGAAGATCAACTCAAGAAATACCAACACGTGAAAGACTAGCCAACAAGACAATAAATTAACAAAAACAATGACAAACAACTTTTCAGAACCACTATCCCCAGGAGACCATCTCAAACACACATACATAAGAAGACCCACTAAAAAGCCTGATTTAACAAAGACCAAATCATGTATTTTGAAATCAGTATACAACAGGCCAGAAACAACGAGAGCTCCACACGGCAGTGGCAAGTAGAAAAAAGAAAAATAAATATTCACTCTTGAACAAAATATAAGTGAAGGCAATGATCAGAAATCAATCAGGAATTATAATATTAAGTCAGTCTTCGCAGACTGCAAGCTTGAAACAATTAACTGTTACACATCATGGTCTAACTAAAAATATGTTTCAGCTTGATGTATAGTAGCAGTAGTCAGCAAGACATCACGTGAACAAGTCCGTGAAATGAACATCCCCTTGAACCCCACTTTATATAGAGAAAACTGGGGTTTACAGGGGTATAAATTGTTTTTTCTTATTTCTGCTCCAAGACATAGGTTGTGGGTACTCGTTAGAAATTGAGGCGGTTCTAATGAGCCCCCACAACCTTTGTTTGCAGTATATATAAGAAAATATCACGGATTTTCACCAGAAACGTAGCCATTTGGAGATAAGAAAAATGCACTATGTCGCACAGGTGTGTTATCGTAATGGATGAAACGTTTACAGAAAATTTCAAAGCGGTAAATTCTGCTATTATTTGCTGGACTGTAACCTCGAAATTTTATGTGATACTCCTCACCCTGGTGTAACTATTTATACTAAGTTTCACAATTATTGGACGTAAACTATTAGGATTCAACCGGAAACAAATGTTTAAGGGACATAAGTCTGCTCTTAGGTGGATTGTAACCTCGAAACAATATGCTTCCCTTGGTTCCCGGTCAATCGGCTCATAACATAATCTGATTATGAGGTAAGTAGCATAACCACACCACCGCAAACCCATTTAGTACTGTCTGGAATTTCCCCCTTTATATATAGCAGCAGTCCATTTCAAAATAGAGGGTGTTGGGTTGAGTAATTTATGCAAGTTTATTTAGAAGATAGCTGAACTTTCTGCAAACAGTCAAGGCCCAGATCGGGTGCTGCCGTTTACAGTGTCTGATCAAGGCTTGCTCTGTTTGCTTACGACCTTTTTTGGGGTTTCTGATATAAACTCATTAGGAAAACATGTCCGTGTGAAATAATAGCGTCTGACATGGTGTCAGAAGTGACGATTTTTGGGGTAAAAATTATACCATCTTTCTTATTTCTGCTTTCAACATAGATTGTGGGTGCTCGTTAGAACCGCCTCATTGAGGTGGTTCTAACGAGTACCCAGAATCTATGTTTTTAGCAAAAATAGGGCAGATAATGTATACCCCCTTAAACCCCACTTTTCTCCATATAATGTGGCGTTTAGAGGGGTCTTCGTTTCACGGACTTGTTATCGTGATGTGGGTTAAATTGACTAAGGAAAGTGGCCCCAAGGTTATAAAACTTTTTTCGTTCTCAACTCCTTTAAACATGAAAATTGTCATGCTCATTCATTTTAAAATGCCAACAATAGTGGATATTTTCATGCTCAGTTGAGTTGAGCATGAAAAATGTTTTATATCCTCAGGGCAGAATCTCAAGCAACTTGGGTTTGAATGAGCAGTCAAAGCAAAAATATTTACTACCATTTATTATGAAAATTCTCATTTCTTCTTACTGTAAATGGTTCTTGCACTTGCATTACGAAAACACGCCTATAGATACAAATACAGTTACCTTTATCGCCGAAAAATGAAAAATTTAAGATGAAAAATTGTGATATTTTTCTTATTTCTGCTCTAAAATATGGATTGTGGGTACTCTTTAGAACCGCCTCATCGAGGCGGTTCTAACGAGTACCCACAATCTATATTTTAGAGCAGAAATAAGAAAAATAAGGTTTACCCATGTAAACCCCAGTTTTACTATATAAAAGTGGGATTCAAGGGGTCAAAATTATATAGGCATGTTTTCGTGATGTACAATCTTGTCACATACATACAAACATACATATAGCCAGCATTAAAGACAAAAAGGATCCCACAAAAAGTGGTCATTTCATATAAATTTACGGCAAACTTCATATGAAATGTCCATGAATATAATTATAAGAAACTTTCATTGAGTGTGGTTTTGATATAAGCAATTCCGACCTGAGGAATGCCCGGGCCCATTGGAACTAAGGCTCAGCAAAGGTTTTCATCCACCTGGGTATCCCAAGGGCTGGAAACAACTTTAGTAAATCCATCTGGGCCAACAGGGTTTAAGGCTAAGCCAAGGTTTTGATACACTTCGGCATCCTGAAGGCTGAAAACAACTATCAAATCCATCAGGGCCCACCGGATTTAAGGCTAGGCCAAGGTTTTGATACACTTCAGCATCCTGAAGGCTGAAAACAACTATCAAACCCATCAGGGCCCACCGGATTTAAGGCTAGGCCAAGGTTTTGATACACTTCGGCATCCTGAAGGCTGAAAACAACTATCAAATCCATCAGGGCCCACCGGATTTAAGGCTAGGCCTAGGTTTTGATACACATCGGCATCCTGAAGGCTGTAAAACTATCAAATCCATCAGGACCCACTGGATTTAAGGCTAGGCCAAGGTTTTGATACACTTCGGCATCCTGAAGGCTGAAAACAACTATCAAATCTATCAGGGTCCACCGGATTTCAGGCTAGGCCAAGGTTTTGATACACTTCGGCATCCTGAAGGCTGAAAACAACTATCAAGTCCATCAGGGCCCACCGGATTTAAGGCTAGGCCAAGGTTTTGATACACTTCGGCATCCTGAAGGCTGAAAACAACTATCAAATCCATCAGGGCCCACCGGACTTAAGGCTAAGCCAAGGTTATGATACACTTCGGCATCCTGAAGACTGAAAACAACTATCAAATCAATCTGGACCCATCGGATTTAAGGCTAAGTCAAGGTTTTGATACACTTCGGCATCCTGAAGGCTGAAAACAACTATCAAATCCATCTGGGCCAACAGGATTTAAGGCTAAGTCAAGGTTTTGATACACTTCAGCATCCTGAAGACTGAAAACAACTATCAAATCCATCTGGGCCAACAGGATTTAAGGCTAGGCCAAGGTTTTGATACACTTCGGCATCCTGAAGGCTGAAAACAACTATCAAATCCATCAGGGCCCACCGGATTTAAGGCTAGGCCAAGGTTTTGATCCGCCTGGGATATCCAAAGAGTTGGAAACAACTACAGTCGAACTTCAATGGCTTGAACACCTTTGGGACCTCGAAAATCTGTTCGAGACATGAGGTAGTTCGAGCCACTGAGGGTTACTGTCAGGAGGCATAACGAGATATTTTTAGACATCTTTTCGGTGTTCTATGATAAAAATGTATGCTGTGTGTACTCATTAGAATCGCCTCATCGAGGCGATTCTAATGAGTACACACAGCATTCATTTACAAGATAAAAGACTAAACTCTCCTTATTTATCCCCCACTATTTCTTATGTAGAGGATTTCGCTAGGGGCTCAAGAATGGGTTCGACACATCCATGGTTAAGGAGCCATCGGTGTTCGAGCCATCAAAGTTCTACTGTATATCAAATCCAAACAAATAAGATGCTTTTTCTTGCATACCAAAACTGTTTCTTTCTGATTATTTATTATCTTACAATTACTTCTGTCAGTGTACCAGATTTGTGACTATGTTGTTGCATTTGCCAGGGCAAAGTATGACATTTAAGAAATCAATTTTATTTTTCTGCTGTTCATGAAAGTATGTACGCAGTGGGTCGCATGCAAAACCCTGAAGGGGTTCATGTAAACTTTGCTAGACACCTGCTGTCATTCATACTTTCATGAAAAGCAGAAAAATTAAGTTTATTTTTTATATTTACATTCTTTGCCCCTAATTACTGGGTGAAAAAATGCTTATAGTGCAAAATTTCAAAGTAGAAGTAAGACAAAGATCAGATATCGATACAATTAACTTACTCCACCCATCAAAGACACCAAAGGGAAAGAAACACTAACATTAAGCGACCAGACCATAATGGAAACCTAAACAAAGGAAGGCCATAAGGACAGTTACTTTCCCACAAAATGGCCATATGGCCGTCCAAAATAAATAGACACAAGTGATACACACAGTAAGTAACCAACAACGACATAAATAAACCGCCACAGAAGAACCGCCTTGGAACGGTCAGTGGAAAGATTTCCACTGGGGGGCTTAAATCGATTTTACGTGGCCACAATCCTCACCCTTACTTCTGTCGCGATATAGACAAATAATTTGTTCAGTCCGCATGAAGGCCTCCTAACTCATCAGTGCAACATCTCCGTGAACACAAAAAATCAAAGAACCACAGAGGTGAGACAACGGTGAGGACTCGACAGCAAGAAACCACTGAAATGCTGGAGCAAAAGAAAACCAACAGTTAGACTCCGATGGGCCCGACCAAAGCTGAAAAACATTTATACCCTGTTTTTTATGCAAAGAGCAGAACAGCAATGACGTCACCATCGCCTGTAGAGAACAATGGTTTAGACTGACGTCATTTGACTTCACTGAAAATCATGTGACTCGATGCGTTCATGGAAGTATGAACTACATTGTTTTCTATAGGTTTACATCAGACTTTACACTGGAAATGTAAATATAGTGTTATACGCTTCAAATTCAATTCACAAATGACATGACAAACAGTTCAGATCATGATCAGATGGCTAATTGGGATCTACACTGTTTGACAAATTGCACATCATGATCAGATGGCTTCACTAAAAGTCATCTGATCTGAATCTACATGTGCACTGTTTGCAAAGGTAGGGGATGTCATGTTCAACTGGATAAGGGTTAAAATGCAGACAATGAGACAAACCCAAAATAAAAAGACAACAATTGAAAACATTATTGAAATGTTTGTGCTTTTAATGTAATACAAATTTTCAACTGCAGCTTTTTGCAGTCCTCTCCACCAGCATCCCGTTCAAATACACGAAAATTCCTTTATTTAGACCATCTTTGGAACTATTCAAAAGTGGTCTTTAAGACCACTTTTGAACAGTCTCAAAGATGGTCTTGCTAAAGGAATTTTACTGTATTTGAAAGGAATGCTGGTGGAGAGGACTGAAAAAGTTGACTAGAGGACACCATATGCAGAAAACACAAAGAAAGAATAACTGCTACCTACTAAATATTAAGCTTTTTTAAGCAGAACTATGCATATTTTAGGTAGTCTCAATAGCAGAAATTCACTGTATTTGTTTTGTTTGATTTCCCGCTCAACACTATTTAGGTCATTTTGGAGATGTTTCTTCCAATTTTGCGGAACTTCTAGAAATGACATTTCAAGCCCTGCCATCCAATGAAACCAATAAGGTTTATATAAATGGATGGTCCAACTCACACAACTTTGCCTGGGCAGGCTTAGACTTTAAAAGCTGTTGTTGTTTTTTTTGTTTGTTTTACGGCCCTTTCAAGATTATTTCACTCATATCGAGCCGATCGTTAATCAGAGGTTGGTGAAAACCGGACTACCTGGAGAAAAACCACCTGACCTTCCGTTGCAGAACTTGGCATCTCACATATGACCCGAGCGAGGCTCGAACCATTAAAAGCTGTTTACCAGTGCTCAAGTGTAGTCGGTTTCAGCACTGCATGAAGGCAATATAAAGCCCAATCTATTTCTCCAAGTTCTGATGGGTGGGGACCCCCCTTTCAAATACTGCACAGCAGGCTGGGATAGTGAGGGGGGATGAGATAAACAAGGTGAGATGAGAATTTCTATGCCTTGAGCTAATGCTGGATATTCCTACTTATATGCAAGAAATTCTTTTTATCATATGGCCATTTTTCTGTGTATTTTCTCAATGAAAATTAGCAATACCTTCTCATCACGAAAACCTGCCTAAATAATTTTGACCCCCCCCCCCCCACCTTGAACCCCGCTTTTATATAGTAAAACTGGGGTTTAGAGGGGTAATTTTCTTATTTCTGCTCTAAAAGTATAGGTTGTGGGTACTCTAAGTACCCACAATCTATATTTTGAGCAGAAATAAGAATATATATCACAATTTTTCATCTTAAAATTTTCGTGTTTTTTTTTTTTCGGCGGTAAAGTTTACAATGTATTTGTATAGGCCTGTATTCGTAATGCACACAAATATGTCATCATGACAACAACTCTATGTAATAAACACTCCTGTAAACCCCACTTTACAATGAGAAAACTCGGGGTTTACAGGGGTGTTTGTTTGATTGTTTGATTTGAGGTTTAACGTCCCCGTCAACACTGTAAAGGTTATTTTGGAGACGTTGCTTCCAATTTTGTGGGACTTTTAACCGACATTGGGATGAAATGACAACTCAAGCCCATGGTTTATGGTTTATATGGTTTATAAGCATGGACGGGCTGACTCGCACCGCTTGCCTGGGCAGGCTTAGATCCTCTAAGATGTTTACCAGTACGCATGTGCAGGTCGGTTTCAGCTCTGCGTGGAAGTCATGCAGCCCATATATTTCTTCAAGCCCCGATGGGTGGGGCCGGATCAAATGTTGGATATTCCTACCTATATGCAAGAAATTCTTTTTATCATATAACCATTTTTCTGAGTATTTTCTCAATGAAAATTAGTAATACCTTCTACAGAAAAATGCCCTCATGATAACCACTCTATTTATCATATGACGTCGCGTCTGAGCGTGTAATAACGCCATGTAATAAATTCCGTTATCCACTAGTGGATTAAATATGCAAATTATTTAGATACGTCCCATACCGTTACATGTACGACGTCCTTAGCGACGCCGAGTTTACTAATGGAGAAAATTGACATTTTTGTTTAAAAATCGTGAATTAAATACGTGTTTAATGTCATATGGGCCCTGTCAAGCGATTTTGGTACTTATAGCCTATGCGAGCAGCGAAGGTTCAGGCGAGCCTGCGCATCTGCGCAGTCTCGCCAGAACCTTCGCTGCTCGCTCATACAAGCAGTGAATCAAGAGGAACCTTCAGACAGAAAGCCATATCCCTGGCCCTTCTGAATGGCTGGGCATGCGCAGTTAAAATTTGTCACGACGGAATGCTCGCAGACACAAATTCGCTTGGCGGGGCTCATATAATAAATAGAATCTTGCATTCGTCCTCATGTATTATTGAATTTATTAAACTCGTTGAGGAAAAGGGATAAAATGCTCGGCTAAGCCTCGGATTTCATCCCTTTTCCTCAACTCGTTTAATAAATCCAATAATACATGAGCACTTATGTAAGATCCTCTATGTAATGAACACTCCTGTAAACCCCACTTTACAATGAGAAAATTCTACTCCAAGACACTGTTTGTGGGTACTTGTCAGAACTCCTCAATGAAGCGGTTCTGCTACAATGAGGCTGTTTTAACGAGCACCCACAACCTATGTCTAAAAGAAAAATGTTTCTCCAGAAAATGACCCTTATGAAGAAAAGAAAGAGTGCACTAACATTTCATATCAGTATCAATATTCTTTGTTTCTGAGTACTTCTTTTAAAGGAAAGGATTTGCATCCTTTTAGAATTAAATTCTTTCCTTTACAGGAAGCCCACCCCCACACTCCACTAGTGAAAATGGAAGCAAATCAGTTTGGCATCAGTTATCACCCTTGAATATGTCCTGTCTGTTCCTTTCAGTGTCACATGGGAGCAAAATTAGATCACTTGTCAATTCACAACAAATTTGTTACAGTGTTAACTAAATCATCAAGATTTCTTCTTGGCAACCATTTCAATAAATTCTACAACAGTTCTAGTTGGACGACCTGAAAGAACATAAACATGTGTTAGCAAAGTAGCAATAAAACGGAAGTGAAGGCAATGATCAGGAATCGATACAATTAACCCACAGCTCCCGCCAGAGACACCAAGGGAAAGAAACACAAACACGAAACAACCAGACCCCAATGGAAACATCAGTAGTGGAAAGCCAAAAGGACAGATACTTTCCCACAAAATGGCCAATTGACTATCCAAAACAAAATAGTATAAGCAATACACATACTCATACATAACAAAAATAAACCACAACAGAAGAACCACCTTGGAATGGTCAGTGAAAGGAATTCCACTGGGGCGCTTAAATTGATTATACGAGGCCACAATCCTCGCCCTTACTTCTGTCACTATTTAGACAAATAATTTGTTCAGTCTGCATGAAGGCCTCCTAACTCATTGGTCAAATATCTCCGTGAACACAAAAATCAATCAACCACATAGATGAAACAACGGTGAGGACTCGACAGCAAGAAACCAATGCAATGCTGGAGCAAAAGAAAACCAACAGTTAGATTCCGATGGGCATAACATCTATTTTTTCAAACTACAGAGTGAACAAGAGTACATGGTTAAATTGCTATATTCAATATTTACTATGTTCAAAGGGCAATTGTCCAAAATCAGGGAAAAACAGTTATGGTTCATGTGTTCTGCGCATCGCCACATGATGCTTTACATTTGTGATGTTTCATGAAAACATTTCAAACAGTATCTGAGTTTGTTTTTTTTGTTTGTTTGATTTGATTTTGGTTTAACGTCCCCATCAACACTGTATAAGGTCATTTTGGAGACTTTGTTTCCAATTTTGTGGGACTTTTACCCGACACTGAGATGAAATGACATCTCAAGCCCTGTCGCCCAATGAAACCAATAGGGTTTATAAGCACTGACGGTCCGGCTTGCACCTCTTTGCCTAGGCAGGCTTAGATCAACTAAGCAGTTTACCAGTACTGGTGCATGCTCAATTTCAACTCTGCATGGAAGCATCATGTGGCCCATCTATTTCTCCAAGCCCCGATTGACGGGGGCTGATGGTATAGAGTTATGGAGTGGACAAGAATAATGAAGGCGCTGATGGGCAGATGGCAGACAGACAGTCAGTCAGACAGACAGATGGATGGATGGACGGACACTCAAAATTTCCGTGGGTAGGACATAATAGCTTGCCACTTTTTTGTATTTGATTGGTTGATAGCCAGAACTATATGTGCCTGAATTAATTTATTCAGCAGGGTAAGGTTTAAGAAACATATCCTTATCATGCAACAGGGATCAAAGAACGTCACATTACCTGCCATTCCTTTCCCAAGATATGGTACCTCATCTTTGTTAGACATCACTCCAGCGATATCTAGGTGTAGCCAGTTTTTGTTGGTAACAAACTCCTGCAAAAAGCATATAAAATACTTGCAGCTGACAAGGATTACTACCCTTCCACTTTTGTCGACTTCCTCATCCATTAATGGTGGACAAGAACTGGAGTATCTTGAGAATATAAGAATCTTATATGGATATGAGGGGTGGATGAAAAATTCTGTCCCGAGGGTCACTGTCCGGCATCACTCGGCAAGCCTCTTGATGCCTGACAGTGATCCAGAGTGACGGATTTTTCTATCCATCCCTCAGCCATGTAGGATACTTTTTCTTGCAAACCTTCAATTTCTGAGTGTGGGTTTTTAATATTGCAGTCTCTTTGGTTTTCGACATCCCCCTTATTGTGATGACACTACAGTGATGTTTAGTGATGTCACGTAAAGTGCTGTGACGTCAAACTGAACGATGGGGCATATGATTGTATTCAACCAGTGCATTTATCAAACACGCGAGAATATTCGATTATTTTGGGTAATAACACCAGGGTTAGAACAGAATTTATATCCCAAGCTAAAACTATGGATTTCCACATCTGGTATGCAAGAAAACAATGCCTGACCTTCCATTGCAGGACATTTTATGAATGTCAGTGGAGAGACACCTAATGTTCAGGGGTTTTGCAGTTGATATGAGTTTGGATATTTAAAAGTGAAACAGATATGGTATTTGGTTTAAAATGTTTGAATAATAATTTTTTTCAATTCTCCATAAAAAACCTATGATGTAGGTATTCATTAGATGAGGTGGTTCTAATGAATACCCACAACATAGGTTTAAACGGAGAAATGGGGAAAATTAGCCTTCAATTAACACTAAATACCCACCTTATCTTTTGATTTGAATGTTCTGCTAGTAAAAACACTTGCACAGAGGTATGTTAATGTAAGGAAACAGAATAAACAAGATGTGTTTGTGAAACACTGATGCCCCCGGACAGCGCCAATGTTAATGTTTTTAAAAATTTTGAAAAAAATAGGTCAAAGGTCAAGGTCAAGGTCACGAAATCAAAAATTATGGTACCACTGGAAAGGTCTTGTGATAAGGTATATACATGTGAAATATGAAAGCTCTATCTATTACCATTCAAAAGTTATGCCCAATGTTAAAGTTTTTGCAGACGGACAAACGGACAAACAGACAAACGGACAAACAGACAAACGGACAAACAGACGGACAGACCAAAAACTATATGCCCCCGAATCTCTTAGATTCCGGGGGCATAAAAATGATATAATATACAGTAGAATTCCACTATTAAGGCTACCTTACTTAACCCCAATTACCAGTCCAAAATTAGGCTTTTCATTAAATTTTTAGATCCTCTTGTAAGACCTACCCCCTAAAAAGACAACTGCTAGACAGTCCCAGAGGTGGTCTTAATATAGGAATTTAACCCATTTAGTACCGGAAACCCCAAAACGGGTACCAGGGCAAACAGTGCAGGCCCAGATCAGATGCTGCAGAATGCGGCATCTGATCAGGGCCTACACTGTTTGAGAAAAAATAAGCCATTTTCGAAATACATTTTGAAGAAAAAACAACCTAACACCCCTAACTTTTGAAATGGACACCTGGTATACATGAAGAGGAAGATTCCATTTGGTACAAAAAGGGTTAACAGTAGTGATAGGAAGTCAGCTTGTTGTTGACTACTCCCTCTACCAGCATTTCAACAAACTACACAGCAAATTTTATGTAAACACCGGTTTATTAACCATTATGGAGACTGCCGTAAAAATCCTAAAAATTCAGACACCTTGAGGACATGCTGTAATTCTCCAAAAAAATTTAACAAATTTGTTTCACGATCCAGCAAGGAGTCCAAACAGTGGAGACAGAATGGCAAACAGTGCAGACCCTGATCAAACTGCTCCTTCTTCAGGAGCAGTCTGATCTTGGTCTGCACTGTGTGCTTAGGCTTGCTTGCATCACGTGAACAAATCTGTGAACTGAACACCCCCTTAAACCCCACTTTATATAGAAAAAAACTGGGGTTCACTGGGGTACACATTCTTTTTCTAATTATTTACTCCAAGACATAGGTTGTGGGTACTTGTTAGAACCACCTCAATGAGGTGGTTCTAACGAGCACCCACAACCTATGTTTGCAGTATAAGAAGAAAAATATTACGGATTTTCATCAGAAAAGTAGCCCTTTTGGAGATGTGAAAAATGCACTATGTCGTAATAGTTCCAATATTTTGGACCCTTATGGTATATGTACCTTAAGAAAGGCTGCAGCAGTACAAGATCCACCTGACCGTGCATACTTGCCAACGTTGTTAACATCAGCCAGCTTGCATTCGGTCACTTGTTTACTGTAATGTTGAAATAATGGCATTCTCCACATACGATCTCCTGTTCGGGAACCAGCCTGAAATGAGGAAATAATGCATGTGAAAATAATAGTAAAATCAATGTCTTGAACACCTTTGGGACCATGAATCTTTGTGCCACACTTTCCCTGGATAGTCTTATACATGACCGGTTAACCAGTTCTTTCAAAAGAATCTGACAACTGCCCTTCTTGAACTAGCATATGGGAGGGAATGACCATAGAATAGACTACATAATCAATCTTCACATCATTTAGTTTATATGCCTTGCTTGGCATTTTTAACTTTTTTCCAGGTTTACTGACAGCTCAGTAAGCACCAGAAATACTAATAATATGACGTTATTAATCAAGTAATTTCGTATTGGCCCAGTTAAAGGTCCGAGGTCTGCCATATTGGCCCGAGGCCGAAGGCTGACCGAGGACCTGTAACTGGGTCAATATGAAATATTGGCCCAGTTACAGGTCTGAGGTCTGGTGTATTGGCCCGAGGCCAAAGGCAGAAGTGAGGACCTGTAACTTCGGCTGAGGCCAATACAGCTGACTGAGAACCTGTAACTGGAACAATACCAGTTTAATTGAAATATAGCAGACCTCGGACCTGTAACTGGGCCAATATGAAATTACTTGATTAATGACAATTTTATAAATTGACACCATTTAAAAACATGATTATTGATGTTGGACCTCAGTGTTAATACGGATGACCTCTGAACAATACAGGATAGTCAATTAATGTGAAAGCATATTATAGTATATTTATGCAGAGCCAGCCCCCACCCACTGGGGCTCGGAGAAATAGATTGGGCTGCAAGGTGCTTCCATGCAGAGCTGAAACCCACAGCACATCAGTACCGGTAAACTGCTTAGAAGGCCAAAGCCTGCCCAGGCAAAGTGGTGCAAGTCCCTGCATATGTAAACCCTATTGGTTTGCTTGGACTGTAGGGCTTGAGATATCATTTCATCTCAATGTTGGGTAAAAGTCCCACAGAATTGGTAGCGATATCTCCAAAAAATGACCTGAATAGTGTTGACAGGGATGTAGAACCTGAACTCAAACAAAATTATGTATGCAGAAAGGACTAATACACCCCAATCTCTTTATCACAAAAATGTATTGATTATATAGGCATTTAGGCCCATTTGGTTTAAACATTTTATTTCCATATTGATACATGTACAATACACGCAATGACACAGAACAATAAGGATTAGAACGGAATCTTGTCAGCTTACTTTGTTCTTTTCCCTGCTGAAAACAACAACCCCACCTTTGCAAACAGTGTAGATCCTGATCAGATGGCTTCTGGATCTATACTGTTTTCATGCAGTTTGTGAATTCAATATTTACATTTTTCAATGAATTTTATTGGTTGATAGTCGGCAATGGGTTTGGCTTGATTAATTTATTCTTTAGGATAAAGGTCAAAGCAGTTTTTCAGAGTAAATGGAGCCAATAAAATGACTGTAGGCACCAAAAGTGAATCTGAAGGAAACATCAGCATTTACACCGTTTTTCCTTCTGGCATAACAATTTTACATCACTTTGACAGGCTTCAAAATTATAATGTTCGACTATAAGGATTCTGAAAAGTTGCAGCATTATGTCAAATTGAATATTAACAACACTACAAACCATATTAAGGTCATGAGACTTGTTGCACTGATGAGTTAGGAGGCCTTCATGTGGGCTAAACAAACTGTATTTCTAAACTGTGATGGAAGTAAGGGCAAGGATTGCGGTCACGTAAAATCAATTTAAACCCCCCCAGTGGAATTCGTTTCACTGACCTTTTCAAGGTGCTTCTTCTGTAGTGGTTTATATTTGTTATGGTTTGTCTTTGAGTGTGTGTATCCCTTATATATTTTTTGTTTTGGATAGCCATTTGGCCATTTTTGTTGGGAAGTAACTGTGCTTTTGGCTTTCTGCTAGTGGTGTTTCCGTTAATGTCTGTTACTCGTATTTCATGTTTGTGTTTCTTTCTCTTTGGTGTCTCTGATGGGAGATGTGGGTTAATTGTATTGATTCCTGATCATTGCCTCCACTTCTGTTTTGTCTACCTTCTGTCGAAGCTCCCCACATTTGTGTGGAATTTGTGAAAGTCAGTTTCATGGGTTAAGTTTAAGAAATATTGCAACAATTGCTGGAGAGGTAACAACTTCTTGAATATTAATACATGTTGTTCTAGAATTCATATTAAAGTTGCATCATATTAACAAATCCAATTAATGAATGCCCCTCTAAACCCCATTTTATATAGAGAAAACTAGGGTTTATGGGGGTGAACATTATTTTTCTTATTTATACCCCAAGACATATGTTGTGGCAAATGAGGCAGTTCTAACGAGTACCCACAACCTATGTTTTGAGAATAAATAAGAAATATATGACAAAATTTCATCAGCAACATAACTGTTTGGGAGATAAAAAGGAATGCACCATGTCACACGAATCATACTGTATGAGTTATCTACCTTTTGTAGAAGCTTCCACACATAAGCAGTTTGTGAAAAACATTCAGAAATTATTCTACGACTGGTCAAAATATCTTGTTTTTAAGAAAATTAGGGGCATCAAGCCACCTTTTAAGTTGTATGATTACCAAATCTAACTTTTGTAGAAGCTCCCAGATCTGTGTGGAATTTGCAAAAATCATGACGTTTAAGTTTTATAAACATTACTTCGACTAGTCAGTATATAATTTTTTTACAATATTTGTAGCACTGGAATTAAAATCAGACTTGCGAAAGTTACCTACCTTTTGTAGAATCTCCCACATCTGGGTAGAATTGGTAAATACACCTGTAGCTCCAGACCCCAGAGCCACATCTATGGCCCCTGTAATAAATGATATTCACAAGTAACTGGTGTCAAATGACATTCATTCATTAATATTTACATTCTCAGTGCTTTAACAGAAAACCGCTAAAGATAACTCCTGGGAAGCAATGTTGTTCATACTCCAATGAATACACTGACTCACACGACGTCAGTGACATCGAAATAAACAAAGGTTCTCTTCAATATGATTGGACGATGGTGGCATTATTGCGCCAACGAGGCTGTTCCGATGTCAATAGGAAATCTACGCCCAATTGTTTTCTTCTTTCACTTTTGTCTTTAAACTAGATTTTTTTTGTCATGTAATGGTTTTGATTGTTTGATTTAAGGTTTAACATCCCTGTCAACACTGTATAAGTCATTTTGGAGACGTTGCTTCCAGTTTGGTGGGACTTTTACCCGACAATGAGATGATTGTTTGTTTGATTTGAGGTTTAATGTCCCCGTCAACACTGTAAAGGTCATTTTGGAGACGTTGGTTTGTGGGACTTTTACCCGACGTTAAGATGAAATGACATCTCAAGCCCTGTCGCCCAATGAAACCAATAGGGTTTATAAGCATGGACGGTCCGACTTGCACTCCTTTGCTTGGGCAGACTTAGATCCTCTAAGCAGTTTACCAGTACTCGTGTGCGGGTCGGATTTAACTCTGCGTGGAAGCATCGTGCAGCCCATATCTTTCTTCAAGCCCTGATGGGTGGAGGCCAGACAATGTGATGAAATGACATCTCAAGCCCTGTCGCCCAATGAAACCCATAGGGTTTATAAGCATGGACGGTCCGACTCACACCGCTTTGCCTGGGCAGGCTTAGATCCTCTAAGCGGTTTACCAGTACTCTTGTGCGGGTCCGTTTCAGCTGTGCATGGAAGCATCATGCAGCACATCTATTTCTTCAAGCCGGGGTCCACATGGATAGGAAATAATGTAAATATTAGTAATAAAGATAACAATCTCCTTCGGAGCTCCCTAACTTTGTTGGTCATACTTCAATGAACTTTAAATTTACATTCATTTCTTAATTGAGGGGATTGGATACACCTGGAAGGGTTTTTCCACCATTTCTCAAAGGGAGAATACTTTTGGGATTTCCTGATTGCTTTCCCATGGAAAAAGGGGTCTACTCTTATAGGAAAGAATTTGCTCCTTTAAGAGTTGACTCCTATTGACAGATGAGACACAAATACTTTTGAAGGAATTACCTCCCTTAAAGGTGTATCCAGTCCCCTTAAGGGAAATGGATATACCATGAAGGGAGGCAACTCTTCAAAACTTCAAAACAGAAAATATTTTTGTTTCCCTTATCAACTTGGGTCTACTCTTAAAGTCTACTCCTGGGGAGCAAATTCTTTCCTTTAAGAGTAGACCCCTTTTTTTAAATGGAAAATCAGTACTGGTAAACACTTAGTCTTAGGTCAAAGTGCTGCGAGTCAGACCGTCTATGCATGTAAACCCTATCAGTTTCATTGGGCGGTAGGGCTTGAGATGTCATTTAATCTCAATGTCGGGTGCTGGCACTGGTAGCTCAGTTGGATGCGCATCTGACTTGTGATCAGGAGGACACAGGTTAGATACCTGCCCCATTACGATAAAGGACCCGTACGAGACAGTTCATTTTGCCACATCCCCAAAATGGCTTCTTTTTCCGATGAAAATCTGTGATATTTTTCTTATTTATACTGCAAACAAAGGTTGTGTGTACTCGTTAGAACCGCCTCATTGAGGCGGTTCTAACGAGTACCCACAACCTATGTCTTAGAGCAGAAATAAGAAAAATAATGTATACCCCCATAAACCCCAGTATAAAGTGGGGTTTAGCGGGGTCTTCACTCACAGACTTATTCACGTGATGCGGGTTCGGCAATATTCTTTCGTGGAGACTGATCAGGAAGTCTTTTCTAGGATTAGTCTCTCCCTTCCGCTGATTCAAGAAGGGCAGTTGTCAGTTTCTGGCAAAAGAATGTGCACTGTTCTGGTAAACCGCTTATGTTTTAGCCTGCCCAGGAAAAGTGAGGATAGGTAAACTGACCGGCTCAAAAATGACCTAAAATAGTGTTGACTGGGCAATTAAAAACCAATACAAACAAACAAAATCAATGTCGGATAAAAGTCTCACAAAATTGGAAGTAATGATTCCAAAATGACCTAAATAGTGTTGACGGGGATAATAAACCTCAAGTCAAACAAACAACTGGGAAAGCAAATAGATTTTCCCCAAAGTTGTCTCCCATGAAAAAAATGGCTTAAAAATGATGCCATTAAGTTTATTCTATCTTTTTTTTTTTTTTTTTTTTTTTTTAGTTTCCGTTTGTGTGCATTCCTTGAACTTCAATGAAAGTTTTATCACCTTATAAACATATTCTTGAAGTTTGGGTGTTGGCAAACTGTGGTGACTATAAAGGATGGAAGTAAATTATTGGTTTTTGTTTGTTTTGAGGTTTACATCCACATCAACACTATTTGGGTCATTTTGGAGATGTTGCGTCAGATTTTTGTGTGACTTTTACCCAACATTCAGATGAAATGACATCTCAAGCCTTGCCGCCCAATGAAACTAATAGGGTTTATATGCATGGACTGTAAAATTTGCACCACTTTTACCAGTACTGATGTGCGGTCAGTTTCAGCTCTGTTTGGAATATTTTTTATTAATTGATTATCCTGTATTACACCAAGTTTACCAATATTCAAAAATCATAAATCATGTTTTTAATTGCGTCAATTAATAAAAATGTCATTAATCAAGTAATTTCGTATTGGCCAAGTTTCAGGTCCTCGGTCAGCTGTATTGGCCTCGGCCTATGGCCTCGTGCCAATACAGCAGACCTCGGACCTGTAACTAGGCCAATACGAAATTATTTGATTAATAACATTACATTATTATTTTGAGTTTCAGTTTGTGTACATTTGTTTTACCTCAATACAAAAGTAAGCTTCATGACCTTATAAACATATTCCTGAAGGTTTGGGTGTTGGCAAACTCTGCTGGCTGCACAGTACTACCCAAGGGAAAGCAATGGTCTCAGAAAGGCAACCACCATCCTACCAAATGCAGTTTGTTTGGAGTTTAACAGCCTTAGATCATATCAGGCAGGACAGTTTACCTTACCACACTTTTCCTGGATCAGGTTCATTAATAAACAGTAGACCTGTACAGTGCAACTGGCCTTATTGAGATAGCAAAAGGTAGAGAATGGCCGTAGAAAAGATTTCATGATCGATCTCCACAAAAGAATAGTGATGACTAAGGCTGACACGATTAATCGCATAATCGATTAATCTATCGATAAATTCCACAAAAATGATTATCATTTCTGATTTACTTTTAATCGATTACTTGATATGTACAATTTACTACCAAAAGCTATTCCTAAAATAGCTGGATGAGTGGCGAACAGTGCAGACCCTGATGAGACGCCACATCTGCGGCGTCTCATCTGGGTCTACAATGTTTGCTCAGGCCTGTCTGTTCAAATATACATATGGTAAAGTGCAACATATGGTACGAGTCATGCTCAGACAGAAAGCCAGACAGGTAAAATTATGACAAAAACCTTACCGATTACTAATCTATTATAGATCGCAATGACATGACTGATAATCGATTATCTTTTCAGCGCCGATTAGCCAGCCCTAGTGATGAACCGCAGGTACTGAACCTGTGACGGCTTGATCACCAATCAGATGCACAGTCGACTCCGCTACTGAGGCTGGCTGACACATGTGGACAACAGAAATCAAATACCGGATACAGCAGTTACAAAGGATGCTCTTTATATAGTCGAACTTCAATGGCTCGAACACCTTTGGGACCTCGAAAATCTGTTCGAGACAGGGGTAGTTCGAGCCTCTGAGGTTACTGTCAGGAGGCATAACGAGATACTTTTAGACATCTTTTCGGTGTTCTATAATGAAAATGTATGCTGTGTGTACTCATTAGAATCGCCTCATCGAGGCGATTCTAATGAGTACACACAGCATTCATTTGCAAGATAATAGAATATAATCTCCCTAATTGTCCCCAACTATTTCTTATGTAGAGGATTTCGCTAGGGGCTCAAGAATGGGTTCGACACATCCATGGTAAACGAGTCATCGCTGTTCGAGCCATCGAAGTTCTACTGTAATAACAAACTATATTTATCCTAAGTATTTAGACACCTCAACTCCTTACCATACTTGTCCTAAAATTTGAAAAACTACAATTTACTACCCAATGTTGTCTCTATAAATAGGTGGATGAACGGCAAACAGTGCAGACCCTAATGAGATGCGGCATCTCATCTGGGTCTGCACTGTTTGCTCAGGCCAGTCTGTCCGAATACATAGGTTAGGTGTTTGAGTTTTACGTCTCACCAACAGCTAAGGTCATACGGAGGCGGGACCTCGGTATAAAGACTCATCCGAAAGTCTGGAGAAGCCCGGGATCGATCCTGCGACCCCTGGTTTACAAGGCAAATAGCATAACCACTACACCATGGATGCTTCTACCGAATACATATGTAAATATGGCACATCATACAAACAGTTGGTATGACAATTTGAAGTCATTTCTTTTGATGTGTTGCTAAAGACAGCATTAACATTTTAGCGCGGCCAAGTCATACTAACCAGTTAGTGTTGCCATGTCCAGTATCAACCTTGGGTTAAAGGTTTCAGCATAGCACAGGGCATCAGCTAATATCAACCTGCCTTCAGCATCTGTATTGTCTACCTGGGAACAACAGAGACAAGCATCAAATAAAAATGTAAAGATCATGTACAAAATCATTTCAATATACCGAAATGATCCTAAGTATTGGGACAGGCAGGCGTAAGCAAACATTGTAGATCCTGATTTACTTAACAATCTTCAAATTATGGTTAGGGAGGATTTCATGCATTGCCGTTCAAATGCAATTTCTATGTCCAACTTTGGCCTGAAAGTTAAGGGGAATGGGAACACCTTCAGGGGAGGTAACCCCTGCAAAAGTATTTTTGTCTCCCATGTCAATAGGGGTCAACTCTTAAAGGAAAGAATTTGCTCCTAAGGAGCAAATTCTTTCCTTTAAGAGTCGACCCCTTTTTCCGTGGGACAGAACTTATAGAATACAGGAAGTCCCGAAAGTTGTCTCCCTTAGAAAAATGGCGGAAAAATCTGCCAGGTGTTCCCATTCCCCTTAAAGCATGAAGCAAGGCAACAGCCAATATCAGTCTTTTCAGCATCAGGTAGGTCAAATGACAAAGACTGACATTTCAGCTGTGCATACTGTGTATTAAGACAACAAATTAGGCATTCACAGGCTCAGATGCTATTTCTAACACCAACTTCGGGCTGCAAGTGTCAGCATGTCCCAAGGCAACAGCCAATATCAGTCTTTACAGCATCAACAGTGTCAACCCACAATGATGATTCACATTTCATCCGTGCACAAGATGAAAATTCAGGCATTCACAGGCTCAGATGCTATTTCTAACACCAACTTCGGGCTGGAAGTGTCAGCATGACCAAAGGCAAAAGCCAATATCAATCTTTACCACATCAATAATGTCAACCGACAAAGAAGGTTCACATTTCAACTGTGCACAAGACAACAATTTCAATTTCAGCTGGCCTGAAAGTTTCAGCATGACCCAAGGCAATAGCCGATATCTGTTTTTTTTTTAGCATCAACTGTGTCAACCAGCAAGAAAAAGGCAGATGTCTCAACTGTGCAGACTCTGTAACTGCAGACATTTACAGGCACAGATGCCATTTCTAACACATACTTTGGGCTGAAAGTTTCAGCACCACCCAAGGCCAATATCAGTCTTTTGTGTCAATCCGCAAAGGATGATGACATTTCAACATTACAATGTACGTGTGACAGATAGATGTACAGAAAACAATTGTTTGCACTACTGCAAGTTTCAAAGCTCTGCCTATAATACTGCACTGGGTATGTGAGAGACATTATCCGTACTATTTAAAAGTGACAGACAGACTCTGCAGGTTTCAAAGCTCTAAGACTAGCTAAAATATTTCACCGGGAATATGAGAGATATAATCAATGCTGTGTAATTGTGACAGACAGATGTAGCCGGGTACATACAAGTACTGGAGGTTACAAAGCTCTGCCTATTGCAAAGGGCAATGACAGTGATATGGGCAGTACTATTTAAGTGTGACTGAGAGATATATACCGGCCCCGATAGCTCAGTTGGTAGAGTGTCCGCGCTGGGAAACGGGAGGTCACGGGTTCGATCCCGGGCCGCGACATACCAAAGTCGTTAAAAATGGTACTAGCTGCTCCTCGCTTGGCACTCAGATTTACGGGGTAGAGCTAGGACTGGTCGACCCAGTGTCAGGATAATGTGACTGGGTGTGGTATCATGTAATGTGTCTGGGACATGATACTTCAGTGAGGCAGCACTATAAAAGTGAGCATTGAGCTCCCTGTCGCAACCAGACACCGTCGTGATATGACTGAAAAATTGTTGAAAGCGACGTTAAACCTGAATTCACACATACACACTGACAGATATACAAACAAATATTTGTTCACACTTACAGGCACGGCTAAAACTATGTCACTATCCACTTTTTGGCAGTGGCATGAAATACAGGCTCAGCTTTAATAACTTTTAAGCATGTGAATATATTACCTGTATAGTTTTACCATTTCTTGCCGTCACCACATCCCCTGGTCTCGTTGCAGTACCACTACACATGTTCTCACACAGGGGTATAAAGGCTAAGCAAATATGAAACAAATGAAAAGCACCTCTTCGTAACAACATTCATTATGACATAATTTTGTATATATCATGGTTTAACCTTTACCACTCTCTAGGCTAATACAGCAAACAACACATTATTGATATGTTCCTTTTTTTTCCGAAACAGGACTTGACATCTCATGCAAATTGTCTCCTATGGAGACAATTTGCATGAGACGTCAATTCCTGTTTCCAAGGAAAAATTAGAAAAATATTTCAAAATATTGTTTGCTGCGAAACTAAATACCCAACATGCATAACATTAAAGATGGATCCCTAAATAGTCATTCCTTTTAAACAATTTATGCATTTTTTATTTAAATCTATCACAGATGTTTAGGTTAACTAACACAGCTTTGGCTTTGGACCCCCCAACAAATGTTATAAAGAGGTTGTGGTGTATATATCTTAAACATATTAGCAGAAAAAAATGCAAAACAATATTAGTTGAATGTTTGCTTGGTTTTGGAATTTTATGTCCCAGTAAACACTTCATACATGTAGTTCATGTGGGAGCCCTCACATTCTTCCAGAGCAGAAACTTCGCAAAGAGTGTTTTGCAAGTATTAAAAACACATGTTTTCAAAAGTCTTTGACAGCTACCCCAAAAGGGTGACTGACTGTAGAAAATAGAGAGAAATTCCACTATTTAGACCACTTAAAATGAAGTCTAATTCTCGTTTAAAAAGTTTATTTGGAAGGGTGTTGTTATTTTTTCTGTGTTTTCTGAAAACAGTATCTCCTGGTCAGGGACCACCTTTGGGACTGTTCAAAAGTGGCCTTTAAGACCACTTTTGAACAGTTCCAAAGGTGGTCTTAATACAGGATTTTTACTGTATTTCATGAACTAGCTTCAGGGAAGTAACATGGCCAGGAAGGGGTTTTAACTTGTGACACCTTAATCTGCAGTTGTAAACACCACTTTAAAGAGATAGAACTACAGTGAAACTTCTATAACTTGAACATGGATGCGTCGTTTACCATGGCTATTTTGAACTTATTCTTGAGTCCCCAAAGAACTTTTTCGAAAGCTCCAGATTAAAATGCATTTTGACTAATTTATGGAGATTTTTTTCTGAGTTTATCTTGTAAAGGCATGTTGTGTGTACTCATTAGAATAGCCACTTTCTATGTTGTGTGTACTCATTAGAATCGCCTCCGCATTCGAAGATTAAAAAGATAGCCTTAAGTCATCCCTATTATGCCTTAAGGCCTGGTGCTATGAGTTTAAACTACCCATATTTCGCACAAATTTCATGGTCCCTTTGGTCTTGAAGTATTGGTCTGCTCTTGAGGGCAACTTCAGGGGAAAAAGTTTGTTCCCACAGAACAAGGGAGTGTATTTATACATCTCATGTTTCCTACATTCTTAATCAGAAACACATAAATGAAACAGTCTAAGAATTATCATTAATGACATAGCTTTTTTGCAAATTTTTTCAAAAGATAGAGTGGTAAACTGATTTAAGCTGAGCAGAATCTCCGTCACTATATATAGTAGGAATACATTTTGAAATTTAGGGTTGTAAGGTTGCATTTTTAACCCTTTTTGTACCAAATGGAATCTTCCTTCTTATATAAGCAAAAGTCCATTTCAAAATTTAGTGGTGTCTGGGTATGCTTTCTTCAAAATTTATTTGGGAAATGGCTTAATTTTTTGCAAACAGTGTCAGCCCTGATCAGATGCTGCATCCTGATCTGGACAGGCACTGTTTGCCAGGGTACTCATTTTTGGGGTTTCCAGTACAAAATGGGTTAAGAGATATTAATTTCGAAAATGGCCGAGTTTTTGCCAACTGTGGCATCTGATCTGGATCTACACTGTTTGCAATAGTAGGTTGTCCTGTTCAGCAGGATAATGGTTAACAAGCACTTAGTGCCCAAATTCACCTTTTATATGTGTTGGTATTTTCAGCTTGGCTACCGTGTACAGGGCTCCTACAGTGCAGGCTGCACCTCCCATGTCAGCTCTCATCTGATCCATACCAGAGCTGGGCTTGATTGATACACCACCACTGAGTAATAAAATACAACAACAACACCCTAAGAGCACTAATAATAATTGTGTTATAGAATACAATTAATCCTTAAAGCACTACAGAAAATTCTAGAGCAGATTAAAGATTTTTTTTATTGTTTATCAGAGAAAATAAGCCTTATCAAGGCAATGCAAGCGTAGCATCCCCTCGCATTTGCAGACCATTCATCAACATCTAAATCCAATCTGAATATGTTAGACATATTAGACACTATAGATTACCGTATCCTGTTCACAAGGTATTTAAGGTCAAGTTCACTGTGACCTTGACCTTTGACCTTGAAAATCAATAGGGTTCATCGTCCTTCCAGGGGGGGAACATTTGTGGAAGGTACGAAGCTTCTATGAGGATAACCAAGTCTTCAATCCTGTTCACAAGGTTTCTAAGGTCAAGGCCATTGTGACCTTGACCTTTGACCCTTGCCCTTGAAAATCAATAGGGTTCATTGTCTTTCCATGGGGAACATTTGTTAAAGGTTTGAAGCTTCTACAAGGATAACTGTGTCTTCTATCGTGTTCACAAGGTTTTTAATGTCAAGGCCATTGTGACATTGACCTTTGACCCTTGACCTTGAAAATCAAACTGGGTCATCATCTTTCCATGGGGAACATTTGTGGAAGGTTTGAATCTTGTAGGATTAGAACTTTGTCTTATATCGTGTTCACAATGTTTTTAATGTCAAGGCCATTGTGACCTTGACCTTTGACCCTTGACTTTGAAATCAATAGGGGTCATTGTCTTCCAAGGAGATTTTGTGGAAGGTTTGAAGATTCTACGATGAAAACTTTGTCTTCTATCGTGTTCAAAAGCTTCTGGATGGACACACACACACACTAAAACACACAAAAACTGACACACAAACACACACACAGACCCATGGCACCGATGCTATATCCCCATCACAATGTTGTTGCAAGGGGATAATAAGGCATGACATTGCCTGTGAATGGTCTGAAAAGCATATAGGAATCTGATCCTAGGTGAATGACTACATGTTGACTGGATTCACCAATAAATGACTACTAGTTTTGAAAAGGTAAGCAACCTATACATGTATTTGTAAATATTTACATTCACAATGCATTTACAGAAAACCCTTAAAGCTAACTTAAGTCGAACTTCAAAGGTTCGAACACCTTTGGGGCCATGAAAATCTGTTTGAGACAAGGGTAGTTCGAGCCACTGAAGATTACTGCCAGGAGGCATAATGGGGATAATTTTGGTACATCTTTTCAATTTTCTATAATAAGAATGTATGCTGTGCCTACTCATTAGAATCGTCTCATTGAGGCGATTCTAATGAGTACACACAATATACATTGGCAAGAAAAAAGTTGAAAATCTTCTTAATTATCCCATAATCAAGTCCCAGCCAAGTTTAAGTTCCAGTTTCACTTACTTTGCTCATGACTGATGTTATTCACACTTCAATGAAAGTTTAAGGAGAATACATGCACCTTCAGGGGAGGCAACTCCTTCAAAAGTATTTTTGACCCTGTCAATAGGGGTCCACTCTTAAAAGAAAGAGTTTGCACCTCAGGAGAAAATTCTTTCTTTTAAGAGTAGACTCCTTTTTCATCTGGACAGAGCTAATAGAAAGCGAACAGGAAGTCCCAAAAGTTGTCTCCTTTGAAAAATGGCAGAAAAATCTTTCAGGAGTTCCTACTCCCCTTAAAAATTACATTAAATTCTTAAATGAATGGATATATCTTCAGATTGTTTTTGACAACCAATAGAAGCCTTTTGCTTAAAGTACAGGGATCTTTGTTAAAGTTACAAATTAAACAAATCTGACAGCCCAAAAGTTGGAAATGGTCTTGTAACAGGCTAACTGCTGGAGGATTTTCTGTGGAATATATGTCATTTATGGGTTTAGAGTAACACTTTTGTCTTCTGATCTTGTACACAGCTTGTGCCTTAATGTCACAGACCAGGTACTGATCAAGAGTTCGTGTGGAGTGATAAGTCAGTTACTGTGATGAAGACATAACTTAAATCCATCCAAAATATTTAAAATTATGTCAACTATAGAGAGAATGTACAATAATGATTGAATGTACATTTTGTATTAGTTTGTTAGTTTATCTTATCTGGACAAATACCGAGATAAATTTACCATTTTATACAAGTAACTTCAACATACCACTGCCAAATTGTCAGATAGAATTTTATGTCGCAGAATATAGCAGAAATCATACATTTGCAAAAGAAATCACTGACTGTATATAAATGAAAATAAATGTCAGTTTTGGAAAGACTTCGCTTTAACTTGCAGCTATATCTTGGGCTGAAACAGTCAAATTATTCAGTTTTCTACTTTTTTATACCCACAGTATCCCAATGGTAAGTCAGACAACTCTGTATTGACCAGGTGTGTGACGTCACCTGATTTCACTCTATATAAAGAGTTACAGTTCTTGAACTGCCAGTGACCATACTGTTACCTGTCAAAAGTGATCCCTTTCCCGACAAGAGCAATGGGTTCTTTGCTATCAGCCTGCTGATAATCTATCTCAATGAAGACAGGGGGCTGGGCTGACCCCTGGGACACGGACAGAAAGGATCCCATCTTCTCTGACTCTATCCAGTTCTTGTCCCTAGTAAATAAAATATGGAGTCATTCAAGAAGTTCTAACCAAAAGCATATAAAATGCAGTGTTAACCCTTGTCCTGCTGAATATTTAAATATTCCACACCCACTACTGATTATCAGCCAATCAGATTACTTGATGCAAATTATTGCAACAAATTTACAATCTGAATGACAAACAATGTAGATCCTGATCAGATGGCTTCTGACGAAGCCATCTGATCTGGATCTACATTGTTTGAAAGACAAGGCATATCCGGGTTCAGCAGGACAAGGGTTAAGGAAGATTAATACACCTGAAAAAATATATTCATATCTAAAACAAGCACATGCTTTTACCCAGGTTTCACAGATGCCATTTTGATTGAGCATGAAAGTACATGATGGACAGACAGCCAGACTGGTTTTATGTCCATTTCTCACTATTGAATAGAACAGAATAAATAAATAGACATCTGGTTGTGTAAGCAGTACTCCTTTTACCCATAACAATGGTTTTTGACAAGGTTATTATTAATGATATAGCAGTTTCCCTAAAACACTAAATTTCTGTCTTTCCAACCAAACTTTTATTTGCCACCAGTAAACTTTTCAAATTCAGACAAAAATTGATCGCTACGTAAGTTTGGGTAAATCAACCCAACATAAATTAGGGGAACAATATGTCTCTCCACTGAAGGGAGCATCCACACACCTTAATGAGGCAGTTCTAACAGGTATCCTCAATCTGTTTTGAGCAAGAATATAAGAAATGGTGTAAATCCTTGTATACCCCATTATTCTCTATATAATGTGGGCTCTACAAGACCAGTCATTATACAAACTTATCCACTTGATGCCATCTTTTAAACTCTGACTAAATGTTCTAATACACAATGCTAACCTTTATCTTGCTGTTCACAACAACCCCTATCTTTGCAAACAGTGTAGATCCAGATCAGATGGCTTCTGAAGAAGCCATCTGATCAGGATCTTCACTGTTGGGAATTCAGTTTTTGAATGTGTAGCAATAAATTACATCAAGTAATTTGATTGGTTGATAGACAGAAATGGGAGTGGCTTAAATGATTATTCAGCAAGAGAAGGGCTAATAATAAACACAATTCGAGAAATCCATTGGATTACCTGACAGTAACCTTGCAGCCCAAGCCACTCAATTTGTCAATGACTTTCTCGGCAAATATGGTTGGGGTCAGTTTGTTAGCTGGTGTTTCCATGAGGTAGCGGGCCCAGTTCTGTCCTTCTGCCTTGCTTATACCACGCCGCCATATATCCTCTGTATTAGAACTGAAAGTATAAATTTTGTTGTGGGTCCACATATATTGCTTCCCCTCCCCCTCCACTTACAAAAAAAAATGCTCCTTTTTTTTACTCTTATCCTGCTGTTCAAGACAACCCCTATCTTTGCAAACAGTGTAGAACCAGATCAGATGGCTTCTGAAGAAGCCATCTGATCAGGATCTACACTGTTTGGCATTCAATTTATGAATTTGTAGGAATAAATTACATCAAGTAATCTGATTGGTTCAAAGTCAGAAACGGGCGTGGCTAAACTGAATATTCAGCAAGAGAAAGGTTAATAGCAATTGATCGCCCCTATGTCATGAAACTGGAAAACCAATATCTACAAATAGCACATGACACAACATGATGATTTTTTGGACAAACATTGCAACTACGAGCTACAAATCACATAGTACAAGATGATTTGGATCTCCAGCCACTGCAAAGGTTTTTTGATCTTTTCGGTCACTCTTATATATTTTGTCCAAATATTGCAATAATAAACATGTTTTGTTGGGAAAACTGGTGCAAGATGGACTACTTAAACCCTAGCATTTTTTGGAGTGGTAAGGCTTGAGATGTCATTCCATCTCAATGTTGGTTAGAAGTCCCACCAAATCAAAAGCAATGTCTTCAAAATGAGTATTTATAAGCAGCGTTAAAATGCTTTGTAGATAAACAACAACAACAAATGACCTAAACAGTGTTGATGGGGACTTTAAGGGGAATGGGAACAGATTTTTCTGGTAAGGTCACCTGGGTTTGGGGACGGGAAATACATCAAGAAATGTTTGGACTGGTACATTGATGCAAGTATCAACTGAATTTGTCTTAGAGTTAAGAACATGCAGGCATCTATAAACTTTGTCATAAAACTTTAACCAAATGTAAACTTTCTCAGTCTGTGACCTTGACCTCAAGGTCACTGAGGGGGTGGGACATGCATCAATGAAATCTTTAGACCAGTATGTAACTTCCGTGTAAGTATCAACTAAATCTATCAAAGGGTTCAGAAGATACAATCTCTTAGAAACTTTGAAGCAAAACTTTTACCAAATGTAAAATTTCTAAGTCTGTGACCTTGACCTCAAGGTCACTGTGGAGGTGGGACATGCATCAATGAAATTTTAGACCAGTATGTAACTTCAGTGTAAGTATCAACTAAATCTATAAAAGGGTTCAGAAGATACAATCTCTTAGAAACTTTGAGGCAAAACTTTAAGCAAATGTAAAATTTCTAAGTCTGTGACCTTGACCTCAAGGTCACTGTGGGGGGTGGGACATGCATCAATGAAAGTTTTAGACCAGTATGTAACTTCAGTGTAACTATCAACTAAATCTATCAAAGGGCTCAGAAGATACAATCTCTTAGAAACTTTGATGCAAAACTTTAACCAAAATGATGGACAAATGGCAAGACGAAAACTGTATACCCCATAGCATACTTCAAATGCTGGGAATATAAATAGTACCTGGAGATGAAACATGAACAGATCCACATTTAATGACAGCGACAGAATATTGTGTTCAGGATTCAGAAAAGAGAGGATTTGGAATAAGACCAATGAAAGGGGGAGTTCCAAATCTGGCCACGCACAGATTTTCTTGAAACTTCTTTTGTTGTTTACTTGAGGTCTATCAACTACATATATAACTTTGTTTCATTTGATAAATCAATATAGGTCTCAGGAGAGGTCCCTGAGGTAATCCCCTGTAGCGGTCATACACACCTGTGAGCTTTTCAGTCTTAAATCAATATGTATGATTATTTTCAAATTTTGTTGGTTTGATTGGCAACAGAACTCCATAAGCATTAATCTAATACAAAAAATGTAAATGTGTCTATGTCTTTTAATCTTCTTGATAAATTTATTTCCAACATTTCTTCTATTTTTCATGAAAATTTGCAAAAATTAAGATGTTCATCATAAGTATTAGATGTGTTACTGATCTTGTCACCCCAAGATATTGCATATAAAATAGGCCACATATGTGCTCTATATAGCAAACAAATTTAAAAAATATCAGAAACCAGCAACATTGTTTTTGAAAGCTAGATATGGGTTCAGGTCAATTTTTGTGCCAAAATCAGTTTCAATACTAGGGGACAAGATATCCTTAAAGTGAATTTTTATTGTGCTTTATGCCTATTTAGGGCCACCTTATCATACAAAGCTTAGCATAGGCATTTATATAATACCCCCCCCCCCACACACACACACACACACACACTCCCCACAAAAAAGTAAATGAGAACATACATTATCAACGTATAAGTCAAGTTTTATCCAAATATTTTAAAAAGAAAAAATAAAATCCATTCATGCACTGTCCATGATGAATGTTAGTGTTGGCAATATTGCAAAAATGATAATGCAGAAAAAGTTACATTATGACACAATAGGAATAAGACACGGTGGATCTTTTTACCCTATTTTATTTGGCCTTCTTGTACATTTTTATCCCCTGCAATACAAAGGCACTTGATGTCAGTAATACTCAATGACATTATGAATTTGCTTAATTAATTACTTTCATAATCCTATTTTTTCCTTAATTATTTTTGTTGTTATAATTTATTTCTTTATAATAAAACAGCAGTCAATCATTTGCACACTTGAAGGGACAGACTGATTTCCTGATTTGTTCTTATGATTGATTGGTCCTTGTATTGTTGATGTTGTCTTACATCACTTGGTCAAAGAGACTCACATTCCGCTCCCCCACCAAAAGTTTTGTAAGATCATGGAAAGAATTTTCTGAATTTTTTTTCTAGGTTCATTGTAACATCTGCAAAATTTTAAGGTACAATGTTTTAGTCTTCAAAATAAATGCAGAGCTATTCACACTGGAACTAGTTGTTAAATTGGCATTTGGCATACACTTCCCTAAATGAAATAGATGGAAGGCAAGTTGCTGTAACAAATTTATTTTATAGCTGATATTATATTTAGATGTAGTCATACCATTCGCATTTTTAGTCATATGCATGCAGTACTTGCCATCAATGTTAAGCTTTCTAGCTCTTTATTCATCCGTTTTACAAATGGCGTGAATCAGCTGTTAGCTGTACTACTAGCATATTTGCGGAGCCAAAATCTGCAGTTGGCTATATATTTTTCTATAGCACTGCTAGCAAATATACTGTTCGCTCTTTTCTTCCTCTGAGTCGCTTGAAAGTATGAATAGCCTTCTCTATTATATTAAATCATGTTACTCAAATATAACCGGTTGTTTTCCAGATCATATAAAAGAATATAACGATCATATTTAAGAATATAACTTTCTTACAGGGATTTGCACAGCAGGCGACATTTGTTACGCTTTAAGTAGACTGTAGTTTAGTTCAGATTTTGAGTGGACATTGCCAGAGTGACAAAAGAGCCAAAACAACAGTGTTTCCATTTTGTCTATGGTAATCTGTGTATACAGTGAGCCAAAAGTCTGTGGTATTATGAACTACCTGGCACACCATAATAAAAATATCATAAACCTTTGCTATTCAAGCAAGCTGTGACATTCCGGTATGACTGCATAATACATACTTATTAGAGAATCAAGAAAATTTTCTGGTTTACAGAACCATCCATTTTACTTGCCATTCAAACAGTCTTGGTCATAATAAGCTTCAGCAAACTTTAGGATTACATTAAATGCAAAAACTATTGTCATATAATGAACTATATTTCTATTGAATTGTTAATGAACGCTCAAAATAAATTGTGTTTTGGGGGTCCCCCAGGGTACCATAACTGATACAGCTGCTGACTATATGAGCTCACACTATACACATCATGGTTTAAACATAAATATATTCATGTTTATATATAGTATTTGCGAGCAATTTCTCGATTGAAAATGTTATACCATATCTACAAATGGTTTGAAAAAAAATTAAAATCTGACCATTATTATTCAATGTTCAAATGCAGTATGTTACCGGTCTCAGATTTTCAAAAAAAAATGAAAAATGTTTTACACATATATGGGCAATTTTCTTATTAAAATGATGAGGTGACAAGAACTGCAACAGTATGAAATCAAAAGTCAAACATACTCCAAAAGATTTTATGGTTGTGAAGTCTAGGGTCTCCTCCATATGAAATTGAGCATGGTCTATAGAACTTTACCTGAACAATAGTAAATATGATACAAAAATAATTTCGAATGACTACAGTGATGCCTGAGAAAAAAATAACTCCAAAACATAAGAAGCTGTTGTGTATATGCATACTTGTTTGGGTGTACCCCTATTTTCAGATGCAGAAATAAACAAAACATTGACGTCGCGTTCTGCGGCGTCTGATCAGGGCCTGCACTGTTTTCCAGGGTTCCCGTTTTAGGATTTCTGGTACTAAATGGGTTAACTAACACATAACACAGCTGTTTAACTAACACAGTTTTGCACTGGACTCAAGCAATAGTGTTATAAAGTGGTTGTGGTTTACCTGGCTGTTAAACAAGACAAGGAAACAGGTGACTTTCTCTTCTTTTTATCTTTCAACTCATCATATTTGAACAAACCAAGATGGCTGCCCTCAGCTGCAGCTGAAATTGGATGTACAAGTGCTTCAAATAAATACAAACCTATTGAATATTGGTTTAACACATATACTGGAGGACTTACCCAATGTTATATGTTGAATAAGTCCATTTGTCGTTTAAAGGTGCATTATTGAGCTACCGGGTCTCAAATTTTTTTTTCTGGTTTTTATCTTCAATTCATACTCCTTTGTCATGTGTACACTTTTGGAGCCAAATACAGCTTCAGAACTTTGTGAAAATGGTCGTTTTCATTCGTGTTTACCCTTCGCTCTGAACATGTGTTCCGAATTTCTGTTCTAAAAATAAATCTGTCACTTTACACATACATGGCGACAGTATCCTCTCTGAGTGTCGTTACTTATGGCATGGTATTCAGTGTCATATTTTTTTCCGATTCAGGCATGGCCTAAGCAAACAAGGCCAAAAATGAACGTCTCATAACGTCATATATGGGGATTCTATTTTTGTCACGAACTAAAAATAGATCTAACTAGTGTTCGAAACCTAGTTAGGGAATCCCTCTCAAACTCATTTACCTGTCATCATAATTGTTTGCATTTTTGCATAAAATGCATTGATTTGTATTGTTTTAAAGAAAAATACCCGCTACATGTATTTTATTTTTTGAAGCATTTTTTACCGATAGCTCAATAATGCACCTTTAAGGGATTTTGGGACTATTTTTTCATTTGTATTCAATTTTTGACATATAATCCTGTTAGAAAACAGTGTAGACCCTGATCAGATGCCGCTTTATGTTTGCCTATGTCCTTGTTATGTGTTTCCTGGTTTTTGTTTGTTTGATTTGAGGTTTAACGTTCCCGTCAACACTGTATAGGTCATTTTGGAGACATTGCTTCCAATTTTGTGGGACTTTTAACCGACATTGAGATGAAATGACATCTCAAGCCCTGCTGCCCAATAAAACCAATAGGCTTTACAAGCATGGACAGTCCCACTCGCAACGCTTTGCCTGGGCAAGCTTAGATCACCTAAGTGGTTAAGCAGTTCTCATGTGCGGTCTGTTTCAGCTCTGCGTGGAAGCATCATGCAGCCTCACTATATCTTGCAGCCCCAATGGCAGGGGGCATTGAGCTTCGTGGTAAGAATGGGTAAATATATTACATGATGATGAGATGAGTGTGTGTGTGTGTGTGTGTGTGTGTGTGTTTGAGAATTCGGGTTTAACGTCGCTTTCAACAATTTTTGCAGTCATATCACAACGGTGTCTGGTTGCGACAGGGAGCTCAATTCTCACTTTTATAGTGCTGCCTCACTGAAGTATCATGTCCCAGACACATTACATGATACCACACCCAGTCACATTATCCTGACACTGGGTCGACCAGTCCTAGCTCTACCCCGTAAATCTGAGTGCCAAGCGAGGAGCAGCTAGTACCATTCTTAACGACTTTGGTATGTCACGGCCCGGGATCGAACCCGTGACCTCCCGTTCCCCGGAGCGGACACTCTACCAACTGAGCTATCGCGGCCGGTCGATGTAGAGATGAATCTAAAATGTTTCTCTGTATTAATTTTTTTCTGAAAAGGAAGGGGGAATAACACACTTTTAAAAAGTGAACTTTTTAAAAGAGTAAAAATGTTTGTATGCAAACAAAAAATTATACATGTATATGTATATTAAACAAGAACAAGAGTTGTACCAGAACAGCATAGCTCACCTCCTTTGGTCTTGCTGAGTAATGATATCTGACTTTTAAAACTTTACTTCAAATATATTCAAAGTCTAACCTTGACCTTTATCACCAGTCATAACACAGGCAATGTAAAAACTATGATTTATTCTGCAAATTACAATAGCATGTTTGTGTGACATAATGCATTCTTTCAGTTTTGCTTAAAATGGCTAATTTACTGATGAAAACTTGTGATATTTTTCTTATTTCTTCTTCAAACATACACACATTTCTACTTCAAACATAGGTTGTGGGTGCTCATTAGAACCGCCTTATTGAGACAATTCTAAGGAGTACCGACAACCTATGTCTTGGAGCAGAAATAAGCAAAATAACGTATACTCCTCTAAACACCCCAGTATTCTCTATATAAAGCAAGGTTTAGAGACCTATTCATTTTACAGACTTGTTAACACAAACAAATAACTGGGTGAAAAACTGCTGGTTTACAATATAACTCATAGATACTTTGATGTTGGACGATGTAATGTCATTTATCATATCAAAGAAATTATAAAAGGACATAAAATCCATGTGTTAAAGTCAATAACCTTGGCCGGATTTCTTGTAATAATGGTGAAATGTTGACAGAATTCGAAGGAAACATCAAAACTATTGTTGATTTTTATTGTGTTAGAATCAAAATAGATCAGCACTAGCTGTGAATTGAAGGGGTTAGTGCAAGAAGGGGCCTAAGTCATATTTTTATAATTCCGAGAAAAATGCGAAAAACAAAATATTTCGCAAAATTTTCATATTTTTCATACTTGAATTTAAATAAATTCTTCTGATGTGTTATCGTGTCATCTAAAATGGTGCAGAAATAACATAAATAGTTCTGAGTATATCGCAGATATTCATTTGTTACAACTAGAGCTGTCAGTGAAACTGACTAGGGCCCCGGCAGCGCTATCAGAGGAGTAGGAAAATTTGTGGACGGACAGACGGACAGACAGACAGACGGACGGACAGAGTGATTACTATAGGGCACCCACACTTTCAGTGCGGGGCCCTAATAATAACAAAGTTATTAATTGGACACAGGAAAGACCCTTTTTTGACCTTTAACCTCTAAGTATGACCTTGACCTTTGAGGTAAGGACATGAGTCTTGCGCGCAACACTCCATCACATTATGGTTAACATTTCTGCCAAGTAATATTTAAATCCATCCAGGAATAAGAAAGTTATGGAGGATAAAAAAATTTGTGGACGGACAGACGGACAGACGGACGGACAGAGTGATTACTAAAGGGCACCCACACTTTCAGTGCGGGGCCACATTATGGTTAACATTTCTGCCAAGTAATATTTAAATCCATCCAGGAATAATAACAAAGTTATTAATTGGACACAGGAAAGACCCTTTTTTGACCTTTAACCTCTAAGTATGACCTTGACCTTTGAGGTACGGACCTGAGTCTTGCGCGCAACACTCCATCACATTATGGTTAACACTTCTGCCATCCAGGAATAATAATAACAAAGTTATTAATTGGACACAGGAAAGACCCTTTTTTGACCTTTAACCTCTAAGTATGACCTTGACCTTTGAGGTACGGACCTGAGTCTTGCGCGCAACACTCCATCACATTATGGTTAACATTTCTGACAAGTAATATTTAAATCCATCCAGGAATAAGAAAGTTATGGAGGATAAAAAAAATTGTGGATGGACAGACGGACAGACAGACCTTTAACCTCTAAGTATGACCTAGACCTTTGAGGTACGGACCTGAGTCTTGCGCGCAACACTCCATCACATTATGGTTAACATTTCTGACAAGTAAAATTTAAATCCATCCAGGAATAAGAAAGTTATGGAGGATAAAAAAATTTGTGGACGGACAGACGGATTATGGTTAACATTTCTGCCAAGTAATATTTAAATCCATCCAGGAATAATAACAAAGTTATTAATTGGACACAGGAAAGACCCTTTTTTGACCTTTAACCTCTAAGTATGACCTTGACCTTTGAGGTACGGACCTGAGTCTTGCGCGCAACACTCCATCACATTATGGTTAACACTTCTGCCATCCAGGAATAATAATAACAAAGTTATTAATTGGACACAGGAAAGACCCTTTTGTGACCTTTAACCTCTAAGTATGACCTTGACCTTTGAGGTACGGACCTGAGTCTTGCGCGCAACACTCCATCACATTATTGTTAACATTTCTGACAAGTAATATTTAAATCCATCCAGGAATAAGAAAGTTATGGAGGATAAAAAAATTTGTGGACGGACAGACGGACAGACAGACCTTTAACCTCTAAGTATGACCTTGACCTTTGAGGTACGGACCTGAGTCTTGCGTGCAACACTCCATCACATTATGGTTAACATTTCTGACAAGTAATATTTAAATCCATTCAGGAATAAGAAAGTTATGGAGGATAAAAAAAATTGTGGACGGACAGACAGACAGACAGACGGACGGACAGAGTGATTACTATAGGGCACCCGCACTTTCAGTGCGGGGCCATAGGGCACCCGCACTTTCAGTGCGGGGCCCTAATAATAATGGTTTAGTGCAAGAAAGGGCCGAAGTCCAAGATTTATTGGACTTAGGCACCTTCTTGCACTAAACAAATACAACAAAGTTTTCTCTATGTCATTTAGTTGAACATGTATATTTTATCGTATCACGACTCTTTATTAGTTTATTATAACAAAAATCTGAAACAAATGAACAATACATACAATGGAAACTCAAAGCTTTATGTTGTAAAACGGACTTAGACCCCTTCTTGCACCAAAGATACTACATTGGACTTAGGACCCTACCAAATTTTTTATTAACCATCATTTTTAATGCCAGTAAAGAAATAAGGTATAACAAACTATATATCAGATTGTAGGTCTAGATATGATGTATCTGAAAATGATAATATCCCAGATTTTTCCAAAAATGGACTTGGGCCCCTTCTTGCACTAACCCCTTCAATTGTTGAGAAATAAATAACAGTTTGTCTGTCAGTCTTAAGCAGACAAATCACAAGCACTATGCGCTCATGACTGGATCTTGGAACTGTGATTTATTACTCAACATTTAACTGCTACAGCTCATCTATTTCTTAAATAAAAATTTAAAACAATATTTACTATGATGCACAGTACAAAATAAATGCCCCATACGATTTGGTGCACTTTTTTTTGTGTACACCAATCCTATTCAAACTAGGGCAATGAATTCTGATTGGAAGTCCAATTTGATCTTGATTTACACTGTTTGCTAGTGGTCTGACTCGGTTCAGATTTTATGAATGATCACCAAATTATGCAAATGACTGATGATTGATTTAACATTGATCAATCAATCTGTCAGAAATGTTTATAGAACTGTTGCTAATTATATTATTTTGGATCATTATGATAACAATCTTTGTCCAAGCCCTCAATGTGATCCCATTGTCCTGTCAAGAATCAAAATAACGAATTTGTTATACTGCAAATCTTTTTCACGACACTTTGTAGATTGTTGCAATGTTTTCCGAAGAATTATTTTGAAGTGGACATCGTGGAAAGTACGTTTACATGTGACTTCATCAAATGCCCCCTTCTGCATGCACTATGTTGATCACAGTGCTCAGTGGAGAAATTTTTGTGTCATGTTAGAATGAGAGTTTTATTATGAAAAACAATGAAATAAAGAACTGAATGAAACAATCAAAAGGTTTTATTAATATTTTTTTTTTCTTTTTAGCTGAAAATTATTGAGGTGCATTAAATTATATGCTTTTATTTCTCATCAACTTGCAGCAAATCCAAGATGGATGGACATTGCAAAACAGCTAAGCAGAGCACGAGAGGGTAATATTTTTGGCTCATAGGTTTATATGGAAAATAATTGCCCTTCCTCTGTCCAATCAAAAGCCTACAAATTTCTTTGCAGTATAATAATCTTTCATATTCCAACACGGATATTTTTCTGACGTAAATTTGAGAAATGTTTCTTATTTCTCGTCCAAACATAGATTGTGGGTACTTGTTAGAACCGCCTCATTCCCACAATCTATGTTTTCAAGCAAAAATAAGGACAATAATGTATATACCTATAAACCCCACTTCATTCTATATAAAGTGGGGTTTACACGGGTCTTCATTATACAGACTTGTTCTACAGGTAGCAGGTGAGCACCGGAGTACCTGGAGAAAAACCACCTGACCACTTTCCGTTGCAGAACTTGGCATCTCACAAGTGACCCAAGCGAGGCTCAATCCACAGTGGTGAGAGACCTAATAATTAAGAGTGAGTTTTAGTTTTACGTCCCACCAACAGCTAAGGTCATACGGAGACGGGACCTCAGTTTAAAGACTCAGCCGAAAGTCTGGAGAAGCCCGGGATCGATCCTGCGATCCCTGGTTTACAAGGCGAGTAGCGTAACCACTGCACCACGGAGGCTTCAATTAATAATTAAGAGTCAGTGCTGTTACCCATAGAGAAGTTTTGTTCTGAAACATAAAACTACAATGTAAAAATCAAACCTTCTGCATCCCCACATGGATCTATATCCACACTCGTCTCCCCTTGTGACCTGAGTTGTTTCACTGCACCTGAAACAGAAAGCTAAGTCTCATTACCCCTAACCCAATCCCAAACCCCACTTTACATCACGAAAACACGCCTATATAATTTTGACCCCCTTGAACCCCACTTTTATGTAGTAAAACTGGGGTTTCCGGGGGTATACCTTATTTTTCTTATTTCTGCTCTAAAATACAGATAATGGGTACTCGTTAGAACCACCTCCAGGGGTATACCTTATTTTTCTTATTTCTGCTCTAAAATATAGATTGTGGGTACTCGTTAGAACCGCTCCCCCGGAGCCTTCGGCTTTGGTGAGCTAAAAACTATTTGTGGTACCTGTGTGACCTTTATTTTCATTGTGCTCTTTATTCTGTGTATGGTATTTTTTTTTTCTATTTTTTGCATTTTGGTTTCCATGGCAAACAATAAAAATGAGCAGAAGGCCTAAAATCATACAGATAGTAGATTGCCTATGGAACATTTCTATGAAAGTTTTGTCAAAATATCTGCAGAGGCTTGGCAGTAAATGCCATTTTTCAATTTTCCTCATTATAAGTCTATGGAAACTACAAGTTGCCATAGCAACCAAACTAATGAGCCGATTTTCATAAAGAACACAAATTTCCAATCCCCCAGCCCAAGGATGCTACAGATAAAATTTGGGCCCAATCCGCCCAGTGGCTTCAGAGGAGATGTGTTTGAAAGTGTTGACGGACGCAGACGACGGACAACTGCCTATCCTATAAGCTCCCCCGGAGCCTTTGGCTCTGGTGAGCTAAAAACTATTTGTGGTACATGTGGGACCTTTATTTTCATTGTGCTCTTTATTTTGTGCATGGTTTAACTTGATTGGACATTGATAAACACATGGATATCAGTAGTATAACTGTGTTTACATACAGGCACAGTGAAATTCCGCTATTAAGACCACCTAAAATTAAGACTAATTCTGCTTTAACTAGAAATGCGTCCATAGGACACGGATGCCCCCGACTGAAAATATGTCTATGTTCGTATTCATCCATAGAAAGTTATTGACGGTGTATAAGTTTTGGACCCCTTTTTCACATTTGACCTCTAAGTATGACCTTGACTTTGGAGGTAAGGACCTTGGTTTTGTGTGAGGCAGATTGTCTCATGATGGCCAACATTTCTGTCATGTAATTTCAAAATCCATCCAGAGATAAGAAAGTTAATGACTGTGTTTAAGTTTTGGACCATTTTTTTACCTTTGACCTCTAAGTATGACCTTGACCTTGGAGGTACGGATCTGGGTTTGCACGTGACACATCGTCTCATGATGGTTAACATTTCTTCAAAGTAATTTCAAAATCTATCCAGAAATAAGTAAGTTATTGACTGCGTTTAAGTTTCAGACCCTTTTTTTGACCTTTGACCTCTAAGTATGACCTTTATCTTGGAGTTACGGACCTGGCTTTTGCATGTGACACATCGTCTCATGATGGTTAACATTTCTGCTGAGTAATTTTAAAATCCATCAAAAAATAAGGAAGTTATTGACTGCGTTTAAGTTTCGGATGCACAGACGGACGAACGGATGGACAGGGGCAAAGGTATATGCCCTTTCCACTATTCTTCGAATGGCGGGGACATAAAAAGCTTATTTTGAAGGTTGTACTTAATCTTCCTATTTGTTTTCTGCCCACATTGTCCTCTGGTCAGGGACCACCTTTGGGACAGTTCAAAAGTGGTGTTTTTTTTCCCTCCTGTTCCAGAGAAAATAAGGTTTGATGTTACATTAATCATCGCCCGGCAGACAATTAACCTATTTCAGGCAGGAAACCCCGAAATGCGGTACCCTGGCAAACAGTGCAGGCCCAGATGATCACGACCTGCACTGTTTGCTAACAGGATTTTCCGTCAAACATAGAAATAAAAAAATAGACCTGGCACTCCTTAAATAACAAATGGACTTGACCAGTATATAGCAAAGGAAGAGTCCACCAGTATACAATGGGTTAACATGTAGTGTAAACACTGATTTACTATGAAAAATGTTTTGACCCACCAAATGCCAATTACGACAATTGACGTCTGCTTTGCAGTCTGCCTGTTACCTTGAAAGTATTTTTTTTGTAAACAGTGTGGACCCAGATCAGACTGCTCCTCTAGACTGCCTGTATGTAAAATATTTTTAAGAAGTTTGAAAAAAAAAAAATTAGTAGACAACATAAAATAAGCAGATGACAAATTTTCAGATGTAGTTTTTTCTCGGCGTCTTAAGGGTTAAAAAATATTGAGATTGTCATCATGTAGCAGTTGAAGGGTTAAAAACAGACCTGCTACCGGCCCCCACGCATCGGGGCTTGAAGAAATAGATAGGCTGCATGATGCTTCCTCGCAGAGCTAAAACAGACCCGCAAACGAGTACTGGTAAATCGCTTAGAGGACCTAAGCCTGCCCAGGCAAAGCGGTGCGAGAGTCGGACCGCCCATGCTTATAAGCCCTATTGGTTTAATTTGGGCGGCAGGGCTTGAGATGTCATTTCATCTCAAGTCGGGTAAAAGTCACACAAAATTGGAAGCAACGTTTCCAAAATGACCTTTACAGTATTGACGGGGACATTAAATCTCAAATCAAACAAAACAGACCTGCTACAGCCCCTCTGATACTTTCTTTGCCTTCATCCAATCCCTCCAGTTCATTATAGCCGGTTCCCCGTTTACCCAGACAGCAAACTGCCACACAGGAGTAGCTAGGATCAATGTTGTAGAGAACCCTGGAACCACCTTTCTTCAGTTTTTTACCAGCACTAAGAAAATAAAACATAGCTATAATGCACATGTTTGATGTATATAACAAATACCATCCCGCGCTATTTCTCAGATGTAAACTTTCAGTTCACACCCAGTACTTTGCATTTCACATGTTTCCTGCACAAGGGCATGTACAAATGTATGCTAGAAAAATATGGGTATCAATCCTTATCCCGCTGAGCACAAAAAAAACTACATTTGCTAACAACGTAGATCCAGATCAGATGGCTTCTGCCATCTGATCAGGATCCACTGTTTGTCAATTAGTTTGCAAATTTTAATGAATACATTATATCAAGTAAATTGATTGGCTGATAGTCAGAAATGGGTGTGGAATAATTAATGTATTCAGCAGGACAAGGGTTAAGGGAAAGAATATTTCACACAGTACTTTCCCTTTTACTATACAAAACTCTTATCCTTTCTTTATTATTAGGGAGCTATAACATATGCGATCTGGCCATGTAGAAAAGCTGGCACAATTAATACTAGACAAAGTGCCCAGTGGGGCACGTATACCCCCGGCCAGGGCCATCGCCTCAGCTGAAACAAGAACTACAAAGGGAAATAACTCTAAAAGGCCTGACCCCTTGGCCCTTATTTTCTTTCCCACAATACAAGTAGTCATACTGATCATGTGTGCAAAATTTCAAGTTTCTATGTGAAGCAGTTCCTGAGATATCTTTGACACAAAATAATTGTTTACGGACAGACAGACAGATGGAAAAGACAAAAACTATATACCCCCATTGCATACGAATGCATACTTCGTATGCCGGGGGTATAAAGATGGCTGATTAATCTATCGATAAATTCAACACTAGAGCACACAGTCAATGGCACGCCATTGCAAATCCCTACGCTTCAAATACAGTCAAACTTCAATGGCTCGAACACCTTTGGGACCATGAAAATCTGTTCGAGACAGGGGTAGTTCGAGCCACTGAGGGCTAATACCAAGAGGCATAACGACATACCTTAGGACATCTTTTTCTGGATTCTATAATGAAAAATGTATGCTGTGTGTACTCATTAGAATCGCCTCTTCGAGGCGATTCTAATGAGTACACACAGCATACATTGGCAAGATAAAAGATGAAAATATCCTAATTTTTACCCTCCCTATTTCTTATCTACAGAAATTACCTAGGGACTCAAAAACAAGTTCGACTCAGCCATGGTAAACGAGCCATCGGTGTTCGAGCCATCGAAGTTCTACTGTATAACACTGCTCTTGCTCACCCTCATCATGTAAGTAAGCCATGTATCAAATTTGGTTGCATTCCGGTCAGTGATTAAGAAGATAGCGTGACAGATGGATTGATGAAATTTGAACAAGTGCAATTTACTACACAATGTTGTGTCTAAAATTAGCTGAATGAGTGCCAAACAGTATAGACGCTGATGAGATGCCACATTCTGTGTCTAAGCTGTTTGCACAGGCCTGTCTGTCTGAATTCAAACGGTATAGTATTACATATGGTAAGAGCCATGCTCAGACAGACAGACGTAAAATTATGACCAAACCATCATTGAATACTTATCCATTATTGATCACAATGGCAGAATAGAAGTGGAGGCAATGATCAGGAATCGATACAATCAACGCACAGATCCCATCAGAGACAACAAAGGGAAAGAAATACAAACATGAAACAACAGACCTAATGGAAACATCAATAGCGGAAAGCCAAAAGGACAGTTACTTTCCCACAAAATGGCCAATAGGCTATCCAAAATAAAATAATATAAGTGACACAAAACACCAAAGACAAACAATAACAAAAATAAACCACAACAGAAGAACCGCCTTGGAACGGTCAGCGGAAACGAATTCCACTGGGGGGCTTAAATTGATTTTACATGGCCACAATCCTCGCCCTTACTTCCGTCGCGATTTAGACAAATAATTTGTTCAGTCTGCATGAAGGCCTCCTAACTCATCAGACTGATAATCAATTACACCACAACCTCTTTATAACACTATCTTTGGGATCCAAAGCAGAAACTGTGTTATTTAAAACAACTATGTTACATGCGAATATCCAAACATAAATGGTCATTTTTCTATATAATCTTCACATTTTTTTATTTATGGTCATTTTTCTATATAATCTTCACATTTTTTGCAATCCATCTTGAAACCGTGTTATATTCAAAGCCATGTTATAATGAGCCGTGTTATAATGAAGTTGTGGTGTACATCTGTTCAGCTCCAGTTTGCCAGCCCTACCATACAGTCGTACATTTTTAATGTGTCTTTCAGTTTTCCAGACGAGTTTCCATCAACCGCAGCTGCAGCTTTAGTAAGTACAAAGTCACCATCTTTTTCTGAAGGTTCATACACTCCTACCACGACACTCTTACACTGAAACATTATCAAAACAAACATACATACTGTGTTTACACTAAATATTCTTGACACTAAAAAGTCATAAAATAAGCCCGGCCCCGAGGTTATAAAACTTTTTTCATGCTCAACTCAGCTGAGCATGAAATTTGTGATGCTCATAAAAACTAGACAAAGTGCCCAGTGGGGCACGTATACCCCCGGCCAGGGCCATCGCCTCAGCTGAAACAAGAACTACAAAGGGAAATAACTCTAAAAGGCCTGACCCCTTGGCCCTTATTTTCTTTCCCACAATACAAGTAGTCATACTGATCATGTGTGCAAAATTTCAAGTTTCTATGTGAAGCAGTTCCTGAGATATCTTTGACACAAAATAATTGTTTACGGACAGACAGACAGACGGAAAAGACAAAAACTATATACCCCCATTGCATACTTCGTATGCCGGGGGTATAATTAAAACATTAATAAGTTAAGCGTTTTTTCTTCCTCAGATAGCAGAGAATGTTATTTGTCCTGCTCACAAATTTTAAAATTCCAACAATTGTTGGCATTTTAAATTTTTTGAGCAGAACAAATTTCATACACAAGTCAGTTGAGCATGAAACAAGTTTTATAACCTTGGGGCCTGAGCAATCAATGTAGTCCCAGATCAGAGTGCTTCTGAAGGAGCAGTCTGATCAGGGTCTATATAGTTTGCCACTGGGCAAAAGTCTTTGGGGCCAAAATAGATTTGTACATGAAAAAATCATCTATGAAACTGTAAGAGTTGTTTAAAAGTATCTGAATATTTATGGTACATACTGTAATTCAAATACATCATTAACATGTAATGGTCGTTATCAAGTCTGTATCAGGAAAAACCTTTCTTTCATTCCTTCTTCCATTTCGCCTAACCCAATGTGGGAACACAGATGATGTGCATTATATACACTCCAGATTTGCAGGATGAATTCCTATGCAGGCAGCAATCATGTAAATATGGTAGGGGTCTTTAATCTGAAAAAGGAGAATGATGACTCTGCATGCACAGTCAGCCTCCAGTTATGAGTAACATCCCAATCTGAAGGATGGTGCACTTTTTGACATTCATAATCTGGAAATGATGCCAGATGCCGAAATTTTTTCACCACTGCCAGGGATCGAACCCCAGGCTTTTAGCATCAGGGGCTAGTGCACTAAACACTGAGCTATCATGCTCCTTGTAAGCCCCACTTTATACCTTTGTTTGTTTTATTTGAGGTTTAACATCCTCGTCAACAGTGTATAGGTCATTTTGTAGACGTTGCTTCCAATTTTTGGGACTTTTACCCGACATTGAGATGAAATGACATCAGAAACCCTGTCGCCCTATGAAACCAATAGGGTTTATAAGCATGGGCGGTCCGACTCACATCGCTTTGCCTGGGCAGGCTTAGAGCCTCTAAGTGGTTTACCAGTACTTGTGTGCAGCCGGTTTCAGCTTTGCGTGGAAGCATCATGCAGCCCATCAATTTCTTCAAGCCCTGATGAGCAGAGGCTAAACACACTTTATACCTCTATAATAGAGAAAAGTAAAGTTTATAAGAGTATGCATATATTATTTTTCCATAGCTCCATATAAAGCGCTTTTTTCATCCAAAAAGTGCTGATATTTTTCTTATTTCTGCATGAAAGCATATGTTGTGGGTACTCATTAGAAGCACCTCAGTGAAGCACTTCTAATGAGTACCCACAATGTATGTTTACTCTTTGAACCACCACAGTAAGGCAAATCTTACAAGCAGCCAGAGTCTGTGATTTGAACAAGAACAAGAATTATGTTTCTGTAGTAGAAAAAGGCCATTTCTATAATCATGACAATTGTCGTCTGCTTTGGCTTCTGTCAGCTACTGTAAAAGTCATTTTTGCAAACAGTGTGAACCCAGATCAGACTGCTCCTATGGGAGCAGTCTGAACTGGGTCCATACTGTTTGTCTCTGTGCAAAAAATATTTTTAAAAAGTATGCAATAAGATTCAGCAGACAACATAAGCAGACGACATTTTCAGATTTAGTTTTTCTCAGGGTTATAAGGGTTAAAATTTCACTGCTAAAGCTGAATTATTTTGGAACTTAACAAAACAAAGACTGACAATAATTTCATTGTTTCCATTAGTTTCTCCCAATCTTTCGCCATTGCTAAAAGAAAAACTGCCAACACTACCGACTCTGGCTGACTGTAACACATGCATTTACGTCCTTTTGTAATGTTTTTGGTGAGAGAAAAAAATAAAGCATTTCATGACGTCAAAGAATCTGCAAGTGATGTCCTATCACCCAATGTGTTTCTTCCTTCAACTACTGCAAAAGCCCAAGTTCCCGAAATTTTGAGTGTATGATTCCTTATTTATATCATGACCAGTTGAAAAATTTAACAGCTAAACTAAATGGCAGGAGTGGGCATTATCGTGACCACTTGCATGCTTAAAGAGTTTTATTTAATGAGAGATGTAATTGTATGAGTACTGTCAAATATTTATTCTGTGTAATGTTGACAAGGGGATAGGATGGGAAGGTATAATTTGAGGACTTTACCTGGAGGACCAGAGGACTGAGGACCAAGTCCTCTAGAGGACCAGGGGTATAATTTGAGGACCAAATACAGGAGGACCAGTGCTTTAATCAGCTATATAATGGCTATGATAATTGAAGACTAATTACTGTTTATTGAAAATGACACCTACTGGTATGGTATATCACCTCATGGGCATATATACAGAAAAAAATAAGTAAATAAAAATAAAATAAATAAAAGGAAAAACATGTTTTTATGCTCAGGAAATTTTTCACCATAGAATTTTATGAAATATATTTTTGGCATCTTGTTACTCTAGTTGAAATTAGAATTTCTCTCTACATGTTATTTTTTTTTAATTCACAAACTGCATGATGAACAGTGGAGATCCTGATCAGACGGCTTCTTGCTACTCTTTTAAAATGTTCACTTGAAATTAGAATTTCTCTACAGTAAATACTTTCTATATACTTAATATAAGCTATATGTTAAATTCACAAAATGCATGATGAACAGTGAAGATCCTGATCAGATGGCATCTTGTTACTTTTTAAAAAATGTTTACTTCAAATTAGAATTTCTCTACTTTCAATATACATGTACTTAATATAAGCTATCTGTTAAATTCACAAACTGCATGATGAACAGTGAAGATCCTGATCAGATGGCTTATCTGGAGCTAAACTGTTGTTAGAAATTAAAAAATAATGTATAGCCATGTAAACCCCAATGTTCCCTATATAAAGTGGGGTTAAGAGGAGTGGTCATTACATGGACTTGTAAACATGATGACTTTTGGCATCTTGTTACTCTTTTAAATATTTAGTTGAAACCAGAATTTTTCTACTTTCTATTCTACCTGTTAAATTCACAAACTGCAAGATGGACAGTGAAGATACTGATCAGATGGCTTATCTGGAGTTACACTGTTTTATGCTGAGAAATTTTTCACCATATAATTATATCGGAAATAAATTTTTGGCATCTTGTTACTCGTATTAAAAATGTTTAGTTGAAATTAGAATTTCTCTGTTTCTACATACATTTTTTTTTTTTTTGGTTTGGGTTTTACGGCCCTTTCAAGATTATTTCACTCATATCGAGCCGATCGTTAATCAGAGATGAGCGAAAACCGGAGTACCCGGAGAAAAACCACCTGACCTTCCGTTGCAGGACTTGGCGTCTCACATGTGACCTGAGCGAGGCTCGAACCACAGCGGTGAGAGACCTAATGATCAAGAGTCAGCGCTCTTAACCACTAGATCACGGAGGCCCCGTTTCTACATACTTATTGTTAGGACCACTTCACTGAGGCATAATATAGCTTAATTTGATAAAAACCTGCTGGTACTTCACTGGAGTGGGTTTTAAAAATCAAACTTTCAATTGCATGGACATGGTACCACATTGATGCTGATTATCTCACACAAAATTCAACAAAAGCAGCTCCTGCTATACTAAAAGGTTCGGTGGGGGGGGGTATGGCCCTTTCAATATTATTTATTTCATATCGAGCTGATTGTTAATCAGAGGTGTACTAAAGTCTTCAGAGAAGTTTTGTTGCAAAAATATGGCTGTATCAATTAATTTGATTACCGTGATTGTTGTAAATTATAATGTTCAGCTACACTGATTTTGAAGTTCTATATTCTGATCTTTTAACAAATGCTAAGTTTTATAAAGTTATCATACTATAATGGCTTGCCACGGATTGTGCACATTGACCCATTTTTGTATCAGAAAACTCAAAACCGGTTATTAGCAAACAGTGCAGGCCCAGATCAGATGCCACGTTCTGCAGCATCTGATCAGAGCCCACACTGTTTGCAAAAAGTTCAGCCGTTTTCCAAATAAATTTTGAAGAACCCCTAAATTTTGAAATGGACTCATGCTATATAAAAAGTGGAAGATTTCATTCAGTACAAAATGGGTTAAAACATGAATATATTGAAGACAATAGCTGTCCGGTTTGTAACCCTTTTACCTACTAGTTTCTTAAGTGGATATAATTAACGCCCTTATAAACCCCACTTATTCCGTGATTTGGGTACTCCTGAGATACACTTGTTAAAACTACATGTACCTTGGTCTAATGAGCACACACATTCTATGCTTGCAGGCGAAATGAGAAGAATGTCACCAATAAAACGGAAAATGTCAGTTTAAAGATTGTGGAAGAAACATTACAATAACACACAAATGCGTCAAAGTGCATTTTTTTACATCTCCAAAATGGCTACTTTTTTGATGAAAATCTTTGATATTTTTATTATTTATACTCCAAACATAGGTTGCTGCCTCATTGAGGTGGTTCTAACTAGTACCCATGACCTACTTCTTGAAGCAGTAATAAGAAAAATAATGTATGCTCCTGTTAACCCTAGTTTTCTCTATAAGGTGTTTTTAAGGGGAGTGGGGTGGGGGGGGGGGCTTCATTTTATGGACATGTTCACCTGATGACACCTTGTCACTTGGGCGACTAAGATCTTTTTTCCCCAGGTTCATTTTTCCTTGATACAAATAAACATTATTGACTAATTAAACAAATGCTTATTTATGGGTCCTGTGTGAGTACTGCAATGGACGGCATTATGATAACGCACCCGTACGAAATAGTGTATTTTTGCATCTGAAAAACGGACATTTTTGGATGAAAATTTGCGATATTTTTCTTTTTTTTACTCCAATCATAGGTTGGGGGTGCTCGTTAGAACCGCCTCACTGAGGCGGTTCTAACGAGTACCCACAACCTATGTCTTGGAGTAAAAATAAGAAAAATAATGTTTACCCCCGTGAACTCCAGTTTCTCTATACAAAGTGGGGTGTAAGGGAGTGTTCATTTCACGGTCTTGTTCACGTGATGTCACATTTTTTTTCACTTTTCAGCTGAACTTAAGAAAATTAATAATAAATTCGGCCCTAATTAACAATCAAAATAAATAGAAAAATGATGCTTCTGAAAGATCTAACAGCACATTTAAAAATGAACACTTTCAATTATTTGCAAAATTTCAATCCAACCATAGGCTTACAGCCATTGGTTATAATATGTAACTTTGCCCCACCCACAATAGGATAAGCCCCACCTACAAATAACCATTAAACTGCCAATCACAACCATTACAATTTCAAGCATATTACTTTACTTCTCAAAGAAAATCAGCATTAGCATTTTTCATATATGAGTCCTATGGAAATGTTGCTCTCGGAAAACAAACAAAAGAAAAAAATGTGAATGCCATCTGCTGTGAGGTAATGCTTGGTGCTTAAGATATAACATTAAAAGTTTTTTTTTCCATATATAGCTCTTAATGTAATACTTGGCAGTTTAAAAAAAAAAACTAGAAATGGTGTTTGTAAAACACAATGCCCCCAACCTTTGCTTGACCTTAGATGGCAAAATATTCAACAAATATTGTTAAAGACTCAAAAACATACAACAAGAATTCCCCCGAAGGCTATGTCGCGCCTGTGGGGGCGCAAAGTCACCAAACCATGAAATCTAGGTCAAGGTCAAACATGGATGCCTGCATAAAAATTTCACTCCTAGTTGCAAGCATGTACCAAGTAACTCTTAAAAACAGACTCATACATCAGGGTCAAAGTTAGGGTTGTCACACTATTTTACAAAGTCAGTGAACCATAAAATGTAGGTCAAGGTCAGAAATGGATACTTGCATTGAAGTTTCAATTCCTAAATGCAAGCTTGTACCAAATACAATTAATGAAGCTCTAATAGATCTTGAGAAATGGACTCTTACATTAGATAGAAAGTCAGGGTGGTCGCAATAATTCACAAAGTCAGTGAACCATGAAATATGGGTAAAAGTCAAATATGGATGCTTGCGTTGCAGTTGGAATTCCTAGATGCAAGTTTATACCAATTATAATTTAAAAAGCTTTAATAGTTTTTGAGAAATGGTGAAAGTCAGGGTGGTCGCAATAATTCACGAAGTCAGTGAACCATGAAATATAGGTCAATGTCAGATATGGATGCTTGCGTTGAAGTTGCAATGCCTGGATGCAAGTTTGTACCAAGAATGATTAATGAAGCTCTAAAAGTTCTCAAGATATGGACTTGCTGACAAGGTTTTATTAAAAAAACAACAAGGCATCGCATGCGATACAAATCCCCTCGCACAAGACAACTTCGTGTGTGGAAAACACTGAAATGGCAAAAGTCCAACTTGCTTGAGATATTATCATATGCAACATTTGTGTAAAGTTTGTTTAAAAATCCATCCATAAATGTAGGTTCTAGAGTGATCACAATATTTCTCTAAAAATAGTCATAGGGACCTTGACTTGAGGCCATGGCCGCGAAGTAGATCTTGCTCAAGATATTATCATAAGCATCTTTTGTGTGAAGTTAGATTAAAATCATAAATGTAGGCGGTAGAGCAATGACAAAGTTTTTCTAAAAATAGCCATAGTGACCTTGACCTTGAGGTCATGACCAAGCAACTCGAGATATTACCATGAGAAACATTTGTGTGAAGTTCTATTAACATCCATCAATAAATGTAGGCACTAGAGCAATGATAAGAAAATTTTCTAAAAATAGCCCCAATGACCTTGACCTTGAAAGTCGAAATAGTTCGAGATATTGTCATAAGGAACATTTGTGTGAAGTTATACTGAAATCGGTGAAGAAATGTAAGCGCTAGAGCCATGTCAAAGTTTTTCTAAAAATAGCCACAGTGACCTTGACCTTGAAAGTCAAACTCACTCGAGGTATTATCATAAGGAACATTTGTGTGAAGTAATATTGAAATCAGTGAAGAAATGTAGTCGCTAGGGCGATGACAGTTTTTTTCAAAAAATAGCCACAGTGACCTTGACCTTGAAAGTCAAAATCGCTCGAGATATTGTCTTAAGGAACATTTGTGTGAAATTATATTGAAATTGGTGAAGAAATGTAAGCGCTAGAGTATTGACAAAGTTTTTCTAAAAATAGTCACAGTGACCTTGACCTTGAAAATGGAACTCGCTACAGATATTGTCATAAGGAACATTTGTGTGAATCGATTTTGAAATTGGTGAAAAAATGTAAGCGCTAGAGCAATGAAAAAGGTTTTCTAAAAATAGCCACAGTGACCTTGACCTTGAAAGTCGAACTCTTTCGAGGTATTGTGATCAGGATCATTTGTGTGAAGTTATATTAAAATCGGTGAAGAAATGTAGGCGCTGGAGCGATAGCAAAGTTTTTCTAAAAATAGCCATTGTGACCTTGACCTTGAAAGTTGAAATGGCTTGAGATATTGTCATAAGGAACATTTGTGTGAAGTTATATTGAAATCGGTGAAGAAATGTAAGCGCTAGAGTGATGACAAAGTTTTTCTTAAAATAGCCACAGTGACCTTGACCTTGAGGTCATGACCTTGAAAGTCGAACTCGCTGAGATATTGTCATAAGAAACATTTGTGTGAAGTTATATTGAAATTGGTGAAGAAATGTAGGCCCTAGAGCGATGACAAGGTTTTTCTAAAAATAGCCAGTGACCTTGACCTTGAGGTCATGACTTTGAAGTCGAACTCGCTCAAGATTTTTTTATAAGGAACATTTGTGTGAAGTTATATTGAAATTGGTGAAGAAATGTAGGCACTAGAGCAATGACAAAGTTTTTCTAAAAATAGCCACAGTGACCTTGACCTTGATAGTCGACCTCGCTCAAGATATTGTCATAAGGCACATTTGTTTGAAGTTATATTGAAATCAGTGAAGAAATGTAGGCGCTAGAGTGATGACAAAGTTTTTCTTAAAATAGCCACAGTGACCTTGACCTTGAGGTCATGACCTTGAAAGTCGAACTCGCTGAGATATTGTCATAAGAAACATTTGTGTGAAGTTATATTGAAATTGGTGAAGAAATGTAGGCCCTAGAGCGATGACAAGGTTTTTCTAAAAATAGCCACAGTGACCTTGACCTTGAGGTCATGACTTTGAAGTCGAACTCTCTCAAGATTTTTTTATAAGGAACATTTGTGTGAAGTTATATTGAAATTGGTGAAGAAATGTAGGCACTAGAGTGATGACAAAGTTTTTCTAAAAATAGCCACAGTGACCTTGACCTTGAGGTCATGACCTTGAAAGTCGAACTCGCTGAGATATTGTCATAAGAAACATTTGTGTGAAGTTACATTGAAATTGGTGAAGAAATGAAGGCGCTAGAGCGATGACAAAGTTTTTCTAAAAATAGCCACAGTGACCTTGACGTCATGACTTTGAAGGCGAACTCACTCGAAATTTTTTTATAAGGAACATTTGTGTGAAGTTATATTGAAATTTGTGAAGAAATGTAGGCGCAAGAGCGTTGACAAAGTTTTTCTAAAAATAGCCACAGTGACCTTGACCTTGAGGTCATGACCTTGAAAGTCGAACTCGCTCAAGTTTTTTTTATAAGGAACATTTGTGTGAAGTTATATTGAAATTGGTGAAGAAATGTAGGCGCTAGAACGATGACAAAGTTTTCACAAATTACCAAAATGACAAAGGGCCATAACTCACAAAGTATTTTTCGGAATTTTGTCATAAGATAATCAGTTCATCTACTCATCACCACCAATCTATTCACCAACTTTCAAGGCTCTAGCTCCAATAATTTTTGAGATATCTTGCTGACAAGATTTTATTAAAAAAATTTCAAAGGGCAATAACTCTTAAAAGGGGCATAATCCGGACGAGAAAAAAAATATGCGTCAGCTAATTTTCCATGAGGAATCCATATATGAAATTTCAAAACCCTAGCATACACGGTTCTAAAGATATGCTATGCATCACTTTTAGCATACATTACAATAGGCACAAATTACCAAAATGACAAAGGGCCATAACTCACAAAGTATTTTTCGGAATTTCGTCAAAAGTTAATCAGTTCATCTACTCATCACCACCAATATATTCACCAACTTTCAAGGCTCTAGCTCCAATAGTTTTTGAGAAATCTTGCTGACAAAATTTTATTAAAAAAATTTCAAAGGGCAATAACTCTAAAAAGGGGCATAATCCGGACAAGAAAAAAAATACGCGTCAGCTAATTTTCCATGAGGAATCCATATATGAAATTTCAAAACCCTAGAATACACGGTTCTAAAGTTATGCTATGCATCACTTTTAGCATACATTACAATGGGCACAAATTACCAAAATGACAAAGGGCCATAACTCACAAAGTATTTTTCAGAATTTTGTCAAAAGTTAATCAGTTCATCTACTCATCACCACCAATCTATTCACCAACTTTCAAGGCTCTAGCTCCAATAGTTTTTGAGATATCTTGCTGACAAGATTTTATTAAAAAAATTTCAAAGGGCAATAACTCTTAAAAGGGGCATAATCCGGACGAGAAAAAAAATACGCGTCAGCTAATTTTCCATGAGAAATCCATATATGAAATTTCAAAACCCCAGCATACACGGTTCTAAAGTTATGCTATGCATCACTTTTAGCATACATTGCAATGGGCACAAATTACCAAAATGACAAAGGGCCATAACTCACAAAGTATTTTTCAGAATTTTGTCAAAAGTTAATCAGTTCATCTACTCATCACCACCAATATAATCACCAACTTTCAAGGCTCTAGCTCCAATAGTTTTTGAGATATCTTGCTGACAAGATTTTATTAAAAAAATTTCAAAGGGCAATAACTCTTGAAGGGGGCATAATCTGGACTAGAAAAAAAATACGTGTCAGCTAATTTTCCATGAGGAATCCATATATGAAATTTCAAAACCCTAGCATACACGGTTCTTTAGTTATGCAATGCATCAAAAGCGTAACGGACGGACGAACAGACATTCTCACGAACGGATACTTAAGTGGCTAGGCGTCGGCATATTGACTACTTAAGCGGCAAATTCTCTTAAGCGGCAAGCCACCTAAGAGCGAATTTTTGCCACTTAAGTACCCAAATAACGGAATAAACCCCATTTGGACTCACGAATATATACTTAAGTGTCAAACTGTCCAAATTTTTTGCCCCCTAAATGTCGTTTCGTTGGTGCGGACGAACGGACGAACAGACGAACGGACGAACGAGGCAGAAGCAATATGCCCCTCCAACTTTTTCAAAGTTGGGGGCATAATAAAAAAATGCCATTACCGGTAAGTAATAAAATGACTGATAGAATATGAATAGATAAAACCACTAGGAAAAGATAATTTGGCCAAATTGTCCTACAAAAAAAATAAATAACTAAATAAAATTAATAAATAACTGTTTTGTTTCTTAGTAGAGAAATTTCCATTAGAACTGCACATACTTTTTTAAAAAGAGTAACACAATGCCTAAATATATATTTCAATTATTTATATGTGAAGAATATCACATATTTTCCTTTAATTTTTTTTTCCACTTACCCGCTGAACAAGACAATCCCTACATTTGAGAACAGTTTAGCTCCAAATAAGCCATCCGATCAGGATCTTCACTGTTCATCATGCAGTTTGTTAATTTAACAGGTAGCTTATATTAAGTACATGTATATTATGCCCATTTGTTGCAGGAGATCATTAGTATAAGCAACCTTGCTTGTTTTCAAATCCTGTTGATCTTTCTATATGTTACATTCTTGTTATATATCTGTAATTGAAAAGAAGTGAATAAATATTGTTTAAACTAAACTAAGTACATGTATATTGAAAGTAGAGAAATTCTAATTTTAAGTGAACATTTTTAAAAGAGTAACAAGATGCCATCTGATCAGGATCTTCACTGTTCATCATACAGTTTGTGAATTTAACAGATAGCTTATATTAACCCTTTTAGTACCAAATGGAATCTTCCTCATATATACCAGGAGTCCACTTCAAAATTTAGGGGGTCAGGTTGTGTTTTCATCAAAATTTATTTGGAAAATAACTGAACTTTTAGCAAACAGTGGAGGCCCTGATCAGACGCCGCGTTCTGCAGCGTCTGATCTGGGCCTGCACTGTTTGCCATGGTTTCTGTTTTCAGGTTTTTGGTACTAAATGGGTTAGGTACATGTATATTGAAAGTAGAGAAATTCTAATTTTAAGTGAACATTTTTAAAAGAGTAACAAGATGCCATCTGATCAGGATCTTCACTGTTCATCATGCAGTTTTTGAATTTAACAGGTTGCTTATATTAAGTATATGGAGTGAGTGAGTTTTAGTTTTACATCCCTTTAAGTATATAGAAAGGACTTACTGTAGAGAAATTCTAATTTCAAGTGAACATTATTATAAGAGTAGCAAGAAGCCGTCTGATCAGGATCTCCACTGTTCATCATGCAGTTTGTATATTAAAAAAATAACAAGTATATAGAAAGCAGAGAAATTCTAATTTCAACTAAACATTTTTTATTAGAGTAACAAGATGCCAAAAATATATTTCATAAAATTCTATGGTGAAAAATTTCCTGAGCATAATAACATGTTTTTCATTTTATTTATGTCTTTTTTTTTTAAATTTTTTTCTGTATATTTGCCCATGAGGTGATATACCATACCAGTAGGTGTCATTTTCAATAAACCGTAATTATCTTCAATTATCATAGCCATTATACGGCTGATTAAAGCGAATGTAGGACGATTTGGCCAGCGGACGATTTGGCCTGGACGATTTGGCCTAGGACAATTCGGCCTAGGACAATTTGGCCAGACAAAAATGTTGGGTAGGACAATTTGGCCAGATTAATATAATGACTAGTTTAAACTGAAAATTTAATGTTTTAGGTTTGATTTTAATATACAGTATTGTTTGAATATGTTGAAGGAACATTTTAAGGTGGCCGACCTTAATTTCGGTTGCGCAACGTTCTGCGCATTGCCGTCAATCGGCACTGTAACGACATTCACTTTTTAAGTGGTATTTCCATTTTCTTTTCGACCTCTAAAACGAAGTAAATTTTCTACGATTGACTGTATTTTCCATCACACATGGATAAAATACGCCAACAGTTATCATTTCTTGTCACTGTCAAAGCAGACAAAGTGAAAGTAGAAAAAATCGAGTTCAGAAACGATCGAATGTATCGGTCACAATTGAGCCAATAAGGCAGCTCATTTACAATAGCAGAACTGTTTACCTTTTTTATTCGTCTTTTTCTCGGAGATATCTTTGGCTCCTGCAGGCACCTTACCTGACATTGAAAAGCCCGTCCGAAAGTGTGTCATCTTTCCATAATGGCAGTTACAGTTAAATTGGTAAAGACTAAAGTGTATAGATCTAAGTATTAGATCAGAATCAGAATTTTTTACTTGTGACACGTCCTTATTCAATCCCTTAACAGGACAACATGTTGAATGCCATACTATATCTCCTTTAAAGTACAATCCATTTGCTATTCTGTTTGTTTACGCTTGCAACACACTAAAATGATAGTTCTTTGGATATATGTTTACACACGGCCTGTGTGTAAACTTTAAGTTTTGTGACGTAATCATATTTATGACGTCATGATAAACAGCCGATGGATTGAATCAAAGTCCGCATGCTACTGATTTTTTTGTTGTTGATTTTGCTTGCTGAGAACTGACAAGTATGCCCGTAGAATGAATCATTCTGTCTGCATAGGCCTACTACTAAATTTTATTGTGGTCGAGAACTGCTGGCAGTCTCTCTCTCTCTCTCTCTCTCTCTCTCTCTCTCTCTCTCTCTCTCCAGTAAGTCTCTTGGCTTTCTTTCTACTTATATACTGCGATCGGTCACATCTGATACTCAATACATCAATACTCGCAGGTGTACATTACATACACACCAGGGGCAGTTGTTCGAAACTAACGACTTCGTTAGTTAACGTGTCGTTAAAACTTTGATCATTTGCATATGCAAAAGCTGCTCACATGTTTTCAGCGAAAATACCAAAAGTTTAGATATTGTACTTGCTAGAACACATAACAATATGACCACTAACAAGCTCGTTGAGCTAACAATGCTTTGAACAACTGGCCCCTGGTATGCAGGATGAAAGCCTACACAGTAATCGTGTAATTACGGTAGGGGTCTTTAACCTGCACGGGGCACAACTCTCCCTCCACATCCCCAGTTAACATCCCGATCCACAGGACGGTGCACTATGTGGCATTATCCCTGCAAATGATGCCAATGGAGCGTGCTCGGAAACCAAAATTTTATCGCCGCTACCTGGAATCAAACCGGGGACCTCTAGCATCAGAGGCAAGTGCACTAAACACTGAGTTATCACGCTCGCACTCGGCATCACGAAAACACGCCTATCTAAGTTTAACCCCCTAAAATCACACTTTTATACAGTAAAACTGATGTTTACAGGAGTAAACATTATTCTTCTAATTTCTGTTACTCGTTTAAGCAGAACTGAAAATTATGCCCGCAGAAATATGAAAAAAAGCAGTTAAAAATTCTCGTTTTGTGGTGGTAAAGTTTTGTTATATTTGAATATTGTTTGTTTGTTTTGAGGTTAACATCCCCGTCAACACTGTACAGGTCATTTTGGAAACATTGCTTCTATTTCCGTGGGACTTTTACCCGACACTGAGATGAAATGAAATCTCAAGCCCTGTCGCCCAATGAAACCAATATGGTTTATAAGCATGGACGGTACGACTCGCACCGCTTTATCTGTGCAGGCTTAGATCCTCTAAACGGTTTACCAGTACTCGTGTGCTGTCGGTTTCAGCTCTGCGTGGAAGCATCGTGCAGCCCATTTAGTTCTCCAAGCCCCAATGGGCGGGGGCTATGATATATTTGAGTAGGCGGATTTAAAACACAGTAAGGTCATTTATAGTAAAAGAGAGAGAGAGAGAGAGAGAGAGAGAGAGAGAGAGAGAGAGAGAGAGAGAGAGAGAGAGAGAGAGAGAGCGAAAGAGTGAGAGAGATCTTGGTTAAAATACATCAAAATCTGGAACCGTAAAAGCTTCACGGTTAAATCCTAAACGCATGGAATGGAAACTAGAAATCACAAATGATTTCTCTCTCTCTCTTTGTTGTTGTTGTTTCTAGCTTTAAAGGCCTTCAGGAATATTTCGCTAATTTCGAGCCAATCATTAAATAAAAGTTGGTGTACGAGGGTCCTTCAAAAAGTTTTGTCACTAATAGGTTTCCCTAGTTTTATCGTACGTTTTTCTGATAACGCATCATTGCATTTGAATAGCCTTTCAAATAGCCACCGATAACAGTTTATTTCTAGCAAATTGCTTTTATAATTACCTAGATTTATCAAATTTAAATGCATGCAGTCAAATACACTGGCCAATTTACGAGTTACATTGTAAAATGGACAGAAAGACTGAAATTCACAGCTAAATTAAATGCCGTGTATGGCTTGACATAGGTTGATGAATTGTGTGGCAAAAATGAACCTCTTATAAAGTCAAAGCGCACAATTTATCGGTGGGTCATGCTTTTAAAGCTGGTAAATAATCAACCAAAGATGATGCCCATGTTGGTAGGCCAAAGACCTCCATCACCATGGCAACCATCACTGCTGTTAAGGCAGCGATCAAAGAAGATGCGCGACTGTCAGTGAAAGAGATATCTTAATGCACTGGCTTATCAGAAGGCGGTGTACATACCATTCTGACAAAGTACTGGGCTGAGAAAGATTTGCGCTAGGTTGGTGCCCCATTTGCTCACTGAAAGGCGAAATTGTATTATGTTGGTGTTTCTTCCCCTTTGTTGTCTTGAATGGGAGGTGTTAGGTAATTTTATCGATACCTATTCATTGTTTTTACTTCTGTTTGGCAAATCATATGTAGATGCATGCCCTATCTGAGTGACACCTTTGTTTTAGTATACAATTAACTTAACAAAAAGAGATTTTGACAAAAAAAATATATATATATATTGCATGAAAAGCTTACTCTTATAACGACCCCCATTTTGTATGAACGACCTACTGTTTTTTATTTGGTAGGTTTTGCAAATAATATTTAGATATAATACCTTTCTTAGTGACCATATCACTTATATAGCAGAAATTCCTATAATAATTTGAAAAAATATATGTATATATGTTCATATTATTCAGTTTATGTTTACTTTTGAAACGACCCACATTATCTTATTGGAAACCTGTCAACCTGTTTTCGTGTCATAGTTTTGCGGATTACATATAGATACATCACCTATCATGTCTTAGCTCAAAAGCAACTATAATTTTTGTGATGTTTTCAAAAAAATAAGTTTTGCCTGTTATGATAACTTTTGAAACGACCCTTTTTGCTTGAAATAACACTATAACCGAATTATTTCATCATATTGCGGCAGATAATAAGCATTAATATCATCTATTTTCGTGGAGTTATAATTTCTAGCAAAACAGTTATTTTAATGTTAGAGATCTTCATGAAAAAGGGTATTTTGCCTGTAATTTTTACTTTTGAAACGGCCCTCATTCTCTTATATGGCCGGTGACTCCCCATTTTTATTTCATGTTTTTGAATGCCGTATGAATATATATAACTTAATTTAGTAAGTCCAAAATCTCTAGGGCAGAAGTCAGTTTAATTTTCGCATTTGTGTCAAATTTTAGCGATTTCCCATTACAATCAATGCAAAATATTTGTAATATGGCGTTAGTTTTGGATTGACCCCCATTCTTTCCCAGTCTCGGTGACATGGTATTTTTATGACTTTAATCTGAAGTTAAGTCCTTGCTGGATACTTTGTTATAATATAAGGAAATTCTCTAGGGCAGGTATCTCAGAAAAAAATTAAGGTCGGCCTCCTTAAGGAAGATTTTAAACAATTAGATATTTTTTGTTGTTGTTTTTAAGCTTTTATAACTTTTGGCCTGAGATATTCTTTATGTGCAAATTACTATAAATGGTTACTTATAATCCTCCCCAAACACAAAAAATACAATGAAATAAAATAAATAAATAAAAATAAATAAATTTAATGGTTTTGTTTAAATTGGCTGGAAAAAAATATTAATTACATTTTCTTGTATTCATGGTTAATTGGCCAACTGATTTGCTGACTGGTCTTGGTTCCTTGCTTTCTTAATTAGTTATTCCACACTTATTTTGTTGGTTTTGTTTGTTTGTTTGTGTATGCATTGGAATACAAGATCAATTAGCATATTTTCTTGCTTGCATGGTTAATTGGCTGATTGATTTTTTGACTGGTCTAATGAGTACCCACAACCTATGTCTTGGAGCAGAAATAAGAAAAATAATGTATACCCTCATAAACACTAATTTTCTCTATATAAAGTTCATTTTACGGACTTGTTCATGTGATACCTGCCTGGTTCAAGAATGTGCACCACACTGGTTAACCACTTACACTTAGGGAAACTGATCTGCTCAATATGACCTAAATAGTGTTGACTGGGCTCAGATACTATAAATGAGCAGAAAATATGTAATGATGTGTGATAAAAATATGTTGTCAAATGAAGAAACTGCTCAAACTATGCAATTTCCTCTTATGTCAACATCTGATTTTCACTCATCAAAGCCAAGAAATGACAGATGAAATCACTGAAAAAACATGAAATATTTGATGAAAATTTATAGTCAAATGAAAAAAAATGCTATTGAAATGATTAATAGAATAAGAATTGGTAAAACCGCTAGGAGAAATCAGTTTGGCCAAATTGTCCTACGCGGTATTTTTGGCTGGCCAAATTGTCCTAGGCCGAATTGTCCTAGGCCAAATCGTCCGGGCCAAATCGTCCACTGGCCAAATCGTCCGCCCACCGATTAAAGCACTGGTCCTCCTGTATTTGGTCCTCAAATTATACCCCTGGTCCTCTAGAGGACTTGGTCCTCAGTCCTCTGGTCCTCCAGTAAAAGTCCTCAAATTATACCTTCCCGTTGACAAGTAATAAAAGATACCATTTCGGTCAGGATCCAATGCACTGACAGATGACTTTGTTTACATTTGATAGCAATGCGTGAATTATTTCTCCTGCAAAATCAAACATGGATTACTTCCCTTCTTGGCCTGTAAAACACGCTTGGTTCCATATATAGACAATGCAACTTGGGGTTCTTTTACTGATTTTTGCGCTGATTAATAAGACAAGATAAATTTATTCTATATTCCAAGGGCCATCCAATAAAACAAAGTTTCAGAAGTGTAACTCCAATAGTTTAGAAGATATGACACAGTCATACTTTTTGACCTTTGACCTTGGGGTCATGTTGAGGTCGAGGTCACACCAACAGTAGCCCAATTTATTCCATATTCCAAGCGTCATCCAATAAGCAAAGTTTCAGAAGTGTAACTCTAGTTTAGAAGATATGGCAACAGTGCTCCAGCTAGCCCTGTATAGAGGGATGGGCCGCCCCTCTGGCCCTCTCCTGTTGCCCCTCTGCCATTTCACACCTCCCCTTGCCTTATTTCTATTCCTTACATAAAAACCTACATTTTGGTGAAAAATTCATGAAAATTGAACAAAAAATAAAGAAGTTATTTATGTTTACCTGTTTATTATATGTGCCTTCAAGTGTGACATGCCTTATCATTTTAACATCTTGTTGATACTTCATAAATGAAATGATGCCCTCATTCTTGCCCGACCGTGCAAAAGTGCCCAACCCAGCACCCCTCTGCCCTCAAATCCTGGCTGGAGTACTGTGGCAAAGTCATACTTTTTGACCTTTGACTTTGGGGAAATGTAGAGGCCAAGGTCACCAAAAGTAACCCTGTCAGCCTCGATAGCGCAGTGGTTAGCGTGTTCGACTCATGATCGAGAGGTTGTGCGTTCGAATCCGCCACCGGTATCGAGGTGTGTCCTTGGGCAAGACACGTAATGACACTGCCCCACTCCACCCAGGTGTAAATGGGTAGCAGTGGTGTAAAAGCCACTGCCTCTCTCTCTCGCGCGCGCGTGAAAACACCCGGAATGAGTGTTCGAGAGCGATTCAATAAGCTTAAAGCTTTCATCGCAATCGAACTAAAATAAATTAGTATAAACTAAACTAAGAAACCCAGTGCCATCTACATATCTACATCCCATGTATTATCCACATGCAAAGTTTCAAAGGTCTAACTTTACTGGTTGCATAGGAGATCCATTTACAAGAAACTTGATGAACACACAGATGAACTGACAACCACTCGACTCTGGTACAAAAATAATATACTCAATTTTTCTACGAATAAAACTGCAAGCACTGCATGATGCCCCGCCCCTACAATTACATCAAGTAAGTGCCATATCACAGTGAAAAAGGAATTCAAAGTAAGGATGCATTACTATTTCCCTTAATAAAGTGGACAGGAATACATGTACATGACTAAGATGGCTATTTTCAATGTTCAAAGAGCCATGGCTCCAAAAGAAAGTAACCCAGAATTAAAATTCTCATTTTCAGTTTTTTGGGACCGGTGCCCTTTAAACTAAAGTCAAGGTCTTCAAAATATAGTCAAATCTTTGGTCATTTGCAATGATATTTTGTATCAAGTTAGACCACATTTCATTGATGTGTTTATGAGATTGGGTGCAGACAAGCCATCTTTGGCCCAAAATTGACAGTTTTTGGGGGCCTGTGCCCTTGAAAATCCGGTCAAGGTCACCAAAACCTAAATGCTGTTTTCCCCATCCTAGTGATGTAACCATGCAAGTTTGGTCAGAATCAATTGTTAGGTTCAGGAGATATATATAGTGCTTCAAACAGACTACCGGTACATGATAGAAATGGTTATGTTCAATGTTCAAGGGGCGATAACTCCAAAAGTAGGAAAATCAGAGTTATGATCAAGGTTGGCAAAAAGCCGGTCAGTATGAGTATTGACCGGGCTGGTGGTTAAAACCAGTTATTACTGGTCGATACTGGTCGATTGGTGGTCGATTAAATCACTGGAGTATATGCCCCTGTCCTGTTGCTATACCGGTCTTAAAAGCTTTCTCCCTACATCATGTACATGATGTTAGACTATATTTGCATCACTGAACAAGAAAAAATAGTTTTATTATTTAACAGTAATTATTTGAGGTATTTTTATTTGATCAAAAGTCAAAAGACATTATTGCTGGTCAAATGAAGAGGTTGGACTGACTCACTAAATTGTAGACAGGCCTGTTCGTTTCAATCAAACAATCTTTAAAATTATTCTTTTTTCCTTTATAGGATAGATTGATTGTTCATATTTTGATTTACAGGAATATGAATAAGCTGAATGTGTCATGGATTTTGAAGGATTTATGAAAGAACCTATTTTGTTTGACACAGGAAACAAAAATTGTTGTACCAGATTGATCCACTCACCTCTCTCTCCCCCACAAATCTTCTTCCCTCGTTTTGCAGGATGAAAGCTAACACAGTAATCATGTAATTACGGTAGGGATCTTTAACCTGCACAGGGGATGGTTCTCCCTGCACAGGGGGCCTCCAGTTAATGTCCCGATCCGATGGACGGTGCACTTTATGACATTCATCCCTGCAAATGATGCCAAAGGAACGTGTTCGGACACTGAAATTATATTGCCGCTGCCGGGGATCGAACCCTGGACCTCTAGCATCAGCGGCAAGTGCACTAACCATTGAGCTATCATACTCCACGATTACATTGAATACTTTTCGAGATATGCTCTGGACAAAATTATGATGGATGAACAGGCGACTATATGCTCTCCCTTCGGATGCATTAAAATTAGGCTCATCACAGACAGCATCATGGAACTGTTGTCACTTTGGCGCGAATCCAATCAAAATGCGAAAGAATCTGGTCGCAAATCCCATCAATTACGAAAGAATATGGTCGCGGGTCGTTTCGGTCCTGAGTCGTTTCGTTCTCTGGATCGTTTCGGCCCTGAGTCATTTCGGCCGGGTCGTTTCGGCCTGGGTCGTTTCTGCCCAATATCGGGGGTTGGTCGTTTCGGCCAAATAGGTGGGTCGTTTCGGCCTGATTTTTTTTATCACTTTATTTATATGTATATATATTTTGTTTGTCGAAATCTCGCTAGGAAACGAGAGCGTGATTTTGCGTGATTTAATAATGCAAATATCGTGAATACTAAATGGAATGTAATATTTCGCAAGTTCATTGGTTAGATCTCATTGATATCTATCAGTATGCCAAAAATTGTTAAAATATTCCGAGCGGTAAAGTCACTATCACCAATTTTCACAAACGGGTTACGGACAGACAGACAGACCATATATGGTTTGGCGGCCATTTTGGTCATGTGAGCTGGACCCCATGAGCAAATTTTGGTTAGCCCCATCCCATAGAGGCTCCATATGAAATTTGACTTCAATCGGCCCAACGGTTTCCGAGGAGAAGCAGTTCGAAAATTTTCACATTTTTCGCCTCGGCAAGGCTATACTAAATGGAATGTAATATTTCGCAAGTTCATTGGTTAGATCTCATTGATATCTATCAGTATGCCAAAAATTGTTTAAATACTCCACGCGGTTAAGTCACTATCACCAATTTTCACTGACGGGTTACTGATTTTTCGCCTCGGCGAGGCTATACTAAATGGAATTTAATATTTCGCAAGTTCTTTGGTTAGATCTCATTGATATCTATCAGTATGCCAAATATTGTTTAAATATTCCATGCGGTTAAGTCACTATCACCAATTTGCACAAACGGGTTACGGACAGACAGACAGACAGACCATATATGGCTTGGCGGCCATTTTGGTCATGTGACCTGGACCCCATGAGCAAAGTTTGGTTTCCCACATCCCATAGAGGCGCCATATGAAATTTGACTTCAATCGGCCCAACGGTTTCCGAGGAGAAGCAGTTCGAAAATTTTCACATTTTTCGCCTCGGCGAGGCTATACTAAACGGAATGTAATATTTCGAAAGTTCATTGGTTAGATCTCATTGATATCTATCAGTATGCCAAAAATTGTTTAAATATTCCAAGTGGTTAAGTCACTATCACCAATTTTCACAGGTTACTGATTTTTCTCCTCGGCGAGGCTATTCTAAATGGAATGTAACATTTCGCAAGTTCATTGGTTAGATCTCATTGATATCTATAAGTATGCCAAAAATTGTTTAAATATTCCCAGCAGTTAAGTCACTATCACCAATTTTCACAAACGGGTTACGGACGGACAGACAGACTGACAGAATGACCGATTGACCGAATGACCAAATGACAGAATGACACGGTGATTTTAGGGCACTCTTAGAAAATCAACCGACTTCAGTCGGTCGCTTTTTCTGCAGGTCGTGCAATTATTTCATCACATTATATCATCACATGTTAATTGCCCGTTAATAAATCACCAGTCAATCATTTTTTGATGGAGTTAGCTAAGGCCAAAACAAATTATATGTGTGGTTCCTATTACATGGTTTTCAAAAATAGGGTAGGTAGGTAGGTAGGAAAATTATTTTATTTTTTATTTTTATTTTTTTTCTCACCTTTTATACTATGTTACACATGGCACTTATTTTTGTTATATTGTTTTGCTTTTGTTGTGGTTTGATTTGAGGTTAAACATCCCCGTCAACACTGAAAAGGTCATTTGGAGATGCTGCTTCCTATTTTGTGGGACTTTTACCCGACATTAAGATGAAATGACATCTCAAGCCCTGTCGCCAATGAAACCAATAGGGATTATAAGCATGGACGGTCCGACACATATAACGCTTTGCCTGGGCAGGCTTAGATCCTCTAGGCGGTTTACCAGTACTCATGTGAGGGTCAGATTCAGCTCTGCATGGAAGCATCATGCAGCCCATATATTTCTTCAAGCCCCGATGGGCGGGGCCATGCTAATTTATTGTATAATTGTACTTCAAAACATTGTAAACAATTTATGAAATGCAAATAAAAGTATAATAAATAATGCTTAGTTTTCATCCATATTGTCCTAATTGTTATAAAGTAAGGGTGTTCTTCAGTCAGAACAAAGTATTTTGATTGGACATCCTGTGTATGTGTTTGCCTTTTACAAAAGGTCAGCCTTTGGGACTTGCTGTTCTAGTGAAGGTTGCTTTATCTTGAAAAGCGTTGTTACTGTTATTGTACCATATATACATTGAAAATAAATGTAAAAGTTCAAAAGATCAAGATGAAATTACAGAGTAAACCGAGATCAAAAAGTTTCTTTTCCTTGCTTCCAAAGGATAGCCTTTTTATAGAACATATTTAATGCTACAAATTAAACATCCAGTAATGATAGATAGATAGATAGATAGATAGATAGATAGATAGATAGATAGATAGATAGATAGATAGATAGATAGATAGATAGATAGATAGATATAGATAGATAGATAGATAGATAGATAGATAGATAGAAAAGAATAGATAGATAGATAGATAGATAGATAGATAGATAGATAGATAGATAGATAGATAGATAGATAGATAGATAGATAGATAGATAGATAGATAGATAGATAGATAGATAGATAGATAGATAGATAGATAGATACTGAAAACAGGAGTCCAAAATCCTTCATTTTGAAAAGTTAAGTCCCTGTTCTTGATTGCAAACAAAACAGACAAAATTTCTACACACATGTGTGCACTACTGCATAGTTGCATGTTTCCCTAACTGCCTCTTTTTCTGAAAAGTGCATTTCAGGACTTCAATCTAAACTTGTACAGTGTGTAAACTCAATAGAACCATGCCATTGAGGTGGTTGTAATAAGAAACCACAATGTACATGTATGTTCTGGGGCAGAGATTGGGAAAAGATATATCCCCAGTTAAGCCTGCTTTCCCATTTAACTAGGTGCATACAAGGGCGAGCAGGGATAAAGACTGACAGTCACCCATAGTGACTGAAAAATTGGCTGGGCGCAAAAACATTAGAGCTTTATCTGTCTGTCACCAAAACTTTCAGCATTTTTCAAATATTTTGGCTCTTAGATAAGACCTACAAATTTAAACCTAGGTATGTTTTTTTTTTCAAACAAAATTAGCATCGGTAGGTTGGATTTTTATTTGATCATACGCGATTAAAATAGATATGTTAAGCTACAGTATGGCTGATTAATTTCTTTGTACCCCCCCAACCTTACACACACTTCAAAGACGCGGTGGGACAAATTTCCTTTCCATTTTTTGTTTACTTTTGGTACTCTTAGCTTCTTTTCCCGCCACAGATCTGACATGGTATATCCTCCGTGCCTCAACATGGTACCTTTATTGTCAACCCGTAAGCCAATCTTTTAGACACGCTGACATGAATCTAAAAACTGGCAGCTGATTTCGTTTCAAGAACCAGAAAATGCAGACATACTGCACAAATTATTATTTTAATTTGTTTTCCCAGCCTTTTTATGATGGTGTGGCTCCAGACCCATTTTCTCTAGCACCAAGATCTTTTTTTCTGGCACCATACCCTTTTTGCAGATAAGAGCAAATGTTGCCTTACATTTTGGAACAAAAATCTCTGAAATTGACAAAAAAAAAAAATAATAATAACAACGTCATGTCTGTTTAAAGAATGGATATTTTAGACATTTTTTTAGCAATAGATTGTTGCCTGTTTGATGGTTTACCGCTAATCCCGCTGTTTATTTTTCCAAATTATCCTACTTTAAGAAACCATAATAGTGTTTTGATAACGAGTGCATGTAAGTGATACCAATTAAACGATTAGGTGTGAAAAGTTACCTGACCATTGTTATCATGTGCATGTAGCGAAGACAATGCCATATGCGGGCAGTCTGATCAGCGACAGTGTCTAAGTTTTCCGAGAAATGAAACCTTATGAACAATAAACTCAGATCAGACTGCAGAACTTCCAGCTGATCTTTTCTGTGTGCGCATACGCATTCAGTGCATTTTTCTCGGAAAGCATTTCTGATGCCACTACCACATTACATGTTCGAGCCTCGCTCGGGCCACGTGTGAGACGCCAAGCTCTGCAACGGAAGGTCAGGTGGTTTTTCTCCGGGTACTCCGGTTTTCGCCCACCTCTGATTAACGATCGGCTCGATATGAGTGAAATAATCTTGAAAGGGCTGTAAAACCCAAACCAAAAAAAAAAACCACATTACATACTAGCTTTCATTAGCTACCGTGTTTTTCAGACTGTGAAGGTTGCACTACAGTAAATAATTGGTCTTCATGAAAGCTGTACTTGCTTTGGGGAGAGCTTTCAGTACAGAATTGAATATTCTGCTGTATCTGATTGGATTTCCACTATGTTAACACGCTTAAGCAGGAGCTTGGTGGTACTAAGGCCTATGAACTTCAGCCTTTAGCTGAAGACAGCCTTTAGCTGAAGAGAGAGCTATAGTAGATAAACATGTTTGTCTTTCAGCCACCAAGTTTGCTGTGTGTGTTAACGAAGGCCAAGACAAGCTTCCTACGCTATACTGCTTACCAAAACTTCATAAAAAACCTTACAAAGCACGGTTTATTGCAAATTCTAGCTCTTGCACTACCACTGAACTTTCTAAATTATTAACTTCCTGTCTTACTGCTATTAAAATGCATGTAATTAAATATTGTGATAAAGTCTTTGAAAGATCAGGAAGAAATCTGTTTTGGTCTATAAAAAATTCGAATGAGGTTTTAAATAAATTGAAATCTAGACATTTTCGTGCTTCTAGTCTGTCTACCTACGATTTTTCCACTCTTTACACTACACTTCCTCATAATCTAATAAAAGAAAAGCTTAATGATTTAATGGAATGGGCTTTTCACAGAGAAGATTCTCTCTATCTTGCATGTAATGTCAGAAATGCATTTTTCACTTCTAAAGAGCATAAGAATTATACACTTTGGTCATGTCAGAAAGTGTGTGATGTCCTCACCTTTCTACTTGACAATATTTATATTAGATTCGGTACTAAGTTATTTAGACAAAGTGTGGGTATTCCGATGGGTACTAATTGCGCACCTCTTGTGGCTGATCTGTTCTTGTATTGTTATGAAAGAGACTTCATTTTGTCGCTTTCCATTGATAACCAATCTGAAATTATTGAAGCTTTTAGCTCTACTTCTAGATATTTAGATGATTTATTAAATATTGATAATACCTATTTTGATGGTTTGATCAGCCAGATTTACCCCCTAGAACTTCAGTTAAATAAAGCAAATTCTTCTGATACCGAGGCCCCGTTTTTGGATTTACATCTATCTATTGTAGATGGATTTGTTTCGTGCAAAATTTATGATAAACGCGATGACTTTGATTTTGAGATTGTAAATTTTCCTTTTTTGGATGGTGATGTTCCTCGTGCGCCATCCTATGGCGTTTATATTTCGCAATTAATTCGATTTGCTAGAGTGTGTAGTCATGTAACTGACTTCAACACTCGTAATAAATTATTAACGGCTAAACTCCTTAATCAGGGTTATCGGTACCATAAACTAAGCAAAGCCTTTTCAAAATTTTATAGAAGCCATTCTGATTTAATTTCAAAATTCAATATTGGACTTAAATCTCTTCTGCAACAAGGTCTATCGGAACCCGAATTTTATGGTGACTTAGTATATAAATTCAGAAAAATATATAACCGCAATGACTTCAGCACCCAATTTCGTAAAATCATTCTTCGATATAAAAAGATTGGGTACAACATGGATATTATACGACAGACTGCATGCATGGTAGTTAACCCAATCACGGTTGGCAACTTTGCTTCCCTCTTTAATTGCACGCCGGTGGGTCAGGCCTCAGATTCTATGACGGCTCCAACGTAAAGGCTTATTGAAAATTAGAGAGATAATGTTGGTTGGTGCCTGATGTTCTGTCTCTGGTCAGGCTCATCGGAGTCTAACTGTTGGTTTTCTTTTGCTCCAGCATTTCAGTGGTTTCTTGCTGTCGAGTCCTCACCGTTGTCTCACCTCTGTGGTTCTTTGATTTTTGTGTTCACGGAGATGTTGCACTGATGAGTTAGGAGGCCTTCATGCGGACTGAACAAATTATTTGTCTAAATCGCGACGGAAGTAAGAGCGAGGATTGTGGCCATGTAAAATCGATTTAAGCCCCCAAGTGGAAATCTTCCACTGACCGTTCCAAGGCGGCTCTTCTGTGGCGATTTATTTATGTTGTTGTTTGTTACTTACTGTGTGTATCACTTGTGTCTTTTGGTTTTGGATGGCCATATGGCCATTTTGTGGGAAAGTAACTGTCCTTATGGCCTTCCTTTGTTTAGGTTTCACTTATGGTCTGGTCGCTTAATGTTTGTATTTCTTTCCCTTTGGTGTCTTTCATGGGTGGAGTAAGTTAATTGTATCAATTCCTGATCTTTGTTTTACTTCTACTTTGGTGCAAAGCCATTATTTTTCTGAGAAGTATTATTGCTTATTAGAAAAAATATTAGTAGATTTTTGCTATTGTGAAAAGCAGCTGATTTAAATTGAACCAGAAAATTGTGCTGACTGGCCACTGGAAAATGCCTGGATTTATTCGCTGCGTATGGGTTTGTTGACACTGGCTGCCCAAAAGGCCAAAATATGCCGCACAGCACCCATATTTTTTAGCTGCTTCTGGAAGGTAAATGGTCAGCCTGTCAAATTATATGCCTCATAATGGAAGCATTAGACTTGCTGAAATGTGGTAGAACATGGAATATGCCCCAATTTACATTGTGAGTAAGGGGATTTTTTTTACTGTAGTGCCACCTAAACCGAAAGTAGAAAAATGAGCTCCCCTGCCCTTTTTTCATTCATTACATAATATTTTCATACATAATAGGTCCCCTCCAATTCTGTACCTTAAAATGGATCTTCCTGGCATGTATTTTGTCACAGAAACTGTACAAATTGTAAGTTTAGTGCTAATTTAGGACTAACTGGGTGTATTTTATCAGTTTTTGCTTCTGTTCCATGTAATTGGAGGGGGAGGGTACTTCAAAGCCATGTAAATCAGTTGTCATTGATCTGTTTGGAAAGCAGCCTTGCAGTAAATGTATAAACAGGAACACAAGAAAAAGAATATACTCCATATTGAATATAACACTGAGGTTACTTGGCATTAGGCAAGGTTCTCAAGCCATTGCAAAATTTCAAACCTGTCTCTCCGAACAGCCCGCTGCAATATTGCAATGAGTTTTCTCAGCCATTGTAATTTCTTATTGGTTGGGTTCATGTTACAAGGTTTGAACAGATATATTCAGCCATTTCTCATGGCATTAAGGCATTTATAATCATTTTCATCAAAGTTTTGTCTCCAAAATATCCTCAAAATGCCAATTTTTACTGAAATTAGGGGGTATAGGTGTGAGAACAGCCAAAAATTCTAGCATGGGTGCTAATAGGACATGATTTAGTGCATTTTAGGATTAAAGTATTCCAAAGACATCTGAGAAGAATCACTTATGCAAGCCGGTTTCTGGGTTCCATTCTGGAAAGAGGTAAACTTTGCGCTTTTTCACAAAACATGGTTTGTTCGGCTTTCATCGTAGAATCTGGAAGCGATAACTTTTTTGCAAAGTTTAAAGATTCTTTGTCACTGAACATAAATTATGCATGACTATATTATTAGATATGGTCTAAACTTGTGTTTGGCCATTCTTTTGATGGATCATAAAGAAATTAGGGTTTGGTATAGGTTGCACTACAGTAAATAATTGGTCTTTATGAAAGCTGTACTTGCTTTGGGGAGAGCTTTCAGTACGGAATTGAATATTCTGCTGCTTCTGATTGGATTTGGTGCTAAGCCATTATTTTTCTGAGAAGTATTATTGCTTATAAGAAGAAATATTAGTAGATTTTTGCTATTGTGAAAAGCAGCTGATTTAAATTGAACCAGAAAATTGTGCTGACTGGCCACTGGAAATGCCTGGATTTATTCGCTGCGTATGGGTTTGTTGACACTGGCTGCCCAAAAGGCCAAAATATGCTGCACAGCACCCATATTTTTTAGCTGCTTCTGGAAGGTAAATGGTCAGCCTGTCAAATTATATGCCTCATAATGGAAGCATTAGGCTTGCTGAAATGTGGTAGAACATGGAATATGCCCCAATTTACATTGTGAGTAAGGGGATTTTTTTTACTGTAGTGCCACCTGAAAGGGCCTTATATTTTACAACACGTAAAACTGCATCCAGCAGTCAGGAAAAAAACTTTTCTTTTAACGAAAGATCAGCCTGTACATCAAGTTCTTCGTTTGCTGCTCTCTGAATATACCAGAAGCCATACTACAAAAGGTTTTTAGAAAGAGCGAAGACTGATAAGACTGCGCAGGCTGACCTGTGTCTTCACCTGTCGCACAGTTTTACTGTCATGTTTTCCAAAGGTTGCATGAGAAGACCGTTTGTGCAAACTATCGATGACGTGTTGTTGAAAAACGTGGGAAAATTTCAGATTGCAAGAAATGCACGTTCAGAAATGACGGCGGGAAATTAAGCGTGGAACGACAAAAACTATACATGTGTGACCAGCGAAGACGATGATCATCCTGCGCATCTGTGAAGGCTTAGCTTTCTGTTCATGGAGATAGTGAAAATACTTGAAAGATTGACACAAGCTGTCGGCATTATTTATGTTTGTTGAAGCGTGTAGAAGTGTCTTATTATCGCTACAGGTGGTAAAACATGTTTTGGATAATTTTTATCGTCGCAAAAGTAAACTGGTTATTGAGAGGGGTCATACCGTCATTATACCGCAAGAAATATTGTGCGCCATTGTCTTTTTTAATGCGTCCGAGACATAGGTTTCAAGCAACTTGCGCTTACGAAAACAAATTGCACTCAAAATTTGTGGGTTCCAACCGCTTCCTAATTTTGCTTCTCTTACCGGTCCATGCAAAATACCTGTTGATCAAAGGAGACAATAGACGTTTTACCCTCTGGTAGTAGTTTTATTATTATTATTATTTATTTTCTTTCCGGTGGTGGTTCTATTGGCTGTCTTGCATGTGCAAAGTACTGGAGATTTTGGATTTTAATTATGGGTTACTTCAAAGCATCAGCTTCTTCAGATGTAGCCACGTGTCACATCCCTGACCCATTTGAACTGCAATCGGCTAATTATTATTGATTAGCACAGGCCACTTACCGTTAACTGACAGCTCGTGGCGATCGATAAAAATGCAGCTTTTAAATACCGATGTTTACGATATGCATTTTTTATTCTAGGCTCACAGTTATATGTATTAGAGACAAACACGGATGCTTTTGATGTTGTTTTTGGCAGACGCACATCATTTTCATGCGTAAATACGACCAGATTGTCTTTTAATGATAGCGCTTTTTAATGAATATGTACTTAAATACTTGGACCATGAAAAAATGAAAGATGGTTTTTGCACATAAAATGTTTGGAATATTCATGATAGAAAAAATAATTAGGGTCGGAGGGAAAAAGCTAGGCACGGTCGGGTAACCGGAACCACACATATATATTTTTTTGGCCTAATCCCCTTATTTCTGTATATAAGTGATCAACTATGTGGTGGTGTAATTACGTATCAGTTTGAAGACACACGTTAAATGCGAGCATCTTTAATTAGCAGCCCTTTGAGTTCGTCGGGGAATGGCGGTTCTGTTAATTTCCAAAAAAAAAAACCCAACAAATATGTTATAATTGACATGCTTTAAAATTGGTTTCACTGAGGTCTTTTAAATGTCGGCAACCAATGTATATAAGGTGCTCTGAGACACCACCCCATCACTTATCTTTGAATTTGTTTATAACGATTGTCGAAGTAAATTTCAAAATGTCTGAATTGTGCATCGATCTCATATGACAAGGAAGTAAATGGCTGACGCGATGCAGTTACGTGTGATGTTTGTGACCGGTGGCGGCATCGCCTTTGTGGAACAGGTATTAAAATTATTATTTAATATAATTTTTATTTATTTATTTTTTTATTCTTTACTTATGCGTGCTCAAGTGCGGTCGGTTTCAGCCCTGCGTGGAAGCATCATACAGCCCAATCCATTCTCCAAGTCCTGATGAGCGAGGATGATTTGTTTGTTTGATTTGAGGTTTAACGTCCCCGTCAACACAGTATAGGTCATTTTGGAGACGTTGCTTCCAATTTTGCGGATCTTTTATAGTTCTGTGGTGCATTCCTTGTATGTATGTATGTGATTTTGTCTGCTGATTTTGTTACCAAATTCAATCATTGTAGAAAGAAAAATATATAGTTTTAATTCTTACCGTTATCCTGCTGAATAAATTAAATTAATTAAAACACTTAATTTGGGCTATTATAACCATAGCTAACGTGACAGGGCGTTTCAATAATATTCCAAATTCAACAGGTCTGAGAGTTTAGCTATTTTTAAAGACAGTCCATAAAAATAAAGACAGTCTTTAAATTTATGGACTCACGTGTCTGTACAAAGCAATGCAAATCAATTTTAAAAAATTCGAAAATCGCAGAACATGTGTTACGCAACCTTCTTTATTACATGATAATCTGCGCGTAGCAGAAAACTGAGTATGATCCGTTGTCTTGTTGATTAATAATTCAAGAACTTAAATAATTGATTATGCGTAGTTCAGGTTTTCTCCCTTACACTATAAACAATGAAATATGTCACCTGATGTGTGGCACACTTGTTGTAAAGTACATGAAGGGAGAAAACCTAAACAAGAATATCTTCCGTAGACGTTTTATATAAATACTCGACAAGTAGACAACAGTTCGAGAAAAAACTTTCTGTGTATGCAATTCATCATGTAACGGATAAGTTTATATGATACACATTCTGCGATTTTTGAATTTTTGAAAATTCGTACGATTTGCATTGCTTTCAAGAGACACGTTAGTCCATAAATTTAAAGACTGTCTTTATTTTTATGGACTGTCTTTAAAAATAGCTAAACTCTCAGACCTGTTCAAATAATAATATTTTATACAGGAAAAATGCTATCTAATAAAATCGGGCCGAAAAGACCCAGGGCCGAAACGACCCACCGAAATAGGCCGAAACGACCCAGGTCCAGTTTTAGGCCGAAACGACCCGGCCGAAACTACTCAGGGCCGAAACGTCCCGGATTCAAGAATATGGTCGCGAAACGGCGAAACAAAATTTGAGCATTTGTGAGACTAAATTCTAATAACAATTACAAACCAACAAAGAGAATCTAGAATATATTAAATTACATGGCTCGAGGAAGCAGTGAAAGTTCTCTTCTGTATCAGAGATAGCCGAACAAAAGGAAGAAACGACCTCCGAGAGAAAATCATGGAGGCTGACATCTTGGCAAGGGACACTACTCTATCGCCTTGATCGTTTCCCCTACCCGGCTCTTGAAGTTCAAGGCCACTTGTTTTCACATAGTGCAGATACAAGGTCACTAACACATCTACAACATGTCTCAGCCTTTTAAAATTGTTTTTCTCCGTCATGGAGAGAGTACATGGAATAAAGAGAACCGGTTTACCGGCTGGTATGATTCTGATTTATCCGAGACAGGAACAAAAGAAGCTATAAATGCAGGCAAGGTATGTATTTTTCAAACCCCAACTTCCTTAGTCCTAGGCCCACTCTTCCAGGAGTCTTATATTTACAGACTGTTTGTTTGTTTGATTTGAGGTTTAACGTCCCCGTCAACACTGTAAAGGTCATTTTGGAGACGTTGCTTCCAATTTTGTGGGACTTTTACCCGACATTGAGATGAAATGACATCTCAAGCCCTGTCGCCCAATGTAACCAATAGGTTAATTAGCATGGACGGTCCGCCTCGCACCGCGGTTCCTGGACAGGCTTAGATCTTCTAAGCGGTTTACCAGTACTAGTGTGCGGGCCGGATTCAGCTCTGCGTGGAAGCATCATGCAGCCCATATATTTCTTCAAGCCCCTATGGGCATATTTACAGACTGTGTTAATTTATAGTTTTTAATTTTAAAGACGTGTAAAATACAATTCCTGGAAGGCATCATATCGTCAAATCTTGTATCATCACGAAAACACGCCTAGCCTTTTTGTACCATATCTCGAACCATTTTGACCATAAATTTAAAATTTTAAAGGACGGAACTTTGCAATTTGTCTCCATGTCAGTTTATAGGCTGGACTTCAACAAGAACAAATGTATAATTGGTTTTTCATAACGCTATACGTTGGCACGTGAGTAGCTCGCGCTCGACCTACCGTGAAACGATGTCCTGAAGGACTTATGGGGACCAATTCTCGAACCACTAGGATTTCACGATTTACGGTTATATCCAGACTTCAATGAAAATCACCTTCTCTATCTTATTATTCACAATAGCGAGAGAATATTCAGATAAATGTTTCATATCTCAGTTTATCACAGATATGGTGTATTCCTGGTGTATGAATGTCTTTTGACGTGTCACCAGTAACAATTCTGATTCTGATAGAAGCTGGCTTCCGTATACTCCAAATTTTCACACTTTTTCAGCTCCAGAAAACATTCTAATCACCCTCTCTCCTGCATTTGATTGATTTTCGGTGTTATGATGCTGCCATTTGTACACATTGAACTTACAATGCAGTTTATAGACATCAATCAAAATATTCAGGTTTCCAGTCAGACAGCGCTGAGCTCCTTGAATAGGGGAGAAATCAGGAGGTACATGTATGGGTAAAAATCTTACTTCATTCATTGCACACAATTTGACAGTGCTATCTTTTTCCTTCAGCAAGTACCAGTAGAACAGGTGTATTTAATAGAAAAATAGCGTGTGACCTAATGTCACAGGTTAAGGTAACATTGTAGATTTTTCTGACGAATCCCCTGAAATCCTGTTTGTGTAATGTATTTTCTGCAGCCTGCACATGCATTTCAGAACACGGCCTGAAGTTGTCAACTGTCATCAGAGATCGTGTTTGTAATATGTAATTAGGCTTAGCCTAAGGGCGAGCACAGCATAGCATACATGAGTCTATGCAACTAAATAATTCTATGACACTGATGCTGAAATAACAAAGCATAGTAGCTAATAAAGATAAAGGAGTTTTATTTAACTTATTTGGTTATGGAATTGGGAAGGGGTAAAGAAGAAGTAAAACAAAGATCAGGAACTGATACAATTAACTTACTCCACCCATAAAAGACACCAAAGGGAAAGAAATACAAACATTAAGCGACCAGACAATAATGGAAACCTAAACAAAGGAAGGCCATAAGGACAGTTACTTTCCCACAAAATGGCCATATGGCCATCCAAAATAAAAGACACAAATGATACAGTAAGTAACAAACAACAACATAAATAAATCGCCACAGAAGAGCCGCCTTGGAACGGTCAGTGGAAGATTTCCACCGGGGGGCTTAAATCGATTTTACGTGGCCACAATCCTCGCCCTTACTTCCGTCGCGATTTAGACAAATAATTTGTTCAGTCCGCATGAAGGCCTCCTAACTCATCAGTGCAACATCTCCGTGAACACAAAAATCAAAGAACCACAGAGGTAAGACAACGGTGAGGACTCGACAGCAAGAAACAACTGAAATGCTGGAGCAAAAGAAAACCAACAGTTAGACTCCGATGAGCCCGACCAGAGACAGAGCATCAGGCACCAACCAACATTATCTCTCTAATTTTCAATAAGCCTTTACATTGGAGCCGTCATAGAATCTGAGGCCTGACCCACCGGCGTGCAATTAAAGAGGGAAGCAAAGACTCTCAAATGGATAGATTCCTGCATTTGCTACAGAAAGCAGCATGTTGTTGTTAATGGTGAATCTTCAGTATGGGCTCCAGTTTTATCTGGGGTCCAACATGGGACAGTTCTTGGTCAGCTGTTATTCTCCCTGTACATTAATGATATTTCCACTGCCATTGACTCAGAAATAAGACTGTTAGCAGCCGACTGTGTTTGCTACCAGGAAATAGAGATACAGCGGACTCAATGAAACTTCAGAAGGATATAGATAGATCATGATGTGGGGCATGAGATTTCAGCCCGATTAATGCAGTATTATGCAGATAGGAAGAGAACAAAATAATGAAATTATTTAAATAAAGGCGTCACTGACCTGTGTTCTATGTAAATTACTTGAACACATAGTCTGCTCAAACATCATGGCCCACTTGGATGAACATAAACTTTTGTCAGACAGACAACATGCATTTAGGAAAAGGCATAGTTGCGAAACTCAGTTGAGCACGGTTATTAATGATTGGGCAAAAATCCTGGACAAAGGGGGGCAGGTGGACACATTTATTCTGGACTTTGAGAAGGCTTTTGACACCCCTCCTCATGAACTACTTAAATCCAAATTATTTGGTTATGGAATTTGTGGGAAGACTCTTAAATGGATAGATTCCTTCCTTTGCTACAGAAAACAGCGTGTTGTTGTTAATGGTGAATCTTCAGTATGGGCGCCAGTTTTGTCTGGAGTCCCACAAGGGACTGTTCTTGGTCCTCTATTGTTCTCCCTGTACATCAATGATATTTCCACTGACATTGACTCAGAAATAAGACTGTTCGCAGATGACTGTGTTTGTTACCGGGAAATTAGAGATACAGATGACTCACTGAAACTTCAGGCTGACATAGATAGATTAGGGTGTTGGGCCAGAAAATGGGGCATGAGATTTCAACCAGTTAAATGCAATATTATGCAGATAACAAGGAAGAGATCTAATAAAGTTGAGGCTTCTTACACCTTAGAGGGAACGGTCCTCGAAAATGTGAATTCCATTAAATACCTTGGTGTGACAATCACTCACGATTTGAGATGGAATACACACATTAGCAATATGTGTACAAAGGCGAATAGAACACTTGGTTTCCTGAGGCGAAATCTTCATCAGTGTCCTCAGGATGTGAAAGAGACAGCATACAGGGGACTTGTTCGCCCAATCTTGGAATATGGTAGTTGCATCTGGGACCCAAGCGGAGTGGTCCTAAATGAAGAAATTGAAAAAGTTCAGAATAGAGCTGCTAGATTTGTAACTGGAAATTATTGCTTTGAAACTGGGAGCATGACTGGAATTCTAGGAAAATTAAGATGGGAGTCTCTCAAGAAAAGGAGAAGAGACAGTAGGCTCATACTCTTATACAAAGGTCTAAAGGGTGCTGCTTTATACAAAGGTCTAAAGGGTGCTGCCAGCATTCCAACAGATGACCTTGTTCCCCCGGCTAGGCACTGTAGAAAACACCATTCAATGACGTTTCAGACCCTTACTGCAAGAACGGATATTTATAAAGAATCGTTTTTCCCCCGAACCATTAGAGATTGGAATGCCCTTCCCGATTCTATTATTTTGACGGCTGAAGGTGCTGAGGATTGTGTAGCTAAGTTTACATCTTTGGTTAGAGCTAGGGACTAACTTCCCATATCACAGGTCCTGGTGTATGAATGTCATTTGACGTGTCACCAGTAACAATTCTGATTCTGATTCTGTCTTACAACTTAGAGGGAACGGCCGGTCCTCCAACATGTGAATACCATTAAATACCTTGGTGTGACAACCACACACAATTTGAAATGGAATACACATAATAGCAACGTGTGTACTTAGGTAAATAGAACGCTTGGTTTCCTGAGGCGAAATCTTCATCAGAATTGAAGGACACTTGCTCGCCCAATCTAGGAATATAGTAGTTGCATGGGACCCCAGTGGAGTGGTACTTAATGAAGTAATTGAAAAAGTTCAGACTAGAGCTGCTAGATTTGTAACAAACAATTACTTTGAAACTGGGAGCATGACTGGAATTCTAGGGAAATTAAGATTGGAGTCTCTCAAGAAAAGGAGGAGAGACAGTAGGCTCATTCTCCTATAAAAAGGTCTAAACCTACTGTTGTAGCCGAAAAAGTATGGAATCTTTCGGATCAGGGCATTAATTCTAAGCCGTTACAGACTGGAATGAGCACAAAGTTAATCGTCTCTCCTGTATCGTCCCTCGAATGTTTTGTTCTCAAATGTTATTTTCTGAAAAACAACAACCAAAAAAAAAACAAAAAAAAAAAAAAACATATATTAGATCCTTGGATGCAGAAAAATGTGCTGATTTTTAGTTTTCCTTTGTTTTGGAAGTCACAAATATCCCTGTCTCCTCAATAAAGTTTCCCAACTCTGTTAACCAAATTATGTGCCAACAAGAGACACTACATGGCTTTCACAAACCCTGAGAAGGCATTTAATCAAGTACCCTGGAGGGTCATCTCGTTGGCACTGAAAACTTGGAGTTGATGATTGGATCGGCAACTGGTCCAGGATATGTACATGTATGCTAATGTGTGGAGCCGTGTCCCTGTTGGGGACGGTTACACTGAAATGTTCAAAGATCGGTGTACATCAAGACTTGAAGCCTTGTCACACGAGTTCCGCTCTGAGTCAACTGGGAGACCCTGTATGCCAATGATCTTGTCATCATAGCTGAATCACTCAAGGAACGTGCCAGGAGGCCCACTGCTTTTTATCATTGCGCTTGAAAACTTAGAGTGGATGAGTGGATTGTGCGACTGGTCCAGCAGATGTACATGTATGCTATTGTGGGGAGCCGTGTCCCTGTAGTGAAGAGTTGAAATGTTGGTGTCCATCAAGGCTCTGTTCTCAGCCCACTGCTTTTCAACATTGTGCTTGAAGCCTTGTCACATGAGTTAATCAGTGATACTTGGCCATTGACAAAGCGAAACTTCCAGCGTCCACAATGGAATGACAGGGCAACCCACAGATCTGCAATGCAACCCACAAGACACTGTCACCACTAGGTCATGTGAGCTACTTGCGCAGCCTGTCATTGGCATACACAAAGATGGAAAGCAAGGGCCTTGGATGCCTAAGATGACCTAGAAACAGCTGGCAGAGAGTGGAAGCTCTCTATCTATCTATCTATCTATCTATCTTCTAATACTCAGTCGGTCACATTTGGTCATTACCTCAGTTGAATGGGTGACTAAATTTAGCATTTAGCTTAAAAAGGTCACTGGATGAGTCCTTCAAATTATTTACAATCTGAATAAAAGAGCTACATGTATTCTAAAACACAAACCTCTGAGTCTCAATCTTACACTGTGCGGGCTTTAACTTCTCTGCGGTCTTGACATTCATCACAGAAGAGGTAAGACTACTCCACTGAGGAATAGTTCTAGGAAAGAAAGAATTTTTCAGGGCATCGCTGGAACCTATGATAGTGTGAGTTGTTTACTTTTAATGCCCTTGTTTGGGTTGACGCTGTTGCAGGGGTCAAGTACCTATCTTTATTAATAAACACTGTATCAGAGTATCTTATTGATGGTTAAAGAGGACAGCTCACAGCGGGCCCCTAAGGACGGCCACTCTAGCTCATTAAGCATATCACCGACACTACTTCTCACTACGCAAAAACGCCTATACAAATACATTGCCACCTTTATCCCCGAAAAAAAAATGAAAATTTTAAGATGAAAAATTTTGATATTTTTCTTATTTCTGCTCAAAATATAGATTAGAGCAGAAATAAGAAAAATACGGTATACCCTTGGAAACCCCTGCTTTACTATATAAAAGTGGTGTTCAAGGGGGCAAAATTATATAGGCGTGTTTTCGTGATGCATTTCACCATCGCCGGCAGTTCCACCGAGCAGCTGTCCTCTGCACCTTCTCCACCTGCTGAATCTGAGTTTTAACACAGGGTTGCCAAATAGGTGATGCATATTCAGGTTGAGGGCGAACTAATGTTTTATAAGCAATATCCTTTGTCTGCCTAGGTGTAAAAAGCCAAATTACGTCTTAGGAATCCTAAGTCCTAGTGGCTTTAGATGTTATCTCTGAGACATGTTGACCCCAATCAAGATTGTCGGTGATGGTTATACCAAGATATTTGGCGGATTGAACATGCTCCAAAATTGGCTGGTGAGGTGTATAGTCAAACTTAATTTGCTTGTCCGGAGGTTGTCATGACACCCTCATTGAATGGCATTTGGCCACATTGAACTTCATCTGCCAATCGGCCTCCCACTGTGCCAGTTGATCCAGGTCATCTTGTAAAATAAGACAGTCAGAAGGAGTATATGTTCCTATACAGGATACAATCATCAACAAACAAACGGGCCAATGACCTGATATTATCAGGGGGATCATTAATGAATACCAAGAAGAGGACAGGTCCAAGGACCGAACGTTGGGGGACATCAGATTAAACAGGGACTAGGTCAGAGGCTTGGCCGACAAGTACAACTTGTGAGCAGCCAGAGAGCCATGACCTAATCCACCTATGTGTGGATCCTCTGCTATCGACCCTCATCATACGCAAACCTGGAGATCTGGTGTGAGGTCTGTCGTGCGTGCAGCCATGCAGCTACCTGGAAAAGGGCTCACTTCTGTGGGTGTTGCCCCTGTACCTGCATATTAATAAAAAGGTAGATAGATAGATAAATAGATAAAAATAAACAGCATTATTGTAGGTATTATCTGTCTATCTTCATATACTGAGTCGGTCACATTTGACCAGTTTATTACCTCAGTTGTTGTTGTTGTTGTATATCTATAAGGCATCCTCAGTTGGATGTTGTAAGCTCTATTCTATTTTCTGTTCAGATACTTGTGTAAGTACAATCTGTTAGATACTTGTTTTAGGTAAACCTCATTGTGTACAGTATTTCACTAGTACAATGAAAGTTGTTCCAATATGACAGTGCCAAGCTAGACTGAACATTTAAAGATCGGAGAAATAATGAAAACTAAGAACTTATGGCTTTTTGTTGTTTTTGCAAGTCCGTTCTGTATATTAGGTCCGTTTCTGTTCAATTGTTGTCATACGCTAGACTTGTATTCGACAGAACTCTCAACAGCGTCCGAATATTTTCTTGAAACACGGGATACCAGTCAGTCAACTTCCGGATTTTCCCCAGTAAACTTCCGGAAGATATTTGGAAGATTTTTCTGTCAGAGAGAATTCAGCTTAAAGTATATATCATGGAATGTTATTTTTTTTTTGGTCAGATTCTCTACCGTAGAGTCAACTTCCGGATTTTCCCCAGTAAACTTCCGGAAGATATTTGGAAGATTTTTCTGTCAGAGAGAATTCAGCTTAAAGTATGTATCATGGAATGTTATTTTTTTTTGGTCAGATTCTCTACCGTAGAGCTCACTTCGTTCGCGATGCGCTTCGCGCATCGCGAGCTGTGCTCGCTATAATCTGTCACAAAAGTAAATATAAAATTTCTTTCTCCTGAGAAACAAATGTGATTTATCTTCAATTTGGTTCGAGAATTGGTACTGTTCGAGATGTGGTACAAGGAGGGTATAAGTGGTCTAAGAAAGTTGTTTTATTTAAAGGCAATCTGTAAATTTAAAGACTGTCCGTAAATTTAAAGACTTTTTAGTTTGTAGATTTAAAGACTCACACAGCAGTGCATAAGGAAAATCATGAAAATGATGAAACACGAAAAAATCACATTCTCATACGCAGCCTCATTCTTCATCACATTAAAAAAAAAAAGCGTTGTTGAAAACTGCATATATTTTATTGTCTGTAAACATCGTTTTAATGATAGAAAATAATTAGACATAAAACAACACAGTTCCTTCCCTTAGAGCACAAATGCTGTGAAACACAACAGAAAGGGAGGAAATAACTGTCAGAGGCCGAACATAAGATGAGTTTCGTACTTACATGTACATCCTTTCATCTTCGGACATTTTACTGTCTGAAACTTTCATCAATTTTAGTTGTCAGAAAAAATATCTGTCGATACGAGTGGTCAGTATGTTGACAAAATGAGAAAAGCGTTACACACCTTCATTCCTTAACTCATTTTACACATGAATCTCTTTACAAACCTGTTTTTCTGAGAACTCTTCAGTTCTGGTTGAAGGAATTTAATTAAATAAAGTCAACCATATAATGTGCACTAACACATAATAAAATATTTCACAGATAACGACCAAATTACTATAAATAGCAAAGTGCGATTTTTGCCTTTTATACCATTTTCATGATTTTATTTGTGCCAGTCTTTAAATTTAGTGACTAAAAAGTCTTTAAATTTAGTGACTAAAAAGTCTTTAAATTTACTGACTAAAAAGTCTTTAAATTTACAGACAGTCTTTAAATTTACAGACTGTCTTTAAATAAAACAACTGTCGTAGACCTGATATAATTTTGACCCTCTTGAATCAGAATCAGAATTGTTACTGGTGACATGTCAAATGACCCCACTTTTTAGTTTATATAGTATAACTGGGGTATACAGGGGTATACCTTATTTTTCTTATTTCTGCTCTAAAATATAAATTGTGGGTACTCGTTAGAACTTCCATGATGAGGCGGTTCTTAGTTCTAATGGGTACCCACAATCTATATTTTGAGCAGAAATAAGAAAAATATCTCAATTTTTCATAAAAAAAAATTAGATTTTTCGGAGGTTAAGTTTACATTGTATTTGTATAGGCGTGTTTTCGTAATGGAATGGATGCGCATCATGATCTTAAACCTTGTCCTGCTGAGCCCGGATATGCCTTATCTTTGAAACAATGTAGATCCAGATCAGATGGCTTCTGAAGAAGCCATATGATCAGGATCTACATTGTTTGCCATTCAGATTGTGAATTTGTTGCAATAATTTGCATCAAGTAATCTGATTGGTAGATAATCGGTAGTGGGTGTGGCATATATGAATATTCAGCAGGACAAGGGTTAAATTGTGCATGTCTGTATGTGGCAAATGAAGAAGTAGACAATCATGTGCTTGCACCCAGTCTGATCATAATCTTTGAGGATTGCACGAACCTTCAAAATCTTTGTGACTGCACAAACTTTCTACAGTCACAGCCACATACAAAGAGATAAAAGCGATAACTTCTATATCTGTCTTCATATACTGAGTCGGTCATATTTTGCCATTACCTCAGTTGGGTGGGTGGCTAAATTTAGAATTTAGCTTTAAAACAAAAAAATGGGAGAGGACACTGGATGAGTCCTTAAAACTATTTACTATCTGATTAACAGGGGTATACTAAAACGCATACCTCTGAGTCCCAATCTACACTGTACGGGCTTTGAACTCCTCTGCGGACTTGGCATCTACCACAGACGAAGACTATTCCACTGAGGAATAGTTCTGGGAAAAAAAGTATGCCTTAGGGCATCACTATAGGCCAGGTACCTACGGTATTGTGTGTTATTTACTTTTGATGCCCTTGTTTGAGTTGAAGGTGTCATAGGGGTCAAGTATTTATCTTTATCCAAAGACACTACAGTGCTGTAGGCTAATTCTGCGCACTTAAGACTTTGAGATTTTGTTTCATCCGTTCCAGGGATCCAAAACCTATGCAGGCCTGTTGTGATTAAATCAAGTACTTGCTGAATAACCCTGATTGAATTGTAATAGATGCACAGGTATTCTTCAAGTTTCTTAATGCCCCCGCCCAAAGGGGCTTGAAGAAATATATGGGCTGCATGATGCTTTCACGCAGAGCTAAATCCGACCTGCACACTAGTACTGGTAAACCGCTTAGAGGATCCAAGCCTGTCCCGGAACCGCGGTGCAAGGCGGGCCATCCATGCTAATAAACCCTATTGGTTTCATTGGGCGACAGGGCTTTAGATGTCATTTCATCTCAGTGTCGGGTAAAAGTCCCATAAAATTGGAAGCAACGTCTCCAAAATGACTTTTACAGTGTTGAAGGGGACGTTAAACCTCAATCAAACAAACAAACACACGACAACCCCTATCTTTGGAAACAGTGTAGATCCAGATCAGATGGCTTCTGAAGAAGCCATCTGATCAGGATCTACACTGTTTGACATGAAGATTATGGATTTGTAAGAATAAATTGCATGAAGTAATCTGATTGGTTCAAAGTCAAAAATGGGTGTGGCTAACTGAATATTCAGCAAGAGAAGGGTTAAGTTTCTTGCTCAGACTTATTATTTATTTTCTAAACAGATGCTGAAGGAAAAGGACTACAAGTTTGACATTGCTTATACGAGTGTGTTGAAGCGTGCCATCAAGACCTTGTATCATGTGCAAGAAGAGCTGGATATGCACTGGATCCCGGTTGTACGTCACTGGAGGCTCAATGAGAGACACTATGGTGGTCTACAGGGACTCAATAAAGCAGAGACGGCAGCTAAACATGGAGATGCCCAGGTTAAGGTAGGTACCATTAAACACATTTGGGACCATGCAGATATGGCTATTCACCTAAATTTGCATTTTCTGCTTGTTCCTAGTCTGAATGTTATCAGTATTGGAAAAACAGGTAACCAGACACACCCCCCCCCCCCCCCCCGACCTTGGAAGGTCAGTGGGGTCTGGTTACCTGTTTTTCCAATATTGACAATGTGCAAGCTGGGAGCCAGCAAATAATGCAAATATGGTGAATAGCAAAACATCTTGTTTTTCCTGTACAGCAAGGACAACTTTTCTTTGGAAAAGCAAGATATTTTGTTATTTCCACAGGGTCTGTGGAAATAACAAAACATCTCGCTTGTCCATGGACAACTTGTCCTTGGACAAGTGAGACATTTTGAATTTGTCCTTCGCCAAGCGAGATATTTTGTTATTATCCTTGGACAAGTGAGATGTTTTGTTATTTCCACAGATCTGCATCACAAGTGCATCATAAAATTTCATTTGTCGAAACTTCACTTGACCAAAAAGGGTACAGACTGACACTATATGAGCATGAAATCAAACAGCATTACGATAACACATCCATGCGACATAGTGCATTTTTCGCATCTTCAAAATGGCTACTTTTCTGATGAAAATCCTGATATTTTTTTACTGCAAACATAGGATGTGGTTCTGATGAATACACACAACCTATGTCTTGGAGCAGAAATAAGAAAAATAATGTATAACCCTGTATACCCCATTTTTCTATATATAAAATGGAGTTTAGGTTTGTTCGTTTCACAGACTTGTTCACGGAATGGTTTGAAAACTGGAAATCTACATCTGAATTGCTATTCTGAGAAAATGATGAACAAGTCATTTCTCAAAGGTCTTCTGGTGTATTTGAGTTCCTTTCAAAATGGGGCTTACTCTAACAGGATAGGGGTTACTCCTGTCGTATCAGGGTCTTTTGCCTTTTAATTAATCTCCACCACCATCTCTTCTTTCCTTTCTTAGGGAGTGAAAACAATGTGATGTGTCATTTAATTCAACACAGGACTCAAATCAGAAGCCTGAGGATGCAATGCGTGAAATGCATTATGAAAACACACCTATACAAATACAAAACTTTACCTCCGAAAAAAAACCTAAAATTTTAAGATGAAAAATTGTGATGATGTAACAGTTATGGATAAATACCACTTCTACAGCCTTGCTGTAGGAGCCGGTTCTTTAAGCGACGCGGGTAGAGTGGTTGGCTTATTCACAAAGTTAAGCAACGGATATCGCGGTTAGTACCTGGATGGGTGACCGCGTTGCTTGACTTCGTGGACGACCCGGCTTGCGCTACAATATTTTTCTTATTTCTGCTCAAAATAAAGATTGTGGGTACTCATTGAGGCGGTTCTGACGAGTACCCACAATCTATATTTTGGAGCAGAAATAAGATTTACCCCTGTAATCCTCAGATTTACCAGAAAAAAGTGGGGTTCAAGGGGGTCAAAATTATAAAGACATGTATTTGAGATGATCTTTTGATCTACACTGGCTTGCAAGAAGGCTTTCAGGGAAGCAAATCCTTATATTTTACTGCAGATGAGTTGCATGGAAAATCTTTGGATTTACATGTGTCTGTCTACATTTGCTTACTTCTTACAACTTATTTCAGATATGGAGAAGATCTTATGACACTCCTCCCCCAGCTCTGGAGCCATCAGATCCTAGGTCTGCCACTAAAGAGCCAAAATATTCAGTAAGTAACAGCACAGACACACATCTATGCAATATGGTTTATCATATACTTATTCTTGTCAGAAGCCTCCGTGGTTTAGTGGTTACGCTACTCGTCTTGTAAACCAAGGATTGCAGGAACGATCTTGGGCTTCTCCAGGCTTTCGGATGAGTCTTTAAACCGAGGTCCGTCTCCGTATGACCTTAGCTGTTGGTGGGAGGTAAAACTCAAACACTCACTCACTCATACTTATTCTTGTATTGCTCTTGAGACAACAGATTTTGCACCCCCTATCTCACTATGTTTGTGGCAGACATCTCGCCTACACAGTATAACTAGCTGACTCGCGGGCCAGGACAGAAGTCTGTCCCGCCCTTGAGACAACCTGTCGGCCCTGCAATAAATAATACACAGGAAATGTTTCATTCATTTTTATGTTATCTTATATAAATTTCAGCTAAATTCTTACCTTCTCCGGCTTTCCTAGTTTGATGCACACTGCTACTGCGGTGGCGCCTGAACCTCAAAAATAATTTTCTGAAGCTAGAATTAACTATTTATTTGCAGATTTTCATACAGAATGTAAAGCGCTTAGAAACTTATATTCGAGCGTTCATGTTGTTTCCTACGTCTCTGTGGCGTGGCGACGTCAGAAACTTTCGTTAAACTACATGTACCTGTGCGCGCCATGGCACTGAATGTCCTTTTACATGCCAAACTGTCTGCTGTCTTCTTTGCTTAATTTTGCTAAATTATTGCAAAACACCTTGATTGTTTTGAATTGCGGTATAAACCAAAAAGATGTACATATTCTTTAATAATAAAATGTAGATCTAATCGGTCCGCTGCACTAATTTTATAGGGGATGGCTGAAGCTCGCCACTATAAAATTATCTAAGGCTCAGTGATTACATTTTATTATTAAAGACACTAACCATGTGTTTACTATATCTTAGAATTACAATATCTTAGAATATTTTTACGGATTTAAGTATATGATAAAAAGAATATAACACGGTTGTTTTGATGTCATTTCATCTCAATGTCGGGTAAAAGTCCCACAAAATTGGAAGGAACGTCTCCAAAATGACCTTTACTGTGTTGACGGGGACATTAAACTTCAAATCAAACAAACAAAATTATCTTCAATGGCTCAAGAAATGTTATTTTAGACCAGAATTTATGATTAAGTAGTTCACAAAATTCAGTTTACTTACGTTATTTTATTTTGTGTAGAACATGGCAGAATTGTGTCATCTAGCAAAATGAAAAACGACTTTATTTCATAAGTTTGTATGACTACACATCTCATGTCAGTGATATAAATAAGGCCCAGTTGTTTAAAGCACTGATGTTAAAAGTGGTCAAATTCTAGTGGCTACAATTTTTTATATTCTGTTATTTTTGCGGTGAAAAATGTGAGCAGCTTTTGCAAAAGCTACTATAAACATTTTTCAACAAATATATTTAGCATATTTGCCTTAATAAATCATCAAAGTTTTAACAATACGTTAACTAAACCACATCCTTAGTTTTGAACAACTTGACTGGAATTGAACCAGATATTCTTATTTCATTGTAGCAATATGACGCTAGTGTTGTTCCCCTCTGTGAATGCCTGAAGGACACAGTTGAGAGAGTATTACCATACTGGCACGATGTCATTGTTCCATCTATTAAGGTAAATTAACCTTTAACCCGTTGTATGCTGATGAACTCTTCCAATGTTATATGTTTGGCAAGTCCACTTGTCATTTGAGGGATGTCGTGTCTTTTTACTGGCTTTGCTTCTATTTATAAATTACAGAAAATCCTGTTTGTGGGGCACCACATTGTGGCATAAGGTCTTGGTCTGCACTGTTTGCCTTTATTCCTTTAACCCATATTGTACCAGAAACCCCAAAACGTTTTTAGCTCGGCTGTTTTCGAAGAAAACCACGAGGTATTGTCATAGCTCTGGCCTCGGCTGCGTCGTAGTGCAAAAACTTGGACATTTTGTAATATCTCTGTCATTACTGAACATATTTACTTGAAACTCGGACTAGTTGTTCATTATGAAAAGGGGAAAGCATTACAATAGGTGAGGTAGCACTCAAAATATTTTTGGCACAGTTATGCCCCTTTTTTGACTTAGAATTTTTGCAGCCGAGCGTTGGCACCCGCAAATTTTTGCTGCCGAGCATTGGCACCCGCATGCAGTGCTCTTGTTTTTTTTTGGTTTTTTTTGGGCAAACAGTGCAGGCCCAGATCGTCTGTTGTAAAAAGCAGATTTCAACAATTTTATATAGTTAAGAGTACATACTGCACATACCATACAATGATGAAAAGTATCATTTGACACTGTAATACCACATATAATATACACCACAATCTCTTTATAACACTATTGATGGGGTCCAAAACAGAAACCGTGTTAGTTAAACAACCGTGTTAAATCCAAACAAAAATGTATAGATTATATAGAAAAAATGACCATTTATGGTCATTTTTCTATATAATCTATGCATTTTTTGATGACCATTTATGGTCATTTTTCTATATAATCTATGCATTTTTGGGATCCATCTTGAAACCGTGTTATAATGAACAGTGTTATAATGAGGTTGTGGTGTACTGCAAATTCAAGAAAACACATTAAAAAAACTAGAAGAACATGAGTGCAAATCATGAGTGACAATTCTGATGTTTTCAACACTCAGAGTGAAATATTTTTGATACTTATCCCCCAAAAAGTAATTTTTCTTTTACTTTTATACTTAACCCATTTTGTACCAGAAACCGCAACACAGGCCATTGGCAAATAGTGCAGGCCCAGATCAGACACTGCAGAATGCGACATCTGATCAGGGCCTGCACTATTATTTGCAAAAAAGTTAAGCCATTTTCCAAAATAATTTGGAAGAAAACACAACCTGACACCACTAACATTTGAAATGGGCTTGTGCTATATAGGAGGTGGAAGCTTCCATTCAGTGCAAGCTTCCATTCAGGGTTAATTAGGCAAAATATAATTGATCAAACAGCTGATCAGCTATTTATGAATGTCACCATACTTATGCAAAATCACTACTCCCTGTACCCTATGAGGATGATGAAAGCAAAGAAAACGAAAATCAGCCTGGAATTGTATACAGGAATGTAAAAAAAGCAAAATAAGTAGTTCCGGCTAAGGCTGGCACGATTATTCGGATAATCGATTATTCAATCGATAAATTCCTCAAAAATGATTATCATTACTTATTTGCTTGCAGTCGATTATTTGATAAGTGCAATTTACTACACAAAGTTGTGCCTATAATAGCTGTATGAGTGGCAAACAGTGCAGACCCAGATGAGACGCCACACTCCGCGGCATCTCATCTGGGTCTACACTGTTTGCTCAGGTCTGTCTGTTCAAATACATATTGCAAAGTACAGCATATGGTAGGAGTCATGCTCCGACAGAAAGCCAGGCAGCTAAGATTATGGCCAAATCTTTAGTGATTACTAATCAATTATCGATCACAATGACAGGAATGATAATCGATTATTAGCTCACCTGAGCCTTTAGGCTCATAGGTGAGCTTATAGTATAGCCATGGTCCGTCGTCCGTCCGTCCGTCCATCCGTCCACCATTTTCAAAGATCTTCTTCTCCTATACTGCAGGGCCAATCAAAGCCAAATTTCATATGGAGCCTCAGTGGGATGGGGGAACGAAAGTTTGTTCGCGGGGTCTGGATCACATGACCAAGTTGGCCGCCATGCCCATATATGGTAAAAAGCCTTCAAAAATCTTCTTCTCAAGAACCATAAGGCCAGTGGCCTTGAAACTTGGCATGTAGCATATGGTACTCAGGCCCATCATGGTTTGTACAAATGGTGACCCTGGGTTGACCTTGACCTATTTTACAGCAATGTCAAATTTGCCGACTTAGGCTTTTGCATGGGGCAAAGTGAAAATTATGGATTTATAGGAAACCATTGAAGACAGTGTCACCAAAATTTGTAGATCAGGTAAAGTAACTGAATACATGAAGATCTATGGGTGATAAAGGTCAAGGTCATTCATTGGCCTTAGACCCAAGATGGCCGCCATGCCCATATATGGTAAAAAACCATCAAAAATCTTCTTCTCCAGAACCATAAGGCCATTGGCCTTGAAACTTGGCATGTAGCATATGGTTCTCGGGCCCATCATGGTTTGTACAAATGGTGACCCTGGGTTGACCTTGACCTATTTTACAGCAATGTCAAATTTGCCGACTTAGGCTTTTGCATGGGGCAAAGTGAAAATAATGGATTTATAGGAAACCATTGAAGACAGTGTCACCAAAATTGGTAGATCAGGTAAAGTAACTGAATACATGAAGATCTGTGGGTGAGAAAGGTCAAGGTCATTCATTGGCCTTAGACCCAAGATGGCCGCCATGCCCATATATGGTAAAAAGCCTTCAAAAATCTTCTTCTCCAGAACCATAACGCCAGTGGCCTTGAAACTTGGCATGTAGCATATGGTACTCGGGCCCATCATGGTTTGTACAACTGGTGACCCTGGGTTGACCTTGACCTATTTTACAGCAATGTCAAAGTTGCCGACTTAGGCTTTTGCATGGGGCAAAGTGAAAATAATGGATTTATAGGAAACCATTGAAGACAGTGTCACCAAAATTTGTAGATAAGGTAAAGTAACTGAATACATGAAGATCTATGGGTGATAAAGGTCAAGGTCATTCATTGGCCTTAGACCAAGAGCAGGGTAAATGACATTTTCTGCTGATCTAAGTAGGAAAATTGTCACCAGACAGGTGAGCGGTTCAGGACCACTGGTCCTCTGGTCTTTTCAGTTCCGATTAGCCAGCCCTAGTTCCGGCTAGCTGCAGTGAAATAACCCGAGTTAAAATTTTTCACATTTGAAAGGGTATCATATTATACAGTAAAATTCCGCTATTAATACCACCAAAAATTGAGACTAATTCTGCTTTAAAAAGCTTATTTAGAAAGTTGCATTAAATCTTTCTTTCTGTTTTATGCATACAGTGTCCTCTGGTCGGCGACCCCCTTTGGGGCTGTTCAAAAGTGGTCTTAATACAGGAATTTTACTATACATGTACTTTCTTTTGTGAAAAAAATCACTTGTATTTTTTAGCTCGCCTTACGAAAGTAAGGGGGAGCTATTGCCATACCCCCGGGCGTCCGTCGTCAGCGTCGGCGTCCGCATTTGGTTAAAGTTTACCTGCAAGCTCTTATATGTGATGTTTTACAAGTTTATTTTGAACGTATAATTCACAATTGGTAAAAAACAATATTTAACATTATCATTTTACTTCATTTTACAGGTTTTTTGGCTTAAATTGGTCTTTTTGAGAAGTTAATATTTTCCTCTGTATTACCTCCCTTGAAATCCTGTGTTAAAGTTTACCTGCAAGCTGCGTGAGTTCAAATCCCGGGGGAGGCATGTTTTTTTTTTTTTTTTTCTTTTCCTTTTCTTTTTTTTTTTTTTTCTTTTTAAAAACATAGCGGGTCTGGGGCTCAAGGTCAAGGTCACTGGCTATTTTTAGAAAAACATTGTAATCACTATAGCGCCTTCATTTATTGATGGATTTTAATATAACTTGGGACATAATGATATCTCGAGTGACTTTGACTTTCAGGGTCTGGGGCTTAAGGTCAAGGTCACTACTTTCAGGGTCACTGGGTCAAGGTCACTGTGTCTATTTTTAGAAAAACATTGTCATCGCTCTTGCACCTTAATTTATTGATGGATTTTAATATAACTTCACACAAATGTTGGGTATGATTATATCTCTAGCAAGTTCAACTTTCAGGGTCTGGGGCTGAAGGTCAAGGTCACTGTGACTATTTTTCGAAAAAACTTTGTGATCGCGGTAGTGCCTACATTTATAAATGGATTTTAATATAACTTACACAAACGTTGGGTTTGATGATATCTCGAGCTCGTTCGACTTTCAGGGTCTGGGGCAGAAGGTCAAGGTCTCTGTGGCTATTTTTAGAAAATCTTTTTCATCGCTCTTGCGCCTTTATTAATGGATGGATTTTTATATAATTTCACACAAATATTGGGTATGATGATATCTCGAGTGACTTTGACTTTCAGGTTCCGGGGCTGAAGGTGAAGGTAACTGTGGCTATTTTTAGAAAAACTTTGTGATTGCTCTAGTGCCTTTATTTATGAATGGATTTTAATATAACTTTACACAAATGTTGGGTATGATGATATCTCGAGCGAGTTTGACTTTCAGGGTCTGGGGCTGAAGGTCAAGGTCACTGTGGCTCTTTTTTGATAACTTGCCCTCATCCATCTTAGGCCCCCAAAGGCGAGCTATGTTGTCTTCTGACAACTCTTGTTTTAGATATGCTGTGTATAAATTAAAGAAAACTAATGGTTACCATGGCAAACCCAAGTTCTCTCTATATAAACAGGCCTCATATTTTTCAGGCATTTGCAGGATTTCAGGCTTTTAGAGCTTGATTTTTTTCTTGATTTCAGGCTTTTAGATTTTTATTCTTGTGCCTATAGTCTGTTTAAAAAACTATTTAACCGTTATCCTGCTAAATAAATTTATTAACCCACACCCATTTCTGACTATAAGTCAACCAAAATACTTGATATTTTCGCAAACTGCATTACAAACAGTGTAGATCTTGATCAGATGGCTTCTTCAGAAGCCATATGATCTGGATCTACACTGTTTGCAAAGGTAATAGTTGTGTCTTGTTCAGCAGAATAAGGGTTGAAGCTGCAAAATCGGGGCTTTCAGGCATGGAAAAGTGTGGTCAGTACGAGGCCTGTATAAAGTGTGGTGTGTTCACAAAGATCTTCATCAAATGCATATACATGTATTAATGTGATGTTGTTTTTTCCCCACTAGGCTGGTCAGAATGTGCTGATTGCTGCCCATGGTAACAGTCTTCGAGCCCTAGTGAAGTACCTGGACAATGTCTCTGATGCTGAAATTACTGAACTTAATATTCCAACAGGTAAAAGTGTTTTTAATTTGAACTTTTCATTTTACTTCGGTTAAACTGAAAGCTTACGTGAAGTATTTTAAACATTCTCAGAGAATTTTGGAGTACTTTCAACTTTGGCCATACATGGTAGAAGAAAATGAGTCCTGTGGGCCAGAAAAATCACTAACCTTGGATGGGTGATCTTTGCCTTGCCATATGCTGGTGCCAAGGATCAAACCCAGGCCACAGCAGTGGTAACCAAAGGACATACCCATGCACTGCCCATAACAAATAGACATGTACTTCTTGCACACCAGATAAGAAAATCCATAGTTTTAGCCTGGGCTAGAAATTATGTTTTTACCCTGGTGTTCTTACCCAGGGATAGGGTAAAACATTTGAATATTCTCACGTGTTTGATATGCACTATTTGAATACGACCTCATATGAGCCATCGTTAAGGTTGACGTCGCAGCATGTTACGTGATCTAACTCGGCCCCCTTCCATGGGGGGGTTGAAGAAATTTATGGGCTGCATGATGTTTTCGTGCAGAGCTGAAACCGACCGCACACAAGTAATGGTAAACCGCTTAGAGGATCCAAGCATGCCCAGGCAAAGCCATGCGAGTCAGACTGTCCATGCTTATAAACCCTATTGGTTTCATTGGGCGACAGGGCTTGCGATGTAAAAGTCCCACAACATTGGAAGCAACCTCTCCAAAATTACCTATATAGTGTTGATGGGGACGTGAAACCTTAAATCAAACAAACAAACTTGATGTAACTAAAATCACAACATTGTCACCACAATATGGCAGACGGCGGCTACCGAAGTGACTACATTATTAAACACCCATGCTCAGAAATGAAAGGGATGCAAGAAAAAGAATCTAACATGGGTGTGAGGGGTGGATGACCCTCAGAATGGATTTTTCTATCCACCCCACACATCCATGTAAGATTTTTAGCTCACCAGAGCCGAAGGCTCCGGGGGAGCTTATAGGATAGGCAGTTGTCCGTCGTCGTCGTCGTCGTATGTCTGGTGTCAACACTTTTAAACATCTTCTCCTCTGAAGCCACTGGGCCGATTGGGCCCAAATTTTATCTGTAGCATCCTTGGGTTGGGGGATTGAAAGTTTGTGTTTTTAGCTCACCTGTCACGTAGTGACAAGGTGAGCTTTTGGGATCACTTTTTGTCCGTCGTCTGTCGTGCGTCCGTGCGTGCGTGCGTCCGTGCGTCCGTAAACTTTTCTTCAAACGACATCTCCTCCTAAACCACTGATCGGATTTTGACCAAACTTCACAGGAATGATCCTTAGGTGGTCCCCTTTCAAAGTTGTTCAAATGGTTCCGGTCCATTGCACATATAGGTCACAGTAGCCAAAAAAAGATTTTTTTCACCGAAAACTTAAAAAATCTTCTTCTCTGAAACCGCAAGGCCCAGGTCTTTGATATTTGGTATGAAGCTTCATCTAGTGGACCCCTAACAAGATTGTTCAAATTATAGTGCTGGGGCCAAAAATGCTCCCGCACGGGGGCCCTTTGGTTTTACATGGGCTTATATAGGGAAAATCTTTAAAAATCTTCTTCTCTGAAACCGCAAGGCCCAGATCTTTGATATTTGGTATGAAGCTTCATCTAGTGGACCCCTACCAAGATTGTTCAAATTATAGTGCTGGAGCTAAAAATGCCCTCGCACGGGGGCCCTTTGGTTTTACATGGGCTTATATAGGGAAAATCTTGAAAAATCTTCTTCTCTGAAACCGCAAGGCCCAGGTCTTTGATATTTGGTATGAAGCTTCATCTAGTGGACCCCTACCAAGATTGTTCGAATTATAGTGCTGGGGCCAAAAATGCCCCCGCACGGGGGCCCTTTGGTTTTACATGGGCTTATATAGAGAAAATCTTTAAAAATCTTCTTCTCTGAAACCGCAAGGCCCAGGTCTTTGATATTAGGTATGAAGCTTTATCTAGTGGACCCCTACCAAGATTGTTCAAATTATAGTGCTGAAGCTAAAAATGCCCCCGCACAGGGGCCCTTTGGTTTTACATGGGCTTATATAGGGAAAATCTTGAAAAATCTTCTTCTCTGAAACCGCTAGGCCCAGGTCTTTGATATTAGGTATGAAGCTTTATCTAGTGGACCCCTACCAAGATTGTTCAAATTATAGTGCTGAAGCTAAAAATGCCCCCGCACAGGGGCCCTTTGGTTTTACATGGGCTTATATAGGGAAAATCTTGAAAAATCTTCTCTGAAACTGCAAGGCCCAGGTCTTTGATATTTGGTATGAAGCTTCATCTAGTGGACCCCTACCAAGATTGTTCAAATTATAGTGCTGGAGCTAAAAATGCCCCCTGCACGGGGGCCCTTTGGTTTTACATGGGCTTATATAGGGAAAATCTTGAAAAAATCTTCTTCTCTGAAACCGCAAGGCCCAGGTCTTTGATATTTAGTATGAAGCTTCATCTAGTAGACCCCTACCAAGATTGTTCAAATTATAGTGCTGGGGCCAAAAATGCCCCCGCACCAGGGCCCTTTTGTTTTACATAGGCTTATATAGGGAAAATCTTGAAAAATCTTCTTCTCTGGAACTGCAAGGCCCAGGTCTTTGATATTTGGTATGAAGCTTCATGTTGTGGACCTCTACCAAGATTGTTCAAATTATAGCCCTGGGGCCAAAAATGCCCCCTGCATGGGGGCCCTTTGGTTTTACATAGACTTATATGGGGAAAATCTTGAAAAATCTTCTTCTCTGAAACCACAAGGCTTAGGTCTTCGATATTTGTTATGACGCTTCAGCTAGTGGACCTCTATAAAGATTGTTCAAATTATAGCCCTTAGACCAAAAATGCCCCCGCCATGTGGCCCTTTGGTTTTACATAGACTTATATAGGGAAAATCTTTAAAATTCATCTTCTCTGAAACACAAGGCTTAGGTCTTTGATATTTGTTATGAAGCTTCAGCTAGTGGACCTTTACCAAGATTGTTCAAATTATAGCCCTTGGGCCAAAAATGCCCCCGCTCTGGGGCCCTTTGGTTTGACATAGACTTATATAGGGAAAATCTTGTTTAACATAGACTTCTATATGCAGGGTAAACCTTTAAAATCTTCTTCTCTGAAACCAGAAAGCCCAGGTCTTTCATATTCGATATGAAGCTTCATCTTGTGGACCTCTACCAAGATTGTTCAAATTTTAGCCCTGGGGCCAAAATTGACCCTGCCCGGGGCCCACTTGTTATGCTTTGGATCAGGTGAGCGAACCAGGGCCCTCTTGTTTATGAAAATTGGCTCATTAGTTTGGTTGCTATGGCAACTTAGAGTTTCCATAGACTTATAATGGGGAAAATTGAAAAATGGCATTTACTGCCAAGTCATTGCAGATATTTTGACAAAACTTTTATAGAAATGTTTCTTGAGTAAACTTCTCTCAGCTATATGCTTTTATGCCAACCTGAGGGTCCCCCAGGTTGTGCCGGGGCCATGCCCCACCCCCTCCACTTCATAAAAGGCCATATATCACAGAAACCATTCAGATCCCGACCCCTAAACCATATATATTCTTGTTCCTATTGATAAGACGCATTCAGTGACACCAACCTGGGGGTCCTATGGGATGTGCCGAGGCCATGCCCCACCCCCTCCACTTAATAAAAGGCCCAATATCTTGGAAACCATTCAGATCCCCACCCCTAAACCATATATATTCTTGTTCCTTATGATAAGACCCATTCAGTGGCATCAACCTGGAGGTCCCTGGGATGCGCTGGGGCCATGCCCTACCCCCTCCATTTCATAAAAGGCCCAATATCTCGGAAACCTTACAGATCCCCGCCCCTAAACCATATATATTCTTGATCCTTATGATCAGACACATTCATTGACACCAACCTGGGGGTTCTCAGGGATGCGCCGGGGCCTTGCCCCACCCCTTTACTTCACAAAAGGCCATATATCTCAGAAACTGTTCAGATCCTCACCCCTAAACCATATATATTCTTGTTCATTATGATAAGACACATTCAGTGACACCAACCTGGGGGGTCCCCAGGGATGTGCTGGGGCCATGCCCCACCCCCTCCATTTCTTAATCTCACAATATCTCGGAAACTCTACAGATGGCTACCCCTAAACCATACATATTCTTGTTCCTTATGATAAGACACATTCATTTTCAGCAACCTGGGAGTCTCCCAGGGCCTTGCCCCACCCCTCCACTTCACAAAAGGCCTTATATATCAGAAACTGTTCTTAGCCCCACCCTAAACCATATATATTTATCTTCATTATGATAAGACGCATTCAGTGACACCAGCTTGGGAGTCCCCGGGGCATGCCCAGGCCATGCCCCATCGCTTTACTTCATTAAAAGCCATATATCTCAGAAATAGTTAGATCCCCACCCCAAAATTATATACTTGTTCCTTTTGATAAGACTCTTTTAATCATACCAACCTGGGGGTCTCTTTGTGCTGAGGCAATGTGCCCCACCCTTTCACTTCATAAAAGGCTTTATATTTCAGAAACCATTCAAATCCCCACCCCATAATCATATATGTTCTTTTTCCATATTATTAGCACACCTACTGTAGGGGGGTCCGCAGGGGCCATTCCTATCCTTTCCACTTCATAAAAGGGCCTCAAATCTCAGAAACAGTTCAGATTCCCACCCCTAAACCATATATATACTTGGTCCTTATGATAAGATACATTTAGGGACAACAATCTTGGGCTTTCCTGGGATCAACAGGGCATGCCCCAACCCCTCTACTACTTAAGAGGCCTTACAGATCCCCACTGCTGAACCATATATATTCTTGTTCCTTATGATAAGACGCATTTAGTGATATCAACCAGGGCTCCATTGGGTCCATGCCCACCCCTCTACTTCATAAAAGGCCTAATGTTTCAGATACTGAGTCCACACGGGTGCTCATTTGGACATGGGGGTTCATTTGGTAGATTAAAATGATATCATGTTAAAGTACATGGCTGCCATTGGGCAGTGCCCACCTGAGCTCTGGTGAGCATAGTGGCCCATGGGCCTCTTGTTATATTCTCCAGAAATGCTTGTTTTGTCTGTGTTGTCATCAGTATTCAGTAGTCTAATTTGATTTCAAGGCAAACTATCTACATGTCGTTCACATCAATTACAACTTTATGGCAAATGTATCCTGTACATACTTGGACAATGTGAAAAAGTAAAATCTGAGAAAAATTACCAGCAACTGCTAAGTCTGTCTTCTGGTCAGTATTAAATACATAAATTACCGGTAGCTCCTGTTGTACCTAAGGGACAGTGATCATGAAACAGGCAATAGAACTCAGATTAATGGATTTTTCTCTGGGATAAATGATAAACAATTTAGATTGCTGTGGTCAGTCTTTAACCATTGTATAAACGGCCTAAGCATAGCTTGTGGAAAAAACGTGCTAGGTTAACTGACCAGCTGAACATGAATTTGATAGTGTTAACTGGACCAAAACTGAACAAGCAGACACATTAATTTACCTTTAACAATCTCTAGGCTAAATTCAGCAAACAACAAATTTATACCTTTTCTTATTTTTAGCTCACCAGAGCCGAAGGCTCCGGGGGAGCTTATAGGATAGGCAGTTGTCCGTCGTCGTCTGTCCGCAGTCGTCTGTCATATGTCGTCATCTGGCGTCAACACTTTCAAACGACATCTCCTCTGAAGCCACTGGGCGGATTGGGCCCAAATTTTATCTGTAGCATCCTTGAGCTGGGGGATTGAAAGTTTGTGTTTTTTATGAAAATTGGGTCATTAGTTTGGTTGCTATGGCAACTTGTAGTTTGCATAGACTTATATTGGGGAAAATTAAAAAATGTCATTTATTGCCAACCCTGCAGATATTTTGACAAAACTTGCATAGAAATGTTCCATAGGCACTCTACTATCTGCCATATGATTTTAGGCCTTCTGTTCATTTTTATTGGTTGCCATGGAAACCAAAATGCAAAAAAATAGAAAAAAAAATACTTAAAAAATCATCTCCTCAGAAACCATATGCTCTAGGAGGCCGAAACTGTATGAAAATATTCACCATATTTACCTTTACAGGTTTTGTGTTTTTTATGAAATTTAGCCTTTTAGTTTTGTTGCTATGGCAACTTAGAGTTTCCATTGACTTATAATTGGGAAAACTAAAAAATGACATTTACTGCCAAGTCATTGCAGATATTTTGACAAAACTTACATGGACATGTCCCTTGAGTAAACTTCTCTCAGCCATAATGCTTTTATGTCAACCTGGGGGTCCCCTAGGTTGTGCCGGGGCCATGCCCCGCCCCCTCCACTTCATAAAATGCCTTATATCTCACAGGTTACAGATCCCAACCCCTAAACCATATATATTCTTGTTCCTTATGATAAGATGCATTAAGTGACACCAACCTGGGGGTCCCCCGGGATGTGCCGGGGACATGCCCTGCCCCCTCTATTTCATAAAATGCCATTTATCTCAGAAACCATTCAGATCCCCACCCCTAAACTATATATATTCTTGTTCCTTATGCTAAGATGCATTAAGTGACACCAACCTTGGGGTCCCCCCCGGGATGTGCCGGGGACATGCCCCACCCCCTCCACTTCATAAAATGCCATTTATCTCAGAAACCATTGAGATCCCCCCCCCCCCCCCCCTAAACCATATATATTCTTGTTCCTTATGATAAGACACATTCAGTGATACCAACATTGGGGTCTCTCTGGGGTGCGCTGGGGCCATGCCCCACCCTTCCACTTCATAAATGCCATATATCTCAGAAACCATTCAGATCCCCACCCCTAAACTATATATGTTCTTGTTTCTTATGATAAGACGCATTCAGTGACACCAATCTGAGGGTCCCCTAGGATGTGGCGGGGCTTATGCCCCACCCCCTCCACTTCGTAAAAGGCTGAATATCTCAGAAACCGTTCAGATCCCCTACCCGAAACCATTAAAATTCTTGTTCCTTATGATAAGACGCATTCAGTGATACCAACCTTAGGGTCTCCCTTGCCGCACGGGGGCTATGCCCGACCCCTCCACTTCATAAAAGGCCCAATATCTCAGAAATCGTTCAGATCCCCACCCCTAAACCATATAAATTCTTGTTCCTTATGCTAAGATGCATTCAGTGATATCAACCTAAGGATCTTCCAGGCCGCACCAGGGCTATACCCCAACCTTCCACTTCATAAAAGGTGATATATCTCGGAAACCCTTCAGATCCCCACCCCAAAACCATGTATATTCTTGTTTCTTATGAAAAGACGCATTCAGCGACACCAATCTGGGGGTCCCCTAGGATGTGCCAGGGCTATGCCCCACCCCCTGCACTTAGTAAAAGCCCAATATCTCAGAAACCGTTCAGATCCCCACCCCTAAAGCATATAAATTCTTGTTACTTATGATAAGATGCATTCAGTGATACCAATCTAAGGGTCTCCCGGGCCGCACGGGGGCTGTGCCCCACAACTCCACTTCATAAAAGGTGATACGTCTCCGAAACCATTCAGATCCCCATCCCAAAACCATATATATTCTTGTTTCATATGATAAGACGCATTCATTGAAACCAACCTGGGGGTCCTCTGAGATGTGCCCGGGCCATGCCCAACCCCCTCCACTTCGTAAAAGGCTCAATATCTCAGAAACCATTCAGAACCCCCACCCCTAAACCATATATATTCTTGTTCCTTATGATGAGACACATTCAGTGATACCAACCTAGGGGTCTCTGGGGGTGTGCTGGAGCTATGCCCCACCCTTCCACTTCATAAAATGCAATATATCTCAGAAACTGTTCAGATCCCCACCCCTAAAATATGTATATTTGTATTCCCTATAATAAGACTCATTCACTCACATCAATGCGTCTATGTGCTAGGGCAACATGCTGATGCCATGGCCCACGCCTCTACTTCATAAAAGGCCATATATCTCAGACACCATTAAGATCCCCACCTCATAATCATATATATTCTTGTTTCTTATGATTAGACACATTCAGTCACACAAACTTGGTGGTCCACAGGGGCCATTCCTCTCCTCATCATTTCATAAGAGGGCCTCATATCTTGGAAACTGTTCATATCCCCACCCCTAAACAATATATTTTCTTGGTCCTTATTATAAGACACATTCAGTGTGACAACAATCTTGGCTTTCCTGGGGTCTGCCAGGGCTATGCTCCAACCCCTTCGCAGCTTAAAAGGCCTTATATCTCAGGAACAGTACACATCCCAACCCCTAAACCATATATATTCATGTGCCTTATGATAAGATGGATTCAGTGATACCATTTAGGGCTCTGTTGGGTCCATGTCTCATCCTTCCTCCTCATAAAAGGCCTAATATTTCAGATACAGAGTCCACATGGGTGCTCATTTTGAAATGGGGGTTTGTTTGGGAGACTTTATAAGCAATAAATTAAAACCTGAAACCATACATGGCTGCCAGTGGGCAGTGTCCGCCTGAGTTCTGGTGAGCATTGTGACCCATGGGCCTCTTGTTTAGCTCACCTGTCACGTAGTGAGGAGGTGAGCTTTTGGGATCACTTTTTGTCCGTCGTGCATCCATGCATCCGTAAACAATTTCTTCAAACAACATCTCCTCCTAAACCACTTATCGTATTTTGACCAAACTTCACAGGAATAAGCCTCAGGTGGTCCCCTTGCAAAGTTGTTCCAATGGTTCCGGTTCGTTGCACATCTACCGTAGGTCACAGGAGCTAAAAATAGTGGGGTTTTTTTATACTGAAAACTTAAAAAATCTTCTTCTCTGAAACCGCATGGTTCAGGTCTTTGATATTTGGTATGAAGCTTCATCTAGTGGACCTCTACCAAGATTATTCAAATTATAGCCCTAGGGCCAAAAAATGCCCCCGCACCGGGGCCCACCAGTTTCACATAGACTTATATATGGAAACCTTTAAAAGTCTTCTTGTCTGATACCAGAAGGCCCAGGTCCTTGGTATTTGGTATGAAGCTTCATCTAGTGGACCGCTATGAAGATTGTTCAAATTATAGCCCTAGCGCCATAAATGCTCAGGCGCCGGGGCCCACCAGTTTTACATAGACTTATATAGGGAAAACCTTTAAAAATCCTCTTGTCTGAAACCAGAAGACCCAGGTCTTTGATATTTGGTATGAAGCTTCATCTAGTGGACATCTACCAAGATTATTCAAATTATAGCCCTTGGGCCAAAAAATGCCCCCGCACCGGGGCCCACCAGTTTCACATAGACTTATAAATGGAAACCTTTAAAAGTCTTCTTGTCTGATACCAGAAGGCCCAGGTCCTTGGTATTTGGTATGAAGCTTCATCTAGTGGACCGCTACGAAGATTGTTCAAATTATAGCCCTAGCGCCATAAATGCTCAGGCGCCGGGGCCCACCAGTTTTACATAGACTTATATAGGGAAAACCTTTAAAAATCTTCTTGTCTGAAACCAGAAGACCCAGGTCTTTGATATTTGGTATGAAGCTTCATCTAGTGGACCTCTACCAAGATTGTTCAAAATATAGTCCTGGGGACAAAATGCCCCCATGCCAAGGCCCACCAGTTTTACATAGACTGATATAGGGAAAACCTTTAAAAATCTTCTTGTCTGAAACCAGAAGGCCCAGTTCTTTGCTATTTGGCAATTGGTTTGAAGCTTCATCTAGTGGACCTCTACCAAGATTGTTCAAAATATAGTCCTGGGGCCAAAAATGCCCCCGTGCCGGGGCCCACTGATTTCGAATAGGCATATACAGGGATAACCTTTAAAAATCGTCTTTTCTGAAACCAGATGCCCCAGGTCTTTGATTTTTGGTATGAAGCTTCATCTAATGGACCTCTACCAAGATTGTTCAAATAATAGCCATGGGGCCAAAAATGTCCCTGTGCCGGGACCCACTAGTTTTACATAGGCTTATATAGGAAAAATCCTTTAAAAATCTTGTCTGTAACCAGAATGCCCAGGTGTTTGATGTTTGGCGTGAAGCTTCATCTAGTGGACCTCTAATGAGATTATTCCAATTATAGCCCTGGCGCCAAAAAATGCCCCCGCGCCAGGGCCCACTGGTTTTACATAGGCTTATATGGGGAAAACCTTTAAAGATCTTGTCTGAAACCAGAAGCACCAGGTCTTTGATATTTGGTATGAAGCTTCATCTAGTGGACCGCTACCAAGTTTGTTCAAATTATAGCCCTTGGGCCAAGAATGTACTGGAAACACTGATACTCAGGTGAGAGATTCAGGGCCCTGTGGGCCCTCTTGTTTCTGTAATGGAGACCATTTGCATAAAATACCAATTGTTGTTTGCTGGGAAAGATAAGAAAAAAATCAAAATGTTGTCTGCTGAAAAGAATACCCAGCATGCAGAGCATTAGGTGATATGGAAACTCCTGCCATATTTTTCACCATGTTTTTTGCTGGGGACATTCATGACATTTTTTGCACAGAGAGACATTCATGACTTTTTTTGCATGGAGCACATTCATGACTTACTTTGCATGGAGCACATTCATGACTTACTTTGCATGGAGCACATTCATGACTTACTTTGCATGGAGCACATTCATGACTTACTTTTGGCAAGGAGGACATTCATGACTTTTTCGGCAAGGGGGACATTCATGACTTTTTTTGGCAAGGGGGACATTCATGACTTCCTATTTGCTTTCATATAAAATAACTCTTTCATCTAGATAAGGAAGGGTTCTTAGGATATTTTTTATATTTCTCCCATTTTTTATACAGTGAAATTCGCTATTATGACCATTCAAAATTAAGTCTAATTCTGGTTTAAAAAGCTTATTCAGCTTTGGACATTGAAAATAGTCATCTCAATCATACATTCATGGCAACTTCATAATGCACCTTAACTTTGAATTCAATTTTGACGGTGTTATGGCACTCACTTGATGTAAGTGCAGTGTAAGGGCATGTTGCAGTGCTTGCAGCTCTTTTATTATGATCCTGATCAGAAGCTATGATCTGCATTCAGCTTGTCGACATAGCAATCAAAAGTATGCAACAGGGTACCAAAAAAAAAAAACTAAAAATTTGGACACCTTGAGGACTTGCTGCAATTCTCCTAAAATTTTGACAGGTTTGTTTTGCGATCCCACAAGGAGTCCAAAAAGTGTAGACGGAATGGCAAACGGTGTAGACCCTGATCAAACTGCTCCTTCAGGAGCAGTCTGATCTGGGTCTGCACTTTTTGTTTAGGCCTGTCTGATCTGGGTCTGCAGTGTTTGCTTAGGCCTGTCAGTGTCTCTCCCAATACTTACGATCAGTATGGTCTGCATAGATGTCAAATGTAAATTGTCATTACTGAACGTTATCATTTCCGTTTTCTTTCAGGTATACCCCTTGTGTACGAGCTAGACGCCAACATGAAACCTATAAAACATTATTACCTGGCTGACGAAGCACAGGTGAAAGCTGCAATGGACAAAGTGGCAGCTCAAGGAAAAGCAAAATAGGAACTTTAGTGACAGGTTTTAGTTTTAAATAGGAAAGATGAAGAGAGTTAAATTATTGAATTTGACGTTACCTGTCAGACTAGCAAAATACAGAAGAGCAGATAATTGGTACTGTATTTGATAGTGTTTCTGAGATAATAGCATCATACATCATTACATGACTATATCTTACATGCCCCAACAAACCAAGTTTGAGCAACTTCCCCGACAGTCCACACCATCTTCGAAATAGTGTGAATAACAATATTCACTATAGTGCACCGTCCTTCGGAACGGGACATTAACTGGAGGCCCCCTGTGAAGGGAGAACCATCCCCTGTGCAGGTCAAAGATCCCTACCGAAATTACATGATAACTGTGTACGCTTTCATCCTGCAAACCTGGCATGTATGTAATGTACACCTGCAAGTAATGGTCTAATGTGACAGATCGCAGTATCAGTAGAAAGAAAGAAAGATACATGAATATGATATGCATTTTTCTGGTGATGTAATGTGAGAAACTATTTGCCTAGCCAAAATTTGAATTTGTCCTGGGCAACTGGGCAATGAACCTGCAACATGTGCGTTTTTAGAGAACTGAAGAGACTGATGAATTTATTTTCAAATATTGCCCTTATCTGCGATTCTGTATATTAAGTAATACAGCATTTGAAAGAAAAGATCCTCAGTTTGTTCTTACAGAGGCAAGACGTAGTTCTGCAATGTAATAAGTTAAATGTTAAGGATTGTAGCTTGAATGTGTGTTTTAGTCACCACTTTCTTGACATAACATCTGCATTTGTTTTTAACCCTTGTCCTGCTGAATATCTAAATATGTCACACCCACTACTGATTATCAGCCAATCAGATTACTTCAAGCAAATTATTGCAACAAATTCATAAACTGGATGGCAAACAATGAAGATCCTGATCAGATGGCTTCTTCAGAAGCCATCTGATCTGGATCTACATTGTTTCAAAGATAAGGCATATCCGGGCTCAGCTGGACATGGGTTAACACTGAACTACTGTATTTATCCTAAATATTCAGACATCTCAACTCCTTACCATACTTGTTGTAAAACTTGAACAAGTACAATTTTTGAGTGGAATTTGTGGCTAAATATAGCTGCGTGAGTGGCAAACAACATAGATCTTGATGGATGCCACATTCTACAGTGCTGCAATCATCCGAGTCTACAATGTTTGCTCAAGCCTGTCTGTTTGAATGCAAACGGTAAATGCAGTACTCAGTTTGAACAAGTGGAAGTCACAACAAGTAAAGTTGACACAAGTGAAGTTGAGACTTCACAAGTTCAGATAAGGAGGATAACTCCAGAAAAGGAGGAATTTTCACAACTCAGAACTAGGGCTTGCTAATCGGAGCTGAAAAGATAATCGATTATCAGTCCTGTCATTGCGATCGATAATCGATTAGTAATTGCTAAGGTTTTTGTCATTATTTTACCTGTCTGACTTTCTGTCTGAGCATGACTCTTACCATATGTTGCACTTAACCATATGTATATTTGAACAGACAGGCCTGAGCAAACAGTGTAGACCCAGATGAGACGCCGCATAATGCGGCGTCTCATCAGGGTCTGCACTGTTTGCCACTCTGACATCCAGCTATTTTAGGCATAACTTTGGGTAGTAAATTGTACCTATCAAATAATCGATTAAAAGCAAATCAGAAATGATAATCATTTTTGTGGAATTTATCGATCGATTAATCGATTATACGATTAATCGTGGCAGCCTTACTCAGAACTAGGAGTAGAAAGGATAATTTTGGGAAAGTTTGTCTTATTTCTGGATTTAATTATATGTTATGGGTGCTTGTTAGAATCGCCTCACCAAGGCAATTCTAACAAGTAAACACAACATATGTTTCTAAATTAGAAATAACGAAAAATATTCATTGTTACCATATTTACCCTAAATATTCGGACACCTTAACTCCTTAGCATGCTTGTTCTAAAATTTGAGCAAGTACAATTTACTACCCGATGTTGTACCTAAGAAGAGCGGGCTGAGTGGCAAACAGTGAAGACCCAGATGAGACGCCACATTCCGCAGCGTCTCATCTGGATCTACAATGTTTGCTCAGGCCTGTCTTTAAGAAAACATACAGTTAATACGGTACTTCTCATCTAATGCTATGCCGTCAGCAGAAACACCTCACTGAGAAGATCCTGAAACTGTGTCATAGAGAAATAAGAACACCTCTTCTGAAAGAATTATTGTTGTACTGTTACTGTAACAGCCATGCAAACACTGAATTCTTCACTTCCATTATCCATCTTATTGTGGCATTATGTATTATTTAATTGTTGGTATAGTAGTCGCAGATAAGATTGACTAGGCGGAGCTATTCGGGTGTTGTCAATATATGTCAAATTCGCTGAGTCAACCAGAAGATTCGGTACAGTGCCTTTCGCACGGTTTCTACAAGCGAACGAAATAGTCATATACGCCACAGCTATGCTCGTGTTACAGTTGAATTCACACAGTCTGGTGACTTGGTTTACCTTTTTGTTGATGGAATATTCCTAAGGCAGGTACAAACGATAGCTCCGCCTAGTCAATTTTATCTGCGACCACTATACCTGCTTTCCCCCACACTCTAATTCATTTCTAATATCAGCTGTTTGAGTGCTATTTTGTAATTATTCATACACATTGTTGGCATTGCCATATACCAGGCTCAGAGGGGGTGAGCTATACTGTCCTGCAACAGCTCTTGTTTTGTCAGCTATTTCAGTGTTTCTCTGTATGTTCTCTTCTGAATACCAAAATGTTATTCAATAGTTGTTATATTGAATAAAGAAGCTGAATGAAACAGTATGTTTTTGTGTATTTTCATCTTCTTGCCTATTATTTGGTGAAGGAAGTAAATAACCATATCAAAAACATGCCTATATAATTCTGACCCCCTTGAACCCCAGTTTTATATAGTAAAACTGGGTTTACTGGGGTAAACCTTATTTTTCTTATTTCTGCTCTAAAATATAGATTGTGGGTACTCGTTAGAACCGCCTCATCGAGGCGGTTCTAACATGTGCCCACAATCTATATTTAGAGCAGAAATAAGAAAAATATCACAGGGGTTCCTCTGAAAATTGTTGTTTTTCTTCGGTAAAATTTACAATGTATTTGAATAGGCGTGATTTCGTAATGATCACACTTGTCTGTCATTCATATCCAGCTTAACCCTTTTCTTGCTGTTCACAACAACCCCTACCTTTGCAAATAGTGTAAATCCAGATCAGATGGCTTCTGAAGAACCCTTACCCTGCTGTTCACAACAACCCCTACCTTTGCAAATAGTGTAAATCCAGATCAGATGGCTTCTGAAGAACCCTTACCCTGCTGTTCACAACAACCCCTACCTTTGCAAATAGTGTAAATCCAGATCAGATGGCTTCTGAAGAACCCTTACCCTGCTGTTCACAACAACCCCTACCTTTGCAAATAGTGTAAATACAGATAAGATGGCTTCTGAAGAACCCTTACCCTGCTGTTCACAACAACCCCTACCTTTGCAAATAGTGTAAATACAGATCAGATGGCTTCTGAAGAACCCTTACCCTGCTGTTCACAACAACCCCTACCTTTGCAAATAGTGTAAATCCAGATCAGATGGTTTCTGAAGAACCCTTACCCTGCTGTTCACAACAACCCCTACCTTTGCAAATAGTGTAGATCCAGATCAGATGGCTTCTTCAGAAGCCATCTGATCTGGATCTACACTGTCATTCAGTTTGCAAATTTGAATGAATGAATTACATCAAATAATTTGATTGGTTGAAATCAAATGGGTGTGGCTTAATTGATTTATGCAGGAGGATAAGGGTTAAAATAAAACAAATATAATGCACAGGCAAGTCTTTAATCATTATCCTCTGTTCACGACAACCCCTACCTTTGCAAACAGTGTAGATCAAGATCAGATGGCTTCTGAAGAACCCTTATCCTGCTGTTCACAACAACTCCTACCTTTGCAAACAGTGTAGATCCAGATCTGATGGCTTTTGAAGAACCTTATCCTGCTGTCCACAACAAACCCTACCTTTGCAAACAGTGTAGATGCAGATCAGATGGCTTAGAAGCCATCTGATCTGGATCTACAATGTTTGTCATTCAGTTTGCAAGTTTGAATGAATAAATTACATCAAATAATTTGATTGGTTGAAATCAAATGGGTGTGGCTTAATTGATTTATGCAGGAGGATAAGGGTTAAAATAAAACAAATATAATGCACAGGCAAGTCTTTAATCATTATCCTCTGTTCACGACAGCCTCTGCCTTGCAAACAGTGCAGATCCAGATCAGATGGCTTCAGGATCTACACTGTCATGCAGTTTGTGAATTGAACAAATATATTACCGTATTCGCCCTAATTACCGCACATGCTCCTATTAGCGCACACCAAAGCTATTTTTGAAAAAGAAATGCATAAGTGCACACTTTACAGTAATCTCCCCTTGAAGCTCTCATAGTAAATCTATAAAAACTTACCATTATTTCTTCCAACAGTGAAGGCAATGCTTAAGTATCTTTTTCCGTCCCATTAAATATTAGTATGCATCATCTTGGAAGCTGTTGTTTTCGTATCAAGTGTGCGCTAATTAGGTAGATTTTTCACCATGATTTTATGACACGATTTTGAAAAAACTAAGCGCACAGTGCGGTAATTAGGGCGAATACGGTATAACAAGTAATTAGGGCCCCGCACTGAAAGTGTGGGTGCCCTATAGTAATCACTCTGTCCGTCCGTCTGTCTTAGGGCCCCGCACTGAAAGTGTGGGTGCCCTATAGTAATCACTCTGTCCGTCTGTCTGTCTGTCCGTCCACAAATTTTCCTACTCCTCTGATAGCGCTGCCGGGGCCCTAGTCAGTTTCACTGACAGCTCTAGTTTTATTTGTTGATAATCAGCAATGGGAGTGGCTTAATTTATGCAGCACGATAAGGTTTAACCCTTGTCCTGCTGAACCAGATTATACTCTATGCATGCAAACAGTGTAAAACCAGATCAGACAGCTTCCATCTGTTCTGGATCTTCACTGTTTGCCATTCAGTGGATGAATATATAGGAATGACTTACATAAAGTGTGAATTTGGGTTTTAACGTCGCTTTCAACAATTTTTCAGTCATATCACAACGGTGTCTGGTTGCGACAGGGAGCTCAATGCTCACTTTTATAGTGCTGCCTCACTGAAGTATCTTGTCCCAGACACATTACATGACACCATACCCAGTCACATTATCCTGACACTGGGTCGACCAGTCCTAGCTCTACCCCGTAAATCTGAGTGCCAAGTGATGAGCAGCTAGTACCATTCTTAACGACTTTGGTATGTCACGGCCCGGGATCGAAGCTCTCATAGTAAATCTATAAAATTTCTTCCAACAGTGAAGGCAATGCTTAAGTATCTTTTTCCGTCCCATTAAATATTAGTATGCATCATCTTGGAAGCTGTTGTTTTCGTATCAAGTGTGCGCTAATTAGGTAGATTTTTCACCATGATTTTATGACACGATTTTGAAAAAACTAAGGGACAGTGCGGTAATTAGGGCGAATACGGTATAACAAGTAATTAGGGCCCCGCACTGAAAGTGTGGGTGCCCTATAGTAAACACTCTGTCCGTCCGTCTGTCTTAGGGCCCCGCACTGAAAGTGTGGGTGCCCTATAGTAATCACTCTGTCCGTCCGTCTGTCTGTCTGTCCGTCCACAAATTTTCCTACTCCTCTGATAGCGCTGCCGGGGCCCTAGTCAGTTTCGCTGACAGCTCTAGTTTTATTTGTTGATAATCAGCAATGGGAGTGGCTTAATTTATGCAGCACGATAAGGTTTAACCCTTGTCCTGCTGAACCAGATTATACTCTATGCATGCAAACAGTGTAAAACCAGATCAGACAGCTTCCATCTGTTCTGGATCTTCACTGTTTGCCATTCAGTGGATGAATATATAGGAATGACTTACATAAAGTGTGAATTTGGGTTTTAACGTCGCTTTCAACAATTTTTCAGTCATATCACAACGGTGTCTGGTTGCGACAGGGAGCTCAATGCTCACTTTTATAGTGCTGCCTCACTGAAGTATCATGTCCCAGACACATTACATGATACCACACCCAGTCACATTATCCTGACACTGGGTCGACCAGTCCTAGCTCTACCCCGTAAATCTGAGTGCCAAGGGATGAGCAGCTAGTACCATTCTTAACGACTTTGGTATGTCACGGCCCGGGATCGAACCCGTGGCCTCCCGTTCCCCGGAGCGGACACTACCAACTGAGCTATCTGGCTCGATACTTACATAAAGTAATTTGATTGGTTGATAGTCAAACATGGGTGTGGCGCAGGCCTGAGTAGCTCAGTCGAATGAGGGTCTGACTGGTGATCAGGAGGACATGGGGTTCGATACATGCAGGGATCCGCAACATCCTTTCTTGGAGATTGATCATGATATCTTTTCTATCGTCATTCTCTCCCTTCTGCTGATTCAAGAAGGGCAGGTGTTAGCTTCTGGCGAAAGAATGTGCACTGTACTGGTTAACCACGTATAAGCCTGCCCACGAAAAGTGTGGACCAACCCCAAAATGACAGTGTTGACTGAGCTGTTAAACACCAATACAAACAAACAAAACGAAATTGGATGTGGCAAAATTAATTTATTCAGCAGAAAAGGGTTAACAGCCAGGGCATGAGCCAACCTACAAGGAGGCTGCAACTGTAAGTGCATGTAGTTAGCATGGATACTCAGGAACATTGTGGGACATTGAGGGATTTTTAGCTCACAAGGTGAGCCCATATTATACCGATAGTTCATTGTCCTTCATCGTCCGTCCTACTTCCACAGTTTCAAACATCTCAGAAACCACTGCACCAATTAGTCATATTTTATGTAGAACATCTATGCCCTAAACTATATAGAAGTAAAAGCAATGATCAGGAATCAATACAATTACCTCGCACCTCCCAACCAAGGCACCAAAGGGAAAGAGTGAGTGAGTGTTTGAGTTTTACGTCCCACCAACAGCTAAGGTCATACGGAGACGGGACCTCAGTTTAAAGACTCATCCGAAAGTCTGTCAAAGGGAAAGAAACCCCTTAAAACTTCACCATAATGAAAACGTCACCATCAGAAAGCCAAAAGGACAGTTACTTAAGGACAGTTACTTCCCCACAAATGAATAAACAGCTATTCAAATTAAAAATATATATATTAGCAATACATACATGCAAAGACGAACTATAGCAAGGCCGCTATAGCAATAATAAACCGCCTTGAAACGATCCTATTGGGGCAAGTTTATATAATTTGTCCTGGTCAAATGGCCAAGATGGCAACCATGCCCATTTAGAAAAAAACATATTAAATTTTCTCCAGAAACACAATTCAAATCGCCTTGAAACCTGGCAGACAGCAAAAGAGGTTCAAGTGCTACAAAAGATATATAAATAATGACCCTGGGTTGACAGCGAGCCATTTTATGGCACAGTCATATTGGGTCCCGGGGGCCTTTGCATGGTAAAAGGTCAAACAGTGCTTTTATACAAAACAGATGTACTTTATGAAAAGAAAGTAGATCTTATATGAACCTCAATGACTGTCAAAGGTCAAGGTCATCCAGTGATGTCACGGGTTGCATGGCAATCAGAATTTCCAACATCTCAGAAACCACAGGGCAAATTGGAGTCCGGATGCAAACAAAAAAGGCAATGGAGCAAAAGGACTTGAGCCCTAAATGATGATCCTGGGATGACCTTTACCTATTGTACGGCAAGGTCAAATTTGTTCCATGAGGCTTATGTGTGGGAAAAAGAAAAGACAGTGCATTCATCCAAAACAATTGTAGTTTGTGAAATGAAAGTGGGTCTTATATGAATGTCAAGGTCATTCACTAACTTTGGCCCGAGGCCACTAGGATTGTATGTCAACATTTAAAAGTACTTCACTTTCATTTTCATCTTCTGAAAATGTTGGTAGAAGCCTCCGTGGTGTAGTGGTTACGCTACTCGCCTTGTAAACCAGGGGTCGCAGGATCGATCCCGGGCTTCTCCAGACTTTCGGATGAGTCTCTAAACCGAGATCCCGTCACCGTATGACCTTAGCTTTTGGTGGGACGTAAAGCTCAAACACTTACTCAGTTACTCTGAAAATGTTGGGTCAGTCTTTGTCATTTTAGCTATTTTATCAATAGAAATTCTTGTCTCCTTAACACCTCTTACGTTTCTCATGGGGTTTTGATATAACTTTCCAGTTACTGTTTCATGATCTGAAGGTAATCGTATTTTACTGAGGTCACCAGCCATCAGTTTGTCAGTCCATCCGTTATTCCGTAGACACAATCATACCCCCGAAACTACTCCTACAGTTTTTCAAAGGATATTGATGAAACTTTCCAGTTATTGTCTCCATGACCCCTACGTTTCTCATGGGATTTTGATGAAACTTTCCAGTTATTGTTTCATGATCTGGTCGTAATCATAGTTTACTAAGGTCACCGTCCATCAGTTTGTCGTCAGTCAATCCGTAGACACAATCTTGTCCCTGCAACTGCCCCTACAGTTTTCAAAGGATTGTATGAAGCTTTCCAGGTATTGTCTCTATGACTTAAAGATGATCATATTTAATCCCGGTCATGCTTTGGCTGATTTTGTATTTGTTTTAGTTTCCATATGAAGTCTTGGCCCTGCAATACTTCTTGCAGTTTTCAATGAATTTGGATGAAACCTTTCAGTTATTGTTCCTATGACCTGCTAAAGATAATCATATTATACCAAGGTGCACTTGGCTGCTTTTAACAAGATTTATGGCCCTTTGTTAGTTTTATTCAGGTTGCTTACAGAAATTGTTATCTCTGCAACTCCTCATTCAACTTAAATAATCACCATTTACAGTTTTGGAAATCATTATTTCGGTAAATTGTTCCTTTCAACATTTAGGAAAATTAAAAAAATAGTCTGTTGAAAGGGTTGTAAACTCTCAAAACATTGTTAAGGACGTATGTTATACACATGTTCACAACCTACTGATATTTCAAACGTCGTGGGGGGGGTGGGGGGAGACACTTGGCCTACGACCTTTTATTTTTATTGATGACTCTGTGTCATAAGGAAAACGTAACACCAACAAAGTGATGTCACCAGATGATGATGATTATTTTTTGTGTTTTTCGACATGTCAACCCTCATTGTGGGTCATAAGCGTCAAACATTTGATGAGCAAAAGTCATTTGTTGAAAGTAAATATTGTTACATGGAAATGTTTAAAAACCTGAAAAATTAAATTTTATGAAAGAGTCCAAATGACTGTAGGAATGAGCTAATATTATCAACAGGTACATCTTGAAACACTTGTTGTAAATTGCTATTTTTATATTATAAAGATCGTGATGGTGCAGTGTAAGTAGGCTGATCATCACGGTTTGAAAGGTAAGAATGCATAACTATAATATGACAAATGCGCAGTCGAGTTAAAACTACATCCTCTTTTTTGGAAAACCGAGGAAGGTAGGGGCATTGATTCTGACACCAGGTTTAATGGTATGGAGTTTTTAATATATTTCACCCTCCCATGAGCTTTGCAATATAGACTAGGTAAATTTTGTTGATACATGTTTTAAAATTCTTAAAAGCGATTTTAAAAACAGATGGATCCAGATTGGGTAATGTCTTTGCTTCTTGTCAGCATGTTCATTGCTGATAATACCAATATTGCTCTAGTGCCAGCAAAACAAGAATCGTTGTGGTTTTGGAATTTTGTGATCTTTTTCGATCAATTTTGAACTGAGGATTTTCGGAAGTTGTATGGTCTAAAGCCTTCAGCACAGAAAGGGAATCAGGAAATATGATTGATTTGGGTATTTTGGAAATGCAACAAATTTGAATCTAGGTCTAATTAGAAACATCTGGAAGGCGCAAGGTTTGATAGGTATCTTTCGAAACATACGCACAACCGACTTTGCACAACCAACTGCTCTGTCTCTGGTCGGGCCCACCCGAGTCTAACTGTTGGTTTACTTTTGCTCCAGCATTTCAGTGGTTTCTTGCTGTCGAAGCCTCTCCGTTGTTTCATCTCTGTGTGTGTTTTTTTTTATTTTTGTGTTCACGGAGATGTTGCACTGATGAGTTAGGAGGCCTTCCAAGGGGATCCTTCTGTCACGGTGTATTTTTGTTATGGTTTGTCTTTGGGTGTTTGTGTCGCTTGTGTTATTTTATTTTGGATAGCCTATGGCCATTTTGTGGGAAAGTAACTGTCCTTTTGGCTTTCCGCTGTTGATGTTTCCATTAGGGTCTGTTGTTTCATGTTTGTGTGTCTTTCCCTTTGGCGTCTCTGATGGGAGCTGTGGGTTCATTGTATGAATTCCTGATCATTGCCTCCACTTCTATCTTCATGCGGCCTGAAAAAAGTATTTGTCTCAATCGCGACGGAAGTAAGGGCGAGGATTTGGGGCCACGTAAAATCGATTTAAGCCCAAGCCCCCCAGTGGAATTCGTTTCCGCTGACCGTTCCAAGGCGGTTCTTCTGTCGCGGTTTATTTTTGGTATGGTTTGTCTTTGGGTGTTTGTGTCGCTTATATTATTTTATTTTGGGTAGCCTTTTGGCCATTTTGTGACTGTTCTTTTGGCTTTCCGCTGTTGTTGTTTCCGTTGGGGTCTGTTGCTTCAAGTTTGTGTTTCTTTCCCTTTGGTGTCTCTGATGGTAGCTGTGGGTTAATTGTATCGATTCCTGATCATTGCATCTACTTCTATTTTGCCGGTACTCATTGTAAGATGACTGAAAGACATGACAGTTTTTGTTTGAGTAGAGCTGGATTTGATTCGGTTATTATTATATTATGCAAGTCAAACAATATCACTAGGGAAAGAAGTCGAAACTTGGAGTGACGACAGTAAATAAAACCAACAGCAGGTATACCGAGTCAGCAGCTCTTTCCCAAACAGGTTTTGACTTAGAATATCCAAACCTAAAAGAATGGTTGCTGTAGGAATCGAACGCAGGACCCTTTGACACAAATGTCGGTTACGGACTCGTGGTCTAACACGTTACCAGTGGACCACTGCTCTTATTTGTGTATTGTGCAAATTTTAGCAAATTTGTTGTATTATAAATACTGAACAATATAGGTCAACTACGTTGCTGTCATTCCCATATATCAAATACAATTATTGTGTTAAGGGCACCACATAATTCGTTTTACATGAACAAAGTACATTGAAAGCGAACCTCTGGTGCCAGAACGACTTGCTGTAATTCCAGCCACGAGGTACCTCAAAACGAGCACTTTACCGGATAAGCGCCAGATCGCCATTTTCTGTTTTTTTTTGTTTTTGTTTTGTTTTGTTTTGTTGTTTTTTAAAGACATAACCAATATTTCTGAAGGGGTATCAGGTATTCATAAAGTCAAGTAATCACTTTACTTATCACCATTTTACATCAATATTCTAAACAAACTTATTTTACGAACAGTCTTGCATTGAAATGTCCACAATCACCTTTAATAAATATGTCATTTGCAGCTATTTTTCTGAATATGGACTCCTGACAAACCACCTACCGGAAGGGTCCAATATAATACTGATTTTTATTATAGACTTTTTAATGACTATTCTATAAAAAGTAGAAGTAAAACAAAGATCAGGAATTGATACAATTAACTTACTCCACCCATCAAAGACACCAAAGGGAAAGAAACACAAACATTAAGCGACCAGACCATTATGGAAACCTAAACAAAGGAAGGCAATAAGGACAGTTACTTTCCCACAAAATGGCCATATGGCCATCCAAAAAAAAAGACACAAGTGATACACACAGTAAGTAACAAACAACAAATAAATCGCCACAGAAGAACCGCCTAATTGAATAAGTATATATATATAGAATTACTAACGCCTAGAAAATATAAGTCATATTCAAAAGTAATTTGTCTAATGTATCTTTTTTTCGAAGCCGTCTACCCATAACAGATCTTTTGAAGGACCTAATACAGCCACTCCTTACTTAAAACCGCCTAAGATTAAAATATGATGCCATGTTATTATTATAACAACATATGAATAAAAATCAAAAGTGAGTTCCTTTAAGAGCAATGAAAACATTCATAAGAAAGAAGATGGGTCATACTACGTAGTTTCGGCTAATAAAGCCTCATCAGTGACCCTGTAATGATCCGGCAAAGAAAGCCAGAGGAAACATACTGCAATTTTGCGAATTTCGAATAGGCAGTCGATTCAAAGACTGATATAATTCAAAATGGGGTCCAAATAATTAAAAACCTGTCTAGAATATGAGTCTAAACCAATAATATATTTCCGATTTCTCAGAATATTCACGCTGATCTCAAAGGACCAAAAGCTGTTTTATGATTAGTTTTCGCCGTACTCAGATGTGAACGGAATAAATACCATTATTACTATATTAAACCCGCAAAACTGTTATTGTGTAGCAATCGCAGATAAGATTTACAGGGCGGGGCAGTAAATGTGTTGTCAGTGATTCCACAAGAAGAGTCAGTAGAGTGTCTTTCGCATGCTTTTACAAGCGGACCAAATGGCCATACACACCATAGCTTTGCTTTCGTTACAACTTGGTAATGGGAGGTGCAAACGTTGGTTCCGCCTTGTGAATCTTATCTACGACTACTATAACAGGCTCTGGGTCCCACCCATCGGGGCTTCGAGAAATAAATTGGGCTGCATGATGCTTTTATGCACCGCACATGATTACTGGTAAGCCACTTAGAGGGTCGAAAAAGCAGTGAAGGAAATGATATTCTTGCACACCAGACAAGGAAATCCGTGATTTTACCCTGGGATAGAAATTTATGTTCTGACCCTGGTGTTCTTACCCAAAATCGAATATTCTAGCGGGTTTGATAAATATACTGGTTGAATACGACCCAGGATGCGCCGTCGTTAAGGTTGACGTCATGCACGGTATGTGACGTCACTAAACATTCCTGTAGTGTCATCACAATATGGCGGACGTCGGTAACCGACGTGACTGCAGCATTGAAAATCCGCGCTAAGAAATGGAAGGTATGCAAGAAAAAGAATCCTACATGGGTATGAGGGGTGGATAGAAAAATCCAAACAGGTGGTGACTAAGAATATCCAAACCTAACTAAAAGGGAGCAATATACATAATGGGAGAGAGAATCAGAATCACCAACAGAACAACATTAAAGTAACTAAAAATGAACAACCAAAAAGGTGGAAGAATCAGAATCATCAACGTAACAACATCTATGATTAGGGAAAGAATCAAAACCACCAACACAAAACATGGAGGAACCACAGCAAAAGCAACGACTTGGAACGGTCAGTGAAAATTACTGGTGGGTTTAAGTTAACTTTACAGGATCCCAACCCCCACCCTCACTTTCACTGTGGTTCAACCAAATATTTGTTTGACATGCGTGTAGGCTTTCTAACTCACCCAGTAAACAAAGAAATCATATTTATAGCCAAGAGGACTGTACAGTTAACGCGCTGAGCCATCCGGTGCAACGCTACAGGAACACTGGAGCAAAAGAAAACCAACAGTTGAACCGCCTTGGACCAAGCAACAGACATAAAAGTTCCGGCTCCGACCAACTGATAAAAAGCTTCATGCCAGAACTTATTTTCCTCAGAAATCACTGAACCATTTGTAACCAAATTTCATTTGATAGTTTTTGCAAACAATGAAATGAAAATAATTAGTATGAGTTTGGTCACATTATCAATATGGCTACCATACCAATATATGGTAAAATCCTTTAAACATATTTTTCTCTGGAACCAGTGTGCCTCTTATCATGAAAGTAGGTATGAAGAATAGGGGACTCGAGCCAGTCATAGTTTATCAAGTGATGACCATGTATGACCTTGAGATATTTTACACCATTGGACAAATGTGTATGGGTAAAAGTCAAAACCATGTGTTTTTCGGAAACTATTGCAGCCTGTGTTCTGGAAATTGGTAGATTAGCAGATTGGCAGTTAGCTACTACCCATTTTGTTTCAGCCGCAACATTTTATTCTTGGCTATGCTGTAAAAATGTTTCTTCTCTAAGTAAAGATCAATAATCTGAATAGCAATCAAGTTTCTTTTACCTGAAAGATTTTGGCAATCAAACGGTTCACTATATTTGATTTGATTTTTGTTTGATTTGAGGTTTAACGACCCCGTCACACTGTAAAGGTCATTTTGGAGACGTCGCTTCCAATTTTGTGGGACTTTTACCCGACATTTAGATGAAATGACATCTCAAGCCCTGTCGCCCAATGAAACCAATAGGGTTTATTAGCACGGATGGCCCGCCTCGCTCGCACCGCGGTTCCTGGACAGGCTTAGATCCTCTGAGTGGTTTACCAGTACTAGTGTGCGGGCCGGATTCAGCTCTGCGTGGAAGCATCATGCAGCCCATATATTTCTTCAAGCCCCATATGGGCGGGGGCCGGGTTCACCATATTAGTTCAAGACCACATCTACTTGGCAATGATTACCACTGATTGGTCAATGTACTACCTACGGCACCAAATTGTGTCACGATGATAATTGTTGAAATTTACTTCAGTTTGAGGTCACTTGACCTCAATCAGGATTGACTTGTCTTCACAGTGCTTTGTGACATATGGTATACATTCTTTGCCATCAAAGACAGAGGTAAATCAAAACCTTTTCATGTGACAATTTTGAAATCATATTTCATATTTTTAGTTGAATGAATAGGGTGTTGCAGCTGAAACAAAATGGGTAGTAAAGGAGTAAATTAAACTACATGAGCATTCAAGGTCAAGATCGTTCTTTGTTCTTGATCATAGGTCATTTTCATACGAAAATTTAAACTTATTTTCCGCAAGAACAACAGGGCATTTGTAACCAAATTTCTTATGAAACATTGGAAGGTCACGAGTTTGAAATTTTGAATTTTCATTAAACTTTGGTCAAATGTCCTCCTCAGTGAGCTCATGTGCAGAGCCCAAAAATGAATCATGCCGACACCAGGTCAAGGTCACAGTTGAAGGTTACGAGTTTGAAACTTTGAATTTTGTGTCCGTTCCATATCTCCTTTACTATTCAATGGATTTTCATTAAACTGTGGCCAAATGTCCACCGCAGTGAGCTGGTGTACAGGACACATAATTAAACCATGCTGACTTAAGGTCAAGGTCACAGTTGAAGGTCACGAGTTTGAAACTTTGAATTTTGTGTCCGTTTCATATCTCCTTTACCCCTGGAAGGATTTTCATTAAACTTTCACAAATATCCCCTCAGTGAGCTGATGTGCAGAACCCATAACTAAACCATGCTAACTCAAGGTCAAGGCCACAGGTGAAGGTCGCGAGTTTGAAAATAGAATTGTGTGTCCGTTCCATATCTCCGTAACCCCTGGAAGGATTTTCATTAAACTTCTGAAATATGTGAGCTGATTGCAGAACCCATAAACAAACCATGCCAATGCAAGGTCGATGTCACAGGTGAAGGTCACAAGGTTGAGTCTTGAAACAAAGTGCGGTGGGGATTTGGCTGTCCTCGGACTGCTTTCTTGTAACATGTATGTTGGTTGGTACCTGATGTTCTGTCTCTGGTCGGGCCTATCGGAGTCTAACTCTTGGTTTTCTTTTGCTTCAGCATTTCAGAGTCTCCGGATATTTAAAAATTCACATCCCACCAATAAAGCAACCTCGGAGGAAGGTGTACTCATATCAGAAAGGTGACTATGAAACTATGAGGAAGGATGCACTCAGATTTGCAGAGGAGAATTACTTTAATGGTCATTCAGATGCTCGGTCTGTACAGGAGAATTTTGAATTGATAACTTCTTTCATCCATACTTCGGCCGAAAATCATATCCCCTCAAAAACTAGTAGGACTGTATCTTCTATTCCCTGGATCACTCCAGAGATAAGAAGGAAAATTCGCAGAAGGAATAAGATTCATGCAAAGGCAAAAAAGACGGGAAGTGGTAAACTCCGGACAAAATTTGAAAACTTGAGACGTGAAATCAAGTTTGATATAAAAAATCAGCATGATTTGTATGTGAATAACTTGGTAGGTGATGTAAAGGCAAATCCCAGAGACTTCCACAGATATATTAATAGCCAGAAGAAAGACAGGCAAGGTATCCCGCCCCTTAATAAAAGGGGAGGGGACGGGGTTGCTGAATCAGACTCTGAAAGGGCAGAGGAACTAGTTGGTCAATTCAATGATGCGTTTAATAAAACTGAGTTCACGGAGGTTCCATTGACTGGAAGATCGGCCCCATTCATGAATAATATTGTTGTGACAGCTGCAGGAGTGATCAAATTACTTCAAGGCTTAAACCCCAGTAAGGCCTTAGGACCTGATGAGCTTCATCCTAGAGTTCTGAAGGAACTAGCAAATGAGTTGGGTCCAGTTTTTGCACACTTGTTTCAACAGTCTCTTGATACGGGTGAAATCCCCAAAGAATGGCTCTTGGCAAACATCTGTCCACTCTTTAAAAAAGGAGATAGGGCTCTTGCCCGTAATTATCGCCCTGTGTCTCTGACTTGTGTTCTGTGTAAATTACTGGAACATATAGTCTGCTCGAACATCATGGCCCACTTGGACGAACATAAACTTTTGTCAGACAGACAACATGCATTTAGGAAAAGGCACAGTTGTGAAACTCAGCTAAGCACAGTTATTAATAACTGGGCAAAAATCTTGAACAAAGGGGGGCAGGTGGACACATTTATTCTGGACTTCGAGAAGGCTTTTGACACCCCTCCTCATGAACTACTTAAATCTAAGTTATTTGGTTATGGAATTGGGGGAAAGACCCTCAAATGGATAGATTCCTTTCTTTGCTACAGAAAACAGCGGGTTGTTGTTAATGGTGAATCTTCGGAGTGGGCTCCAGTTTTGTCTGGAGTCCCGCAAGGGACCGTTCTTGGTCCACTTTTGTTCTCCCTGTACATCAATGGTATTTCCACTGACATTGACTCAGAAATAAGACTGTTCGCAGATGACTGTGTTTGTTACCGGGAAATTAGAGATTCAGATGACTCATTGAAACTTCAGGCTGACATAGATAGATTAGGATGTTGGGCACGTAAATGGGGCATGAGATTTCAGCCAGTTAAATGCAATATTATGCAGATAACTAGGAAGAGATCTAATAAAGTTGAGGCTTCTTACACCTTAGAGGGAACGGTCCTCGAGAATGTGGACTCCATTAAATACCTTGGAGTGACAATCTCACACAACTTGAGATGGAATACTCATATTAGCAACATGTGTACTAAGGCAAATAGAACGCTTGGTTTCCTGAGGCGAAATCTTCATCAGTGCCCTCAGGATGTAAAAGAGGCAGCATATAGAGGTCTTGTTCGCCCAATCTTGGAATATGGTAGTTGTATCTGGGACCCCAGTGGAGTGGTCCTTAACGATGAAATTGAGAAAGTTCAGAATAGAGCTGCTAGATTTGTAACAGGCAATTACTGCTTTGAAACTGGGAGCATGACTGGAATACTTGGAAAATTAAAATGGGAGTCTCTCAAGAAAAGGAGAAAAGACAGTAGGCTAATCCTTTTATACAAAGGTCTAAAGGGTGCTGCCAGCATTCCAACAGATGACCTTGTTCCCCCAGCTAGACACTGTAGAAATCACCATTCGTTGGCGTTTCAGACCCTTAGCGCAAGAACTGACATTTATAAAGAGCCGTTCTTCCCCAGAACCATTAGAGATTGGAATGCCCTTCCCGATTCGATTATTTCGACAGCTGAAGGTGCTGATGATTGTGTAGCTAAATTTACCTCTTTGGTTAGAGCTAGGGACTAACTTCCCACATCACAGGTCCTGGTGTATGAATGTCATTTGACGTGTCACCAGTAACAATTCTGATTCAGTGGTTTCTTGCTGTCGAGTCATCACCGTGGTTTCATCCCTGTGGTTGTTTGATTTCTGTGTTCACGGAGATGTTGCACTGATAAGTTGACTGAACAAATTACTTGTCTAATTACTAAAAACTAGCAAATCCCATTTATGACCGAACTTCTTAAAGTATCCTTGCAGCACAAAACCTCTGGTTCTGTGAAAAATCACTGTTAATAGATATTTAAATGCTTATCCCATATATCGCGTAATTATCAAAACTTGACCTCTAAGTCCCATAGATTGTTGTTTTAACATTCATTTCACACACAAACTATTGATGTTCGGAGGCTGTAGATTTCACTGGTAGCGTAGATAAAGTAAATGTAACTATGTATTGTTTCATTTAATGTATAACATCACCTTTCATATTGTTTTCGTGCCACGCGCGCACATAGAAGCATAACCGGTCCCATTCATCTGATATTACCAGGTATAGATATACACTGAATAAGGCAAATAAGAGATTTTTTACTTAGTCGGTCACACTTGGTTTACTGATTCCTTGACTTGATCGATTTTGTAAGGTAACCGGGCGCTAAAAGCACATAGGGACTACCCCTTACTGATTTCTACTAGTATTGAGAATATATAAGCGTTTCAGGACAATATTCATGTTTTTTTTAATTATAGGATCAGATAAAATGAACATATTCGATGTATGACCATATTTCTTAATAATGCAATCAGTAACGTAATTAAAATTGCTATACATACTTTTAAAAATGCCCCAAACGCCAGAGGGTGGAATTTGACATTTTATGCCCTTGAGCATACACTTTCGCAAAATCATAGTGCCAAAAATCCCGGGTGGGAATGGGCTTGGGTTGGGGTGTGTTATCGATGGCTAAATGCCTAAAAGTACTGCGAGCGAGGGGAGCTAACGCCAGCCTAGCAGATCCGGTAAATCGGGGAAAGTATAAAACCCGGGAGTAACGGCCGGGAGCCGGGAGTAAAATCCGGGAGTAAATTTTGACAGTCGAATAAAGGTACTAAACATTCACATATCTGGATGAAATTTGAATCAAAAGTAGAATATATATGTTTCTTTAAAATGCACATAAGTGTTAACATTATTACCATGTACTTTTCAAGATATGAACCGAAATATACGACCACGTCGCAAAATTTTCGCCCGGGAGTAACCTTTGCGGTATTGACGATGTCAAGCATTTTGCAAAATATGTTCAGTCTGGGGGTTCTACAAGAATTACTTTATGTGTTATTAATTAAAAACATGTCAGAGATTAAAAAAATGCAAAATTAAATTTATTTCATCGCTCCGCCTGGTAAATTATTGACCCGGGAGTAGGCCGGGAGTAATTTCTGGGTTGAAATCGGCGTTTATTTGCCTTATTCTCGGCCTTACTGCTTCTATCACATACATTGTATTTCTTAAACATTTGTCAGAAGAAGAGCTAAGATTCAGCACGGAGTACATGAATTTATTTACTTGTCATATCGGGACTCGACACACATCCAAACCCCCAAACCCAACTCACGCCCTGCTCCTGCGCCTATGATTTTATGTGACGGGGACATTTATATTTGGCGCTATTTGTTTTATGGCCGTATAATGTAGAAACGATGACAGGAGGTTTTAGGAATTCCGTTTATGACGTCATTTTTGCGCATGCGCAAAGTACTGGCCGTCAATTGAAACGGCCATCGCTATTCAAATGTATTGGCGGAACTTAAAATACTAACAATATTCAGACATTTTGAGAGAAAATATACCCGTTTTCATTGAAATAATGTTTCGAGAAGGAAAGAATGATATTTCGCTTTTATTACCGAAATTCATTTATCCTAAATTCGTTTTTAATTGACGAAAATCTTTTAGTAAATGACCCATGTCAATGGCTTGAGATACCGTTATTCACGAAAGCTTACTTACAAAATACGTTTTTACGTAACTTTCGTTTTATTCGCTATCCAAGTCTATCTATCTATCTATCTATCTATCTATCTATCTATCTATCTATCTATCTATCTATCTATCTATCTGTCTATCTATCTATCTATCTATCTATCTATCTATCTATCTATCTATCTATCTATCTATCTATCTATCTATCTATCTATCTATCTGTCTGTCTGTCTGTCTGTCTAAATCTGTCCAACGATCTGTCTAAATCTGTCCAATGATCTGTCTATCTATCTAAATCTGTCCAACGATCTGTCTATCTATCTAAATCTGTCCAACGATCTGTCTATCTATCTAAATTTGTCCAACGATCTGTCTATCTATCTAAATCTGTCCAACGATCTGTCTACATGTGCAGAGAGAGAGAGAGGGAGAGAGAGAGAGATAGATAGACAGAGAGAGGTTTGACTGACAAACTGACAGTAGACAGACAGACGACACACAGACCGACTGACTGAATAAATGACTAACAGACGATCAGACGGACTGTTAGGCAGGCAAATAAACATACTGACAGTCGAAAAAAAAACCAGTGAGTGGACTTGCAGACGGGCGTCGAGTCAACGTTGGCTCGACGTCATGCCGTCGACAACCACTCCAACTCACTTCAATGTCACGTGATCGTTGAGATGAGAGAGCGGTTTGACTGATCCCTGTATCCAAGAAGCCCATAACCCTTTTTGTACCAAATGGAATCTTCCTCCTTATATACAGCAGGAATCATTTTCAAAATTTAGGGGTGTCAGGTTGTGTTTTCTTCAAAATTTATTTGGAAAATGGCCGAACTTTTTGCAAACAGAGTAGGCCCAGATCAGACGCCGCGTTCTGCGGCGTCTGATCTGGGCCTGCACTGTGTGTCAGTTACCCCTTTTGGGGTTTCCGGTACAAAATGGGTTAATGTAGTAGACCTAAGGGGTCGGGTATAAAAGCCAAGGCCGCGCCGGGCCGGGCCGAGCTGCCGAGCCAAAAATTGCCGATCCGAAAATTTTATTTTTCGGAGTTTTAACCGAAAATGAAATGTTAGTGGTAAATTTTGATATGATAATGTTACTTATATCAAATGTGATACTCAGCATAAATTTTGTTCTTTTTGGTGCCCTAATTTTTGTTTTATAGCAAATTTGCAAAATTTTAGGAGTATAAAAGCCAAGGCGGTTTTTTTCGTACGTTTTGATCGAATTTGAATGAAATAGACATGAATGTGTGAAAAAATGTACATGACAACCCCAAAAAAGTATTTTCTAAACCTTTTATTGCAAAAATTCCAGTAAATTCCTTTTAGTATTTGTAATAACCGTATTTTTGGTGGATTTATGTAGGCCACGTCGTAATGAACCGCAACGGACGGCAATGTCAAATAAATGATAAGGGCATTTAAATATAATATCTGAATGGGAGGAAATAAAGATAGAGCTTTAAGAAACTCATCATATTTCTTAATCATGTTTTAGACATATTAATTATGTTTTGATACTTACCTATTGTATTATTATTACTTGTTAACATGCATCAGTCAGTAAGTGATTAGTGTATTAATTGACTCATCTAATTGTTTTAATTAGTGAGACCTTGTCAATTAAGTTTCTTAAAGCATTCAATTCTTTAATTTAACTGAACTGCGATCATCATGATACTCGTTAGAACCGCTTCGACAAGGCAGTTCTGATGAGTACCCACAATCTATGTGTTCATAGATTGCATATATAGACGGGCATTACCACCGCCTTGGTGATTGAAAGGGTCGTAAATATAGATTGTGGATACTCGTTAGAACCGCGTCCTCCTGTCAGTAAACAGAACCCTGCATACACACAACTTTGAATCTACGTTGTTTCAACGTTGATTCAAAGTGGAGTGCCTGCTGGGAATATCTATTTACACTTTTTTTTTATATATAAAAATTTGGCGGACAAGAGTGTTGATTTCCCTTTAACGACGTCGAATCAACGTCATAAAACCCTAAAGTCCTTGAACAACCATATAAACAACGTCGCATATACAAATTTTGTTCACTGGGATAACAGTCTGATGTCACTGAACAGCATGGGTCGTCATTCGGTTCGGATCATTTCGGTCGTTGTGTGCCTTCCCTTTCGGTCCTTTTCGGTCGTTTCCTGTAATAAGGTAATTCTAAAAATAGAAACAAAAATAAAATAAGTAATTCGATCAATTAAGGTGATTCTGGTGAATATATTTAATTTTATCACGAACACATAATAAGTATAATCAATTTCAAATATCATAAGGCCAAAAAGAAGTAATTTAACCAATGAGTTTGAAAGAAATTCGGAATTGTCAATACTTTTTCGCCGCCTTGGCTTTTATACCCCTGGATTTCGGAAAACAGCTATTAAAAGATAAATAAGCCATGTAGATACCTAAAACTCCTTCTAGTTATAACATATCTAATATATAATAATTTAATCCCACATTCACCCAAATATATATCTAACTTGTAACTAGAGATTAAAAATAAAATTTTCGGTAGGCTCGGCGGCTCGGCCCGGCCCGGCGCGGCCTTGGCTTTTATACCCGACCGACCTAAGGGCTGGGCAGGTTGAACCAATCTACAGATCTACCAGATTTTACTATAAAAATCTGGCACTTGCGAAGGAGTGTTTCATTCTTATGCACTGAAAGGGTGTTCTACGTTTGTTTTGAATTTAATGTTCCAATCCGACTGAGTCTTGATGAATCCGAGCACTGGGTAAATGACATTTTATTAAGCAACGCCGTATTATCGCCAACGCAGCGTTCTGACGTTTCATCGACGTTGCAATGTCAAATTCAATGCATCGCTTTGAAGTTGGTTTGATGTAGACACGACGTTGTTTACACGCTACATGTCGGTTGACGTGGCGTCATTTAACGACAAACTGTAATTTACATTTGCCTGCGCTCGCTAATTGTTGGTGCGCTCAGAGAGAGAGAGAGAGAGAGCCGTTGGGTCGTATGTACAAAATATCATTTTCGTAATGCGAAATTTCACATCTGGCAGCATATCGATGTTTCTCCCTTGATCTTACATTAGAATTCGCCAAAAGTTTAAAAGAATTCCACTGTTTTACGCTGTAATTAACACTTTATCTGTCCCACTGCCTTTGAAGCAATACGACAGATGACGGCCAGGGCTTTTCCCGTTCTATTTTTAGAACCGGAAGTACGTCACGAAAAAACCTCCTATTACCTCCGAAGTCTGATCAGTGCCTTTGCTATTAGCTGTCAGGGTACAAAGACTATGTTTAATAAATACAATGTATGTGACATAGGCAATAACGCCAATAAACGCCGACTTCAACCCAGAAATTACTCCCGGCCTACTCCCTGGTCAATTACTTACTTCACGGAGCGATGAAATAACTTTATTTTTGTATTTTTCTAATCTTTGATATGTTTTTAATTGATAATACACAAACTTATTCTTGTAGCAATCCCAGACTGAACATATTTTGCAAAATGCTTGACATCGTCAATACCGCAAAAAGCTACTCCCGGGCGATTTTTTTGTGACATGGTCATATATTTCGGTTCATATCTTGAAAAGTACTCAATTATTAATATAAAACTTATATGCATTTTAAAGAGGAGTCTATATTCTACTTTTGATCCAAATTTCATCTAGATATGTTTATGTTTAATACCTTTATTCGATTGCCAAAATTTACTCCCGGATTTTACTCCCGGCTCCCGGGTGTTACTCCCGGGTTTTATACTTTCCCGGTAAAACGTTATAGTGCCGGACTTACAAAACAAGTACGGCTTCCCGCCATATTGTGTCCAAAAGAAAATAAATATCGAAAGTAGACGCTCTCTTATTTCCATGCAAAGTGAATGAGCTTAATATTGCGTTCTCTATATATTCTTGTTCTTATTGGTACCCAATTATTCGGTTGAAAGCTAAAATGTTTACCGTTTTTTTATGCTGACAAACAATGTCATGCAATTTCGCGACCTTCAGATTGGGCTTTAGTTTTGAAAATAATTGCCAATGTCCATTGTTTTCTTTAGTGTCATTATAATCATTATTATTATAGTTGGTGCAATTTGACATGAGTATGACCTATATGCAAAAAATAAATTACTCAATGATATTGCTTGATAGGTGATTAGGTCGGTTTTCGTACTCATGAATTTTCTGCATCTCGTGAATATTGCGACACATTTACCAGCCTCTATAGACGGATCCAATGTTTTGACACGTGACCTTGTTTACCTGTCATTGCGCATGCGCAAAATTACTTTTCCTTTTGATTACACTCTTTCGTGGTTGGCAGAAAGCTTCTGGAATCTGGTTCCATAGAAACACATTGTAAATATGTTTAATATAACGGGCATATTTTAGTTGACTGTCACAGAAAATCGGTCGAATTACCATTATAATGAGTAGATAAATATATTTTAGAGAGCAATCATGCATCTTCCGCGTTAAGTCATTCGTTTTGCGCATTTTTATTACAAATAATTAAGACCGTCCCGCCTCGTTACCTACATAAGTATAACAGGTAATTTAATCATCAAAACATCCTCAAATCTTCTAGAAACCAATAATTGCCAGCCAGGACATGTCTATTATAAAAGTTTAAAGGTCAATTTTGTCATTTCGATTCCAAACAAAATACAAATATAAAGAAAATAACATGGCATTTACAATGGCGATAAACGGCCAAAGACGTTTTCTGACAACCACCGGTCAGTCCCGACAAATAGTATTATTGAGTGATGACATAGTGTTTGGATGTGTCTATTGTCATCACTATTGACCGCTTTGGAAAATGGCGAAGATAAATATATGCATTAAGTCAGATGTGAAATTGTGGTAATTGAGGTTGCATTTTCCTGTCAAATTGCATTAGCTATTCACCATAATTTATGCTATTCAGCATATTTGCATTATTTGCTGGCACCCAGCTTGCACATTGTCAATATTGGAAAAACAGGTTTTAAGGTCAGGGGGGTCTGGTTACCTTTTTTTCCAACACTGATAACCTTCAGACAAGGAACCAGCAGATAATGCAAATAAGGTGAATGGTAATTGAGGTTGCATTCTCTTGTCAAATTGCATTAGCTATATCATTTTCAAATAGTTAGTCTGTTAATTCCTGGGAATTGTCTTGCTCAAGGACACATTTTCCTAGCATGGGACTCGAGTGTTTTAGTATTACGACCCACCAAGAGTTAAGGTCATATGGAGTCCGAACCTCGGTTTAAAGACACACCTGAAAGTCTGGAGAAGCCCTATCTATCTATCTTCTCATACTGAGTCGGTCATATTTGGCCATTACCTCAGTTGGGTGGGTGGCTAAATTTAGAATTTAGCACAAAAAAAAAAATCATCTCTGGATGAGTCCTTAAAACTATTTACAATCCAAACACAGAGGCATCCCAAAACGCATACGCCCGAGCCCACACCCCACACCACGTGGGCCCCAAACTCCCCTGCAGCCCCGTCATCCACCGCAGAAGATGGAAGACCACCCCACCAGGGAACAGCCCCAGGGAAGAAAGAGCCTCCCAGGGCACCACTACAGGACTGGCACCCACAACACTGCGAGCTATCTCATCGACGTCCCTGTCCGGGCCGACACCGCTGCAGGGGCCAAACACCCATCCCCGCCAATTGATACTGTACCAGAATGCATCCTGCAGTAGAAGGCCAAGGAGGGACGGCCACGACAGGTCCCCAGGGACGGCCACCCCAGCCCATCAAGCACGCCACCGCCCGCAGGTCCACCGAGCAGCCGCCCCACGCACCCTCCCCACCCGCCGAATGTGAGCCCCAACACATGGATGCCAAACGAGCGACGCACACTCAAGCCGAGGGCAAGCCAACGCCTCATACGCAACACCCCTGTCCGCCGAGGCGCAAAAGCCAAATTACGGCCAAGGAATCCCAAGGACCCAGCCGCCCCAGTTGCTATTTCAGAGACACGTCGACCCCAACCGAGATCGCCAGTGATGGCGACACCAAGACTTTGGCGGAGCGAACCCGCTCCAAAGCCCGCTGGCACAGTGTGTAATCACACTCAACCCGCCTGCACCGAAGGCGCCGTGACACCCTAATTGAATGGCACCCGGCCACACTGAACCCCATCCGCCAATCTGCCTCCCACTGCGCAAGTCGATCCAGGCCATCTTGTAAAATGCGACAGCCAGATGGAGAACACATGTCCCCATACAGGACACAATCATCAGCAAACAAACGGACAGATGACCAGACGTTATCAGGGAGACCATCAACGAACACCAAAAAGAGGACCGGTCCAAGGACCGAACCCTGCGGGACACCAGATAAAACAGGGACCGGATCAGACGCCTGGCCGTCAAGCACAACCCGCTGAGAGCGCCCGGAGAGCCACGAGCCAATCCGATCATGCGTGGACCCCCTATCCCATAGTAGTCCAATTCGTACAATAGCCCCCCGTGAGGTACCCTGCCAAAGGCCCCGACGAAATCCACGACGACCAAGCCAGTCCGCCCGCGGCCACGATCCATGGCCCCATCCAGACCACCCACAACGCCACAGAAGAACCGAACCAGCCGAGCCCCGCAAGACCCCCGACCCCGGAAACCATGCCGACAGCCAGCAAGAATGCCCTCAAAGGCCAAGTGCCCGCCAATGCTGCTGACCAACACATGCCCCAGGGCCCTGCAACAGACGCACGCCAGCGACACTGGCCCACAATCCGCAACACCATATTTTTCACTCCCCCTACAGACCGGGGCAACATTGGCTTGTCGCCAATCATCTGGTACAGTGCCCTGGGCTAGTGATTCATTGAAAATAAAGGCCAGCACAGGAGAAATTTCAGCACTTCAGTCCTTATGCACCCTGGCATTCAGGTCATCTGGCCCAGATGCCTTATTTTGAGCTTACCCAACAGTTTAGCGACCCCCTTAGGGTTAACTGTTATGTCCCCCATAGTAGGGAACGGACTATTACCTTTAGACGGCAGCCCACCGTCAGTTTCTCGCGTAAATGCAGACTGAAACTGTTTGTTGCATATGTTGGCCCTATCGCGCGAGTCTGCCTCCAAAATTCCGTTTTCCCTTAGCGAAGTGATCCCAAATGCGTCCTGTTTTAGGGATTTTACAAATCAACCCATGACCACTGGTTAATGAGGCAAGTAGCTTATCCACAACACATCAGAGGCTCCTCTCGAACCCCCATCAATCATTTGTCAAGTGATTAACCACTGCACCAATGTGCTGGACGATTCCAAACGTTCAGATCGCATATATAAACATGACTATCAGCATTTCCATTTACCCTCTACAGAGTGTTTTTAACCCCCAAAATTGGATCTCAACCCCCAAAATTGATGAGGTTCCATATATATTACAATACATTGCGGGTACACCTGATACAGTCCCGGGTCATTTCGGCCCATGGCAAAATCGGCCCATAAATGATTTTAGGGCTGTTATTGGGGTCAATTATCGCCAAAATATATACATAAAAAAAATATAATAATATTTAATTATTAAATATTTAATTATTAATAATAGTTAATTTTATGATAAAATACATGTATATTCAATTTATTTAGCTTGGCATTTATATCATTACCTTCAATTATTACCTCACTCAGATGTGTCTTCTCGCATTGCAACCTTTGTAATGGAATATACGTTATGAAAAAAAGTAATAAAAGAGTAAAAGAGGGTGTGTTTATTTAGAAAAAAAATGTATATCTATGAACTTGGAAATTATAGTTTTAGGGTCATTATTTATTTATTTAATTATATTGTTGGTATGAAAAATGATCAGTAATCACTTTACATTGTTACCTTTATCGACACATGCCGTATAGTAACAAACAAAACGATTATCATAGTACTAAAACCTCAGTCACAGAGTTCTCCCGAACTCCAAATTTGGAATAATTCACTCCAACTTTTTCATTTCTGACTCCCAACTTTTTTGAAAGTCTCTATAGATAAGTATGGTAAAACTAGGGCTGGCTAATCGGAGCTGAAAAGATGATCGATCAGAGCTCTCGGAAACGCAGGATTCTGCGTATTTTACACCAACTTTTTGCCGTGGTACGCCTAAAATTCACTATCGACGATTCTTATGTACGCATGTTTTTTATTGCGACATGCGTCCAAATTACAGAAGCGTTAAAATCAGAAGCTAATTTAGGCCGCTTACGCAATACCAGTAACAGATCAAATGCGGCGCCGCTTTTTTGTGTTGAAAGCATACGTGCCATATATTGACAGGTATTTTTTCAAGTGGTCAGTTTGCGGCACGTGTTAAAAATGATTGTACTTCCGCGCTAATCCCAGTGTTATTACGGATTACAATTAATTAGTTTACTGATTGATGTAAGCATGAACCATCAACGGATTAACATTAGTCGGTAAAATATCACATGTAGGTAAACCAGGGTTACGGCGAAGACGATATAATTGACAAATTACCCATGTCATGTATTTTCGCGACTACACGATCATACTTTTTATCGCTCGGTCAAAGAGTGTTTCGATGTTTACTGGTGTCATAAATGTCCGTGATTCTTCAAAATGCAATCATTTTAACAATTACAGGCAGTCAGACTTAGTTAGGATGCTTCACCTGCATATTTGTTCACAAAACTATGAGCTAGTGTCACGTACATGTACGTCCGTATTTGAAAGCACAAACATGGCTGTATAGAATGTTTCTTTTCTGATCTGGGTTTACAGTATATCTGCTGTTATCCAAGCACAACATGATTTTTATGATGTGGCATTATTTGGCTAGAAGTGTGAGAATAAATCGGCGCAACTGCATGTTTTTTTTTTTTTGTTTTTTTTTGGCTGGGGTTGGGGTGGGGGGGGGTGGGAAGAGTGGGTTTAATGGTGTAAACATTATTTTCCTAATATTTCTACAAAATATCAGATTGTGGCTGCTTCTTAAACACATCAGTGAAATAGTTTAACTAGCACCCACAATCTACACATCAGTTATTCATATGGATTTATAGCCTGATAATAAGAAATTTTTGTCAATGTTCTATGCGCAATCAAGCTCAGAACTCCCAACTTTTTATGTGGGAATCCAACTTTTTACCTGTGAACGCAACCTTTTATAAGGAAGGATTCCTGGAATCCTATTTTCAAAATCCTAGTGAGAGCTCTGTCGATTATCAGTCATGCCATTGTGCTCGATAACCGATTAGTAATCACTGGATATTTTATCATTATTTAAATAGCCTGGCTTTCTTCTGAGCATGGTTCTTGCTATATTGAATATATGTATGAGGACATACAGGCCTGTGCAAACAGTGTAGACCCAGATGAGATGCCACGGAATGCGGAGTCTCATCAGGGTCTGCACTGTTTGCCATTCTTCCACCTATTTTAGGCAGTATAATGTGTAGGTAACTGTACTTATTGGTAACTGTACTTATTGAATAATCGATTACTAACAAATCAATAGCGATAATCATTTTTGTAAAATGTATCAATCAATTAATCGATTATCTGGTTAATCATGTCAGCCTTAGGTAAAACTCCAACTTATTCTGGAGGACAGCATTTTTACTCCAATTTTCAAAATCCTAATGAGAACCCAGAGTCATTATCGGGGCACGTACCAATCACCCATAAATTTATGTCTCTAATGCATGTCTTTAATTCCTACTTTGTTTCTTGTTTCGGTTTCATTTTGTGAATGTTTTTGGGCAGGGGCACATCGATAGCAGTATGTGGGCCTAGCGCCGGGGCCCAGGGAAGACTCACATCAGCCTGCGATCTGTGTATGCTGGGCAAATCGTAGATATTGCTGGGCCCTTGCTTGTTGATTTATTTTGTGTTGCCTAATGTTAAAAGGGCTTCTTCAGGAACCGGAAAAAATTAATGCACGAAAACCTATGGGTGATTCCCGGAAGAAGATTTTCTACTGAAAACTAATTAAACTTTTTTTTCGTTGCTTTCCATTTTATGGGACTTTAATCCTACATTGAGATGAAATGACATCTCAAGCTCTACTGCTAGGGTTTTAGGAATGTTCCGACAGCCACCATTTTTTTCTGGGCAGACTTGACCTTCTAAGCGGTTTACCAGTACTCAAGTTTCATTGGTTTCAGCCCTATCTATTTCACCAAGCCCCAATGGGTGGGGGCACTGATTATCATTTGAGCTGTTGTGATGTATAATCAATTAAAAATAAGCAATCACTGAAGATTTGGTTCAAATTTCATCTTCCCAAGTTACTGTCTGAGCATGACTGTTACCATAAGTTATCATTTATATCCCTGTCACACACTGACAAGTCAAGAGTTTAGCTAAAAGTTGTCCCGAGTAAACAACTCGTTGCATGTCATAGTGATGTTGCCATATGTTGGTGATTGTCTTACGCATCTCACCATAACTAGTAACATGTCGGGAAGAGCCTACAACTAGAAGAATTCAATACAGTTTGAAATTCTCAGAACAACTCGGTAGTCAAAAGTGGGCAGAGCTTAACTCGTACTAACTCGTAACTAATCCTCATTATGCATAAATGTCCTTGGAGTTCATGCGAGTTTGGTCTGCTGTTAGCCACTACAACATACCACAAGTTTCTACAAGTTATGCACCAGGTGCTAGGTCAAAGTACAATATAAACACAAGTTGACTACAACATTCCAACCAGATGACACGACAACTGTACAAAAAATACGAGTTAAGGTGAGATTATTAGCTACATGTATAAATAAAAATCTGTAATTACAACTTTCCCCGGTTCTGTCATAGACATGTCATGAGGGACACATAGAACAGTTTTGGTCAAAAGAACCGAGCAACAACTCATTCCAAACTCTTACTACATGCCCCAAGTTATGACTTGTAATAACTCGGCTCATGTTGTAGAAAAACTTGTGACTGTGTGGCAGGAGTAGTAGCGTATGTATTTTTTCTGACAGACGGAACTTGAAAACAGTGTAGACCCAGATGAGAGTCTGCAGAATATAAGAATCTTATACGGGTGTGAGGGGGGATGGAAAAATCCGTCCCGAGGGAGACTGTCCGGCATCACGAGGAAGCCTTGTGATACCCGACAGTGATACCGAGGGACGGATTTTTCTATCCACCCCTCACACCCATATTGGATTCTTTTTCTTGCATACCTTCCATTTCTTAATGTGGATATTTAATGCTGCAGTCACTTCGGTTACCAACGTCTGCCATAATGTATTGACACTGCAGGAATGTTTAGTGACGTTGCTGTGACTTCAACCTTAACGACGGCGCATACGAGGTCGTAATATACCAGTGCATTTATCCAACACGCGATTATATTCGATTTTGGGTCGGAACACTATGGTCAGAACATAAATTTCTATCCCAGGGTAAAATCATGGATTTCCTTGTCTGGTGTGCAAGAATGCGATGTCTGATCAGGGTTTGCACTGATCCTGTTTCTGACACAACATTGGGTACTAAATTTCACTTGGAGAAATAGGAAAAATCCAGGGTTCTCGTTGACTCAAACTTTTCATTTCTGACTCCAACTTTCTGGAAAGTCTCAATAGAAATTTGAAAAGTATGGTAAAACCCCAACTACAAGGACAGCATTTTTATGCCACCCGAGAATCTTTGATTCAGGGGGCATATAGTATTTGCCCTGTTTGTTTGTTTGTCTGTCTGTCCGTCGAAAAAACTTTAACTTGATCATAACTTCAAAAGTATTTGTCCTAGCCCCATGAAACTTCACACACTTATTCACCATCACAAGGGCTACATTCTAACCAAGGGCCATAACTCTGTTGTCATTTTTGGCTGAATTATCTCCCCTTGAAATTTTGCAACAACTCAGAAATTGGCTCCCACGGGGGGCATTGGTCACCTATACGGACAGCTCTTGTTACTCCAGTTTTGAAAATCCTAGTGAGAACCCTGAAATAATATGTGGATACCCACTCTCAGGGCCTGACAAATCCAAAAATTTTCCACTTGCCCACTGGGCAAGTAAAATATTTTTGTACTTGCCCAGCTCAAAATCCTACTTGCCCAGGATTTTGGAACTCAAAGTGGAGTTGGATGCGGGGGGGGGGGGGGGGGGGGGGTGACAATGGTGACGATTATGACGACCGACATTTATAAATATAATCCAAGGTTTCTGTCAAGTTTCAAGCACAACCACTTTCCATTAGGATCTAGTTATTTCATGTTTGTGTTTCTTTCTCTTTGGTGTCTCTGATGGGAGCTCAGGGTTAATTGTATCGATTCCTGATCATTGCATTCACTTCTATTTATTTCCCTGTGTGCGGTAATACGGTAGAAAATACTGTTGTTGTGACAGTCAATAACGGTACTTTTTCAAGTTAATTGACATAATACCTTTACCGATTAGCAATTTAAGATACAGTTATATAAACTCATTTAGCTTGACACGCATGATAAACAAGGGCTGCAGCCGATATAGATCTACTCAAAAGATCAGAAGTGTCAGGGCAGCGAGATAAAAGATTAAAAGAATGCAATTTATTTAGCATGAACCACAGGACGAGGGCCCCCTCGATTCAAAACGAACCCAAACTTTCACGACCGCCCAACAAGCAAGTTCAATGCGATCCTCATTTCCGCCATCCAAATCGTCGCCCATAAACCACCACTCCCATTTTTCTGCACGCGATCGGTAAATGACGTCATCCGACCCCAGAAACCCTACACGTGTTTAACGTCATTGTTTTATTTTAATGAGGCGTATCTCTTTCATTAAAAATGTTTGGAACCGGTAAAAAATATTTTCGCGCTAGCTATACGGTTGTGGATAGAGGCGGGACTAATCCGCGGTTACCAACATTAAAAAATTCGACCTTTCTGCCAGCGTCTGCTATTTGGCGCCAAAACATAACCGTTCACGAGATAGTAGAATAGTCCGTTTTTACTACCGTAAGATGTAGCAAATCGTCTTAGGAGCTATTAAATCATTTTCACATTGATTGTGGATTAAATTTATGGCAGGGATAAACGCAAATTAGAGACATAACTTAATCTTATTTTCACACCTTGTCACACTTATCGATAGCGCTGGTGGTACACACGGCACAAGTAATGAAAGACACGCACCGCCGGGCAATCGTGTTTAATTGGTAATTATATGACAGGGATTAACAATAGTGTCATAATTGAACCGTTATAAAAACATAGATGGTTTTGTCTCTGAATTGCCGACAAAGCGGATATTATTGTGATTTACTTACTGGTCTAGTTTTACCGTATTTAAGGACTCGAAAGACTGACGGTTGTAGACGATTTTTTGCACTTGCCCGACCGGGCGTCGAAAGGTCGAAGTGCAATTGCCCGGCGCCATTTCGGACTTGTCCCGGGCGGCCGGGCAATGGATTTGTCAGCCCCTGACTCTAATCTGGGGCTGTATTATAGAATTCATGGGCAAGATTTTCACAACTTCATAAGTATGGTCGTCCACCCGGTTTTCGACTACACTCGGTTTTCGACGATATAAGTGGTGGCGAGATTTTCGCGTGAATTTCAACGTCACAATCTTTCTAATATTAACTTCCGGAAATTCCATCTGTCAATCCTTAACAATGACCAAAAATGTGCTTCAAACCTGTAAGTATTATATAAATATTTTCACTTTTTATTTACTTAATTGCTCCATTAATTGGTTTCTGCCAAAAACACATACATGCCCATTCAAACATCAGTATCCAAACCATCAGGCAATGCCTTTCCACAAAAGACAATCGGAACCCCTCGGAATTGATCAGTTGGCATATATGGGGAATCCTTGCCCAAAAATAAAAAGGATGGAAGCACAGAATTGCCCAAAAAATGTTAGAAAGTACTCTTGATTTGTGTGTCATATTTTTTGAAATGAGCCCAGTGTTCGACTGGGGGGTATTGGACACACCAGTGACCTAACATACTGCACAAGTGTAAATGTTTAAAGAATGTGATCTTTTCCATTGGCCCTGTTATCAATAACTGCTGAAATGTTAAGAAAAAAAGTGAATTCTCAGAAGTACCATTTTTAAATTACTTTAGTTAATGTACACTGCTAATGGTTTTAATTGGGTGAAATTTATTACATTGTAGTTCAATATAAACTTGTACAAGACAATGCATTTTTAATGAATGAGAATAAAATAACCCAATGTATAAAGATAAGAAGTTGTTCTGTCATAATATCACTTAAGATTAGTTTTTCCGCTTTTCTTTCCACTTAAATAATGACACTAATTGGCCATCGTCGAAAACCGAGTGGTGACATTATGCCATTTTGACATGTCAGGTGATCAAATATGGAGTCCGATAGCAAAATAAAAGAGCATGAACCGAAAATCGGCTGGTTGCGGCTGGTATAACGAGTGTACCTGCATATTATAGCGCATCAGAGTTAAAGCAAATTCTTTTTTTTTTAATCCGGTATATAAGCGGTAAAAAATTGATCGGTGAAAACCGGGAGGGGCGGCATACATGTAAGCCTGACACGATTAATCGGATAATCGATTAATCAATCGATAAATTCCATAGAAATGATAACCAGTAGTGATTTGCTTGTAATCGATTATTTGATAAGTATAATTTACTACCCAAACTTGTGCCTAAAATAGCTAGATGAGTGGCAAACAGTAAAGACCCCAATGAGACACCGCAAAATGCGGCGTCTCATCTGGGTCTACACTGTTTGCTCGGGACTGTTTGTTCAAATACATATGGTAAACTACAAAAAATGAAAGGTGTCATTCTCAATCAGAAAGCCAGATATGTAAAACTATGACCAAATCTTCAGTGATTACTAATCGTTTATCGAACACAATGGCAGGACTGATAATCGATTATTTTTCAGCTCCGACTAGCCAGCTCTATTCATAAGCAGTCTAATACACCACAGTCTCTTTATAACACTGTTAATGGGGTCCAAAGCAGAAACCGTGTTAGTTAAACAACTGTGTTATATCCAAACTAAAATGTACAGATTATATAGAAAAATGACCATTTATGGTCATTTTTCTATATATAATCTATACATTTTTGGGATCCATCTTGAAACCGTGTTATAACGATCCATGTTAAAATGAGGTTGTGGTGTAAGTGTGCAATCTTCAATTACAGAAACTGAGAATGACCCCCTTGAGGTAAAAGGATACAGCACATAAAAAGAAATGGTCGGAAGAAACCAGAAGCCAGTGGAGTCAGATGATGAGGTATAACCTGAAATACTGGATAAAAAAAAAGCAGCCAGCGCATACAAAACCTATATTATCATATGACGTTCTTGATAGTCTGTGGATAATGTCGTGTAATAAAAATCGTATGTCCACATGTGTAATAACACTTTGGCGGGATTAAGTAACGTCATGACGACGTCCATGTCAACAATGCATTGAAAGTGGTCATATGATAAACAGAATCTTACACTCCTGGTCATTTCATATGAAATTTATGGAACTTGCCAAAGGCTTGTTTCATAATTATCATGAAATGACCACTCATGTTTTCTCCTTTATATAAGTCTTGGGCAACCCACAAAGACTCAGATCAGCCTGAACAGCCTGATCAGAGTCTTGGTTCATTGCATGAGCCCTTGTAGCTTTCAGGCTAAACATGTGGGCATCTAGCAGCAGCTGATTATGCCTTGTGATTGTCCAACTGCTTAGCCATACATGAGCAAGGCCTGTTGTGCTTACGGATGATCCATAATGACCTATAAAGTGTTGACGGGGACATTAAACCTAAAAACAAACAAAGAAACAGATTATCCATCTGAAATGTCAAGCTAGAAGTAATAGAAACAGAACGTCATGGTGCGTTTTCCATCCACAAAGTACTGATATTTATCTTATTTCTGCACGAAAACATACATTGTTGGGACTCATTAGAAGCGCCTTGATGGGACGCTTCTAATGAGTACGAACGGCATAAGTTTTCATGCAGAAATAAGGAAAATAATATGTGGATATCCCCTCTTATCTGGGGCCTATGGAATGTATTTTTTAGTCTGCTGATATTTTGCTGGGTGTTTTAACCCTTATCCTGCTGTTCACCACAACCCCTATCTTTGCAAACAGTGTAGATCCAGATCAGATGGCTTCTGAAGAAGCCATTTTATTTGATCAAGATCTACACTGTTTGACATTCAGTTTGTGAATTTGCAAGAATTAAATACATAAGTAATCCGATTAGTTCAAAATCAGAAATGGGTGTGGCTAAATTAATTATGCAGCGGGATAAGGATTAAAGGGTTAACCCCTTTGAGCTAAAGAGTCCACTTCCTGACACAAAGATCAGGGCCCAGTTGTTCAAAGCATCCTTAGCTTAATGAGCTCGTTAGTGGTCATATTGTTAAGTGTTCTAGCAAGTGCAATATCGTAAATTTTGATATTTTTGCTGAAAAAATGTGAGCAGCTTTTGCGTCCGCAAAAGCTGCTCACATTTTTTCAGCAAAAATTTCAGCATATTTGCCATATTTAATGATCAAAGTTTTAACGATACGTTAACTAACGACATCGTTAGTTTTGAACAACTGGCCCCAGGTAGATAAGCTATATGAACATGTAATTTCATTCTTCTAAGCTAGGTTGATAACAAAAGTTAGATGCAGTTAGTCACAGATGATGGAACATGGCATTTCTGGATCCAGCAACATCATTTTGTGGAGGTTGATCATAAGATATATTCAACGGCCATCCACCCGTTTGCTGATTCAAGAAGGGCAGTTGTCAGTTACTAGCAGAAGAAAGTTTGTTGTACTGGTTAACCACTTATCCATTATCCTGCTGCCTACATTAATTATCCCGCCAGCCTTGCTAGCTGAGTGGGATGCACGTCTGACTGGTGATTGGGAAGATGCTGGTTCGTTACCTGCTGGGGTTGGCAACATTCTTTCATGGAGATTGATCATGAAATCTTTTCTACGCTCATTCTCTCCCTTCCGCTGATTCAAGAAGGACAGTTGTCAGTTTCTGGCGAAAGAATGTGCACTGTACTGGTTAACCGCTCACGTATAAGCTTGCCCAGGAAAAGTGCTGACAGGTAAACTGACTGGCTCAAAAATGACCTAAAATAGTGTTGACTTGGCCCCTAAACGCCAATACAAAAAAAACAAACATTAGTTTAGCCACACCCTTTAACCCTTTTCTTGCTGAATATTCATTTAAGCCTCACCCATTTCTGTCTATCAGCTAATCAAATTACTTGATGTAATTACTTGCTACAAATTCATAAACTGAATGTCAAACAGTGTAGATCATGATCAGATGGCTTCTTAGAAGCCATCTGATCTGGATCTTCACCGTTTTGAAAGATAGGGGTAGTCGTGAACAGCAAGATAAGGGTTAATGTTTCAACCAGTCAAATTATTGATGTAATTTTTTTTCATTAAAATTCGCAAACTGAATGACATTGTAGATCCTGATCAGATGGCTTCTGAAGTGGATTTACACTGCAAAGGTAGGGGTTGTGGTGAACCACAGAATAAGGGTTTAGAGAACTAGTAATACCCAGGAAATGTGTTTGTTAAGGCTGACACGATTAATCATATAATCGATTAATCGATTAATAAATTCCACAAAAATGATTATCATTTCTGATTTGCTGTTAATCGATTACTTGATAGGTACAGTTTTCTACCCAAGGTTATGCCTAAAATAGCTGGATGAGTGGCAAACAATGCGGACCCTGATGAGAGGCCGCATTCTGCGGCCTCTCATCTGGGTCTACACTGTTTGTTCAGGCCTGTCTGTTCAAATCTACATATGGTAAAGTGCAACATATGGTAAGAGTCATGCTCAGACAGAAAGCCAGATAGGTAAAATTATGTCAAAAACCTCATCGATTACTAATCGATTATCGATCGCAATGACAGAACTGATAATCGATTATCTTTTCAGCTCCGATTAGCCAGCTCTAGTGTTTGTAGGTTTTCTTACTGGTTTGGCATGACCATAAAAGTATTGACAGGGGTGTTGACCTGTAGATACCTAGCGTCCCTAAACAGTGACATTTATACACAATGTAGATCCAGATAAAATTAATTCTGATGAATGCAGCCTCTGATCAGGGTCTATAGTGTTTACCTGAAGTACAATTGATTTTTGGGCCCGCGCCCATTGGGGGCTTGGAGAAATAGTTAAGGCTGCATGGTGCTTCCATGCAGAGCTGAAACTGACCTCATGAGTTCTGGACAACTGCTTAGAAGGTCTAAGCCTGCCCAGGCTAAGTGGTGCTTGTTGGACCGTCCCTGCAGTGCGTATAAGTCCTATTGGTTTGTATGGGCGGTAGGGCTTCAGATGTCATTTCATCTCAATGTTGGGTAAAAGTCCCACACAGTTGGAAGCAAAAACTTCGAAATAACCTTAATAGTGTTGATGGGGACATCAAACCTCAATTCAAACAAACAAACAATAGGTTTTGTAAAACTTACCATAAATGAAATAAATGGGCCTGTATGGCCTAATGGATAAGAACACTGTCTCTTAGGTCTCTCATCTCCGTGGGTTCAGGCCTTGCATAGGTCACATGTGAGACACCAGTTTCTGCAATGGAAGGATTTTTTTTTTTTGTCTCTGGGTACTCCGGGTTCTGGCCGCCTGGTTAATGAAAAGTGTGGAATGAACTTGAAAGGGCCACAAAATCACAAAAAAGGAAAAAAAAAAACAACACCATTTTCCCTTATCCTGCTGAACACGACAACCACAACCTTGGCAAACAGAAGCCATATGATTAGGATCTACACTGTTTGCTGTATAATTTATGAATTGAACAAATACATTTTATCAAGTAATTTTGATTGGCTGATAGCCAGCAATGGGTGAAACTACTGTATGATTGTTTGATTTGAGGCTTAACGTCCCCGTCACACTGTAAAGGTCATTTTGGAGACGTTGCTTCCAATTTTGTGGGACTTTTACCCGACATTGAGATGAAATGACATCTCAAGCCCTGTCGCCCAATGAAACCAAAAGGGTTTATTAATCTGTCCGTCCATCTGTCTGTCCGTAACACTTTCTTGTCCGCTCCATGCCTCCTGAACCCTTTGATAGATTTTCATTAAACTTTGGTCAATTATTCGTCTCAGTGAGCTGGTGTGCAGAACCCATAAATGAACCATGCCGACTCAAGGTCATGGTTGAAGGTCTCGAGTTTGAAACTTGGAATTTTTTGTCCGTTCCATATCTCCTTTACCCTAAGAAGGATTTTCATTAAACTTTGGTCAAATATTCTTCACAGTGAGCTGATGTGCAGAACCCATGTCCGTTTGTTCGTCCGTCTGTCCATAACTTTTTCTTGACCGCTCCGTATCTCTTGAACCCTTTAATAGATTTTTGTTAAACTTTGGTCAATTATACCTCTCAGTGAGCTGGTGTGCAGAACCTATAAATGAACCATGCCGTCTCAAGGTCAAGGTCATGGTTGAAGGTCACGAGTTTGAAACTTGGAATTTTTTGTCAGTTCCATATCTCCTTTACCCTTGGAAGGATTTTCATTAAACTTTTGTCAAATAGTCTTCACATTGAGCTGATGTGCAGAACCCATGTCGGCCATCCATCTGTCTGTCCATCAGTCTGTCTGTCCGTAACTTTTTCTTGTCCATTCCATATCTCCTGAACCCTTTAATAGATTTTCATTAAACTTTGGTCAATTATCCCCCTCAGTGAGCCGATGTACAGAACCCATAAATGAACCATGCCGACTCAAGGCCAAAGGTCACATTTGAAGGTCACAAGTCAAAAACTTTGAATTTTTTGTCCCTTCAATATCTCCTTTACCCCTAAAAGGATTTTCATTAAACTTTGGGTCAATTATCCCCCTCAGTGAGCTAACCATGTCAACTCAAGGTCAAGGTCACAGGCGAAGGTCACAAGGTTGAGCCTTGATACAAAATGTGGCGGGGGATTTGGCTGTCCTCCAGACTGCTTTCTTGTTAGCATGGACAGTCCGCCTAGCACCACAGTTCCTGGACAGGCTTAGATCCTCTAAGCGGTTTACCAGTACTAGTGTGCGGGCCGGATTCAGCTCTGCGTGGAAGCATCATGCAGCCCATATATTTCTTCAAGCCCCAATGGGCGGGGGCATTTGGGTGAAGCTACATTAATTTATTCAGCAGGATAAGGGTTAAACTGGAAATGGACCCGTCCGGGGCTATTAGGTTGAAGATTCTATGTTTCATTTGTGGGTTTACCCATATCCTGCTGAATGAATTAATTTTGCCACATTCTGACAAACAACCAATCAAAGTACTTGAGATATTGTACACCAGAACCTCTTTATAACACTATTAATGGCGTCCAAAGCAGAAACACTGTTCGTTAAACAGCTGTGTTATATCCAAACGAAAATGTATAGATTATATAGAAAAATGACCATTTATGGTCATTTTTCTATATAATCTATACATTTTTGGGATCCATCTTGAAATCTATACATTTTTGGGATCCATCTTGAAATGCTGTTATATCCAAAACTGTGTTATAACGAACCGTGTTATAATGAGGTTGTGGTGTATTCATAAAAATTTGCAAACTGAATGGAAAACAGGGTAGATCCCACACTGTTTGCAAAGGTAGGGGTTATCGTGGTTAAGCGGTATAACCATCTAAATATTACTATAATTACAAAAGTGAAGGTTGTTCAGGCAACATAGATTTTGCTCTGGATCCCAGTTGATTGATTGATTGATTGATTGATTGATTGATTTGGGGTTTAACGTCCCCGTCAACACTATTATGTCATTTTGGAGACATTGTAATTTTTACCCGACTTTAATCATTTTGGAGACATTGCTTCCAATTTCGTGGGACTAATACCCGACATTGAGATGAAATGACATCTCAAGTTCTGTCGCCCAATGAAACCAATAGGGTTTATAAGCATGGACGGTCCGACTCGTGCGCACCGCTTTGCCTGGGCAGGCTTAGATCCTCTAAGCAGTTTACCAGTACTCATGTGTGGTCGGATTCAGCTCTGCGTGGAAGCATCATGCAGCCCCTTTATTTCTTCAAGCCCCAATGGGCGGGGGCCGGAGTGGTTGAGAGGTATAAGCGTTCAAGTATTACAACAAGTACAAAAGTGAAGGTTGTTCAGGCATCATAGATTTTGCTCTGGTTCCCAGAAAGGTGATTGTTGATTGATTGAATGATTGATTGATTGATTGATTTGGGGTTTAACGTCCCCGTCAACACTATTATGTCATTTTGGAGACATTGTGATTTTTACCTGACATTGATCATTTTGGAGACATTGGTTCTAATTTTGTGGGACTTTTACCCAACATTGAGATGAAATGACTCAATCTCAAGCCCTGTCGCCAAATGAAACCAATAGGGTTTATAAGCTTAAATGGCCAGACTCCCACCGCTTTGCCTGGGCTGGCATAAATCCTTTAATAAGCATGTTACCAGTACTCCTGTGCAGTCGGTTTCAGCTCTGCGTGGAAGCCATATGCAGCCCATCTTTTTCTTCAAGCCCCGATAGTTGGGGCCTGTAAGCAAAGGTGATATATTAAAATAAATTTTGATGTACATTACAGATTGAGATACTAGACGAGAAGAAAACGAGAAAAGCTGTGAAACAGACCAAATTGAAAAGACCTACCAAAGAACCTGAAAAACCAAAGAACAGTGATAGTGAGCTGTTAGGTGAGTACCTCCCGTCAAACTTCAGTGGCTGAATCACCTTTGGGACTTTGTAAATTTTAACCCATTTTATACTGGAAACCCCAAAACGGGTACCTAGGCAAACAGTGCAGGCGCGGAAGAGACGCAGCAGAACGCGGTGTCATATCAGGGCCTACACTATTTGCAGAAAGGTCAGCCATTTTCCAAATCAATTTTGGAGATACCACAACCTGTTACCCCTAAATTTAGAGATGGACTCCTATATATAAGGAGGAAGATTCCATTTGGTACAAAAAGGGTTAATCTGCCTCGATAGCTCAGTCAGAGAAGCTTATGACTGGTGATCGGGTCATGGGTTAGGTATTTGCCAGGTTGGCAACATATCTTTCACGGAGATTGTGAAATCTTTTCCATAGTCACTCTCTCCCTTCTGCTTATTCAAGAAGGGAGGTTGTCATTTTGTGGCATTGTGCCTCCTGCCATGGCGCTATTACCTGTAGTACCGTCAGTGGCTTGAACTACCTGCATAGCCCAAGATTAGTGGGGGTATCCACATATTATTTTTCTTAATTCTGCACGAAAACATACATTGTGGGTACTGATTAGAAGTGCCTCACCGAGGTGCTTGTAATGAAACCCACAACACGTTTTTATCCCCCGACCTATTAGGTTCGAGGGATATAGCGATCAGCCTGGCATCCGTCTGTCTGTCCCTCTGTCCGTAGATGCAACCTTGTGATGGCCATAACTCCTATACCCTTTGAGATTCATTGATGGTTCTTGGCACACTTGTTCACAAGGCTAAGACGGCGTGTCATGTGCAAGAACCAGAACTCTGGATGTCATACTTTTTGAGTTATCTCCCCTTTTAATAAAATAGAATGACTACTTTGTGATGGCCATAACTCTAATAACCTTCTAGATATATTGATGGTACTTGGCACAGTTGTTCACAAGGCCGAGACCATGTGTCATGCACAAGAACCACAACTCTGGGTGCCCTGGTTTTTGAGTTATCTCCCCTTCCAATAATATAGAAACACTACCTTGTGATGGCCATATCTCCAATACTCTTTGAGATTACAGTCCAACCTGTAGTAAGCAAGCACCTCTGGGATATTCAAAAAGTGCTTGCTTAAGGCAGGTGCTTGCTTAACACAGGTGAATTTTAATACATTTTCCTTTTTCGGGAACGCCTGCTTGCTTAAGACAGGTTGTTGCTTAATAGAGGTGGCCACTAAGACAGGTTTGACTGTATATTGATGGTACTTGGTACAGTTGTACATGAGGTTAAGCAGATGTGTCACGTGCAAGAACCACAACTCTGGGTGCCCTGGTTTTTAAATTATCTCCCCTGACAATATACCCTTGTGATGGCCATAACTCCAGTACCCTTTGAGATATATTGATGATACTTGGCATAATTGTATACAAGGTTGAGATGGCACTTCATGCCTAAGAACCACAACTCCGGGTGCTATGATATTTGAGTTATCTCGCCTTCCAATAAAATGGTATGACCACCTTGTGATCTCTGTACCTCCAATACCCTTTGAGACATATTGGTGGTACTTGATGCAGATGTACATGAGGTTAAGCAGGTGTGTCATGCTCAAGAATTACAACTTTGGGTGCTCTGGTTTTTGAGTAATCTCCCCTGACAATATAACCTTGTGAAGGCCATTAGTCCAACACCCTTTGAGATATACAATTGCATACAAGGTACAGAAGGGGTGTCATGTGCAAGAACCACAACTGTTGGTGCTGTGGTATTTGAGTTATCTACCCTTCCAATATAACAGTATGACCAGCTTGTGATCCACATATCTCCAATACCCTTTGAGACATATTGATGGTACTTTGTACAGAAATACATGAGCTTAAGCAGGCATGTCATTCGCAAGAACCACAATTCTGAGTGCCCTGGTTTTTAGCTCGCCTTACGAAAGTAAGGGGGAGCTATTGCCAAACCCCCGGGCGTCGGCGTCGGCGTCCGCATTTGGTTAAAGTTTACCTGCAAGCTCTCATATGTGATGTTTTACAACTTTATTTTGAATATATAATTAATAATTGCTAAAAAAGAATATTTAACATTATCATTGTACTTCATTTTACAGGTTTTTTGGCTTAAATTGGACTTTTTGAGAAGTTAATATTTTCCTCTGTATTACCTCCCTTACTTCTCTGTGTTAAAGTTTACCTGCAAGCTGCGTGAGTTCAAATCCCGGGGGAGGAACGTTTTTTTTTTTTTTTTTCTTTTCTTTTTTCTTTTTAGCTCACCTGTCACGTAGTGACAAGGTGAGCTTTTGGGATCACTTTTTGTCCGTCGTCCGTCGTGCGTCCGTGCGTCCGTGCGTGCGTGCGTGCGTGCGTCCGTGCGTGCGTCCGTAAACTTTTCTTCAAACGACATCTCCTCCTAAACCACTGATCGGATTTTGACCAAACTTCACAGGAATGATCCTTAGGAGGTCCCCTTTCAAAGTTGTTCAAATGGTTCCGGTCCGTTGCACATATAGGTCACAGTAGCCAAAAATAGATTTTTTTCACCGAAAACTTAAAAAATCTTCTTCTCTGAAACCGCAAGGCCCAGGTCTTTGATATTTGGTATGAAGCTTCATCTAGTGGACCCCTACCAAGATTGTTCAAATTATAGTGCTGGGGCCAAAAATGCCCCCGCACGGGGGCCCTTTGGTTTTACATGGGCTTATATAGGGAAAATCTTTAAAAATCTTCTTCTCTCAAACCGCAAGGCCCAGGTCTTTGATATTTGGTGTGAAGCTTCATCTAGTGTACCCCTACCAAGATTGTACAAATTATAGTGCTGGAGCTAGAAATGCCCCCGCCCCTGGGCCCTTTGGTTTTACATGGGCTTATATAGGGAAAATCTTTAAAAATCTTCTCCTCTGAAACCACAAGGCCCAGGTCTTTGATATTTGGTATGAAGCTTCATCTAGTGGATCCCTACCAAGATTGTTCAAATTTTAGTGCTGGGGCCAAAAATGCCCCCGCACGGGGGCCCTTTGGTTTTACATGGGCTTATAAAGGGAAAATCTTAAAAAATCTTCTTCTCTGAAACCGCAAGACCCAGGTCTTTGATATTTGGTATGAAGCTTCATCTAGTGGACCCCTACCAAGATTGTTCAAATTTTAGTGCTGGGGCCAAAAATGCCCCCACACGGGGGCCCTTTGGTTTTACATGGGCTTATATAGGGAAAATCTTTGAAAATCTTCTTCTCTGAAACTGCAAGGGATGGGTCTTTAATATTTGGTATGAAGCTTTATCTAGTGGACCCCTACCAAAATTGTTCAAATTATAGTGCTGGAGCTAAAAATGCCCCCGCACGGGGGCCCTTTGGTTTTACATGGGCTTATATAGGGAAAATCTTTAAAAATCTTCTTCTCTGAAACCGCAAGGCCCAGGTCTTTGATATTTGGTATGAAGCTTCATCTAGTGGACCCCTACCAAGATTGTTCAAATTTTTGTTCTGGGGCCAAAAATGCCCCCACATGGGGGCCCTTTGGTTTTACATGGGCTTATATAGGGAAAATCTTTAAAAATCTTCTCTGAAACCGCAAGGCCCAGGTCTTTGATATTTGGTATGAAGCTTCATCTAGTGGACCCCTACCAAGATTGTTCAAATTTTAGTGCTGGGGCCAAAAATGCCCCCACACGGGGGCCCTTTGGTTTTACATGGGCTTATATAGGGAAAATCTTTAAAAATCTTCTTCTCTGAAACCGCAAGGCCCAGGTCTTTGATATTTGGTATGAAGCTTTATCTAGTGGACCCCTACCAAGATTGTTTAAATTATAGTGCTGGAGCTAAAAATGCCCCCGCACGGGGGCCCTTTGGTTTTACATGGGCTTATATAGGGAAAATCTTGAAAAATCTACTTCTCTGAAACCGCAAGGCCCAGTTCTTTGATATTTGGTATGAAGCTTCATCTAGTGGACCCCTACCAAGATTGTTCAAATTATAGTGCTGGGGCCAAAAATGCCCCCGCACGGGGGCCCTTTTGTTTTACATAGGCTTATATAGGGAAAATCTTTAAAAATCTTCTTCTCTGAAACCCCTTTGGCCCAGGTCTTTGATATTTGGTATGAAGCTTCATCTAGTGGACCCCTACCAAGATTGTTCAAATTATAGTGCTGTAGCTAAAAATGCCCCCCGCACCAGGGCCCTTTGGTTTTACATGGGCTTATATAGGGAAAATCTTGAAAAATCTTCTTCTCTGAAACCGCAAGGCCCAGGTCTTTGATATTTGGTATGAAGCTTCATCTAGTGGATCCCTACCAAGATTGTTCAAATTATAGTGCTGGGGCCAAAAATGCCCCTGCACCAGGGCCCTTTTGTTTTACATAGGCTTATATAGGAATAATCTTGAAAAATCTTCTTCTCTGAAACTTCAAGGCCCAGGTCTTTGATATTTGGTATGAAGCTCCATCTTTCGGACCTCTACCAAGATTGTTCAAATTATAACCCTGGGGCTAAAAATGCCCCAGCTCTCGGGGCCCTTTGGTTTTACATAGACTTATATAAGGAAAATCTTGAAAAATCTTCTTCTCTGAAACCACAAGGCTTAGGTATTCAATATTTGTTATGAAGCTTCAGCTAGTGGACCTCTATAAAGATTGTTCAAATTAAATCCCTGAGACCAAAAAATGCCCCTGCCATGTGGCCCTTTGGTTTTACATAGACTTATATAGGGAAAATCTTAAAAAATCATCTTCTCTGAAACACAAGGCTTAGGTCTTTGATATTTGTTATTAAGCTTCAGCTAGTGGACCTCTACCAAGATTGTTAAAATTATAGCCCTGGGGCCAAAAATGCCCCCGCTCCGGGGCTCTTTGGTTAAACATAGACTTATATAGGGAAAATCTTGTTTTACATAGACTTCTATATGCAGGGTAAACCTTTAAAATCTTCTCTGAAACCAGAAAGCCCAGGTCTTTCATATTCGATAAGAAGTTTCATCTTGTGGACCTCTACCAAGATTGTTCAAATTATAGCCCTGGGGCCAAAATTGACCCTGCCCGGGGCCCACTTGGATCAGGTGAGCGAACCAGGGCCCTCTGGGCCCTCTTGTTTTTTTTCTTTTTAAAAAAACATAGCGGGGTCTGGGGCTCAAGGTCAAGGTCACTGTGGCTATATTTAGAAAAACATTGTCATCGCCCTAGCGCCTTCATTTATTGATGGATTTTAATATAACTTCACCCAAATGTTGGGTATAATGATTTCTCAAGTGACTTTGACTGTCAGGGTCCGGGGCCTAAGGTCAAGGTCACTACTTTCAGGGTCACCTGGTCAAGGTCAACTTTGGCTATTTTTAGAAAAAAACATTGTCATCAGTCTTGCACCTTAATTTATTGATGGATTTTAATATAACTTCACACAAATGTTGGGTATGATGATATCTCTAGCAAGTTCGACTTCAGGTTCCGGGGCTGAAGGTCAAGGTCACTGTGGCTATTTTTAGAAAAAACTTTGTGATCGCTCTAGTGCCTACATTTATGGATGGATTTTAATATAACTTCACAAAAATGTTGGCAATGATGATATCTTGAGCGAGTTCGACTTTCAGGGTCTGGGGCTGAAGGTCAAGGTCACTGTGGCTATTTTTAGAAAAACTTTGTCATCGCTCTTGCGCTTTCATTTATTGATGGATTTTAATATACCTTGACACAAATGTTTGGTATGATGATATCTTGAGTGACTTTGACTTTCCGGGTCAGGGGCTTAAGGTCAAGGTCACTGTGGCTATTTTTTTACAAAAAACCTGATCATTGCTCTAGTGTCCAGATTTATTGATGGATTTTAAGATAACTTCATACAAATGTTGGGTATGAAGTTCAACTTTCAGGGTCTGGGGCTCAAAGTCAAGGTCACTGTGGCTATTTTTAGAAAAACTTTGTCATCAGTCTTAAGTACCTACATTTATTGATGGATATAATGTAATTTTACACAAATGCTAGGCTAGGCTTTTTTTTTAATTTGTCTTGCTTGAGGGGATTTGTATCGTCTGTGATGCGTTGTTATTACTTGGTAGTTTGTAGAATTTTTTTTTATCAAATATAGATTTCTTTTTCATTTTTTTTTTTTTTTTTTTTTTTTTTTTTTTTTTTTGCAGTGGAAAGGCTTGAAAACAGGATGATATGGGGTACCTTTTGGTTCTCTTTCATTTGCTGCAGTCTATTGGGCTGTTTTACAGAAGAATTTTTTTTTGATAACTTGCCCTCATCCATCTTAGGCCCCCAAAGGCGAGCTATGTTGTCTTCTGACAACTCTTGTTTAGTTATGTCCCTGACAGTATCATTTTGTGATGGCCATAACTGCAATACTTTTGTGATTATAGCCCCGCTTGAAAAGTGGGGCTATATTGGATTTGCCCTGTCATTCCGTAATTCTGTAATTCCGTAATTCTGTAATTCCGTAATTCCGTTATTCCGTTATTTTTTCGTCACAGTTTTCCCCGAAACTAAGAGAGCTAGAAAACTAAAACTTTGTATACACGTGGACAATGGGTGCCTCCACGGACCTTACCGAAATTATGACCAAGGGCCCATAACTCTTGGAGTTATCTCCCCTGATAGGTTTTTTTAAATGAAAATGTTTGGTCACAGTTTTCTCAGGAACGAAAGAAGCTAGAAAGCTCAAACTTTGCATAAATGTGGACAATGGGTGGATATAGGGAGCTTACCAAAATAATGGCCAAGGGCCCATAACTGTTGGAGTTATCTCTCCTGATAGGTTTTTTAAATAAATGAAAATATAGGTTTTTTTTAAATGAAAATGTTTGGTCACAGTTTTCTCAGGAACTAAAGAAGCTAGAAACCTCAAACTTTGCATAAATGTGGACAATGGGTGGATATAGGGAGCTAACCAAAATAATGGCCGAGGGCCCATTACTTTTGGAGTTATCTCCCCTGATAGTATAGTTTTTTTTAATAAATGAAAAGGTTTGGTGACAGTTTTCTCAGGAACTAAGAAAGCTAGAATACTGAAACTTTGTATGAACATGAAAAGTGGGTGGATGTATGGCCCTTACCAAAATAATGGCCAAAGGCCCATAACTCTTGGAGTTATCTCCCCTGATAGGATATTTTCTGCAAGTAAAAAAATCATTTCACTTTTCTAACCATCAAACCATGAAAAATATTTTCGATACAGTTTTCTCAGGTACTAAGAAAGCTAGAAAGCTGAAACTTTGTATAAACATGAACATTAGGTGGATGTAAGTAAATAATGGCCAACAACATTACTCTTGGGGTTATCTCCCCAGCAAAGAAAAAAAAAAATATTAAAGTTTTCTCTGGAACTAAGAAAGCTCCCCTGATAGGTTAAAAGCTTTTAGAGTCAATGTGTCTTACTCCTCTGATAGCGCTATAGCGGGGCTATAGTCAGATCCTCTGACAGCTCTAGTTTTATTCTGGTGTATGTTCTATTGGTGAACAATCTTCTGAAGGCCATATTGGCTTTTGATCGGGGGATTTGCCATCTCTTCTGATGGCTATTTTTGATGCAGAAATAAGAAAAATATCAGTACTTTTCGGATGACAAACCACCTTATCTGGAGGTATGTACCTGTCTCAAATAAATTTCATGTTCCAAAGGTGTTAGTCATTTAAAATGAACTATATCCGAAATGTACATTTATACATGTTGTAGCCTTAAATGATGAATTATACCGTATTCTGGTGTGTACTACCCGCAGTTTTTTTCCCTCAAATTACAGGCCCAAATTCAGGGTGCGGGTAATCCGTCCGAAATTTTTTTGGACCGTTTTTTTTTAACTTTTGTCAGCTGAAAATACGATGCATCTCAATGTTATGCTCTATCCCTTTACGATTCCCGACATAAATAACGTTAATTGTCGACTCAATTTTACTTACATATGAGTAATAAAACAATATCCATTACAAGCAAGCCCGATTTTGTGCTTATTATTCCTAAAACTCTGATTTCAAACGAAATAAACAAGCAAGTTCAATGCGAACATCAAAGTTTTCCGGCATCCAAATCGCCGCCCACAAACTACCGCTACAATTTTTCTGCACGCGATCGGTGAATGACGTCATCGGACCCCAGCAACCACACACGTGTATTTTGTTTTATTTTAATGCGGTGTATCTCTTTCATTAAAAAAAATGTTTGGAAACGGTAAAAAAAATTCGATAGCTCGGAAGCTCCGTGTCAATAACCAACAACAGCATACAGATGTGTTTACATAATTAAAGCGTTCAACTTTTTGGCACCAAAACATAACCATTCACGAGATATTAGAATAGTCCGTTTGTATATTCTAAGGTAAGATTTAGCAACTCGTCCTAGGAGCAATTAAATCATTTTCACATTGATTGGGGATTAAATTATTGATTGGGGAATAAACGCAAATTAGAGACATAACTTGACCATATTTTCACACCTTTTTGACACGCACCGCAGGGTGGCAATTATACAACCGGGATTAACAATAGTGTCATAATTGAACCGTTATTAATCATCAAACATCGTAAATCCAAATTGGACGTCTGCGGTGTCTGATCTGGGACTGCACTGTTTGCCGATGTCCCCCCAAAAGGGCCGCTGGGTATATATTGTTTAATAAATAAATAACAAGGGTGAAGTTTTTTCAACGTTTTAATGCAATATACATGCATTCTGGTGCACGCACATGCATTTTCCCGCCTTTTGAAGACGATCGCGCGTTCCGGTGTGTGTTACAAAAACTGGCCAAATTCTTACTTTTTCTCACGCACCCACCAAAATTTCAGCAAATATTTCATGCGGGTAATACAACAGAATAACAGTTTTTTCCCAGATTTTGGCTAAAAAAGGGGGGTGCGGGTAGTACGCAAATGCGGGTAGTACACACCCGAATACGGTAGCAGAAATCAGAGAATCTTATAGAATGGCAATCTGTTGTCCGCCATCAATCAATATTTAACCCATTGTATGTGGGAAACTCCTAAAGGAGTACCTTGGCAAACAGTGCAGGCTCAGACCAGACAGATGCCGCATTCTGCGGCGTCTGATCAGGGCCTGCGCTATTTGCTAACAGAATTTTTACGTCAAAAAGAGAATAAAATGAAAAAATAGTCCTCACACCCCTTATATGACAAATGGACTTGCCCAACATATAGCAGTGGAAGAGTCTACTGGCATACAATGGGTTAAAAGCTATGTGATATGTTTTGTTTTCAGCTGATTTTGACCTGGAAGGTGTATCCGATGCTGAAAAAGAGGAAATTAAGGTATTTTCTTTTGTTCATTTAACCCTTAAGTTGCAACCAGACACCGTCCTGATATGACTGAAAAATTGTTGACAGCGACGCAAAACCCGAATTTTACTAGAAACCCCAAAACAGGTCACTGTCAAACAGTGCAGGCCCAGATCAGCTGCTGCATCTCCCAAACCATAGGTCGAATTGAGCTGAAACTTGATGGGAGGCATGGGGGTGACATGGAGATTCAGATTTGCTTATACTGTTCTGTTCTGAAATCCAAGATGGCGGCCATGGCAGCCATTTTGAAATTTTTCAAAAGACATCTTCCGAACCAAAGATTGAATTGAGCTGAATCTTGATTGGAGCCATCGGGGTGATATAGAGATTCAGATTTGCTAAAATAGTTCTGTTCCAAATATCCAGGATGGCCACCATTCTTCAAATGAAATCTCAACCCAAACCAAAGGTCAAATTGAGCTGAAACTTGATGGGAGGCATCAGGGTGACATGGAGATTCAGATTTGCTAAAATCATTCTATTTCCCTATCCAAGATTCTTGAAATTCTTCAAACAACATCTCCTCTGGAACCACAGGTTGAATTGAGCTTAAACTCGATGGGAGGCATTAGAGTGATTTGCTTGAATTGTTCCATTCAGATATCCAAGATGGCCCTAACGTTGGCCATCTTGAATTTCTTCAAATGGCATTCCTCCCAGACCGAAGGTCGATTTGAGCAGGATCTTGATGGGAGGCATCAGGGTGACATGGTGATTCAGATTTGCTAAAATTGTTAGCTTCCGACGGCGGCCATCTTAAAATTCTTCAAATGACATCTCCCGAACCAAAGGTCCGATTGAGCTGAAACTTGTTGGGAGGCTCCAGGATGACATGGATATTTAGATTTGCTAAAAGTGTTCCATTCAGATAGCCAAGATGGCCAGCCAAGATGGCCACCATGGCTGCCATCTTGAAATTAGTCAAACAACATCTCCCAAACCAGAAATCTGATCAAGCTTAAACTTGATGGGAGGCATCGGGGCGACATGGAGATTAAGATTTGCTAAAATCATTCCTTTCCGATATCCTAGATGGCTGCCATGGTGACCATCTTAAAATATTTCAAATGATAGCTACTGCAGAACCAGAGTTTGGATCCAGTTGAAACTTCTTAGTACCATTCTGTTCTGATATGCCAGATGGATGCCATGTTGGCCATCTTGAAAATCTTCAAACCACATCTGCTACTGAATGGTCTGTTGCATTGAGTTGAAATTGGTTGGAGGCATTTGGGTGACATGGAGATTCAGAATTGATAACATTGTTGTTCTGATATCCCAGATGGCGGCCATCCTGAAATTCTTCAAAGCCCCTGTATAGTAATTGCATATAAGCAAATAAGATTAGCAGGGAGGGGCAGTTAAGGTGTCAGTATATGTCAAACTCACTGAAGATTTGATATTGTGGCTTTTTTGGCAAGCTGCCATATACAACATAGCTTTGTTAGTGTTACAGTTCTTTTCACATGATTGGTTGACTTGGTTCACTTTTTTGATAACAGAATATGCCAAAAGGCAGGTGCAAACAATAGCTCTTGCCTGCCAAACTCTACACTTCCACTCTGCATCAATATCATCTCTTCCTATATCAGATTAAGCTGTTCAGAAACTTAATCAGACGTATCAAGATAACATGCAGATTCAGAATTGCTAAAGGCAATGTGATCTAATAGACAAAATGGCCACCAAGGTACAATGTAATATATGATCAGCCTCATCCAGGTGAGCGATTCTGGCCCACTTGGGCCTCTAGTTTAGAATTGCTAAAATAGTTTCATTTGATATTCAAGATGGCCACCATGGCAGCCATCTTGAAAATCTTCAAGCAGCATCTGCATCCAAATCCGGATGGTAAGGCAGAAACTTAGTGGGAGGCAATGTGTTGACAGGCAGATTCAGAATTGCTAAAAATGTTCCAATTTAATATTCAAGATGGTCACCATGGAAGTATTAACAACAGGTTTGTATGATGAAATAAGAAAACAATATCTTTTAACCCTTATCCTGCTGCTCATGGCAACCCCTACTTTTGCAAACAGTGTAGATCCAGATCAGATGGCTTCTGAAGAAGCCATCTGATCAGGATCTACAGTGTTTGTCATGCAGTTTGTGAATTCAACAAATACAGTAAAATCTTTTATAGTGGCCACCTCTATTAAGCAAGCAACCATACATTTGATTCCCAAAAATGGCAAATGCATTAAAATTCACCTGTATTAAGCAAGCACCTGTCTTAAGCAAGCTTATTTTTGTCATCCTTTAGATGCTTGATTAATACAGGTTGGACTGTATATTATATCAAGTAACTTGATTGGTTGGTTGACAATCAGCGATGGGAGTGGCTCTATTAATTTATGCAGTGGGTTAAGGGTTAATTATCCTGGTTACTCGCCCTTGTCTGGAGCTCTTGTCTGCTTACATTCTTATAGAGAGCCATTTTACTGTCAAGGGAAGAAGAGAAACAGGAACAGATAACAGCCAATGAAATCATAGACGAAAGAAGGAAAGAACGTAGCCAAGAAAATTCTTCACAGCAGGTAGCAAAGTCGAATTTCTATGGCTCATGCACCTTTGGGACCATGAAAATTTGTTTGAAGCGGGTAGTTTGAGCTCCCGAGGGTAATTTAATAGTGCAAGGTCATGAGGTGGGGTGGGGTTAATTTGGGGATATCTTTTTGTTCTTCTATATAATAATGGATGTTATTTGTACACTTTTGAATTGCCTCATTGAGGCCATTTTAGAATCACCTCTGAGGTGATTCTAATGAGTACACACAACATTCATTTTCTTGATAAAACAATAAAAATCTCCCTGCATGCCTCATTGAGGCCATTCTAATGTTTTCACACAACATACATTTTCAGGATAAATAAAAAAAATTCTTACTGGATAATCCCTTAATATTTGTTAATCTGAAGCATTTCTTTAGCGCTAAGGAACAAGCTGGACTCTACCACGATATACAAGCTATTGGTGTTCAAGCCATTGAAGTTCTCCCCACAAAGAGATAAGACCTGGGTCCAAACTCAAACCTTATGTATTGAAGGCATTGGTTAGCACATTTTATACAGGAAATCCCAAAATGGGCCATCCCCGCCTATCGGGTCTTCGAGAAATAGATAGGGCTGCATGGTGCTTCCATGCGGGCTGCATGGTGCTTCCATGCAGAGCTGAAACTGACCACACATGAGTACTGGTAAACCGCTTAGAAGGCCTAAACCTGCCCAGGCAAAGTGGTGCGAGTCTGTGCATATAAACCTTATTGGTTTCATTAGGCGGCAGGGCTTGAAATGTTGAGATTTCATCTCAATTTCAGGAATAAGTCCTGCAAAATTGGCAGCATCATCTCAAAATGACCTAGTGTTGACAGGGATGTTCGACCTCGGTTCAAACAAAAACCAAAGAGATCAGACCTGGGTCCAGTTGCTCAAACTTCAGCTGGTTAGCTCATATTTTACAGGAAATCCCAAAACGGGTCACTGTTACAACTGCAGTAGTTGTCATTTGTTTTGTCCGAGAAAATTAGACTTCATATTTTGTGCTATTCATCTGTTTACAGATGATTTACATGAAGTGCTAAATCTAATTTTCACTGAAAAATAAAGAAAAATTGCTTCGACGTAAAAAAAATATTGCACTGCGCTTTAGGGTTAATAGCTTTGTTTATGTTTATAGCACACTTGTTTCGAGGACATTCATTTTTAAAGGGCATGGCTATGTCATCTGATTAGTCTTGGAATTGTTAACCCTAGTCCTGCTGAATATTCATATATGCCGCACCCACTACTGATTATCAACCAATCAGATTACTTGATGCAAAAATTGCAACAAATTCACAATCTGAACGACAAACAATGTAGATCCTGATCAGATGGCTTCTTCAGAAGCCATCTGATCTGGATCTACATTGTTTGAAAGGGAAGGCATATCCGGGCTCAGCAGGACAAGGGTTAAACTTAACCAATGCATTTATACGAACATGCCTGAGAAAATGTTAAAAAAAAATATCAAATAAACATTATTTTAGTGAAACTGTGCCAGAATTAAAAATAAGCCAGACTACGTTTTGTGCTGAAACCTATTTCAATGGTAGTGTAAGCCGGATACACCCTATTCAACACTATTTAGGTCATAACGAGTCTGTCAGTTTACCTTACCACACTTTCTGGGCAGGCTGGGCAGTGTAGATAATATTTTCTGGGCAGGCTGGGCAGTGTAGATTATATTTTCTTGTCCTTTGGGATCATTGATTCCATTGTGGAATTTTGAAAATATCTGAGGGTCACTGATGAGGCCTAATTGGCTGAAACTAGCTGGTCTGGCCCAGAAAACGTGCTCACTCCATATTTTTCGGTTCTGTGGTGTATTCCTTGCTTCCAAAGGATAACCCTTTTATAGAACATATTATACATACGCAGTAAATCAGTACAGTACACATTCATTCGCCAGAAACTGACAACTGTTCTTGAATCAGCGGAAGGGAGATCATTATCAGTCTCCAAGAAAGAATGTTACCGACCCGGCAAATGTCCAATTGTGGAAAACTGATATTCCACACTGTAGGTATATGTATCTTATAAAAGTATTGTAAAGAATGGGAGAGAATATAGAAAATGTCTTAAATCTCAGTTTATTCCGGAAACAATGAAGGGAAAACTGAAAAATGACTGGTAAAGGCTGTAAAGAATGGGAGAGAAAATAGAAAATGTCATTAATCTCAGTTTATTCTGGAAACAATGAAGGGAAAACTGAAAAATGACTCGTAAAGGCTGAGGTTATAAAACCAGGGCTGGAAAATGCTTCAAAGTTTCACTCGTCCTGCATGACCAAGGGCTTGTAGATTTCTGAATTTCGGTAAATTTCATAGGGACTGGACAAAATTTTTAAATGGCCTCAAAAATGGTGAGTGGACGAGTGGAACTGTCCAGCCCTGTAAAAAAAAAACCTGCACAATGACTGGAAACATAGGACTGGTGGCACAATCTTTCAGAACCTACAAACAGAAAGTTCTGGCACACAAGCATTTGAAGTAAATAGATATATGGCAGAATTACATAGGTCCAGATAAGGAGGCTGGCAAGGATAATTAAGGGATAATTTTTCTTATTTCTCCATAAAAAACATGCTGTGGGTACTAGTTAGAATCGCCTCTCCGAGGCGATTCTAACAAGTACCCACAACATGTATGAGTGACAAGAGATTAGGAAAATTATTTCATGATTATCTTTGTTACGCCTCCTTATCAAGAGCTACAACATTAATTATCAAAAAGTGGCCTATTTTCTTTCAGGATGTTGACGAGAAGAACTCGGCTGATGAAAATATGGATTTTGATGATGAAACTCAGCCACCAGACTCTCCTAGACAGGTACTCCAATTAGCAATAAGGGAAACAGATTCACAACATATTTTATCCTTCAGCTGTAAAGGGAAGACAACGCTCTTGACCATTGGCTGTTCTGTAAACAAACTCCTTGAAAAAGAGGATCTACTCTTAAAGGGGAGAACTTGCTCCCAAAATAACAATATGCTCCCAAGGAGCAAATTCATTCTTTTAAGGGAAATAGATTGGGTTGCATTTTGCTTCCACGCAGAGCTGAAATCGACAGAAATGAGTACTCGTAAACAGAGCGTCTAAACCAGCCCAGGCAAAGTAGTACAGAGTTGGACAGTTGCTAAATTTAAACCTATTTGGTTTCTGTGGGTGGCAGAGCTTGAGCTGTCATTTCATCTCACTGTTGGGTAAAAGTCCCACAAAATTGAAAGCAACGTCTCCAAAATGACCTAAATAGAGTTGACAGAGTCATTAAACCTCAGTTCAAACAAATATGCACAGACCATTTGCTGGAAAGGTAAAATTATGACCAAATATTCAGTGATTACCAAACAATTATCAATCACAATGGCAAGACTGATTATCAGTTATTTATTCAGTTCTGATAAGCCCGCTTACTTATGACAAAACTGAATATCAGTCTTATCGTATTGATCCTAATTCTGAGAATCGGGACAGATAGGCCTAAGCAAACAGGGAAGACACAGATCAGACTGGTTCTGAAGGAGCAGTCTGATCAGGGTCTTACCATAATTATCCTAAGTATTGGGACAGATAGGCCTAAGCAAACAGTGGAGACCCAGATCAGACTGCTCCTAAAGGAGCAGTTTGATCAGGGTCTGCACTGTTTGCCAATCAGCTGCACTTGTAGGATCCCTTGCTGGATCATGTAACAAATTTGTTAGAATTTTAAGAGAGTTACTGCAATGCATGAAGGAGTCCCGAATTTTTGGGATTTTTACAGAAATTTTACTGTTTCAAGTATGGTTTTACACTCCAGGATGAGTTGGATTCTCCCCAGATTACAACTGAACAACAGACTCCGGAAATAGCTAGACAGAATTCTAATAGGGACTTCTATGACATTTCAACTGAGGTGGACGAAAGAGATGGGGGCCTGGATGAGACAACTTCACCGAGTTTGAACCTACGCTTGAGTATGTCTCAGAGTTTCGGTGCTGAAAAAGGCGATAGTTCTGAGGTACGTGTACATAGCTCTAGATAAGTGAGAGTAATTAGGATAGTTAACCTTTATCCTGCTCAATATTTAAATTAGCCACACCCATTTCTGACCTTGAACCAATCAAATTACTTGATGTAATTTATTGCCTACAAATTCACAAACTGAATGTCAGAGTAGATCAAGATCAGATAGCTACTTCAAGATCTGGATATACACTGCAAAGGTAGGGGTTGCTGTGAACAGCAGGATAAGGGTTAAGGGATAATTATACTTGTTTTTGTTGATTCATATTTTGTGGGTACTTGTTAGAATCACCTCACATACGTTTTTTTAATGGTGAAATAAGAAAACTTCTTTGTTTGTATTGGAGTTTAACAGCCCATTAAACACTATTTTAGGTCATTTTTGAGCCAGTCAGTTTACCTATCGAGCAGGCTTATATGTAAGCAGTTACCAAGTACAGTGCACACTCTTTTGCCAGAAACTGACAACTGCCCTTCTTGAATCAGAGGAAAGGAGAGAATGGCCGTGAAAAAGATTTCATGATCAGTCTCCACGAAAGAATGTTGCCGACCCCGGCAGGTAGCATCCTCCTGCTCACCAGTCAGAGGCGCACCCCACTGAGCTACCGAGGCCGGCAAATAAGAAAAAAATTACCTTTATTACTCCTTGTCAGAAGCTATAGTTTATATGGCCAACCGTCTTTTAACTGACATTCCATATCACAACAAAACTCATTATAAACACAGTTTTAATGGAACAAACCCTTGCATCCAAATGAGACAGTAAGAGTAATTTAAGAAGATTATATGAATACTCCACTAAAAATATGCTGTGGTTATTTGTTAGAATCGCCTCGCAAGGGCGATTCTAACAAATATCCCGAACATATGCTTCTTGTAGTAGTAAATGAGAAAACAGCAAGCCATTGACTACCTTTCAGTCTCCTGCTAACTTAGTAATAGTTTATTTTCTTAGATTATCTTCGAACTTAGCAATACAAGCTTTGTTTGATGTCTGTATTTTTATTTATGGCGACAAATTTGTTAACAAACATGACGTTAAAACGAGGCTCATCTGTAGTAAAATATTATATTGATCATAAAACAACATCACAAAACAATAGAGTTGATTGGATTTAAACATGATACAATGCTCTAGCAGTATTTACCTCGAGTCAGTATACCCTGAATATTTTTGACTGGGCTGTTAAACTAAAAAAAATTCCTGCATTTGCCTTTAACCGAACAGAGGTAAGTAAACGTTCTGCAGCATCTCATCTGCATTATAATGAGGTTCATTATAACACAGTTTGGATATAACAAGGATTTGAGATGGATCCCATAAATGTATAGATTTTTTGTCGCGCCTGCTATTAGCATGGCACGATATAGACGCCCGGTTTTCCATCCGTCCATTTGTCAAGGCGTCAACATTTGCGACCACCCTAGCATTCACCCTGAGGTTCAAGTTTATTTCTCAAGAACTATAAGAGCTTCATTAATGATACTTGGTACAAACTTGTATCTGGGGATGACAACTTACATGCAAGCATCCATATTTGACATTGACCTACATTTCATGGTTCACTGACTTTGTAAAATATTGCGACCACCCTTGCATTCACCCTGAGGCTCAAGTTTATTTCTAAAGAACTATAAGAGCTTCATTAATGATATTTAGTACAAACTTGTATCTGGGGATGACAACTTACATGCAAGCATCCATATTTGACCTTGACCTACATTTCATGGTTCACTGACTTTGTAAAATATTGCGACCACCCTAGCGTTCACCCTAATGGTCAAGTTTATTTCTCAAGAACTATAAGAGCTTTATTAATGATACTTGGTACAAACTTGTATCTGGGTATGGTTACTTAAATGCAAGCATCCATATTTGACCTTGACCTATATTTCATGGTTCACTGACTTTGTAAAATGTTTCGATCACCCTAGCCTTCACCCTAATGGTCAAGTTTATTTCTCAAAAACTATAAGAGCTACATTAATGATACTTGGTACAAACTTGTATCTGTGGATGGCAACTTAAATGCAAGCATCCATATTTGACCTTGACTTACATTTCATGGTTCACCGACATTGTAAAATATTGCGACCAGCCTAGCGTTCACCCTAATGGTTAAGTTCATTTCTCAAGAATTATTAGAGCTTAATGATACTTAGTACAAGCTTGCATTTAAGAATGGAAACTTTTGTGCAAGCATCTATGTTTGACCTTGACCTACATATCATGGTTGGGTGACTTTGCACCCCCACAGGCGCGACACAGCCTTCGGTCGAATTCTTGTTTTATATAATCTATACATTTTTGTTTGGATATAACATGGTTGTTTGACTTGACACTGTTTCTGCTTTGGACTTCATTAATAGTGTTATAAAAAGGTTGTGGTGGACTTGGACTTTGTACGTGGTCAACAAGAGTTGAACTGGGAGTATCAGTAACTCTAGGTCGATTGATGAACAATCGACCCAAATATTGCTAGAATGGCAACACTCAAGCTTGTAAGCTGCCCTGTTCTCTGGCAGATCTACTTTCTGACAAAGAAGTAACCTTTATTGTTATTACTGTAAAGAAATTTGTAGGCATATATATTTATTTGGACAGCGCAAGGACAGTTATTTTTCATATACCCTGTGAGCATTGAGACGCCAACAGGGCTTTATCCAGGTATTTTGGGAAAAGGCCCCTGGGCAAAATTGGGAAAAAAATTACCGACAAAATACCAAAATAGGGAACACAATTTCATCGGAGAAATGCCAGGACTATGAATGTTGCTCATGATAGTCTTATGAATTTGATAGCTAAGCAGTGCAATACAGCTGTAGCTTCACTGTGGTGAATTTTCATGTTAACCTCTGATGTTAAGTATTGTTTTCTCTGTTCCTTTTGTTGTGGCTTTTATATCTTCATTTTTTGGGGAAAAAATATGGTGAAATTGGGCAAAAAATTTAGGCTATTTGGCATTGGGAATGGGGCCGAATTTTGGCCCTGCCGAACAGGCAGAAAATGCCCTGGCCAAGTTCTGCAACAGAAGGTTTTTCTCTGGGAACTCCGGATTTTGCCCACCTCTGATTAACGATCGCCACAATAAGAGTGAAATAATCTTGAAAGGGCCATTAAACCCCCAAAAACAAAAAAAATACATGTGAGCAAAACTAACACACGTAATGGCATGGGTAAATATTTCTATCAGGTTGGGAATATGATCCCATATTAAGGCTTACACGATTAATCGTATAATCGATTAATCGATAAATTCCACAAAAATGATTATCATTTCTTATTTACTTTTAATCGATTACTTGATAGGTACAATTTACTACCCCATGTTATGCCTAAAATAGCTGGATGAGTGGCAAACAGTGCAGACCCTGATGAGACGCCGCATTATGCAGCGCCTCATCTGGGTCTACACTGTTTGCTCAGGCCTGTCTATTCAAATATACATATGTTAAAGTGCAACATATGGTAAGAATCATGCTCATACAGAAAGCCAGGCAGGTAAAATGATGACAAAAACCTTAGCGATTACTAATCGATTATCTATCACAATGACAGGACTGATAATCGATTATCTTTTCAGCTCTGATTAGCCAGCCCTATCCCATATTCCCCTTCTTCAAAAAATCAGAATACCGTATTTACCCTATGTATTTAGACAGACAGGCCTGAGCAAACAATGCAGACCCAGATGAGACGCCACAAGATTCTGTGTCTCATCAGGGTCTACACTGTTTGCCAATCATCCAGCTATTTTTAGACACAACATCAGTTAGTAAACCGTACATATTAACCCTTGTCCTGCTGAATATTCATATATGCCTCACCCACTACCGATTATCAACCAATCAGATTACTTGATGCAAATTATTGCAACAAATTCATAAACTGAATGACAAACAATGTAGATCCTGATCAGATGGCTTCTTCAGAAGCCATCTGATCTGGATCTTCATTGTTTGAAAGATGAGACATATCCGGGATCAGCAGAACAAGGGTTAAAATTTTAGGACAAGAAATTGAGGTGTCCAAACATTTAGGGAAATACGGTATCAGAAACTTGTTGCTTAGAAAACATGTTTTGACAGGAGCAAGATAACAAACATTGTGAAGAGAATGGTTTGGACAATAATGAAACTGTTGAGAAAGATCAGACTGGAGAACTTCTGACAAACGAGACAGCTGAAGCCAGCGAATCAGAGCCAGTAAAGAGTGGTCATAGGCCCAGACAGAGGTCAGGGTCCAGTGAAAGATCCCAGGCCAGTGGTGGGTTTGTGATGTCTGAAGCCAGCGAATCAGAGCCAGTAAAGAGTGGTCATAGGCCCAGACAGAGGTCAGGGTCCAGTGAAAGATCCCAGGCCAGTGGTGGGTTTGTGATGGCTGAAGGCAGAGAACCAGGCCCATTGAAGAGTCGTCATAGGCCCAGACAGAGGTCACGGTCCAGTGAAAGATCGCAGGCCAGTGGTGGGTTTGTGATGTCTGAGGCCAGCGAGCCACACCCAGTAAAGAGTCGTCATAGGCCCAGACAGAGGTCAGGGTCTAGTGAAAGATCCCAGGCCAGTGGTGGGTTTGTGATGTCTGAGGCCAGCGAGCCACACCCAGTAAAGAGTCGTCATAGGCCCAGACAGAGGTCAGGGTCCAGTGAAAGATCCCAGGCCAGTGGTGGGTTTGTGATGGCTGAAGGCAGAGAACCAGACCATTTGAGGAGTTGTCATAGGCCCAGACAAAGGTCACGGTCCAGTGAAAGATCGCAGGCCAGTGGTGGGTTTGTGATGTCTGAGGACAGCGAACCACACCCAGTAAAGAGTCGTCATAGGCCTAGACAGAGGTCACAGTCCAGTGAAAGATCGCAGGCCAGTGGTGGGTTTGTGATGTCTGAGGCCAGCGAACCACACCCAGTAAAGAATAGTCATAGGCCCAGACAGAGGTCACAGTCCAGTGAAAGATCCCAGGCCAGTGGTGGGTTTGTGATGGATGATGAAGAGATACCGGTAGATCAGAAGTCTGCATCACAAGAGTCCGATAAAAGTCAGAAGTCAGAAACTAGCTGTGTAAGTAAACCACAACTGCTTTAAAGCACTACAGCTGGCAATAACTGTGTTTGCAATGCACAAGTCATTTTATCATTACAAAAAACATGCCTATTGAAATACAGTCGAACTTCGATGGGTCGAACTCGGTAGGCTCGAACACCACGTTTGGGTCGAACTGACTTTTCCGTCCCGGCAAATCCCTATTCATTTTAACTAAACATGCCACCCTTGGCTCGAACCACGATGGCTCGAACCCTCGAACTCTGAGCCTGGTCCCTAGACTGCATTTTCTATGTAAAATCCCACCGATGGCTCGCACTTATTACCTTTTTAAAAATTCCAATTTTATCGATCAAGTCACGCAGGCGCGTGATCAGTATCATAATACGGACCAAAAATACGGCTCATCATCCACTCTTAAATTATGACCTATAAATGTACCGGAAGTCACCAAAATCGCCGCAGCTATGATAAAAAATCATAGTACACAAAGATGGATCCTGCCGAGTTGGACTCCAATGGCTCGAACTACCGATGGCTCGCACTTTTTTCGGCGGTCCCGGCGAGTTCGAGCCATCGAAGTTCGACTGTATATTAAAAATTTTATCACGGAAAATGAACATTTTCAGATAAAAAATTCTGATATTTTTCATATTTGTACTCAAAACATAGATTGTGGGTAGGTGAGGTGGTTCTAACGAGTACTCACAATTTATGTTTATGAGCAGAAATAAGAAAAATAATATGGGCCCCGTCAAGCGATTTTGGTACTTATCGCCTATGCGAACAGCGAAGGTTCAGGCGAGCCTGCGCATTCGCGCAGTCTCGCCAGAACCTTCGCTGGCTGAGCATATGCAGTTAAAGTTTGTCATGAAGGAATGCCCGGAGACACAAATTCGCTTGGCAGGGCACATAATTATATACCCCTGTAAACCCCAGTTTTACTATACCACTAATTTCACTAGTTTTAGTGGGGTATTTATTCCCTTATGCCTGAAATAATGGTTTACCTTTGTTAATAGCTATGCTTAGTATGTAATTGTAAGTCTTGATGATACCTGCAGCATTACATGGCATTAGGGCTGGCCAATCGGAGCAGAAAAGATAATCGATTATCAGTCCTGTCATTGCGATCGATAATCGATTAGTAATCGCTAAGGTTTTTGTAATTATATTATCTTTCTGGCTTTCTGTCTGGGCATGACTCTTACCATATGTTGCACTTGACCATATGTATATATGAACAGACAGACCTGAGCAAACAGTGTAGACCCAGATGAGACGCCGCAGAATGTGGCGTCTCATCAGGGTCTGCACTGTTTGCGACTCATCCAGCTATTTTAGGCATAACTTTGGGTAGTAAATTGTACCTATCAAGTAATCAATTAAAAGCAAATCAGAAATGATAATCATTTTTGTGGAATTTATCGATCAATTAATCGATTATACAATTAATCGTGTCAGCCTTACATGACATGATTGAATCTTAGGCTATCCCAGTCTCCACCCCTTTTCCTTTGGTAGATAAATCAGGGACTATTTGTCACCCACAAACACCTTCCCATTCCCCAGTTCATAAGAGATCAACCCTAATATATAGCCATGTGTTAAATTGAACCAGTAGCATTCAAAAACATGATTATTCCTAATCTTAACACTTACTGCTGAACACAACAACCCCTAACTTTGCAATTGGTGCAGATCCAGATCTGATGGCTTCTGATCAGGATCTGCACAGTTGGTTATGCTGTTTATGAATTGAACAAATACATTGTATCAAGTAATTGGATAGGTGGATAGTCTGATGGGTGTCGGTAAGTTAATTTATTCAGCAGGATAACGCTTAACCATCATCTTTTCCTTCATTGGGGACTTAACGGAACCCTTTGCTCCACCATTGGGCATCAATAGGGTTCAGCCTGTTTAATTTAATAAATTTGATGTCAGATATAGTGAACGAGGGCTAGTTGTTCATTTCATCTCCATGTCAGGTAAAAGTCACACAAAATCGGAAGCAACGTTTCCAAAATGACTTAAATAATGTTGACAGGGATGTAAAACCTAAGTTCATACAAACAAACAAAAGCCTGGATAGACAGGGGCACCTTAATTTAGATGGATTCCTGCTGTATATAAGACAGGAAATTCTGTAAAGGACAAAATGGATTAATCTTGGATTTTTTCTGAAAGGGCATGTGGTAATATAAGAATCTTATATGGGTGTGAGGGGTGGATGGAAAAATCTGTCCCGAGGGTCACTGTCCGGCATCACGAGGCTTGCCGAGTGATGCCTGACAGTGGTCCCGAGGGACGGATTTTCCATCCACCCCTCACACCCATATGGGATTCTTTTTCTTGCATACCTTCCATTTCTTAGCGCGGATTTTTAATGCTGCAGTCACTTCGAGTACCGACGTCCGCAATATTGTGATGACACTACAGGAATGTTTTGTGACGTCACGTAACGTGCTGTGACGTCAACCTTAACGACGGCGCATACAAGGTCGTAATCAACCAACGCATTTATCAAACACGCGATTATATTCGATTTTGGGTCAGAAAACCAGGGTCAGAACATAAATTTCTATCCCAGGGTAAAATCACGGATTTCCTTGTCTGGTGTGCAAGAATAGCTGTTTCAACAGGTAGCAAAGTGGTTAAGAGTGCTGACTATTAAACATAAGCTCTCTGACTGCTGTGGGTTCAAGCCTCGCTCTGGTCAGATGTGAGATGGTCAGCGATTGTTTTTCTCTATGTGTATTTTGGTTTTTGGCTTGATATATGTAAAATAATCATGAAAATGCCAAGAACACAAATAGAAAAATGCTGTTGTCCTGTGATATAATTTAAAATGCATACAACCAGTAAGGGCTCTGTTCAACATTTTCACAGTCTGATAAGAGCCATCTTTGTATAGCTTTGGTAGACTAAGATTTTTCCAGGAAAACAGTAATGTGTCCTATCTGTATCGTACGAAGGAAGGCATAGGCTAGGTGTTTGAAACTGTAAATGTCATTAGTTAATAACCTATTGTTAACAATGATTATGTAGTATGGCAGATATACTAATATTTTTGCTGAAAAATGTGAGTAGCTTTTGCAAAAGCAAAAGCTACTCACATTTTCAGCAAAATACCACTGTATGATAATAATTAAAAAAATAATTAAACGCTTCTACATTCTAAAAACCATAATGCCAAAACCATAGATTTTGCTCTCTTTTTTCCAACATTTTTGGCACAGAAATTCACACATCATAGCAGACAACTTGTAGTAATTTTTGTACTAGAATAGTATTTTGACCACTAAAGAGCTTTTCATTTTAACTATGCTTTGCACAAATGGTCCCAGGGGCCAGTTGTTCAAAGCATTGTTAGGATAACGAGCAAAGTGTCAGGCCGCCCAGTGCATATAAATCCTATTGGTTTCATTGGACAGCAGGGATTGAGATGTCCTTTCATCTCAATATCGGGTAAAATTCCCACGAAATTGGAAGCAATGTCTCTAAAATGACCTTAATAGTGTTGACGGGGATGTTAAACCTCAAATCAAACAAACAAAACAAACAATCAAGTTAACATGCATGTATACAATATCAAAGATCAAAACGAAACCTTACATCTTCTAGTGTTCTCCCTTGGAAATTTTGACATAAATTTGGTGTATTTTATGGTGATTTGACCATCTCAGCCCATCATGGCTTTAAAAAAGATGGGCTGCATGATGCTTCCCCGCAGAGCTGAATCCAACTGCACACAAGTACTGGTAAATCGCTTAAAGGATTTAAGCCTGCCCAGATAAAGCCGTGCGAGTCGGACAGTCCATGCTTATAAACCCTATTGGTTTCATTGGGCGACAGGGCTTTAGATATCATTTCATCTCAATGTCGGTTAAAGTCCCACAAAATTGGAAGCAACGTCTCCAAAATGACCTATACAGTGTTGACGGGCACGTTAAACCTCAAATGAAACAAAATATGATGATTTGAACAACATAGATGAACAGTTTTGAATAATTAGGCTGACTGAATCGTCAAACTAATATGTGTAAAAATGGTAGATGTTTTATAAAAATTATTAAATCAGAAGAAACAAACGTAAAAGAATAATAAAACAAGTTCTGTGCTTTATAGATAGAAGAGACCATAGCACCAGGAGGCTGGAGTGCGAAGAAAATGGACAAAAAATGCTAGTTATCAGAACTATTTTGTTGCATAAATGTCAGTCACAAATTATTTCATAAAACAGTTACACTCATTATTTTATATTTTTCAGCTGACTGCCACAGGAGAGCCTTTAAAGAGACATTTCAGAAATGTTAGAAAACAGGTACAGTTGCTGATCACACATGCAAAAAGAGACATGCACTCTTTATGAAAGAAAATTTGATAATATTTATGCCATGTATTTTGTTTATTGTTGCCTTTAAAAACCTGGGCACGGACGGGCCTCCGTGGTCTAGTGGATGAGCGCTGACTCTTAATTATTAGGTCTCTCACTGCTGTGGTTCGAGCCTCGCTCGGGTCACATGTGAGACGCGAAGTTCTGCAACGGAAGGTCAGGTGGTTTTTCTCCGGGTACTCAGGTTTTTGTCCACCTCTGATTAACGAGCGGCTCGATATGAGTGAAATAATCTTGAAAGGGCCGTTAAACCAAATCCCAAAACCTGGGCACGGTTGTTCAAAGTACAGGTATTGTTAAAGCCTCCCTCCCGTCGGGGCTTGAAGAAATAGATTGGACAGCATGGTGCTTCCATCCAGAGCTGAAACTGACCACACATTAGTACTGGCAAATCCCTTGGAGAAGCTAAGCCTGCCCAGGCAAAGCAGTGCTGGTTGGACATCCATGCTTACAAAACAATATTGGTTTCATTGGGCGACAGGGCTTTAGATGTCATATCATCTCAGTGTTGGGTAAAAGTTCCACAAAATTGGAAGCAACATCTCCAAAATGACCTATACAGTGTTGACAGGGAGGATAAACCTCAAATCAAACAAACACATATTTTGTTTATTATTGCTGTTTGAAACCTGGGCTCTGTTGTTCAAAGTACAGGTATTGTTAGCTTAACAAGTTCATTAGTTGTCAAAATGTTAACCATTTTTGTATCAAGTGGAATTTTCCTCTTTATATATATAGCAGGAGAGCACTTCAAAATTTAGGGGTGACATGTTGTGTTTTCTTCAAAATTTATTTGGAAAATGGCTGAACTTTTTGCAAACAGTGTTGGCCCTGTTCAGACACAGCATTCTGCAGTGTCTGATCTGGGCCTGTACTGTTTTCCAATTATCCATTTTGTGGTTTCTGGAACAAAATGGGTTATTAAGTGTTACAGCAAGTACAGTGTATGATGCACTAGTATTTTTGCTAAAAAATGTGAGTAGCTTTTGTAGTATTGCAGAAGCTAATATTTTTTTTAGCAAAAATATTTTGACAATTTGCTGAAAGAAATGTATTATTTTCTTGGCCAAATATGATGATGACATGAGATAAATTTTCATAAAAAAAATGTGGTTGGTTTACTGTTGTTTTATAATAAAACAACAACAAACAAAAAAAACAAACACTGCTATTGACTTACAGTTGGGCAAGGCCTGCTGTCCTTGCAGCAGGTATAAGTAGAGGGGAATGTTATTATTTCTTCTATTTCTACACTTCAATCATTTTCCCGCAGCCCCCACCCATAGGGGCTTGAAGAAATATATGGGCTGCACGATGCTTCCACGCAGAGCTGAATCCGGCCAGCACACTAGTACTGGTAAACCGCTTGGAGGATCTAAGCCTGTCCAGGAACCGCGGTGCGAGGCTGACCGTCCATGCTAATAAACCCTATTGGTTTCATAGGGCGACAGGTCTTGAGATGTTATTTCATCTCAGTGTTGGGTAAAAGTCCCACAAAATTGGAAGCAACGTCTCCAAAATGACCTTTACAGTGTTGATGGGGACGTTAAACCTCAAATCAACCAACCAAATCTTTCTCCCCTGTCCCTCACTTTTATCTCTGCTATCTCCTCTATCACTTTTCTCCCATTCTCTGGAAAACACAAAATGACCCACAAGGGATGACGTGTCGTTAACCCCAACACAATCAATCAATCAGTCAATAAGATAAAAGTCAGAGATTCCATTTCTATTTTTATTGTTGGAACTTACAGAAAAGGATCCTTATTGTATGTCTGTGTTAAAAAAGACTTTTCCAACCCGCATAATGGGACAGTCTCTAACCATCAACCTTCAGACTGTTCTCTGACAAAGAAGTTAATTCCCGTAAAGATTATATGGGTCCCGTCAAGCGATTTTGGTACTTATCGCCTATGCGAGCATCGAAAGTTCAGGGGAGCCTGCGCATCCACGCAGTCTCGACAGAACCTTCGCTGTTCGCTCATACAAGCAGTGAATCAAGAGGAACCTTCAGACAGAAAGCCATATCCCTGGCCCCTCTGAATTGTTGGGCATGTGCAGTTGAAAGTTGTCATGACGGAATGCTCAAAGACACATATTCGCTTGGCGGGGCTCATATTTCTTTTATGGGTTGATTGTTTCAATTGAGGCAAAGTTACAGGAGTGTCCTGCCTGCTATTGTCCATGTGACTATCGCTGACCATGTGCACAATCCAGGTAACAGTTATTTATAGCCATGCATTTCTTGTTACTGTGACGTCAATAGTTCCGTGTTAAGAGGATAATCTGTTAAACATTGACTTGGCTCATGTGCTTGAACATTGGCAAACAGATCAGATGCTGCAGAATGCAGCATCTGATCTGGGTCTACACTGTTCTGCTTAAAATACAGAATTTGAGGGTTGAAGGAAGAAGTCCAAGCCCCCGTTCAGCAGCATTTTCCCAGCCTACACTAAGACTCAAAGCTGTCAGTGCTTTGATTATAAACCTTCTATTTCAGACTGTTAATCCAGTGAAATACTTCACCACAGAGGGAATGGATCCCGCACAGTGTACAAAAGTCATTATGCAACTGTTTGACATCTATGCAAAAAATGTAAGGGCTGCGCAGTCAAAAATCAACAGCCGAGTGGAGTGGGGTGAACCTGTTAAATCAGGGCAGCATCAGTCAAAAACTATAGACGTGAAAAGAAGGGGCCATGGTTCACAGTATATGGTGTTATCCGATTCTGAGGAAGAGACTATTAAAACAGTTGATAAACAGGATCGACAAACCAGAGAGGAAGATAACTCTGACTTGCCAGATTTGGAAAAGAGGCCAAGACGAAGGTTGAGAAAAGGTGAAACCGACCAAAAAGGTGTTGAAACAGCTGAAACACAAGCATATGATCCCTTTGATTTTGAGGATTTAAATACGAATCAGAACTTTGAAGATTTTGATGACAAGGATTTCTGTCCAAATACTACTGTACAGATGAGAAAGATTGTTACTACAACAGAAAAGCCTGAGGAGAGGAGAATGACAGCAGAGGATGATGGTAAAGTTTCCAGTAAAGTTGAGAATAAAGGTACAAGGGGCAGAGGGAGAAGAAAGAATAAAGAGACCAAAGTTCTTGTGGAAGACACTCAGAAAAATGTATTTGATCTGTCTTCAGATGAGGAGACAAAGCCTGGAAGAAATGAGATTCCTGTTGTTGTTGAAGAAACTCAGGCATTTGATGTGGATGAAAATGTTCAGCCTCATAAGAAATGTTCTAACACTGCTACTAGAAATCTCGGGCACAGAACAAGACCACATGCCAGTAGTAGGGATGTTAATACTGGTGACAATAACACTACCTCACATACTTTGAAAACCTCAAGTCTGGAGAGTTGTTATGGTAAAGAGAAAAATGCAAAAATCCAGTCTGAAAGCAGCAGTAACACAAACCAGGGTCCTAGTAGGAGAGGTCGCCCAAAGAAAAATGTTATATTAGTGGAAGATACTCAAGATTTAGATGAGCAAATTACAGGAAATCAGATTGGAAGTAGAGTAACAGAGCATGAAAAATCATGGGAGCAGGAATTTAATGTAAGGCAAATAAGGGGCAAGAGGAAATCATTCCAACTCAGAAGTGATTCAGAAGAAGAAACTATTCCAGAATCACAAGAAATGGATCTGTCCCCCAATATAACTGTAATTGAAAAGAAAACTGTGACAGAAATCGATCAGAATCAGAAAGACAATGACACTTCTGGAACTTTCACTAGTAAAATAGGTTCAGTGTTTCAAAAAGTCAAAGAGTACTTAGCCCCAAAAGTCAAAACCAATGTTGATAATCAGGAAGTAAATGATGTGAATTCACAATCTCCTGTCATTAAAAAGAGGAGAAAACTGTATACAGAACCAAATACAAGATATATGAGAAATCAGGAAAACAAAAAAGATAATTGTAATGATGTTCATCAAGAAGGGGCTGTATCAAGCAGAGGAAGGAGAGGTATTGTGACTATAGAGACAAGAACTGAGTCAGATATGCAACCGATCGGTGGCTACAGAACTGATGGTAGTAGAGGAGGGGCAGGGGTGAAGAAATTGTTCAGCAGGCCACCAAGTAAAGAATCCAACACCTCAGATGATATTTCTATCTCAAATAGTCAGGGTTCAAGTACTTTGCTTGATGAGCAAGGTGACTTGTATTCAACTCAAATAAATGAAAAACCAGATTCATTCCGCAGAGCTCAACAACCACAAAGACAGACAAGAGGAACTAATATTCAGCATAACACTGGACCTATTAATTTTGATAGTATTGCAGAAGTTAATAAAGAGGACAGATTACATGTAAAACCAGTGAAGAAGGACTATGGAAGAAAACTCAGTGCTAATAATAGATCTAAGAATACAGTAACAGAGAAAAATGGAAGCATAAGCAAGTTTTTCTCCAAAGTTCCGAAAAATGATGATATTGTTAATGTGGACACAGATTCTGATGATTCTGAGATACAAATTTCTAGTCATATCATTAATGGTAAACATAAGGTCAGTACAACTCGGAATCAAAATTTGGGCTTGTCCAATGAAGAAGATGAGAATCCTATTGCAGTAAAACCCAAAAATGATGGTAGGAAATTCCCCGTTAATGTTCCATATGTTAAAGTCCCAAACCCAGAGTCTGAAGATGAAAGTAGTAATGATGGTCATACCAATGACTCTTTGCTAGAAAAAGGGAAGTTTAGCAAAGAATATTCTATGTTGAAATCTGCCAATGATGATAGTCCAGTAATTCCTAGTCAGTTTGTGGACCAAATAGATGCCCAAATCCATTTGACAGTGGGTTTTGGAGGTGCTAGGCCTAAGGTGCAAAGGACTCGTAAAATTTCTGAAACTGTAACAAGTGGACAACTTGAGAAAAATGGAGACTACAGTAATTTGGATGGACACAGAACAGTGTTAAGAAGTAAACGTGTTCTTGAAAACCAAGAAGAGAGTGGAGGTACAGAACCATTAAGAAAAAAGGTGAGTAAGAAAAAAAGTTAGTTGTTTAGAAGCAGAGATCCACTTAGTGGTAGTGTGAAATAAGTATGCCTCTGGGAAGTAAAGTCTTCTTTTTTTTTTTTTTTTTTTTTTTTCAATATTTTCATCTCTTCCTTTTCAATACTTGCCAGGTCGGCGACATTCTTTTGTGGAGGTTGATTATGAAAACTTTTCTATACTCGTTCTCTCCCTGCCACTGTTTAAAAAAAGGCAGTTATTAGTTTCTTGCAAAAGAATGTGCACTGTACTGGTTATGTAGAAGTCTGCTCAGGAGAAATGGTTAAGAAAACAGGCTCCGAGGTTATAAAACTTTTTTCATGCTCAACTCACTTGAGCATGAAATTTTAAATTGATATAAATATTAAAATACAGATAAAATAGGTATCTTTTCTGCTTAGATGGATAAGAGCTAATATTTATCCTGCTCATAAATATCAAAATGCCAACAGTTGTTGGCATTTTAATATTTATGAGCAGGACAAATTTCATGCTCAGCTGAGTTGAGCATGAAAAAGTTTTATAACCTCTGACCCTGGCTGGCCAAATCCAAACAATTCAGCCAGATCTACTCAGACTACCCTCAAAGGAAAGAACAAAGGCTTGCCTTTAAGAGTAGAGAGTCGTTCAACGAAAAAAGGTAAAAAGGGGATATGATGAATTTGGTCTGCCTTGTAAAAGTGGCAGTGGCTGTGGTTTCGAGCCTGACTTGGGTCAAATGTGAGACGCCAAGTTCTGCAACGAATAATCTGGTGTTTTTTCTCTTGGTACTCCGGTTTTCGCCCATGTCTGATTGACAATTGGCTGGATATAAGTGAAATAATCTTGAAAGGGCTGTAAAACCCAAAAAAAAAGTTACCAAAAGTGGCAGTACTTACACATATATACATGTATGTTAGGACTATCTATTAACATTAACATGATTAAAACAGCTGCTGTGGGAGATAATTGAACTGGAAGTAGTTGTAACCTTAAAACTCTAAAAATTTAGATGTCATGTTAAGTACCACACACTATTATTTTGGGTAGTGATTTCATTGAAAAGCAGATCTTTTCCCATGAATCACCACATGGTTAACCCTTACCACGCTGAACACTACTACCGTACCTTTGCAAACAGTGTAGATCCAGATCAGATGGCTTCTGAAGATATCATTTCATGGCAGTGTTGGGTAAAAGTACCACAAAATGGGAAGCTGGTTCGAAAATGACCTAAATAGTGTTGGAGGGGATATAAAACTTTAGCACAACAATTACTATGCTCTAATAGTGTTACAAGCCTGTAAGTAAAAAAATAAGAAATGGAAAAGAAAACTGTTAATAAATTATGTCCATGTTGAAGAGGAATTGGGACACAAGACATTATTTTGCCATTTTTACACGTGAGACAACTTCTGAGACTTTCGGTTTTCCTGTTTACTTTGGCCCGCCAAAAGAGGGGTATACTCTTAAAGGAAAGAATTTGCTCCAATGGAGCAAATTCTTTCCTTTCAGAGTAGACCCATATTGACTCCTATTAAGAGCAAGACATTTTCCAAAGATTTGCCACCCTTGAATTTGTGTTTATACCTCTTACTTAGCCCATATTATATACATGTATATGTCATTGGTATTTTTGCAAAATTTGTTGTAGTCAATTATGATTACACCGCAATCTTTTTATAACACTATGCCCCTTTTCCTGATTTATGGCCCTTTGAAAAAATATTGATCAAATTTTGTCAGCAAAACATCTAAAAAATTATTATAGCTAGAGCCTAGAAACCTGATAAATAGATCGGTAGTGATGAGCAGATGACCTGATTAACTTTTGAATAAATTATGAAAAATAATTCATGAGTTATTGCCCATTGTAAATTTGGGCATTCTACCTTGTCAACAAAATATCTCGACAGCTATTTAAGTTAGAGGCTTGAAGCTAGAATGGTAGTGATGATTTGATGACCTATCAGCCTAACTTTTGATTGCCCCTGCCCATCAGGGCTTGAAGAAATATATGGGCTGCATAAGTTTCCACACAGAGCTGAAACCGACCACACACAAGTTCTGGTATACCACTAAGAGGATCTAAGCCTGCCCAGGCAAAGGGGTGCCAGTCGGTCCGTCCTTGCTTATAACCCTATTGGTTCCATTGGGCGACAGGGCTTGAGATGTCATTTCATCTCAGTGTCGGGTAAAAGTCCCACAAAATTGGAAGCAAGGTCTCCAAAATGACCTATACAGTGCTGAGGGGGACGTTAAACCTCAAATTAAACAAACAGACTAACTTTTGAATAAATTCTGAAAAATATTTCATGAATTATGATCCTTGGTAAAAGTGGGGTCCAAATCCGCTTGTTAAAAGACAATTTTATTTCCAAAGAAAAATGTATAGATTATGTAGAAAAATGACCATTTATGGTCATTTTTCTATATAATCTATATTTTTTTGGGATCCATCTTTAGACTTTGTTATATCCAAAATGGTGTGTTATATTGAACAGAGTTATTAAGAGGTTTATGTGTAATTTACATGTGTTTGTGTGTTCTTGTAGGTTTCACCTGTTGGGAGGGTGTCCCCTGTTCCGATGTACCCTTGCCCTCTCTGCAATCAGAAATTCCCTGAAGATATTATTCAGATCCACGCCTCAGAATGTGTCGGAGATATTGAGGAGGAGGAAGGTAGGTACAAGGCTAGCACCAGACTCTGTAAACAGGGTCCAGTTGTTCAAATCCTTGGTAGCTTGACAAGCTTGTTAGTGGTCGAATTGTTAACTGTTCTGGCAAGTATAATATCTAAACTTTTATTTTTGCTGAAAAAAAATGAGAAAGCTATTCAAATTTTTACACAGATTTTGTTATTGTTACTGAAAAAATGAGAGTAGCAAAGCTACTCATATTTTTTCAGCAAAAGTAGACAATATTTGCTCTTTTAAATGATCAGTTTTAGCAATTCATTCACTCGTGACGTCGTTAGTTTTGAACAACTGGCCCAGCTCTTCTGAGCATTTGTCTTGTACTGTTCGTATATTTGTTCTGCCGAACAAATTAAATTTATCATGCTCATTTTTTACTTGCGACCAATCAAATCACTTGATATAGTGCTTTCGTTCAAATTGATAAACTGAATGACAGTGTAGATCCGGATCATATGGGCGTGTTTTCATGGTGTGTGTATAATAATTTGGCTCTTTCTGCATTAGACAAGTGTTTGATGTGGTCTCTTGGTCATTATACCATGACAGGCTGTAAACCACTCTGGGGCCAGTTGTTCAAAGCATCGTTAGCTTAACGAGCTCGTTAGTGGTCATATTGTTAACTCTTCTAGCAAGTACAATATCGTAAATTTTGGTATTTTTGCTGGAAAAATGTGAGCAGCTTTTGCGTCAGCAAAAGCTGCTCACATTTTTTCAGCAAAAATTTCAGCATATTTGCCATATTTAATGATCAAAGTTTTAACGATACGTTTACTAAGGACGTCGTTAGTTTTGAACAACTGGCCCCTGGTCTTCAGAAAAGTATGTGGCACAGACACTAGGATAAGAAAAAAGAAAAATGACTTGGACTAGTGGTTGACAGCGCAGTATCTTAACTCTTAAACATTAGGACTCTAACTGCTCTCCCCACCCCCAAAAACCATCTGTAATGGATACAGGTGACATTTGTTATGTCAAAGTCGAAGGGACCAAAGAAATTACTTCGAGTTATCAGTAGTTTGAGATAACAAATCAAATACATCGCCCATGCCTAAAGGGTAGTTGAACTCCAAAGCATACTGCTATGAACATAGGTACATATCATGAAGTGTGAAAGTTTTCAACATAGTATGTAAATTGACGTATATCAATTGCTACTGGGTATCTATTTGCATAACTCTGCATAAAAAGCGATGTTTATATTAATAAAACGAAGAAGTGAGCGTTTTTAGGGCCCCGCACTGAAAGTGTGGGTGCCCTATAGTAATCACTCTGTCCGTCCGTCTGTCTGTCTGTCCGTCTGTCCGTCCACAAATTTTCCTACTCCTCTGATAGCGCTGCCGGGGCCCTAGTCAGTTTCACTGACAGCTCTAGTTTTACTTCAATTTTTTTTACACATATGCCCTTTTTGTCGCACCTGCTTTAGCAGGAAGACATAGGCGTGCAAGTTTCCGTCCGTCCATCCGTCCGTCCGTTCGTCCGTCCGTCCGTCCGTCCGTCCGTCCGTCAACATTTTACACTGGATGTCTTGTCATCGCAACTCCTCCTACACTTTTAGACAGATCATTTGGAAACTTTGCATGTGCTTTCGCCATGGTATGAGGATGCGCATGTGGTTTGGACTTAATCTTCGAATCAATTTTTGTCACTTTTTCCATATTGTGAACTTAGTCATTTTTAGGTATGCGATACGTACCTCTTGTCATCGCAACTCCTCTTGCAGTTTTATACCGATCATTTTGAAACTTTGCATGTGCTTTCGCCATGGTATGAGGATGTGCATGTGGTTTCGACATAATTTTCGGAATATTTTTTTCCGCTTTTTGCACATTATGAACTTAGCCATTTTTAAGCTTCATTTGATATACGATAGGTACCTCTTGTCATCGCAACTCCTCCTACAGTTTCATACCGATTATTTTGAAACTTTGTGTGTGATTTTGCCATGCTATGAGGATGCGCATGTGGTTTGGACTTTATCTTCGGATAAATTTTTGTCACTTTTTCCACATTGTGAACTTAGTCATTTTTAACCTTCGATTGATATATGATAGGTACCTCTTGTCATCGCAACTCCTCTTGCAGTTTTATACCGATCATTTTGAAACTTTGCGTGTGCTTTCGCTATGGTATGAGGATGCGCATGTGGTTTGGACTTTATCGTCGGATCATTTTTTTTCACTTTTTCCACATTGTGAACTTAGTCATTTTTAACCTTCAATTGATATATGATAGGTACCTCTTGTCATCGCAACTCTTCTTGCAGTTTTATACCGATCATTTTGAAACTTTGCGTGTGCTTTTGCCATGGTATGAGGTTGTGCATGTGATTTCGACATAATTATCAGAATATTTTTTTTTCACTTTTGCACATTGTGAACTTAGCCAATTTTAAGCTTTAGTTGATATACAATAGGTACCTCTTGTCATCGCAACTTCTCTTACAGTTTTATATTGATCATTTTAAAACTTTGTGTGTGTTTTTACCTATGGTATGAGGATGTGCATGTGGTTTTGACTTTATCTTGGGATCAATTTTTATCACTTTTTCCACATTGTGAACTTAGTCAGTTTTTTACCTCGCATATATAGGCTATGGATTCTTCTCAAAGCCCTATATTCATTTCTCCTGCCTTAAATAAACTTTTATTTTTTTTTTGTGTGGGGCAGGTGGGGAGCAGGTGCGACATCAACTTCACCAAAGTTGAATTTCTGGTTATACCCCGGTATACGAAGTATGTCAGGGGGTATATAGTTTTTGTCTTTCCATATGTTTGTTCGTTACTTCGTTCATTTCTTTGTTCGTCCCGCCGTTCGTCAACCTTTACGTCAAAGTTTTGCATTAAACCTTTTTGATTGCTCATATCTGATTTACCACATGTTAGATTCTCTTCATATTTGGTAATGCATATCTCTATAGCATTACCTTTCGTATGGAATATCTAAGCCCCTGGGTCAAGCCCCTGGGTGGGCTGTCCGTCCGTTTGTCAACTTTTACGTCAAAGTTTTGTGTTAAACCTGTTTGATTGCTCATATCTCTGTAACCACATGTTGGATTCTCTTCATATTTGGTACAGGATATCTCTATAGCTTTACCTTTTATTAGGGCCCCGCACTGAAAGTGTGGGTGCCCTATAGTAATCACTCTGTCCGTCCGTCTGTCTGTCTGTCCGTCTGTCCGTCCACAAATTTTTACTCCTCTGATAGCGCTGCCGGGGCCCTAGTCAGTTTCACTGACAGCTCTAGTTTTGTCTAAGCTCCTGGGTCAAGCCTCTGGGTGGACTGTCCGTCCGTATGTCCGTTCATCAACGTTTACGTCAAAGTTTTGCGTTAAACTTTTTTGATTGCTCATATCTTTGTAACCACATATTAAATTCTCTTCATATTTCGTAAAGGGTAACTCTATAGCATTACCTTTCATATGGAATATCTAAGCCCCTGAGTCAAGCCCCTGGGTGGGCTGTCCGTCAGTTTGTCAACTTTAACGTCAAAGTTTTAGCCCCCGTCCATCGGGGCTTGAAGAAATAGATGGGCTGCATGATGCTTCCACGCAGAGGTGAAACCTACCCGCACACGAGTACTGGTAAACCGCTTAGAGGATCTAAGCCTGCCCAGGCGATGCGGTGCGAGTCGGTCCGTCCATGCTTATAAACCCTTTTCGTTTCATTGGGCGGCAGGGCTTGAGATGTCATTTCATCTCAGTGTCTGGTAAAAAGTCCCACAAAATTGGACGCAACGTCTCCAAAATGACCTATACAGTGTCGACTGGGACGTTAAACCTCAAATCAAACAAACAAAAAACGTCAAAGTTTTGTGTTAAATCTTTTTGATTGCTCATATCTGTGTAACCACATGTTGGCTTCTCTTCATATTTGGTACAGGATATCTCTATAGCATTACCTTTTATTTGGAACATCTAAGCTCCTTGGTCAAGCCCCTGGGTGGGCTGTCTATCCGTCTGTCCATTCATCAATGTTTAAGTCAAAGTTTTGCGTTAAACCTTTTTGATTGCTCAAATCTTTGTAACCACATGTTACATTCTCCTCATATTTGGTAAAGGGTATCTCTATAGCATTACCTTTCGTATGGAATATCTAAGCCCCTGGGTCAAGCACATGGGTGGGCTGTCAGTCCGTTTGTCCTAAGCCCCTGGGTCAAGCACATGGGTGGGCTGTCAGTCCGTTTGTCAACTTTTACATCCATGTTTTTGCGTTAAATCTTTTTGATTCCTTATATCTCTGTAACCAAACGTTGGATTCTCTTCATATTTAGTACAGGATATTTCTATAGCATTACCTTTTATTTGGAACATCTAAGCTTCCAGGTCAGCCCCTGGGTGGGCTGTCTATTCGTCCATCGGTTCATCAACATAGACGTCAAAGTTTTGCATTCAACCTTTTTGATTGCATATATCTCTGTAACCACGTTTTACATTCTCTTCATATTTGGTAAAGGATATCTCTATAACGTTATCATTCATATGGATTATCTAAGCTTTTGATGGGCTGTCCATCCGGTCTTCGACTTTTACGTCAAAGTTTTGTGTTAAACCTTTTTAGCTCACCTGTCACGTAGTGACAAGGTGAGCTTGTGGAATCACTTTTTGTCCGTCTTCCGTCGTGCGTCCGTAAACTTTTCTTGTGAACACACTAGAGGTCACAGTTTTGGGCCAATCATCATCAAATTGGTCAGAATGATCATCATGACAATATCTCGGTCAAGTTTGAATATGGGTCATGTTGGGTCAAAAAGTAGGTCAGTAGGCCACAGTTTTGGTCCGATAATTATTAAACTTGCTCAGAATGATTATCTTGACAATATCTCGGTCAAGTTCGAATATGGGTCATGTCGGGTCAAAAAGTAGGTCAGTAGGTCAAATCAGAGAAAAACCTTGTGAACACACTAGAGGCCACAGTTTGGTCCGATCATCATCAAACCTGCCCACAATGATTATCTTGACAATATCTCGGTCAAGTTCGAATATGGGTGTTGTCAGGTCAAAAAGTAGGTCAGTAGGTCAAATCATAGAAAAGCTTCTGAACACACTTGAGGCCACAGGTTTGGTCCAATCATCATCAAACTTGCTCAGAATGATCATCTGGATAATATCTTGGTCAAGTTCGAATATGGGTCATGTCGGGTCACAAAGTAGGTCAGTAGGTCAAATCATAGAAAAACCTTGTGAATACACGAGGCCACAGTTTTGGTCCAATCATCATCAAACTTGCCCAGAATGATCATCTTGACAATGTCTCGGTCATGTTCGAATATGGGTCATGTTGGTCAAAAAGTAGGTCAAATCAGAGAAAAACCTTGCGAACACACTAAAGGCCACAGTTTTGGTCCGATCATCATCAAACTTGCCCAGAATGATCATCTTGACAATATCTCGGTCAAGTTTGAATACGGATCATGTCGGGTCATAAAGTAGGTCAGTAGGTCAAATCATTGGAAAACCTTCTGAACACACTTGAGGCCACAGGTTTGGTCCTCTCATCATCAAACTTGCTCAGAATGAGCATCTTGATAATATCTTGGTCACGTTCGAATATGGGTCATGTCGGGTAACAATGTAGGTTGGTAGGCCAAATCATAGAAAAACCTTGTGAACACACTAGAGGCCACAGATTTGGTCCGATCATCATTAAACTTGCTCAGAATGATAGTCTTGACAATATCTCGGTCAAGTTCGAATTTGGGTCATGTCGGTCAAAAAGTAGGTCAGTAGGTCAAATCATAGGATAACCTTGTGAACACACTAGAGGCCACAGTTTAGGTTCGATCATCATAAAACTTGCCCAGAATGATCATCTTGACAATATCTCGGTCAAGTTCGAATATGGGTCATGTCTGGTCAAAAAGTAGGTCAGTAGGTCAAATCATAGAAAAACCCTCTGAACACACTTGAGGCCACAGTTTTGGTCCGATCATCATCAAACTTGCTCAAAATGATCATTTGACCATGTCTCGGTTAATTTCAAATATAGTCATGTCTGGTCAATAAGAAGGTCAGTAGGTCAGATTGTTGAAAAACCTTGTGAACACACTAGAGGTCCCAGTTTTGGTCCGATCATCATCAAACTTGCTCAGAATTATCATCTTGACAATATCTGGGTCAAGTTTGAATATGGGTCATGTCAGGTCAAAAAGTAGGCCAGCAGGTCAAATCATAGAAAAACCTTGTGAACACACTAGAGGCCACAGTTTTGGTCTGATGATCATCAAACTTGCCCAGAATGATCATCTTGACAATATCTCAGTCAAGTTCGAATATGGGTCATGTCTGGTCAAAAAGTAGGTCAGTAGGTCAAATCATAGAAAAACCCTCTGAACACACTTGAGGCCACAGTTTTGGTCCGATCATCATCAAACTTGCTCAAAATGATCATTTGACCATGTCTCGGTTAATTTCGAATATGGGTCATGTCTGGTCAATAAGAAGGTCAGTAGGTCAGATTGTTGAAAAACCTTGTGAACACACTAGAGGTCCCAGTTTTGGTCCGATCATCATCAAACTTGCTCAGAATTATCATCTTGACAATATCTGGGTCAAGTTTGAATATGGATCATGTCAGGTCAAAAAGTAGGCCAGCAGGTCAAATCATAGAAAAACCTTGTGAACACACTAGAGGCCACAGTTTTGGTCTGATGATCATCGAACTTGCCCAGAATGATCATCTTGACAATATCTCAGTCAAGTTTGAATATGGGTCATGTCTGGTCAAAAAGTAGGTCAGTAGGTCAAATCATAGAAAACCCCTCTGAACACACTTGAGGCCACAGTTTTGGTCCGATCATCATCAAACTTGCTCAAAATGATCATTTGACCATGTCTCGGATAATTTCGAATATGGGTCATGTCTGGCCAATAAGAAGGTCAGTAGTTTTAGTCAAATCACCATTAAACTTGCTCAGAATGATCATCTGGACAATATCTCAGTTAAGTTCGAATATGGGTCATGTCAAATCAAAAAGTACATCGGTAGGTTAATTTGTCAGAACTTTTGAACAGTTTGAGATAGAGCCTTCATATTTGGCATATAGGTTCCTTGTGACAAGGGCTTCCCACTCATATAAAGATTTGACCTGTGACCTTGACCTATGACCTACTTTATCATAACTTTTGAACCACATGAGATAGAGCCTTCATATTTGGCATGTATGTTCCGTGTGACAAGGTTTTCTCAACCATTCAAAACTTTTGACCCATGACCTTGACCTTTTACCTACTTTGTCATAACTTTTGAAGCATTTGAGATACAGCCTTCATATTTGGAATGTATGTTCCTTGCGACAAGGGCTTTCTATTCATACATAAAATGATCTTTGACCTTTTTCCTTGACATTTGACCTATTTTATTTTAACTTTTGAACCATGTTGTGTAGATGACCCTCTAGGAAAATAGCATAAACGATTAACAAATGGTCACAAGAGCTAAAAATAGAAAAACATTGTAAATTTGCTTCAAATGCGAACTCCTAAACCCTTGGGCCAATTGGATTTAAAACTTCACCGGAATGTTGCATAGATGACTCCCTACCAAAATAGTTAAAACTCATTCCACTCAAATGAACAAGATGGCTGCCAGAGCTAAAAATAAAAAAAATCTTCAAACGACAATTCCTTCTGTATCCTTCGGCCAATTTCATTCAAACTTCGAAGTAATGTTGCTTAGATGACCCTCTACCAAAAAGGCTAAAACGATCCCGCTCCGATGAACAAAATGGCCACCGGAGCTGAAAATAGAAAAATATTGTAAATTTGATTCAAACGTGAACTCCTAAACCCTAAGGCCAATTTGATTCAAACTTCACAGGAATGTTGCCTAGGTGACTCCCTACCAAATAAGCTAAAATCACTCTGCTGTTGAACAAGATGGCCACCAGAGCTAAAAATAGAAAGTACTCGAGACAGTGGCAAACAGGTGAGCGAACCAGGGCCCTCTTGTTTATTGCTGATATCTCTGTAACCATGTTAGAATCTCTACATATTTGGTACAGGATATCTCTGTAACATTACCTTTTATATGGAATATGGCCTGTATATGCAAAGAAGCTTTTGACATTTCCATTTTCAGCCGAGGCGATGGCACTGGCCGGGGGCATATGTGCCCCACTGGGCACTTTGTCTGGTTAAAATTATATTTATTGTTTGTTTTGTGTTCTCTTATTTGAAAGCGTTTTAAGAAAGCAAAACACTATAACTGTTTGAATTGCAGGATGAATTTGTATTTTTGTATATCAAGGGAGGCCACTCATATCGAATTATCGGATTACCTATAAGCGTAATTGCAGCAGTCAATTCTGTAAAGACAGGTGATGAAAGGCATTTCTGTGTTGTGCTTTATTGTAATTAAAACTGAATTGAGGGCTTGATTATGTTTATTGATGGGTGATTCCTTGCTGAATGAGAAAGATTGTTGACTAATAAATGATTAATAACAGTTCAGTTTGTATATTTTTCAAATGTCATCCAATCACAAGGCTGAACTGACAACAACAGTCTCCATGGTTTCACTTTTCACGGTAATGGCGAATAATCCAGTTCGCCGATTCGAACTTCGACATAAGCAGTTATAATTGTAAAAGAAATTCGGTACTGGGCACAAAAAATCACTTTGAGATACCCGATTTTTCGAGATATCCGATTTCGGCATACATGGAGTTAAAATGTATAAAAATTTAGTGATGTATTTGGGAGTGAAGAATGACTTTGACATAAGTGATACTAACGAGATATCGGAAGTCGAGAGTCGCCTGAATTTGCATTATGGTTTCTTTACAGAAGAGGAGCATGTGCCTTTTGCACAAGCCATTAACATGCATCAACTCAGGAGACCTCCACTGGGGCAGGCAACTCTAGCAGCATCACTAGGTAACCAACTACCTCATCACTGTGACCATGCCGACAACCCTAGCAACAACATACATCACCATATCAACCATCATCAGTGCCATGACAGCGACCTGGAGGAGGAGATTCAAGATCTGATGACGTACCATGCTAGTCAGCATCCAGTCCGAATTGAAGGTGACCTTTAACCCTGATCCTCTCTAATTTAAGAGGAACAGATACACCTTTCAGATGTTTCTGTTATTTTTCAAGGGAAGCAACTTTCGGGGATTCCTGTTGGTTTTTATCGCGCCTGTTTTATGCATGGTGTGATATAGGAGTCCGTTTTTTTCGCCCGTTTCGTTTGTCGAGCCGTCAACATTTGCGACTACCCTAACTTTCAGCCTAATGTAAGAGTCCCCACAGGCACGACATAACCTTTGGCAGAATTCTTGTTATATACTAGGACGAAAAAGAAATGCTGGGTACATAAAATATGCGTCATATATTTTATTGCTTGGCCTAGAATAATGAAAATCGGTCAGATATAAGTCGTGTTCACTTTGCAACGGTTTACTCTCTACCATTCGAACGGGTGACGTCGTGTATGCCGACGTCGCGGGGAACGTTACACCCATGCGTGCATTGTTGAGAGGGATAAGTTTGATGGAGGTTCGGTATGTGTTTGGGGCAGTATCTCCTGCCCCCACTAATCTGGACCAGCTTAGGCATGCCTTGCATGAAGAGTGGGATAGCAACCCCATTGCCAGGATTAACACCCTGATGAATTCCATGCACAAAAGAGTCAGGGCTGCGACAGCTGCACGCGGAGGACACACAAGATACTAACATGTCCGGCTATGTTGCGCCAAACAAGCAATGTCATGGTTAAAAGGGGGTATTTTTCGCATAATCAGCACCAAAAATCAATTGAAACTTCACCAACTGATTCCATAAAGATGAAATTACACAAAAAATAAATATAATAATGTAATTTTAAAACTATCTTTATAGGTTACCCGGCATTTCATTTTCGTCCTAGTATATAACTACAGCTCCGCTGAAAAAGGGGTCTACTCTTAAAGGAAAGAATTTGCTTAAGAGTAGACCCCTTTTGACATCGGAAACAAAACTGCATCCCATGAAGGTGTATCCTTTCACACTCATTGCATAGATTATGCGCAGTATCTTATACCCATCTACGCAGTGGTCTTGAGGTCAAGTTCGTAGACATAGAAAAATATTTCTTGCACACCAGATAAGGAAATCCGTGATTTTACCCTTGGATAGAAATTTATGCTCTGACCCTGGTGTTCCGACCCAGGCAACTAACATAAATGCGCTTCAATTCTATTCAACTGCCGGAACTACTTTTATTTTGTAAACAATATACATGTGCGAGCTGTCAAAACTAACCGGAGGTGTTGTGCAAGAAAAAGAATCCAATATGGTGTTCTGTTGTAGATGGGCGTTTCCAACCCTCGGGATGACCGTGCTGAGCGGAACCTCGGCTTAGCCTCGGTTCCGCTCAGCACGGTCATCCCTCGGGTTGGAAACGCACATCTACAACTGAACCCCATATCAGATTCTTATAGTCCCAACCAGACCTTTCAGTTGTTGGCAGAACTTTCTTGTTAGTGTTTACAGCTTTCCATCAAGCTTGCCTGGCTACATGAATATTATTTGGACATGCTTTGAGTTGATAGATTTTGTTGACCCTGAGGTCATCTCAAGGCAAAATAGGTCAAAATTTGGCCAAATTAAGCTTGTATGCATGGAATCTGTTGTGTTTCCAGTCACCTCATTTGTTCTTCCATAGAATCTTGGATCAGGAAATGTCTTATGTATTAACTGACAATGAGTCAAAGTGGCCAAATTTGGCCTCTGCTCTCACATTCTAAGAAACTTAAAACGAGGCTACCGCTGAGCTAGGTGTTTTACCCATTTAGTACCAGAAACCCCAGAACGGGTACCCTGGCAAACAGTGCAGGCCCAGATCGGACGCCGCTGAACGCAGCGTCTGATCAGGGCCTCCACTGATTGCTAAAAGTTGAAATAAATTTTCATAAAGACACAACCTGACACCCCTAAATTTTTAAATGAACTCCTGCTATATATAAGGTGGAAGATTACATTTGTTACAAAAAAGGTTAAATGGGATGTCAGAAAGCAGCCATTTGTAGCACTGAATCAGATGATTGAAATGATGACATTACATGGTAAGCGTAACATCAAAGTTTCCTGCTTATTTATGTTTGGAAAATGACTTTAATTGAAGCAGAAATGTTATATAATAAACATATTACAGAGGACCCGCGTTATAACGACAGTATTTGTTCCCTATTATTGTGCTGTTATAATGAATTTACCGTTATAAAGAATCCCAGTAAGGATTATGATAGGTTATAAAAGGTATTTTCCACATACATTAATTAGGGCCCCGCACTGAAAGTGTGGGTGCCCTATAGTAATCACTCTGTCCGTCCACAAATTTTCCTACTCCTCTGATAGCGCTGCCGGGGCCCTAGTCAGTTTCACTGACAGCTCTAGTTACTTCAAGAAACAAACATTTTGTTAGAATCGCCTTGATGAGGCGATTCTAACAAATGTCTAGTATAACATTTGTTTTTTGGAATACTAAATTACAAAAATCTTTCATGACTATGAATTCAGTTCGGGCATTTCCAACCCGAGGAAAGCCCAAGCTACTCAGAATCGAGGCTAAACCTTGAGCTAAGAATTCATTCCATTGAAATTGTCATTATAACGACTTTTGCCGTTATAACGAATGTCGTTATGTCGCGGGTCCTCTTTATTACCTGCTATCATCTTGATTTACCATGCAGTATTATGGCTCATAGATGTTTCCAGCTCTTATGCATCACCCTTGATGCTCTGTGTCTCGGCTGATAGTGTGATCTGGAAAAAATCACACTTCATGACTGTAGTAATAATGAGTACAGTAAAATTCCTATAATAAGACCACCTTTGGGACTGTTCAAAAGTGGTCTTTAAGAACACTTTTGAACAGTCCCAAAAGTAGTCTCTTTCTAGAAGACACTGACTGCAGAAACACAAAGAAAGAATGACTTAAACCTTTAAGCATGCTTTCTAAAGGAGATTTAGTCTTAATTTTAAGTGGTCTTAATAGCGCAATTTCACTGTTCATATTTGTAGTATAACTGATGTTATATTGCAGACACAGACATACATGATGTCGCCAAAGATATCAAAATCAGTCCAGGAGAACCAGGGTGAGAATTCTTTACCATTCCATAAATTATGTTCAGTGTGTGTATATGTGTTTGTTAGAGTTTTACGTCCCACCAACAGCTCAGGTCATACGGAGATGGGATCTCAGTTTAAAGACCCATCAGAGAGTCTGGAGAAGCCCAGGATCGAACCCACGACCCCTGGTTTACAAGACGAGTAGCATAACCACTACACCACAGGGGCTTCGAAATTATGTTCAGAACCAATTAGGTTAAGTCAACATAACAGTCACTTATAAAGTTCTGCAGCAACATAGATTGTTTTTAACCCATTGTATGCGGAAACCCCCTAAAGGGGTACCTTGGCAATCAGTGCAGGCCCAGATCAGACACTGCAGAACGTGGCTTCTGATCAGGGCCTGCACTATTTGCTAATAGAATTTTCTGTAAAAAATAAAAGTAAAAACGGAAAAATAGACCTCAGTCCCCTTATATGACAAATGGACTTGTCCAATATATAGCAATGGAAGAGTCCACCAGCATACAATAGGTTAATGGTCTAGTAATTCCTGCAGAATCCAGGAGAACATTTGGGACAGAGAAATATAAATGTTGCCAGTGTTCTTTTTGACTGAATATTGTGTTTGGAATTCGAAGTAGCACCACAACCTTTTTATAGCACTGTTGTCGCTGTTCAAAGCGGAAAGTTATTTTAACAGCAGATATACATCAAAATAAAAATGTACAGATGATGTAGAAAAATGACCATTTATGGTCATCTCTCTACATAATCTATACATTTTTACAGATGATTTTGGCCCCCGCCCATCGGGGCTTGAAGAAATAGATGGCTGCATGATGCTTCCACGCAGAGCTGAAACCGACCCGCACACGAGTACTGGTAAACTGCTTAGAGGATCAAAGCCTGCCCAGGCAAAGCGGTGCAAGTGTGTCGGACCATCCATGCTTATAAAACCTATTTGTTTCATTGGGTGGCAGGGCTTGAGATGTCATTTCATCTCAATTTCGGGTAAAAGTCCCACAAAATTGGAAGCAACGTCTCCAAAATGACCTTTACAGTGTTGACAGGGACGTTAAACCTCAAATCAAACAAAAACAAAACAATTTTACAGATGATTTAGAAAAATGACCATTTATGTTCATGTTTCTACAGTATCTAAACATTTTGGGGATTCATCTTTAACCTGTGTTATGTCCAAAACCATGTGAGCCCCGCCAAGCGAATTTGTGTCTTCGAGCATTCCGTCATGACAAATTTTAACTGCGCATGCCCAGCCATTCAGAGGGGCCAGGGATATGGCTTTCTGTCTGAAGGTTCCTCTTGATTCACTGCTTGTATAAGCGAGCAGCGAAGGTTCTGGCGAGACTCCGCGGATGCGCAGGCTTGCCTGAACCTTCGCTACTCACATAGGCGATAAGTACCAAAATCGCTTGATGGGGCCCATGTTATGATGAACAGTGATATAAAGCGGTTTAGGTGTAGTTATTATTGCCTCACCCGAGCACATGTAATCGGTCAATGTCCGCCATGTTTGATGTGGCAGCAACAGTTGGATTTAAATGCCAAAACCTCTGAAACCCTTGGTCGAATTTCTGTCAGAGTTCACAGGAATGTTGCTTTAAGGTGGCTCCCCAGCAAAATAGCCAGAATTCTTCTGCTCCATTGAACAAGATGGCTGCCAGAGCTAAAAATAGAAAAATCAAAGACAACTCCTTTACCTCTGGCCCAGTGGAAAAATCTTGAGATGACAACTTCTCCTATACATTCAGAGCTGTAAAATGTTATATGTAACTGTAGAATCACTTATCTACCTCCTCAAATGACAATTTTGAATACAATTATCTTGTTTCAGGGAGGTGCAGCAGTGTTATGTCTGTGACCAGATGATCCCAAAAGGCAGCGTTCTTGAGCAACACTTGCAGCATTGTCTCCTAGAAGCCAAACAACAGCAGCTCGAAGTGGACAAGGAAGGTTTCAACAAAGTATTCGGTCGAGCCAACCAGGCCGCCGAGTCTGACACGCCAAGGACCACTCGCAGACAACTGAGGAATCAGGAAAATAATGTTAACATGGTGACAATTCTGATGGACCCAAAAGGCCGTATTAAGCAGGAAGAAGGGTACTCTTCAGGTTCCATTGTTTTAGATAACTGAGGGGCTGGGGTTTTGTTGGTATACCAAAATCTGCCTTATAAGTTTATTTGGTTTTAGTTTATACAAACTTATTATTTTAGTTTTATTGCGATGAAAGCTTCAGGCTTATTTGAATCGCTGTTGAACACTCATTCTGGATGTTACCACACGCACGAGAGAGAGCAATGACTTTTACACCACTGCTACCCGTTTACATCAGAGTGGAGTGGGGCAGTGGCATAACGTGTCTTGCCCAGGGACACACAAGGCCTCCGGTTACCATATTCGAACCCACAACCTCTTGGTGCTAACCAGAGCTTACAAGGCTACAGGTGGTTTTAGGATGATAATGCAAGTTCTAATGCCCTTGCAACGCCTGATATTTTGCAATGATATGTTCAGCAATCTTACATCACTATATTATGTCGCTGTAGTTTTATACCACTGATAGAACTTAACGTTTTTTGGCAAAAATCTAGAACGTGTAAACCATACAATTGAATAACTGCATTTGAATGGGGATAACTGCATTGAAATTCGTCATTTGGTAGGCTCACAAACCACATCTTGACATTGATGCTGCAATCCGACTTATTATTCAATAAGTTAACACTTCTGCATGCTGGTTATTTTCTTTCAACAGACAACATTTTGAATTTTTTTCTTATTTTTCCAAGGAAACAGGACTTGACATTTCATGCAAATCTTTTCCACGATTTGCATGGAATGTCAAGTCCTGTTTTCTTGGAAAAATATCTAAACAGAATTTGACTTTTCATGCAAATTCTCTCTTGTGGAGACAATTTGCATGAGATGTCAAGTCATGTTTTCTCAGAAAATAAGAAAAATATCAACAATTTGTCGTCTACTGAATTAGCCACTCGAGTGGTAAAGCTTAAAAGTCTATTAGTGTTAATCCAGCTATTATAACTGAGCTTGCTAATCATCTGGGGCCAGTTGTTCAAAGCATCGTTAGCTTAACAAGCTCGTTAGTGGTCATATTGTTAACTGTTCTGGCAAGTTTAATATTTAGAATTTTCATATTTTTGCTAAAAAAAAATGTGAGCAGCTTTTGCATCCACAAAAGCTGCTCACATTTTTTCAGCAAAAATTTTAGCGTATTTGTCATATTTAATGATCAAAGCTTTAACGATACTTTAACTAACAACGTCATTAGTTTTGAACAACTGGCCCCAGATCCTTACTGGTCTAGATTAGTGAAAGAAAACAACAACAAAAAAAAAACTTGATGAAATGACAAGTGCAGGAAAGTGAGAGAATGTATTTGTTTGTTTGTTTGATTTGATGTTTAACGTCCCCGTCAACACTGTAAAGGTCATTTTGGAGACGTTGCTTCCAATTTTGTGGGACTTTACCCGACATTGAGATGAAATGACATCTCAAGCCCTGTCGCCCAATGAAACCAATAGGTTATATTAGCATGGGCGGTCCACCTCGCACCGCGGTTCCTGGACAGGCTTAGATCCTCTAAGCGGTTTACCGGTACTAGTGTGCGGGCCAGATTCAGCTCTGCGTGGAAGCATCATGCAGCCCATATATTTCTCCAAGCCCCTATGGGCGGGGGCCAGGAAATGTGAGACAATGTAAACAATACATGTGGCTTCCAGTGTAACTTCATTGAGAGAAATGAAAATTATCTGGCAACTTTGAAAAGTTTTACACTTTTAAAGTGACCAGAAATTCATCATTTGTTTGTTTGGGAATTTAACCGCCAAATCAACACTATTTAGGTCATTTTTGAGCTGGCCAGTTTACCTAGCCACCCTTTCCCTGGACAGGCTTATACGTAAATGGTTAACCTGTACTGTGCACATTCTTTCGCCAGAAACTGACAACTGCCCTTCTTGAATCAACGAAAGGGAGAGAATGACCATAGAAAAGATTTCATTATCAATCTCAACGAAGGAATGTTGCCGACCCTGGCAGGCATCGAACCCGCGTCCTCCCGATCAGCAGTCAGACACACATCTGACTGCGCTACCAAGGCTGGCAGGAAATAATCCGGCAACTTTGGAAAATTTCACACTTTTATAGTGACCAGAAATTCATTAACCTTTATCCTGTTGAATAAATCAGTTTAGCCACACCCATTTCTGACTATCAGCCAATCAAATTACTTAATACAATGCATCCATTAGATTCACGATCTGCATGACAAACAGTGTTGATCCTGATCATATGGCTTCTTTAGAAGCCATCTGATCTGGATCTACACTGTTTTGCAAAGGTAGTGATTGTTGTGTTCAGCAGGATAATGGTTAACTGTGAAAACTGGAAGACTATAAAAATTCTGCATATACAGTATTTGCTTGTGACATAATTTTGAACCCATTTTTCAAACCTTCTATATCTAAAGAACTTTGGTCCAAGACAGTCGTGCAAACAGGCTTATGCTACTATCCATGTACTTTAAGTTCTATACGAAACTCCAGGTAAAGATAAGAAAGAGAATAATTTGTTGATACTTTTTTTGTTTCTCTATGAAAACATATGTTGTGGGTACTTGTTAGAATCGCCTCGTTGAGGGGATTCTAACAAGTATCCAAAACATAAGTTTCTAACAAGAAATAAAAAAATATTCCTATGCTTACATTAAAGCTCCAGAAAATGAGTAATGAGCGTAATTTGGGGATAATTTTCCTTATTTCTCTATTAAAACATGTTGTGGGTACTTGTTGGAATTGCTTCGATGAGGCGATTGTAACAACACCCACAACGTATGTTTCTAACAAGATAAAAAATTTCCTGTAATTATCGTTGTGTCTCTCTGATCTGCTATAAGAACATGTTGTGGGTACTTGTTTGAATCTCTCCATATGTTGTGGGTACTTGTTAGAATCACCCCCATCAAGAAGATTCTAACAAGTACCCACAACGTGTTTCTAACTAGAAATAAGGAAAATTATCCCTTTATTATTCTCATTATTCTTTCTTTTCTGCTTTAAAAATGGGTACTTGTTTGAATCGCCTGATATGTTGTGGGTACTTGTTAGCATCACCCCATCGAGGCGATTCTAACAAGTACCCACAACAGGTTTCTGACAAGAAATAAGGAAAATTATCCCATAATATTCTCGGGACTTCCTGATCTAAAGTTATGTTTACTTACATTTCAGGGTCAGGAGACAGTGAGGGTTCAAGTTTCAGCAGTAGTTGGTAAGTAGCTGAAGATTGACCTCAAAATATATCTAGGTCAGTGTGACCTATATTTCATGATTCAGTGATTTTGCCCTTTATCTTGAATACTATTTCATGGAGTGAGTGTGTGTTAGAGTTTTACGTCCCACCAACAGCCAAGGTCATACGGAGACGGGACCTCGGTTTAAAGACTCATCCGAAAGTCTGGAGAAGCCCGGGATAGATCCTGCGACAACTGGTTTACAAGGGGAGTAGTGTAACCACTACACCACAGAGACTTCTACTATTTCATGGAGAAATGTTATCAGGGGACAGAGGAACAGACAAGTCTTAATTTTGGTTAGCATAATAAAAAAAACAATTTGGGACGTTGGCAAACAATGTAGACCCAGATCAGACGCCGCATAACACGGCGTCTGATCTGGGTCTACACTGTTTGCTCAAAGAACATACATTTTTGTACAACTTACATTAAACAAAACAAATCTGACACCCCTATAATTGAAAATGGACAACTCTAAATTTATATGATGGAAGATTCCATTGTCATATATGGGTTAAAGTTTCACAGTAGCCTTTTCAGATGATGTTTTAGAAAGTTCATATAAAAAAGTAACGCTATAGTCGTCATTCTCTCCCTTCTACTTATTCAAGAAGGACAGTTGTTAGTAGTTTCTGGTGAAAGAATATAAGAACCTTATATGGATGTGAGGGGTGGATGGAAAAATCCGTCCCGAGGGTCACTGTCCGGCATCACGAGGCTTGCCGAGTGATGCCGGACAGTGATCCCGAGGGACGGATTTTTCTATCCACCCCTCACACCCATAAAGGATTCTTTTTCTTGCATACCTTCCATTTTTAGCGCAGATTTTTAATGCTGCAGTCACTTCGGTTACCAATGTCTGCCATATTGTGATGACACTACAGGAATGTTTAGTGACGTCACGTAACGTGCATGACGTCAACCTTAACGACGGTGCATACGAGGTCGTATTCAGCCAGTACATTTATCAAACGCGCGGAAATATTCGATATTGGGTCGGAACACCAGGGTCAGAACATAAATTTCTATCCCAGGGTAAAATCACGGATTTCCTTGTCTGGTGTGCAAGAATATGTATTACTGGTTAACTGCTTATGTATAGAACTAAATCCTGAGACGTCACATACCTGGTCAATACAGAGTTACCATCTTAACAGAGGGGATACTACTGGCTGTAATCAATAGAAAACAATCAAATTTTAGTTATTTTAACCTGTCCTGTGGCATCACAGCACAAGCTCTATAAGCCTGTCCAGGAAAAGTGCTGTTAGGTAAACTGACAGGCTTAATATGACTTAAACTGTTCACTGGGCAGTTAAGCTCCAAACAAGGAAACATACTAATCATATTGTCATAGAGATGAAACTGAATTGTAGGTATATTTCAGGTCAGAAGGCAGTGAATCGGATTCCTCTGTTGATGAGAATGTCACACTGGCTTCTGTTGTTGGACAGACTGGTCCAGCTGCCTTAATCACTGGTCCTTGGAATGAAAAACAGACCCAGTCCCAAAACAAGAATAAACCTGTGACACAGTCAGAGGATGGAGCACCAGTTCCTGATTGGGTGAACAATCCTTCCAACTCACCAATCAAATCTTTTGTGCCAATTTCACAGCAAGAGGATAAGGAGTATTTTTCAAGACAGTTTCAGTATAAGAAAGATAGAGTTGAAAGACAGATGAATAAAAGAAAAAGATCTCAGGGAAGAAGAAAAGGGAGAAGAAGAAGAAAGAGAAGGAAAGTGTCAAAAAAGACATCAAGGCCAAAAACTTTGAAAAGTTGATGCAAGTTGGTGTATAAAACGAGGTTTTTCAGGTGTACATGCATTGTGTTCAAAAACTTATTCTCTCATTAACTACAAGTAAAATTCCTCTATTAAGACCACCTTTGGGACTGTTCAAAAGTGGTCTTAAAGACCACTTTTGAACAGTCCCATAGGTGGTCCCTCACCAGAGGACACTGTGACCAGAAAGATTAAGTGCACCCTTCGAAATAAGCTTCTAAAAAGCAGATTTAGTCTTAATTTTAGGTGGTCTTAATAGTGGAATTTTGCTGTATATTGCTGTACATACTACATAGACTGAGCAGACTCTTGAGGAGCTCTCCACAAACATGACAGTGATTTTTTTACCCCTGCGTCCTGCGTCCAGGACGCACAAATAGGACTGAGGACGCACGATCATAAAATATGTGCGTCCGTCGGACGCAAATATTTCATGGGCGTAAAATCCAACTTTCGTTTTCACTGCTGTAAATATCGGCGGAAGGGATAAAATACCGCACTTTTACCGAACCTTCAACTACCCAACGAGTCACCGAAAAATCGATACAGGTACAATTTAATGATCCAAGACGAGAATCCCCTCCATCCAAAATGAGCCCAAACTTTCACAAAAGCAAGTTCAATGCGAACATCAAAGTTTTCCGCCATCCAAATAGCCGTCCACAAACCAACTCTACCATTTTTCTGCATGTGATCGGTAAATGTGTCAAATGACGTCACCCGATGCCAGCAACCCTGCACGTGTTTAATGCCATTGTTTTATTTTAATGGGCTGTATCCCGTTCTTAAAAACAATGTTTGGAACCGGTAAAAAATATTTTCTCGATAGCTAAACGGTTGTGAATGGAGGTATATAGAAACAGCGCTTTGCACAGCCCCCGAATTATCCCCAGCAGCTCCAACAACAACATTCGACTTTTCCCTCCAAGCCGAGCGTCTGCTATTTGGCGCCAAAACATAACCATTCACGATCCGTTTTTATAATGCATACATCTACCGTTAGATGTAGCTAATTGTCTGAGGTGCGAGTAAATCATTTTCACATTGATTGTGGATTAAATTTTATGATTGGGGAATAAACGCAAATTAGAGACATAACTTGACCATATTTCACACCTCGTTCAAGTTGGCTTATCGCCAGAAATGAAAGACACGCACCGCAGGGCAATCATGTTTACTTGGCAATTATATGAGAGGGATTAACAAAAGTGTCATAATTGAACTGTTATAAATACACAGACCGTTTGTCTCTGAATTGTCGACAAAGCAGGACTGTGCAGCACAATTATTGTGATTTACTTACTCTAGTTTTACTGTAATTAAGGGCTCAAAAGACTGACAGCTGTGGACGATTTTTTTTGCACTTGCCCGACCGGGCGTCCTAAGGTCAAAGTGTACCTGCCAGGTGCGATTTTGGACTTGTACCTGGCGGTCGGGAAATGGATTTATCAGCCCCTGCACCTAGATAGCTGGTGTCCCAATCAGGTCGATAATGGTTCAGAATATTATCCCCATTGTGCATGAAGTAAATTTCACGCACATGTGCGGTGCGCATTTATCGAAAACGAAAGTAGAAAACATTACGGAAAATAGACTAAAAAACGTACACTTTAGCAGGATTTCTTTGGGCTATTAAACAACACAAGTTGATGATTGATTCTGTTCATTGCAAATAAAAGATAATAGACGGCATTATTTTTAACTATGAATAATGGCATTTTATACTGAACCGATCTTTTTTGTACTTCCTTTTTTTCCCTCCAAATATTGGGACTCATACTTTCAGATTTGGGACGCACAGTTTTTTGGTTGAGCGAGTCCCAGGACGCATAGTTGAAGATTTGTAAAAAAATCACTGCATGATGATAAATTTTGACAGTAACACTGCAGTGATCCAGATAAGGTGGAGTATTTGTTTGATTTGAGGTTTAACGTCCCCATCAACACTGTAAAGGTCATTTTGGAGACGTTGTTTCCAATTTTGTGGGACTTTTACCCGACATTGAGATGAAATGACGTCTCGAGCCCTGCCGCCCAATGAAACCAATAGGGTTTATAAGCATGGTCGGGCCGACTCACACCGCTTTGCCTGGGCAGGCTTAGATCCTCTTAAGCGGTTTACCAGTACTCATATGCGGGTCGGTTTCAGCTCTGCGTGGAAGCATCATGCAGACCATATATTTCTTCCAGCCCTGATAGGCAGGGTCATAATAAGGTGGAGTAGTATAGATAAGAAGGATAAATTTCCTGAAATTTATTTTTGTTTCAAACATACATTGTGGGTACTTGTTACAATCGCCTCATTGAAGTTGGTCTAATAAGTACCGGCAATGTATGTATTAACCCATTTAGTACCAGAAACCCCAAAAGGGGTACATTGGCAAACAGTGTAGACCTAGATCAGACGCAGCAGAATTTTGAAATGAACTCCTGCGATATATAAGGAGGAAGATTCCATTTGGTACAAAAAGGGTTAATGGAGGAGTTAAGAAAGAAATGGTCTGAAATTATCCTAGGAATTACACCTCACCAGGTCTGCGAGTTTAGCTTTTTCTAAAGACTGTCCATAAAATAAAGACAGTCTTTGAATTTATGGGCTGACGTGTCCATGGAGAGCAATGCAAATCATAAGAATTTTCAAAAGTTAAAAAAATCGCAGTGCATGTGTTACGCAACCTTCTTTATTACATGATTATCTGCTTGTAGCTGATAACTGAGTATGATACGTTGTCTTTTTGATTAATAATCCAAGAACTTAAATAATTCATTCTGTGGAGTTCAGGTTTTCTCCCTTACACTATAAACAATGAAACGTGTCACCTGTTGCAAGGCACACTTGTTATATAGTACATGAAGGGAGAAAACCTAAACAAGAATATCTTTCATAGCCATTTTATATAGATACTCGAAAATTAGACAACATATTCGAGAAAAACTTTCTGTGTATGCAGTTCATCATGTAACGAAGAAGTTTATTTGATACATTTTCTGCGATGTTTTGAATTTTTGAAAATTCTAACGATTTGCATTGCTTTCTATAGACAGGTGAGTCCATAAATTTAAAGACCGTCTTTATTTTTATGGACAGTCTTTAGAAATAGCTAATCCCTCAGACCTGTTCACTATCTGGAGCTGTGAGAGAGTGTTGTATGCTAAAAAATAATGCTAAATGTTGAGGAAAGGATTTAACCATTCTTAGAACAAATCTCAACCGTATTTCTGCATTTGAAAAATGATGATCTGTTTATTACTATATTTTGGGCATTTCCAGATATTAACCCTTGTGCTGCTGAGCCCGGATATGCCTTATCTTTCAAACAATGTAGAAGCCATCTGATCAGGATCTTCATTGTTTGTCATTCAGTTTAAGAATTTCTTGCAATATTTTCCATGGAGTAATCTGATTGGTTGATCATCAGTGGTGGGTGTGGCATATTTAAATATACAGCAGGTCAAGGGTTAAAGTTTGACAAGCAATAGACATGATATTATGCTTTGAAAATATTTTTGTCATTGATTTCAAACTCTTTTCATGTTCCTTGTTTTCCTTGCCAATAATCGCCAATCGTAAAGAAAAGAATTTGCTTCCAGAATCTACCTTTCATTACGATATCACACCCGTGCGGCATAGTGCATTTTTCTTATCTCCAAAATGGATACTTTTCTGGTGAAAATTCATGATATTTTTAGCTCACCTGAGCACAAAGTGCTCAAGGTGAGCTTTTGGGATCGGTCTTTGTCCGTCGTCCGTGCGTCAGTGCGTCCGTCGTAAACTTTTGCTATAAACAACTTCTTCTCCAAAACTGCTGGACAGATTTTGATCTAATTTCACAAGAATGCTGCTTGGGTGATCCTCTACCAAAATTGCTCAAACTGTTCCGCTCGGGTGAACAAGATGGCCACCAGAGCTAAAAATAGAAAAACCTTTAAACGACTTCTCCTTAACCAGTGGATGGATTTTGAAATTATTGCACAGGATTGTTCCTTGGGTGCCCCTCTACTAAAATTGCTCAAACCGTTCCGCTTGGCTGAACAAGATGGCCGCCAGAGCTAAAAATAGAAAAACCTTTAAAGGACTTCTTCTCCTTAACCAGTGATTGGATTTCGAAATTACTTCACAGGAATGTTCCTTGGGTGACTCTCTACCAAAATTGCTCAAATCATTCCCCTTGGCTGAACAAGATGGCCGCCAGAGCTAAAAATAGAAAAACCTTTAAATGACTTCTTCTCCTTAACTAGTGGATGGATTTTGAAATTACTTCACAGGAATGTTCCTTGGGTGAAAAATCTACCAAAATTGCTCAAACGGTTCAGCTCGGGTGAACAAGATGGCTGCCAGACCTAAAAATAGAATAACCTTAAAACGACTTTTTCTCCTTAACCAGTGAATGGATTTTGAAATTATTTCACTGGAATGTTCCTTGGATGACCCTCTACCAAAATTGCTCAGACCATTCCGCTCGGGTGAACAAAATGGCCGCCAGAGCTAAAATTAGAAAAACCTTTTAAACGACTTCTTCTCCTTAACCAGTGGATGGATTTTGAAATTATTTCACAGGAATGTTCCTTTGGCGAACCTCTACCAAAATTGCTCATACTGTTCCGCTCGGGTGAACAAAATGGCCGCCAGAGCTAAAAATAGAAAAACCTTTAAAGGACTTCTCCTTAACCAGTGGATGGATTTCGAAATTACTTCACAGGAATGTTACTTGGCTGACCCTCTACCAAAATTGCTCAAACCAATCCGCTTGGCTGAACAAGATGGCCGCCAAAGCTAAAAATAGAAAAACCTTTAAACGACTTCTCCTGCTTAACCAGCGGATGGATTTTGAAATTATTTCACAGGAATGTTCCTTGGATGACCTTCTACTAAAATTGCTCAAACCATTCCGCTTGGGTGAACAAAATGGCCGCCAGAGCTAAAAATAGAAAAACCTTTAATCGACTTCTTCTCCTTAACCAGTGGATGGATTTTGAAATTATTGCACAGGAATGTTCCTTGGGTGCCCCTCTACCAAAATTGCTCAAACCGTTCTGCTCAGGTGAACAAAATGGCCGCCAGAGCTAAAAATAGAAAAACCTTTAAACAACTTCATCTCCTTAACCAGTGGATGGATTTTGAAATTATTGCACAGGAATGTTCGTTGGGTGACCCTCTACCAAAATTGCTCAAACCGTTCTGCTCGTTTGAACAAAATGGCCGCCAGAGCTAAAAATAGAAAAACCTTTAAACGTCTTCTTCTCCTTAACCAGTGGATGGATTTTGAAATTATTGCACCGGATTGTTCCTTGGGTGCCCCTCTAATAAAATTGCTCAAACCGTTCCGCTTGGCTGAACAAGATGGCCGCCAGAGCTAAAAATAGAAAAACCTTTAAAGGACTTCTTCTCCTTAACCAGTGATTGGATTTCGAAATTACTTCACAGGAATGTTCCTTGGGTGACTCTCTACCAAAATTGCTCAAATCATTCCCCTTGGCTGAACAAGATGGCCGCCAGAGCTAAAAATAGAAAAACCTTTAAATGACTTCTTCTCCTTAACTAGTGGATGGATTTTGAAATTACTTCTTAGGAATGTTCCTTGGGTGAAAAATCTACCAAAATTGCTCAAACGGTTCAGCTCGGGTGAACAAGATGGCTGCCAGAGCTAAAAATAGAATAACCTTAAAACGACTTTTTCTCCTTAACCAGTGAATGGATTTTGAAATTATTTCACTGGAATGTTCCTTGGATGACCCTCTACCAAAATTGCTCAGACCATTCCGCTCGGGTGAACAAAATGGCCGCCAGAGCTAAAATTAGAAAAACCTTTAAACGACTTCTTCTCCTTAACCAGTGGATGGATTTTGAAATTATTTCACAGGAATGTTCCTTTGGCGAACCTCTACCAAAATTGCTCATACCGTTCCGCTCGTTTGAACAAAATGGCCGCCAGAGCTAAAAATAGAAAAACCTTTAAAGGACTCCTTCTCCTTAACCAGTAGATGGATTTCGAAATTACTTCACAGGAATGTTACTTGGCTGACCCTCTACCAAAATTGCTCAAACCATTCCGCTTGGCTGAACAAGATGGCCGCCAAAGCTAAAAATAGAAAAACCTTTAAACGACTTTTTATCCTTAACCAGTGGATGGATTTTGAAATTACTTCACAGGAATGTTCCTTGGGTGACCCTCTACCAAAATTGCTCAAACCATACCGCTCGGGTGAACAAGACGGCCACCAGAGCTAAAAATAGAATAACCTTTAAAGGACTTCTTCTCCTTAACCAGTGGATGGATTTCGAAATTACTTCACTGGAATGTTCCTTCGGTGACCCTCTACCAAAATTGCTCGAACCGTTCCGCTCGTTTGAACAAAATGGCCGCCAGAGCTTAAATTAGAAAAACCTTTAAATGGCTTCTTCTCCTTAACCAGTGGATGGATTTTGGAATTATTTCACAGGAATGTTCCTTTGGTGAACCTCTACCAAAATTGCTCATACCCTTCCGCTCGGGTGAACAAAATGGCCGCCAGAGCTAAAAAATAGAAAAACCTTTAAAGGACTTCTTCTCCTTAACCAGTGGATGGATTTCGAAATTACTTCACAGGAATGTTACTTGGGTGACCCTCTACCAAAATTGCTCAAACCGTTCCGCTCTGGTGAACAAGATGGCCACCAGGGCTAAAAATAGAAAAACCTGTAAACGACTTCTTCTCCTTAACCAGTGGATGGATTTCGAAATTACTTCACAGGAATATTCCTTGGGTGACCCTCTACCAAAATTGCTCAAACTGTTCCGCTCTGGTGAACAAGATGGCCGCCAGAGCTTAAAATACAATAACCTTTAAATGGCTTTTTCTCCTTAACCAGGGGATGGAATTTGAAATTATTTCACTGGAATGTTCCTTGGGTGACCCTCTACCAAAATTGCTCAAACCGTTCTGCTCGGGTGAACAAAATGGTCCCCAGAGCTAAAAATAGAAAAATCTTTAAACGACTTCTCCTTAACCAGTGGATGGATTTTGAAATTATTTCACAGGAATGATCCTTTGGTGAACCTCTACCAAAATTGCTAATACCATTTCGCTCGGGTGAACAATATGGCCACCAGAGCTAAAAATAGAAAAAACCTTCAAACGACTTCTTCTCCTTAACCAGTGGTTGGATTTTGAAATTATTTCACAGGAATGTTCATTTGGTGACCCTCTACCAAAATTGCTCACACTGACCCGCTCGGGTGAACAAAATGGCCACCAGAGCTTCTCCTGCTTAACCAGTGGATGGATTAATAGCCCTGGGGCCAAACATGGGCGGGGCCACTGGTTTTACATAGGCTTATATAGGGAAAACCTTTAAAAATCTTCTTGTCTGAAACAAGAAGGCCCAGGTCTTTGAAATTTGGTATGTAGCTTCGTCTAGTGGGCCGCTACCAAGATTGTTCAAATTATAGCCCTGGTGCCAAAAACAGCCCTGCCCCGGGGCCCACTGGTTTTACATAGGCTTATATATGGAAAACGTTTAAAAATCTTCTTGTCTGAAACCAGAAGGCCCAGATCTTTGATATTTGGTATGAAGCTTCATCTAGTGGACCTCTATCAAGATTGTTCAAATTATAGCCCTGGGGCCAAAACAGGCCCCGCCCCGGGGCCCACTGGTTTTACATAAGCTTATATTTGGAAAACGTTTAAAAATCTTCTTGTCTGAAACCAGAAGGCCCAGGTCTTTGATATTTGGTGAGTAGCTTTGCCAAGTGGACCGCTACCAAGATTGTTCAAATTATAGCCCTGGGGCCAAAAATGCCCCCGCGCCAGGGCCCACTGGTTTTACATAGGCTTTTATAGGGAAAACCTTTAAAAATCTTCTCCTCTGAAACCAGAGGCCCAGGTCTTTGATATTTGGTATGAAGCGTCATCTAGTGGACCTCTACCAAGATTGTTGAAATTATAGCCCTGGGGCCAAAAATGCCCCCCACCCTGGGGCCCTTTGATTTTACATAGACTTATATAGCCCTGGTGCATAGGCTTATGTAGGGAATATCTTTATAAAAATCTTCTCTGACACTGCAAGGCCCAGGTCTTTGATATTTGGTCTAGTGGACCTTTGCCAAGATTGTTCAAATTATAGCCTTTGTTGATGTTTGGTATGAAGCTTCACCTTTAAGACCTCCCTCAACATTATGCACATTAAAGGCCTTGGGCCAATAATGGCCCTCCCTGGGGCCCACTTGTTACACTATGGATCAGGTGAGCGATCCAGGGCCATCATGGCCCTCTTGTTCTTATTTATACTGCAAACATAGGTTGTGGGTACTCGTTAGAACCGCCTCATTGAGGCGGTTCTAACGAGTACCCACAACCTATGTCTTGGCGTAGAAATAAGAAAAATAATTTATAACCCCGGAATCCCCAGTTTTTATGCCCCGGCTATTCGAAGAATGGAGGAAAGAGCATATAGCGTTGCCCCTGTCCGTCAGTTTGTTTGATTTGAGGTTTAACGTCCCCGTCAACACTGTAAAGGTCATTTTGGAGACGTTGCTTCCATTTTGTGGGACTTTTACCCGACATTGAGATGAAATGACATCTCAAGCCCTGTCGCCCAATGAAACCAATAGGGTTTACTAGCATGGACGGTCCGCCTCGCACCGCGGTTCCTGGACAGGCTTAGATCCTCCAAGCTGTTTACCAGTACTAGTGTGCGGGCCGGATTCAGCTCTGCGTGGAAGCATCATGCAGCCCATATATTTCTTCAAGCCCCTATGGGCGGGGGCGGCTGTCCGTCAGTACGTCTGTGCGTCCGAAACTTAAACACGGTCAATAACTTACTTATTTCTAGATGGATTTTAAAATTACTTGGCAGAAATGTTAACCATCATAAGACGACGTGTCACATGCAAAACCCAGGTCCCTACCTCCAAGGTGAAGGTCAAACTTAGAGGTCAAAGGTAAAAAACAAGAGGGCCATGATGGCCCTGGATCGCTCACCTGATCCATAGGGTATCAAGTGGGCCCCTGGGAGATCCATTATTGGCCCAGGCTATAATATGAAATCGGGCCAAAGGGCTAGGAGGAGATGTTGCTTAAAGGTATTTCTATTTTTAGCTCTGGTGGACATTTTGTTCAGCGGAGCAGAACCATTTTATCAAATTCGGTAGAGGGTCATCCAAGAAACATTTCAGTGAAATTATTTTGAAATCGGGCCAAAGGGCTAGGAGGAGATGTCATTTAAATGTTTTTCTATTTTTAGCTCTGGCAGCCATTTTTTTCAGCGGAGTGGAACCATTTTAGCAATTTTGGTAGAGGGTCATCCAAAGGAACATTTCTGTGAAATTATTTTGAAATCAGACCAAAGGGCTAGGAGGAGATGTCGTTTAAAGGTTTTTCTATTTTTAGCTCTTGCGGCCATTTTGTTCAGCGGAGCGGAACCATTTTAGCAATTTCGGTAGATGGTCATCCAAGAAACATTTCAGTGAAATTATGTTGAAATCGGGCCAAAGGGCTAGGAGGAGATGTCGTTTAAAGGTTTTTCTATTTTTAGCTCTGGCGGCCATTTTGTTCAGCGGAGAGGAACCATTTCAGGGTTCATACGTGTCAGGGAAAAGTCAGGGAAAATTTTTTTTTTCAAGGTCAGGGAATTGTCAGGGAATTTTACAAAATGTCAGGGAAATTTTCAAATTTGAAAAATGTCAGGGAAATGTCAGGGAATTTTCTGATCTGGGCAGGCACCAATTTGTAAAGGTTAAGGCAGTTTCTTCAAATATTTCCTTTTTCATGAAAGCTGTAATCACACTTACAGCAATTTAAGCATAACTTTAAATTGTATGTATATATCTATATTCTACATATTTTTCAAATTCCATATAGAAGAAACTGAAAGGGATTTGCACCCCTTACCTCCTGAGCAAATCTGGTGATGGCTATATCTAATGATTCGATCCCCCCCTCCACTTCATAAAAGGCAATATAACTGAGGAACCATTCAGATCCCCATCCCTAAACCATATATATTCTTGTTCCTTTTGATAAGACGCATTCAGTAACACCAACCTGGGGGTCCTCCCGAATGCGCCAGGGTCATGCCCCACCCCCTCCATTTCATAAAAGGCCCAATATCTCAGAAACCTTACAGATCCCAACCCCTAAACCATATATACTCTTGTTCCTTATGAAGAGACACATTCAATGACATCAACTTGGGGGGTCTCCCGTGCTGAGCTGGGGCCTTGCTCAACCTCTCCACTTCACAAAAGGCAATATATCTCAGAAAACATTCAGATCCCTACCCCTAAACCTATACATTCTTGTTCCTTTTGATAAAACGCATTCAGTGGCACCAACCTGGCTGTCCCATGGGATGCGCCAGGGTCATGCCCCAGCCCCCTCCATTTCATAAAAGGCCCAATATCTTGGAAACCTTACAGATCCCCACCCCTTAACCATATATTGATCTTTTTCTTTACAAAGAGATGCATTCATTGACACCAACTTGGGGGGTCTCCCTGGGTGCGCCGGAGCCTTGCCCCACCTATATAAGTTGTCATCTATAGTAACTATGCAAAAAGATGCAGATGATATTGCTCTGGAGGCTGAAAAGAAAAGGAAAATTGAATTAATTTCCAAGTCAAATTCTTTCCGGGCAAAGGCAACAGATATGAAAAAGGATCTTACTGTGCTAGATGCCAAGATATCATCACTGCAAGAAAAACTGAACACTTCCTTAAATCCTTTGTATTGCTGTCTTGTTGAATGGCAACCTGTGCTTGTAAATATGAAATATTTCAGTGCTTAATAGCTGTTTTATATAGAATTCTTATCCTATAGCTTCATTGCCTTTGTTATAGTTCTAGTTAATTCAACTTTCAATCTAACCATGTGTATTATAGCTAGTTGTTTAACCTGTACAACTCTGTTAACATTTTGTGAACATTTAGTCGTTTTTATGCTATTGTGCTGGATATGGGGCTGATCAGCTTGCTTGTATATAATAGTATGCAATACTGTCACTTAGGCCCATATGATATTTCCACGCAGAGCTGAATCCGGTCCGCACACTAGTACTGGTAAACCGCTAAGAGGATCTAAGCCTGTCCAGGAACCGCGGTGCGAGGCGGACCGTCCATGCTAATAAACCCTATTGGGTTCATTGGGCGACAGGGCTTGAGTTGTCATTTCATCTCAATGTGGGGTAAAAGTCCCACAAAATTGGAAGCAACGTCTCCAAAATGACCTTTACAGTGTTGACGGGGACGTTAAACCTCAAATCAAACAAACAAACAAAGGCCCCCGCCCGTAGGGGCTTGAAGAAATATATGGGCTGCATGATGCTTCCACGCAGAGCTGAATCCGGCCCGCACACTAGTACTGGTAAACCGCTTAGAGGATCTAAGCCTGTCCAGGAACCGCGGTGCGAGGCAGACCGTCCATGCTAATAAACCCTTTTGGTTTCATTGGGCGACAGGGCTTGAGATGTCATTTCATCTCAATGTCGGGTAAAAGTCCCACAAAATTGGAAGCAATGTCTCCAAAATGACCTTTACAGTGTTGACGGGGACGTTAAACCTTCTAATCAACCAACCAACCAACCAATACTGTCACTTAATTATGCAGGGCTTATTTTATGTGCGATATATAAAATCGAACATAATATTATCTACTGTACAATACCTTAATGACATGCTTTTGCTACCAAGGTGTTTTGCATAGTATGTATCCTATAGATGTTACTCTTTTTAATTGATAATCAGAATGACAATTCCATTTTAATGTAATTAAGTAAAGCTATGTTCAGAAAAACAGTTCGATTTGGCTAATATGTTCAGGTTTCCAAAAGTAATTGCTTTATTGTCTATTGGTCATAACATAAAAACGTTTGTTTGAAACAGTGTATTTGATTACTTTTTAATGCATGATAATTCATGTCATTTTGCTTACCAATGTGTATTGTATAATCACCAGCTCCATATCCAGTTGATTTGGAATAAACAAACAAAATATTAAACAATGTAAATGTTTGTCAAAAAAGGAGGCAAGGGTTGGCTATAGGGGTCGTGGAGGCCAACATTCTATTTTTCATTTAAGATTGAACCACTAAATGTGCACATTTTAAAATAACAAAAGTTTGTATCGTGCCAAACCAAAATGTCAGGGAAAAATGCTTTCATGTCAGGGAAAAGTCAGGGAAATGTCAGGGAATTTTGTCTGAAAAAATTTGTATGAACCATGCATTTTAGCAATTTCGGTAGAGGGTCATCCAAGGAACATTTCTGTGAAATTATTTTGAAATCGGGCCAAAGGGCTAGGAGGAGATGTCATTTAAAGGTTTTTCTATTTTTAGCTCTGGCGGCCATTTTGTTCAGCGGAGCGGAACCATTTTAGCAATTTCGGTAGAGGGTCATCCAAGGAACATTTCTGTGAAATTATTTTGAAATCGGGCCAAAGGGCTAGGAGATGTCGTTTAAAGGTTTTTCTATTTTTAGCTCTGGCGGCCATTTTGTTCAGCGGAGCGGAACCATTTTAGCAATTTTGGTAGAGGGTCATCCAAGGAACATTTCTGTGAAATTATTTTGAAATCGGGCCAAAGGGCTAGGAGGAGATGTCATTTAAAGGTTTTTCTATTTTTAGCTCTGGCGGCCATTTTGTTCTGCGGAGCGGAACCATTTTAGCAATTCTGGAAGAGGGTCATCCAAGGAACATTTCTGTGAAATTATTTTGAAATCGGACCAAAGGGCTAGGAGGAGATGTCGTTTAAAGGTTTTTCTATTTTTAGCTCTTGCGGCCATTTTGTTCAGCGGAGCGGAACCATTTTAGCAATTTCGGTAGAGGGTCATCCAAGAAACATTTCAGTGAAATTATTTTGAAATGGGGCCAAAGGGCTAGGAGGAGATGTCGTTTAAAGGTATTTGTATTTTTAGCTCTGGCGGCCATTTTGTTCAGCGGAGCGGAACCATTTTAGCATTTTCGGTAAAGGGTCATCCAAGGAACATTTCTGTGAAATTATTTTGAAATCAGGCCAAAGGGCTAGGAGGAGATGTCGTTTAAAGGTTTTTCTATTTTTAGCTCTGGCGGCCATTTTGTTCTGCGGAGCGGAACCATTTTAGCAATTTTGGTAGAGGGTCATCCAAGGAACATTTCTGTGAAAGTATTTTGAAATCGGACCAAAGGGCTAGGAGGAGATGTCGTTTAAAGGTTTTTCTATTTTTAGCTCTTGCGGCCATTTTGTTCAGCGGAGCGGAACCATTTTTGCAATTTCGGTAGAGGGTCATCCAAGAAACATTTCAGTGAAATTATTTTGAAATCGGGCCAAAGGGCTAGGAGGAAATGTTGTTTAAAGGTATTTCTATTTTTAGCTCTGGCGGCCATTTTGTTCAGCGGAGCGGAACCATTTTAGCAATTTCGGTAAAGGGTCATCCAAGGAACATTTCTGTGAAATTATTTTGAAATCGGGCCAAAGGGCTAGGAGGAGATGTCGTTTAAAGGTTTTTCTATTTTTAGCTCTGGCGGCCATTTTGTTCAGCGGAGCGGAACCATTTTAGCAATTTTGGTAGAGGGTCATCCAAGGAACATTTCTGTGAAATTATTTTGAAATCGGGCCAAAGGGCTAGGAGGAGATGTCGTTTAAAGGTTTTTCTATTTTTAGCTCTGGCGGCCATTTTGTTCAGCGGAGCGGAACCATTTTAGCAATTTTGGTAGAGGGTCATCCAAGGAACATTTCTGTGAAATTATTTTGAAATCGATCCAAAGGGCTAGGAGGAGATGTCGTTTAAAGGTTTTTCTATTTTTAGCTCTGGTGGCCATTTTGTTCTGCGGAGCGGAACCATTTTAGCAATTTTGGTAGAGGGTCACCCAAGGAACATTTCTATGAAAGTATTTCGAAATCCATTCACTGGTTTAGGAGGAGATGTCATTTAAGTGAATTGTTGACGACGCACACCGCACGACGCACGACGGACGCCGGACAAAAGGGGATCACAATAGCTCACCTTGAGCACTTCGTGCTCAGGTGAGCTAAAAAGGGTCCGAAACTTAAACGCAGTCAATAACTTTCTTATTTCTGGATGGATTTTGAAATTACTTTGTTGAAATGTTAACCATCATGAGACGATGTGTCACATGCAAAACCCAGGTCCGTACCTCCAATGTCAAGGTCATACTTAGAGGTCAAAGGTCAAAAAAGGGTCCAAAACTTAAAAGCAGTCAATAACTTTCTTATTTCTGGATGGATTTTGAAATTACTTCATAGAAATGTTAACCATCATGAGACGATTTGTCACGTGCAAAACCCAGGTCCGTACCTCCAAGGTCAAGGTCATACTTAGAGGTCAAAGGTAAAAAAAAAATGGTCCAAAACTTAAACGCAGTCAATAACTTCCTTATTTCTTGATGGATTTTGAAATTATTTTGAAGAAATGTTAACCTAGATCCGCACCTCAAAGGTCAAGGTCATACTTAGAGGTCAAAGGTAAAAAAAATGGTCTGAAACTTAAACGCATTCAATAACTTTCTTATCTCTGGATGGATTTTGAAATTACTTAGCAGAAATGTTGGCCATCATGAGACAATCTGCCTCACACAAAACCAAGGTCCTTACCTCCAAGGTCAAGGTAATACTTAGAGGTCAAATGTGAAAAAAGGGTCCAAAACTTAAACACGGTCAATAACTTTCTATGGATGAAGACGAACATATTTTCAGGCGTGGGGCATCCGTGTCCTAGGGACGCATTTCTAGTCTCTATATAAAGTGGGGTTTAAGGGGGTGTTGATTTCACGGACTTGTTCATGTGATGTAAAGGAAAGAATTTGTTCATTGATTCTACCCACAAAGGAAAGAATTTGCTTTAAGAGTAGACTTCTGAATATTTTTGGAGGAGGTTTCTGGCCAGATAGGATATCCACATCTAAACTGAACCAGAACATGATTTCGAGTTTCCTGAAGTAACCTCCCTTGGAAAAAATAATTTAATTAATCGTCAGTATATCTATTTGCCTAATACAAGAGAATGTGACTGATTCAGCAGAGGCAAAAGCGTGACATCAGGGGCCATTTGCTCAAAGCATCGTTAGCTTAATGAGCTCGTTAGTGGTCATATTGTTAACTGTTCTAGCAAGTTTAATATTTAAATTTTTGGAATCTTTGCTGAAAAATGTAAGCAGCTTTTGTGAATGCAAAAGCTGCTCACATTTTTTTCAGCAAATATATTAGCATATTTGCCATAATAAATATGTTAACTAACGATGTCGTTAGTTTTGAGACGTTGTTAGTTTTGAACAACTGGCCCCAGTTCTTTTATAACTCATTTTGTACAGAAAACCTCAAAATGCGACATTGATGACAGTGCAGGCCTCGATCGTATGCCACAGAATGCGGTGATCAGGGCCTTCATTGTTGGCCAAAGTTCAGCCTTATTTTTGCCTTTAAAACAGACTGTGTTCAGCTTCTTGGAGATGGATGTCATAAGCACATAGAATCTATGGCCTTAGTAGAAGAAAGAAAAATATAATGTACTGTGCAAATAAGTTCTGAATAGTCAGATCCTTTGGAAGCTAAGAATATGAGCCTGTTCATGACCAGTGCTGAAATATACAACACCGGCCACTCCTTCTATCACTGGCTTAAGCAGAACTCTATTTTCAAAATGATTCTAAATGAACTCAGTGATCCCAAAGGACCAGAAAATATTATCTACACTATGATGATGCACAGGGAGACTTTTTTATGGCCGTGCCACACGGCACAACACCAGCTGCAGTGAAGATAAATAAGATCCTTTGAAAGCACAGAATACACCAAATAACTAGCAGACTTGATTTTATTGATTCTGTTCATGACCAGAACTGTTCATGACCAAACTCCACTTTACACTGCCTACAGTCTATGTAGTTGGTCTCACTACATGTCTTGTCCAACCATTCTATTTCATTGGTCAAACCATAGTTTGTGTGTTCCCAGCCAAGAGTGATTCAAAACACTACAGGGCCCATTGTTCACAGCATCGTTATCTTAACAAACACATTAGGAGTCAAAATGTTAACTGTTCTAGTTACTACATTATTTAATATAGTAGTATTTTTGCTGAAAAATGTGAAGGGCTTTTGCATCTTTTTGCTACTACATTATCCAATCCAGTAGTATTTTTGCTGAAAAAAATGTGAGTAGCTTTTATCAAATGATCAAAGTTTTAATGACACGTTAACAATTCACAAATCATTAGTTTTGAACAACAGTGCCCAGAACAAACAATGTCATAAGTTAATTAACCGTTAAAGCTTTCATCATTGAATATGCTAGGATGGGCCTCTGAAGCCGGCCTCGGTAGCTGAGTCGGATGCCTGGTGATCAGGAGGATGCGGGTTCAGTGCCTGCTGGGGTCGGCAACATTGTTTCATGGAGATTGGTAATGAAATCTTTTCTATGGTCATTCTCTCCCTTCCGCAGATTCAAGAAGGGTAGTTGTCAGTTTCTGGGGAAAGAATGTGCACTGTACTGGTTAACCGCTTACGTATAAACCTTCCAGGAAAAGTGTGGATAGGTAAACTCACCGGCTCAAAAATGATCTAAAATAGTGTTGACTGGGCTGTTAAACTCCAAAACAAACAAACAAACAAACTTACTGTTAAGGCTTTCATCATTTGATATGCTAAGATGGGCCTCTGAAGCCGGCCTCGGTATCTGAGACGGATGCGTGTCTGACTAGTGATCAGGAGGATGCGGGTTTGATACCTGCTGGGGTCGGCGACTTTCTTTGGTTGAGATTGATCATAAAATCTTCTCTACAGTAATTCTCTCCCTTCCACTGATTCAAGAAGGGCAGTTGTCAGTTTCTGGCAAAAGAATGTGCGCTGTATTGATTAACTGTTTACGTATAAGCTTGCCCAGGAAAAGTGTGGCTAGGTAAACTGACCAGCTCAAAAATGACCTAAATAGTGTTGACTGGGCGGTTAAACTCCAATGCAAACAAAACAAAGATAGGCCTCTGTTGCCTAGTGGGTAAGACTGCTGTCTCTTAATCATTAGGTCTTTCACCACTGTGGGTTTGAATGATCTTGCTTGGCTCAAATTTTGTCATCAAAAATATCTGTGTGTCAGATATTATTGAAGCCAGATCAGTTTATGTATGTTAAAACAAGCTTGTCCTGCTATCTGAATAACAGAACAGCGACTAGACTCATCTGTGCTTAACCTATTGTATACTAGTGAACTCTTCTATTGTTATATGTCCGACAAGTCAATTTGTCATATAAGGGGTGTCAGGGCTATTTTTTTGTTTTTATTCTATTTTTGGTGGAAAATTCTGTTAGCGAATAGTGCAGGCCCTGATCAGACGCCGCATTCTGCGGCGTCGTATCTGGGCCTGCACTTTTTGCTAAGGTACCCCTTTAGGGGTTTTCTGCATACAATGGGTTAAAATACTAATTTACTTAGTGGGTGCTCATTTGAAAGTGGTATTTGTTGACATGCCAATATACACCAAGAAAAAAGGAAGACACCTTCCAATATGTTCAATGCATTTCAGTTAACAATTTGGAGATATCTCTAAAAAATTGTCATTTGGAGAGGTAAATTGTCGGTTTATGTTTTATGGTCGTTAATTTCACATTATAGTGTTGCGCTGCCTTAAAACTTAATTACCGACCATGAGAATCATGTTTTATCTCTTAAAATGACAATTTTTTTTAAACCATTCGTCTGCATTATAATGCACTTATTCAATTGTTCAGTTTGAAATTTTGCACATTGACAAAAAACTGAGGTCCATGAGGTGCATAAAATCAAATGTCAGCCTGTTCTAAAAAAGCAGAGACCAGAAGTACACGTAATTCAGAAGTTTAACGTTAAGAAAGAAGACCTGCTCTGAAGTAGCACACATCTTTGTAATGTATTCTTTCTGTTCAGGTTATCGATTCTTTGCATGTTCATACAATAAACTGTTAAAGCAGACCAAGACCTGTTTTTATTCTACTCCTTCAGAGACCAAAAAAGTTTCCTCGGTGGAATTGTCTCTTTCCGAAAGATTTGTATCCCTAATCATTAGAGAACTCTAAAGGGAAATGGGAACACCTTCAGGGGAGGTAACTCTTGCAAAAGTATTTTTGTCTGCCATGTCAATAGGGGTCAACTCTTAAAGGAAAGAATTTGCTCCCGAGGAGCAAATTTTTTCCTTTTAGAGTAGACCCCTTATTCATTTGGACAGGCCTTATAGAAAAGCGAACAGGAAGTCCCAAAAGTTGTCTCCCTTTGGAAACTCGCAGAAAAATCTGCCAAGTGTTCCCATTCCAGGAGCAAATTATTATCATTAAAAATAGATCCTGCATAGCAACAGATAAGGTTAGTATTTTGTGATATCTGAAGAATAGTTTTTGTCAATTCTCCATAAAACCCTATGCTGTGGGTATTCATTAGAACCACCTCGCAAGGCAAAATCTTCAAACAACATTAGAATGGAATGCCCTCTTTTCTGTGAAATGCCCTAGTGGCTATATATCTTTCTGTGACTCGTCTGTTAGTCATAACAATATCATGGACTTTATTGACCATTTCTGGGGTTGCAACATTGACAGGCCTTCCAGCACGAGGGTCATCCTCAAGGCTCTGTCTGCCGTGCTTAAATTCCGTCACCTTTTCACCGTAGCATATAAAGGGACATCTTTCCCTAGTGTTGCTACCATATCATTATGGATATCTTTAGGTATTAAACTTTTTTTATGCAAATACTGGATCACTGCTCTTTCAGAGATTTAGTCCATTTTGTCAAAGCTGCTTGTCTTGTTTAAAGTAGAGTGCTATCTCGGCGATATAAACTGACCAAATGAGACCAGTCCTTGGGTACACGGCTCTTTGTAGTCAGAGAATAGTAGGACTTAAAAAGAATATCCCTAGCATTTCTTCAATACCAGGCTCACAAAATATCAATCAGCCCTCATAAACCAAAAAACAGACGGGGCAAAAACAATGTCCCTGCTTTCACTACCAGGGACTACTTTGGCAGCAAAAACGGTTGTTCAAGCAGGAGCCCTGCCTCTCATACAGCACTACTAACAGGTGACATTTTCAAAGCATATTTTCTCATTTTATAGCAAAAATAAGGCTAGACATTACATGTTAATTGTCTGCTCGGCAGACAATTCACATGAAATGTCAATCCTTATTTACACTGAAAAAAAAATACCCACAAAACATCAAGTTAATAATGTTTTGGGCACTGTACCATGTAGCAAACTGAATTTTCAGGTAGCAAATTTGTTGAACCTTGGACATTACATGATGTCAGGGGTGTTAAAGATACTGTCAAAAGGTTTTGACATCCAGAGGTCTTGCTACATTTGCAAATGCATTAGAATAAAACTTAACCCTTAAGATGCCATAAAAAATAGCATCTAAGAATGTTGTCTGCCAATGCATCTTCTTGTAAACTTTTCAAAGTATTTTTGCATGTATGCAATCAGTGTAGACTCCGATCAGACTGCTGGGAAGATTGCTGCTAGCAGTCTGGTCAGGGTCCAAACTGTTTGCAAAAATGGCTTTTAAAGTTACCAGCACACAACAAAGTAGATGACAGTTGTTGCGATTGGCATCTTATGGCCAACAAACCCATCTCCAGCTCTGCATGTATCTATTGTGACAATACAGGACTTCCAAAAACAATAACAATATTCTATATAAAGTTAATATTTTTATTTTATTCATAATTTATAGTGTTTTTAACCATAAGGTTAAAATATGCAATTTCCATTTATTTGCATTATACATAAATATACATTAACAAAGGAAAAAGACAGACAATTTCACATTAACTCTTAAAATGCTAATCACAATCATTGCAGACGTCATTTTCAAACATTTATTGCTCATTATTTTCCAAGAAAATCAGGCCTGAATGAATTCACATGAAACTTCAAGTCTGATTTTCACCGAAAAATACGAAAATAATTTTGAATGCTGTCTGCTATGTAATTTCCCATGATGCTTCAAGAGTTAAAATATACTGACAACAATTACTCAGTGGGTCAGTTATACCTAAGCAAACAGTGCAGACTCTGAGCAGTCTGATCAGAGTCGGCACTGTTTGCCTGAATGCCAACATCATTTTCAAAAATCACCAGACAGCCAAACCACGTTTAAATTTTAAAATAATTGCAGTAAAATTTTCTAGCACTGAAAATATAGTGTATCTTCCAAATTTCATCATCTGTATTTAATATATAGAGCTACATGTATGTCAAAAAAAAAAAAAACAGCCATTGTTTTGTTTTAGAGTATAATTGCCCAATCATTATGAAAACACGCCTATTCAAATCTATTGGTAAAATTTTACCACCAATAAATAAAAAATTTTCAGACAAAAATCCTGATGTTTTTCTGCTCAAAACATAGATTGTGATAACTCGTTAGAACCTCCTCTCACTGAGGCGGTTCTAACAAGTAACCACAATCTATGTTTTTGAGCAGAACTAAGAAAAATAATGTATATCCCTGTTAAACCCAGTTTTACAATATTCGGCCCCCGCATGTAGGGGCTTGAAGAAATATATATGGGCTGCATGATGCTTCCACGCAGAGCTGAAGCCGGCCCGCACACTAGTACTGGTAAACCGCTTAGAGGATCTAAGCCTGTCCAGGAACCGCGGTGCGAGGCGGACCGTCCATGCTAATAAACCCTACTGGTTTCATTGGGCGACAGGGCTTGAGATATCATTTCATCTCAATGTCGGGTAAAAGTCCCACAAAATTGGAAGCAATGTCTCCAAAACGACCTTTACAGTGTTGACGGGGACGTTAAACCTCAAATCAAACAAACAAATCAAACAGTTTTACAATATAAAAGTGGGGTTTAAGGGGGTCAAAATTAAATAGGCTTGTTTGCGTGATGCAACACTATTCAGGTCATAATGAGTCAGTCTGTTAACCTAATCACAAATTTCAAGGACAAGTGGTTTACAAGTACAATGCATTCTTCCAACAGCAATTGACAAATACCCCTCTTGAATCAGTGGAATGGAGAGAAGGACCACAGATAAGATTTTATAAACTACTGTAAATAAAGTGTTGCCGACCTGGGAGGATGCCTTGTGTGACCACAACACAGCAACAAGTTGCTTTCTGTGTAAGTTTCCACAGCTTCCAGCTTCCAACAGTATAATTTTATCTAGGTAATAATTACACAGGACATGAAGCCATGTGACGGCCCCCACCCATCAGGGCTTAAACAAATAGATGGACTGCATGATGCTTCCATGCAGAGCTGAAACCGACCCGCACACGAGTACTGGTAAACCGTTTAGAGGATCTAAGCCTGCCCAGGCAAAGTGGTGCGAGTGTTGGACCGTCCATCCTTCTAAACCCTATTGGTTTCATTGGGTGGCAGGGCTTGAGATGTCATTTCATCTCGATGTCGGGTAAAAGTCCCACAAAATTGGAGGCAACATCTCCAAATGACCTTTACAGTGTTGACGGGGATGTTAAACCTCAAATCAAACAAATGAAGCCATTTGCAAGTGGCAAAATCTTTTCAAATGGAAATTATTTTGGGATATTTTTTCTTATTTCTCCATTAGTACCCACATGTTTCAAAAAAGAAACAAGGAAAATAATCTTTTAATTATTCTTGATACTCTATATACTGAGCCCGCCCCCGCCCAAAGGGGCTTGAAGAAATATATGGGCTGCACGATGCTTCCATGCAGAGCTGAATCTGGCCCGCACACTAGTACTGGTAAACCATTTAGAGGATCTAAGCCTGTCCAGGAACCGGGGTGCGAGGCGAACCGTCCATGCTAATAAACCCTATTGGTTTCATTGGGCGACAGGGCTTGAGATGTGATTTCATCTCAATGTCAGGTAAAAGTCCCACAAAATTGGAAGCAACGTCTCCAAAATGACCTTTACAGTGTTGACGGGGACATTAAACCTCAAATCAAACAAACTATATACTGAGCAAGTATTGTAGTCCAAACATAAATTCCCTTTTGATTACTGACAGCTCAAAGCACTTTTCATTTATGGATGCTGCCATCAAAAGGGCATGATTTCATTTTATCTCATAAAACTTAACGGTAGCTCTTACCATGATAGAATCTTGTTGCCTGGTTTAACTATTTTGAACAATTCTGATGGGACAGGCAACCTTTTCTAAAGACAGTAAATAACAAGAAGGCTAATTCGCACCTGTGTTTGTAGACTTCTTGAGAAATGGGCTTGAACATTGGGTTGCTAGGCTGATGCATATGTTGACCCACTGACAAAACTGATGAACAGACAGAAAAGCGGACTACTATGTGGCGCCTACTGTATATCGTGCCATGCTTGCAGCAGGCGCGACAAAAACAGGATTAATAACTTCGCAGATCTTCCCTTTGCACAAACCTTTCCTTGTGCTGGAACCCTCAGTCCAGTTGTTCAAAGTATTTTCAGCATAACAAATTCGTTAACTGTTGTAGCAGATACCGTATCCCACATAGTGAAATTCGGATATTAAATCCAGCCAAAATTGATACTAATTCTGCCTTTTCAAGCATATTTACAACATTTTAGGTATTCTGTCTTTGTGTATTATACACCTAGTGTCCTCTTGAAAGAGACCGCCTATGGAACTGTTCAAAAGTGGTCTTAAAGACCACTTTTGAACAGTCCCAAAAGTGGTCTTAATATAGAAATTTTACTGTTGTTGTATCTTTGCTTTAAACACGACAGTAGCTTTTGCACTCCAATTTATATTTTTGGCAGTAAAATATCAGTTTTCTGCTTTCAGTTGCATTTTTTAACATAATGTTAATTAATGTCTGAAGTACAATGCAAAAGCTACTAACATTCTTTTTGCAGCTTAAATTTTAGTTTTCTACTGCAGTATAAGGTTGAAATTTTAATGTCATGTTAACAAAAGATTTGGTTAGCTTTGATCAACTGAGCCCTTCAAGAGCAACCAACACATGTATACATGCGTCAGATAAAGTGGCGGGAAAATACATCATTCAGTGTAAACAGTAACATGTACATAAATTATTTTCATTCTCTATATAAAACAAGCTATATAATTTAGGCTTTTTTTTTTTCATAAATACTTTAGCAATTAACATGGAATGTCTTTACAACAAGAGCTTTAGAGCTCTTATAATTATGTGTTCAACTCTGAACATTTTCTACAGATGCATGCAAGCCATTAGCCCATTGTATGCTAGTGGACTCTTCCATTGCTATATGTTGGACAAGTCCATTGGTGTCAGACCTATTTTGTTCGTTTTTATTCTATTTTTGATGGAAAATTCTGTTAGCAAACAGTGCAAGCCCTGATCAGACGCCGCAGTTTGCGGCGTCTGATCTGGGCCTGCACTGTTTGCCAAGGTATCCCTTTAGGGGTTTCCCCTGCATACGATGGGTTAAATATAACCTGTGTATAATAAGCATGCATAGCTCCAGATAAAGAAGAGAACATGTTGTGGGTACTTGTTAGAATCACCTTAGTGAAAAGATTTTAAGAAGTACCCACAACATGTCTCTAACAAGAAATGAAGAGTAATGGGGATAATTAAGGGACAATTTTCCTTATTTCTCCATTAAAACATGTTGTGGGTACTTGTTAGAATCGCCTCAACTTAGATTCTAACAAGTACCCACAACATGTTTCTAACAAGAAATGAGGAAAATAAGGAGGAGTAATGAAGATGAGGGATAATTTTCTTTATTTCTAATTTCTCCGTTAAAACATGTTGAGGGTACTTGTTAGAAGAAACATGTTGTGGGTACTTGTTAGAATCGCCTCATCGAGGCAATTCTTACAAGTACCCACAACATGTTTCTAACAAGAAATAAGGAAGAATAATGAAGATAAGGGACAATTTTCTTTATTTCTAATTTCTCCCTTAAAACATGTTGTGGGTACTTGTTAGAATCACCTCATTGAGGAGATTTGAACAAGTACCCACATGTTTCTGACAATACAGAAAATTATACTTTTTTCTTATTTCTCCTAAAAAAATGTTGTGGGTACTTGTTAGAATTGCCTCATCAAGGGGATTCTAACAAGTACCCACAACATGTTTCTAACATGAAATAAGGAAAATTATCCCTTAATCTCCAAATAGTATCTGGAGCTACAGGCAAGCATTCAAAACCGCACTATTTCTAAAGATGTGATCTTCAGCTAACCTACCGCTGAGCATTTCAGGAACATCCAAAATACACGAGCAAATTCTTTCTCTTCAGAAAACAAGAAACATGTTTTTTATTAGGTGCTTCTATTCACATTAGGCCTCTAAAGTATGTGTTTCTCAAACAATGTTACAGATTGTGTCAAAGCTGATTTGTGTGGCGAGCAACAAAACTGATATAAAATGATTTCTATACAAAAGTTAGCACTGAAGATACATATTATTTAACACAAACCGTATTTGCCATAAAAAGAGCCCAGTGAACTTAGAGATTTCATTTCAATCATGAAATAGAGGGCTAAATAGTATAGTCAAACTTCAACAAGTTGAATACCTTCGGGATCATGAAATTTTGTTTCAGATTTGGATAGTTCGAACCACTGATGGTTACCCATACTGCCAGACCATGAGACATAATGGGGATGACCTCAGGATATATTTTCGACTTTTTATAAAATAAAGGTTATGCTGTGTGTACTCATTAGAATCACCTCATTGAGGCGATTCTAATAATTTTTTGTTTTGTTTGATTTGAGGTTTAACGTCCCCGTCAACACTGTAAAGGTCATTTTGGAGACGTTGCTTCCAATTTTGTGGGACTTTTACCCAACATTGAGATGAAATGACATCTCAAGCCCTGTCGCCCAATGAAACCAATAGGGTTTATTAGCATGGACGGTCCACCTCGCACCGCGGTTCCTGGACAGGCTTAGTAAGCGGTTTACCTGTACTAGTGTGCGGGCCGGATTCAGCTCTGCGTGGAACATATATTTCTTCAAGCCCCTATAGGCGGGGGCCGAACGATTCTAATGATTCTAATGAGTACACACTGCATAACAAAGGAATGTTGTGTGTACCCATTAGAATCGCCTCATTGAGGCGATTCTAATGAGTACACACTACAGAACTTTTCAAGATAAAATCAAGCAAACATCCATAAATTAATCTAAATACATGGATATCCATGGCTATGTGAAGAATCCTCTAGGGATTTCAGAAAATAGAGCAATTTATTCCAAATCGATGGTAAACGAGCCATGCGTGTTGAAGTTATCGAATTTTCACTGTATTTTTATCCAGCGTTCACCAGTCTCTTTTTATACCTAACTGTGCCCATATAAAAGAAGTTTTTCTTAACATGCTGAAAGCATGCAATGGGACCCTCCTAGCCAAAATGAGTAATTAATGATATGCGAGTGTAACTCATTAACCCTTATCCCGCTGTTTATGACAACCCCTACCTTTGCAAACAGTGCAGATTCAGATCAGATGGCTTCTGAAGAAGCCATCTGATCAGGATCTACACTGTTTTACATTCAGTTTTTAAAATTGCAGGAATAAATTATATCAAATAATCTGATAGTGTCAAAGCCAGAAATGGGTGTTGCTAAATTAATTACTCAGTGGGATAAGGTTAACAGACAGCAGAATGTTTTCTTAACTGGTCAAATATACTTCTTTAAAAACCACTGGTGTGCATTTAAAAGGGCTTGTGCGATGACTATGGCAAATACGGTAATTACAACAGCAGTGGTGGATATTAAAAAGCGGTGCAGACCACAGCAGCTTAGGCTGTGTCCACACCGGCAAACTTTATCACATTCACCACTGTTAATTTCAACATTATCAAATTTTAAACACCTGTTCAAACATATCAAAATTATCAAATTAAACAAAAAGTGTTGAAAAGCCTGTCCACATAATCAAATTTGATCATGTGGACAAAGGCCATGCCCTTATTGGAAAAAGCGACTCTTGGTTTACACTTTTTTATTTTAGTTTGATTGCGAATCATGCTTCAAGCTTATTTGAATCGCTCTCAAACACTCATTCTGCATGTTATGATGCGTGCACAAGAGAGGCAGTGACTTTTACACCACTCCTACCCATTTACACCTGGGTGCAGGGGCATTACGTGTCTTGCCTAAGGACCCACCTCACCTCTGGTGGATGGATTCAAACCCACAACCTCTCGATCATAAGTTGAACACGCGAACCATTGAGCTATCAAGGCGACTCTTGAGTGGAACTGCAAATATATTTGTTTTTCAACACAGGTATATAAAATGTCTTGCCCTGAGGTTTTTTGTTTTTCATGCTCAACTCAATTGAGCATGAAACTACTCCAAAATAATAATTAACCCTCAACAACTATTGGCATTTTAATATTTATAAGCAGGACTCAGCTGATCTGAGCAGAAAAAATGACTCCTTTGTTAGTATTTGAATATTTGTGAGCTGTACTACATGTGGGCCCCCAGGCGTGGCTATTTTGGTCCAAAGACTGCAATTTGAGCAACCTTGGTAGAGGTCCACTAGATGAAGCTTCATACAAAGAACTGGGCCTTCTGGTTTCAGACAAGATTTTAATAGGTTTTCCCTATATAACTCTATGTAAAACATGTGGGCCCGAGAACGGGGTCATTTTTTGCCCCAAGACAATAACTTGAATAATCTTGGTAAAGCTTCACATAAAATATCGAAGACCTGGGCCTTCTGATTCAGACGGAGATTTTTAAAGGTTTTCCCTATATAAGTCTAAGTAAAACACTTGGGCCCTGGGGCGGGGCCATTTTTGGCCTGGCGGGGCCATTTTTGCTCCCGACTATGATTTGAACATTCTTGGTAGAGGTCCACTAGAGGTCCACATATCAAATATCAAGAACCTGGGCCTTCTGGTTTCAGACAAGAAGATTTTTAAAGGTTTTCCCTGTATAAGTCTATGTAAAACACGTGGGCCCTGGTGTGGGGCCATTTTTGACCCCAGGGCTACAATTTGAACAGTCTTGGTAGATTTTCACTAGATGAAGCTTCATGCCAAATATCAATATATTTCGGTTTCAGAGAGGTTTTCAGTTTAAAAAGATTTGCAATGGACCAGAAACCATATGGTTTGTTTGTTTTGTTTGATTCGAGGTTTGTTCCCGTCAACACTGTATAGGTCATTTTGGAGACGTTGCTTCCAATTTTGTGTGAATTTTACCCGACATTGAGATGAAATGACATCTTAAGCCCTGTCGCCCAATGAGACCAATAGGGTTTATAAGCATGGATGGGCCCGACTCCCACCGCTTTGCCTGGGCAAGCTCAGATCCTCTAAACGGTTTACCAGTACTCGTGTGTGGTCTGTTTCAGCTCTGCATGGAAGCATCATGCAGCCCACCTATTTGTTCAAGCCCCAATGGGCGGGGGCCACCAGAATGATATGAACACTTTTGAAAAAGGATCAACTAAGGATCATTCCTGTGAAGTTTGGTCAAAATCCAATCAGTGGTTTAGATGTCATTTGAAGAAATTGTTTACGGACACACGCACACATGCACACGCGGATGACACACAAAATTTGATCATAAAATGTCACCTCATCACTATGTGACAGGTGAGCTAAAATGACCATAAATGGTAATTTTTCTGTATAATCTATACACAGTATTTTTTCTGTATAATCTATATATATTTATTTATTTAAAGTTTTTGCACTAGACCCCAACAACAGCATTATTAAGAGGTTGAGGTATGGTCAAATCAGCCAGTGTTCTCACTTACTTGAAATGCAGCCTTTCCTGAGTGAGTGAGTGAGTTTTAGTTTTACATCCCACCAACAGCTAAGGTCATACACAGACGGGACCTTGGTTTAAAGACTCATCCGAAAGTCTGGAGAAGCCCAGGATCGATCCTGCGAACAGCCTTTCCTGAATGCACTAAGAAATGTAACAGATCAACCATTTGGCTCAAGTTCCGGTCAAGTCAATTTCCTTTTTCTACCCTGTGGCATTCTGGTGTTTCCTCTGAGGAAACCAAAAATGAAACAGGCGCAGAAAAAGATAGATGCAGCCGAGGAGAGAAACTGAGAGATAAGCAAACAATTACTATGCCACTTTAGAAGCCAGCAAGTACCACACGGCCACATTAATATGCTATATAAGTACAGTAATGAACACAAGTATTGGGACAGACAAGCCTAATCAAACAATGCAGACCCAGATCAGACTGCTCCTTCAGGAGCAGTCTGATCAGGGTCTACACTGTTTGCCATTCAATCTGTACTTCTTGAACTCCTAGCTAGCTGGATTGTGAAACAAGATTAAAATTTTAGGAGAATTACAGCAAGTCCTTAAGGTGTCTGAATTTTTTGGATTTTTTACGGTATACCCAATGTCAGAAGCTTTGTGCCAACAGATATGCACAAGCTGATCGGAGTCTTTGCTGTATACACTCTAGAAGACACATTTTGCTCATCATGACTCATTCAAAGACTTACAAGGTCCTTCTTATTGGCAAATAAATATCAATATCGATACTATATATGAATAAATATTTCTCTGGCATACAAGGGTGCTTAATTATGGCTATTTATGTACGAAATTGAAACAACAATATTTATGGAAATCATGACTGAGCAAATATAAAATCTTATAATCACGACATAACATTCATGACAACTTGGAAAAAAAAAGACAGTAAGATCTGAACCTGCAGTATAACAGTTGAGGAAAAAAAATCAAACAACCTAAATATTAACCCTTAAAAAGCACCAATCACTACAAGCAGATGACATTTTCTCACAGCTGGCAAACAATATTTTCAAAGTGTTATTTTTTCTTATTTTTCACAGAAAATAAGGCTTGACATTACATGTGAATCATCTGCTGAGCAGATGATTCACATGAAATGTCAAGCCTGATTTTCTCTGAAAAATAAGAAAAAAAATGTCATCTGCTCTAGAATTTTTCATGGTGCTCTAAGAATTTACTTTCCATAGCTGATATAGAAGTAACTTCGAAGTTGGCGGCATAAAAATAAATTTCCATACCTTCGAAAGAAGAACATACTTTCAACTAACGAAGAGAGATATGGCAGCTTTAGAAACACAAAGGAGACAAGGTTAAGGTACTCTTTGTTCAAAGAGAGTTTTGTTTTGAAGTTCACCGGCCTAGTCATCACTATTAAGGTCATATCAAGCAGGTCAATCAGCCTAACCACGCTTTTTTCTGGGCAGGTTTAAACATAATCGAATAACAAGTAAGTTGGACAATTTTTTTGCGAGAAACTAGCAATGGCTTTTCTTGAATCAGAGAAAGTAAAAGCATGTCTGTAGAAAATATCCAACTGCCTAATGGTGATAAGGCAACAAAGGACCCTTTGCTCACATAAGCTTAAAGCTGAATCAGTGCCCTTCAAAGGGAGATCACTCTAACTGGACCTATCTGCTCAATCCTTCTCATAGGGACCTACTCTTAAAGGAAAGAGTCTGCTCTTTCCTTTAAGGAGTAGCTCCCTATCCCATTTTTTTTTTTCCTTTTTATTTTGGTTTTATGGACTTTTCAAGAATATTGCACACACACTGAGCCGATGGATATTTAGGCGAAAACTTTAGTATATGACCTTCTGTTGCAGAAATTAGCATCTCATGTGGCCCAAGCCAACTTGGAAACTTAAAAGCTGAGAGACAGCGCTCTTACCCAATAAGCCACTGGGGGCATTATCACCCAAATTTCCAAGAGAACAAAAAATCCTGCCTAAGTATAGCCATTTGTTTTTGCAGTCACCTCCCTTTGATACTCGAGACAAAAAAATCCAGGTAAACCTATCACCTTAAAGGAAGAGCTAAACAAGTATCTGTGGAAGAAAAAGTAATTTATAATCATTTATCTAAGAAGTTCAAACAACTGATAATGGAAGTCTAAACATAAATCTATAAAGATCATACAAGTTTATCACAGAATGAACACAATAATTTCAACTGCTCCGTGAGAAAACTTGTCCCAGGCAATCTGTAACCAGATCAGACACCGACTGCACCATCAGATCCCAGCTGTTCAAAGCTAACAACGTAAGTTAACGTATCGTTAAAACTTTGATCATTTAATATGGCAAATATGCTATTGTTTGCTGGAGAAATGTGAGCAGGTTTTGCAGATCACATTTTTTTCAGTAAAAACACCACAGTATTAGATATTGTACTCACTAAACCAGTTAACAATGGGACCACCAACATGCTCATTAAGCAAACGATGCTTTGAATAACTGGCCCCAGGTTGACACTCAAACCAGTCTGCTCAGCTACACAGACTAGCAAGACTCTTGAAATTTTAAACTAGAGGTGTTGTACTTTACAAGCAGTGAACACAAAGGTGCAGATGAAACTGCGCATTTGCGCAGTCTTATCTGCACCTTTGTTGTTCGTAAATCACAGAAACAGGTTTCCAAATGACGCAGCTCGTATGTTGTAAATACTCGTAAGAGTCACTTCATTGACTTGACCCAAACACGTATGCATACAAACGCTTGTATGGAAAAATAAAGTTATCTTGAAATCAACACAAAACGCTGTTTTGTCTGTTTATTTGCATCAGTGGCTTCACATGGCCTAAGCCGTGGCTTCACATGGCCTAAGCCGTGGCTTTACATGGCCTAAGCTGTGGCTTCACATGGCCTATGCCATGTTTTCTCACAAAGCAGTTCATTTATCAGGGCTTTTGCAGATGTCAAAAGCATGCACCATGTGATGATAAACTATACTTTGATAAAAAATCTGCAATAATGACTGCTTGTGCAGAGGCAAAAGAGGCATGCTTCAAAATTTCATGTGGGCTTTACATGTCCATGTAAACAACCTTACCCAACCCCCAAAATTATTATTCTGGACAAAACACTACCCTGCCTGTCAACAAAAACTTTCTCCGATACTTTCTAACCTTGAGACAATTCAAGAAATAAGAACTACTTTCATATGATTTCTTTACCGTTTTACTTTCTTCCCCTCTGTACATCTGAGCTTTTTAACCCGCAAGCCCTGGCTAGAAGCACATTATTACCTATCTACCTAAAGACATATGATCCGAGTTTGGCAAAATGGATGCTCAACAAAAATGCATATAGCAAAGACTCAGAATAGTCTGCTAGCTGGAACAGCCCTCATTTTATCCAGTTTTGGCTTCCTGAATGTAAACATACACAACCTCTTTATAACACTTCACTATGGTCCAAAGCAGAAATCATGTTAGATGTGTTTTATCCATACAAAAATGTATAGATTATATAGAAAAAATGATCATTTTCTCTATATAATATGCACATTTTTTTGAAAAATGTACATGTATAGATTACATAGAAAAATGACCATTTATGGTCATTTTTCTATATAATCTATACATTTTTGGGAAGCATCTTGAAACGTGTTATATCCAAAACCATTTTTGTTAAACAGTTTTACAAGAGCTTTAAGTGAACAAAATTATATGAACAGAAAATGATTTGACCAGACTATAGAGATAAACAAAGCTTTTTCTGGTCACATGTTAAGCTCTAATTTTGCACATGTTAAGCTCAAATTTTGCGCAACATGTTAAGCTCTCATTTTGCACAAACTGATCACAGACATCCCTGCGGCATATGTATTGAATACCCATTCTGCATAACCCAGATCATATAACAAGTTTGTGTTATATAACAGTTGAGTGCCGTGACTTTAACGACTCGTCAGACCTAGGACGCGACGAGGGGGCTGATCTGGGTACATATGTACTTTCCCCCGTCATCACTACAGCACCATAGAATTTCTCCTGCTCCTCTCTTTGCTTGGCAAAATCTTCCTCCAATCTCTGGAAATAACAGATAAAATAAGATGAGAACCCTATCATCCCCGAGTTTCTGAAGTTAACTTCTCCATTTTTAAATTCCTGCACATCCTTTCCTGTAAATAGGGTGGGGGGTAGTTTTTTTTTTGTTTTTTTTTTGCTGTTGTTTGAGTTGAGGTTGAACATCCTTTTCAACACTATTTAGGTGACTTTGGAGACATTGCTTCCATTTTTGTGGGACTTTTACTCGACACTGGCATGAAATGACATCTCAAGCCCAATGATGCCAACAGGCTTATATGCACTGAACGGTCTGACTCACAGCACTTTGCCTGGGCAGGCTTAGTCCTTCTAAGAGGTTTACCAGTATTCATGAGTGGTCAGTTTCAGCTCTGCGTGGAAGGAACATGCAATCCAATCTATTTCTCCAAGCCCCGACAGGTGGGGGGGATTTAGTAACAAGTGTGTTTGTAAAACACTGATACTCCTGGACAGTGCCAATGCCAAGGTCACAAGGTCAAAAATAATAATGAGACCAACTGAAAGGTTTTGTCATAAGAAATGCGCCTGTGGAATACGAAAGCCCAACTTACAAATCAAAAGGTATGGCCAATGTTCGAGTTTTTAAAAAGTAGGTCAAGGTCACAAGGTCAAAAATCATGGTATCAGTAGAAAAGTTTTGTGACAAGGAATGCACAAGAGAAACATGAAACCCTATCACTTACAATAAAAAATTATGGCCAATGTTAAAGTTTTTAAAAAGTAGGTTAAATGTCAAGGCAAAGGTCATAAGGTACTACTGGAAAGGTCATGTGACAAGGCATATGCATGTGAAATATGAATACCTTAGCAGTTATCATCCAAAAGTTATGGCCAATGTTAAGGATTTTTGCAGATAAAAAACATGGACAGGCGCCCTTGAGCCCTCGAACCTTTGATTCCAGGCAAAAGAATATAAGAATCTGATATGGGGTTCTGTTGTAGATGAGCGTTTCCAACCCGAGGGATGATCGTGCTGAGCGGAACCTTGGCGTAGCCTCGGTTCCGCTCAGCACGGTTATCCCGAGGGTTGGAAACGCCCATCTACAACAGAACTCCATACTGGATTCTTTTTCTTGCACAATACCTCCGGTTAGTTTTGACAGCTCGCACATGTATATTGTTTACAAAATAAAAGTAGTGTGGAAGTAGTTCCGGCAGTTGAATAGAATTGAAGCGCACTTATGTTAGTTGCCTGGGTCGGAACCTCAGGGTGAGAACATAAATTTCTATCCCAGGGTAAAATTACGGATTTCCTTGTCCGGTGTGCAAGAAAAATGATTTACTGTATGGCAAACAGTGCTGATACCGATGAGACGGCTCAAATGAGCCGTCTCATCTGGATCTACACTGTTTGCAGAAGTCTCTGTATCACTACAGGAATGAAAGGTTTTAATGGTGGCAGACACATGCAATTTAGACATTCAAGGCATAATTTTCTCCCACTTTCTCTTCCATAAACAGGCTTTGTAATTGCCACTATTAAAGCAATTGGAAGTTTAACATAGGAATTTAATCCCTGTTTCAAGAATTTAAGACATTTTTTTCCGACATCAAACCAAAATAATGCCACAATTACAATGGTTTTTACCAGAACTCTTTGACTGTAATTTTGATCAAGACTACCATTTCAAAAGTGGTATCTCTATTTTGGAATAAAATGACAACAAATTTGAACTGAGATGTGGAGATGAACTGATCATTCATTTCTTCAAAATGCTAAAATGGAGCTTTATACCTTACCTTTAGAAGTTTAACAGCCCACTAAACACTATTTAGGTCCTATTGAGTCAGTCAGTTAATCTAACCAAACTTTTCCTTAGCCAGTTTATACATAAGCAGTTAACTAGTACAGTGCATATTCTTATGCCAAAAACTGACAACTGCCCTTCTTGAATCAACAGGAGGGAGAGAATGACTGAAGAAGTTTAAATGATCAATCACCATGAAAAAGTGTTGCCGGACAACCAGTCAGATTTGCATCCAACTGAGCTACAGAGGCCTGCTACTCATGTGTTGGTTAACTGATATTCATTACTTTAAAATCCTCAAACATCACGAAAACACGTCTATATAATTTTGACCCCCTCATACCCCACTTTTATATAGTAAAACTGGGGGTTTAAGGGGGTATACATTATTTTTCTTATTTCTGCTCAAAAACATAGATTGTGGGTACTCGATAGAACCGCCTCATCGAGGCGGTTCTATCGAGACCCCACAATCTATGTTTTGAGCAGAAATAAGAAAAATATCACAATTTTTCATCTTAAAGTTTCTATTTTTTGGCAAAAAAAATGGCAATGTATTTGTATAGGCGTGTTTTCGTAATGAATTCAGACACCTTGAGGACAGTAATTGTCCTAAAATTAAAACAAATTTGTTTCATGATTCAGTAGGCTGTCCAAAAGGTGCAGACGGAATAGCAAACAGTGTAGACCCTGATCAGCATCTTGGATATCAGGGGCCAGTTGTTCAAAGCATCGTTAGCTTAACGAGCTCGTTAGTGGTCATATTGTTAACTCTTCTAGCAAGTACAATATTGTAAATTTTGGTATTTTTGCTGAAAAAATGTGAGCAGCTTTTGCGTCCGCAAAAGCTGCTCACATTTTTTCAGCAAAAATTTCAGCATATTTACCATATTTAATCATCAAAGTTTTAACGATACGTTAACTAACGACATCGTTAGTTTTGAACAACTGACCCCTGAACAGGAGGATTTTAGCAATTCTGAAACTCATGTTTCCCGGACTTCTCGCATCAACTTTCAGCTTAATCAGACTCCAGCTTGGGGAGGAGATGTTGTTTGAAGAATTTCAAGATGGACGCGATAAAGGCCATCTTGGATATCAGAACAGAATGATTTTAGCAATTCCGAATCTTTGTCAACTCAGTGCCTCCCATCAAGCATCAGCTGAATCTCACTTTTGTTTTGGGAGATGTCATTTAAAGAATTTCAAGCCCTTGGATGTTGGAATGCAAACATTTTAACAATTCTGAATCTCCATGTCTATCAAATGCCTCCCACAAAGTATCAGATTGAATCGACTTCTGGTTCTGATGGAGATGTTGAAATATAGAAAAGCTCATAATGGATAACAGGCCATGGCATAAGCTAACCTGGGGCTTTATTCTAAGTCTCCAAGTGAGCTAATAAAGTATAAACTGTACTATGGTTGGTTGGTTGATTTAAGGTTTAACCTCCCCATCAACACTGTAAAGGTCATTTTGGAGACGTTGCTTCCAATTTTGTGGGACTTTAACTCAACACCGAGATGAAATGACATCTCAAGCCCTGTCACCCAATGAAACCAATAGGGTTTATGAGCATGGGCTAATAAAGTATAAACTGTACTGTGGTGATTTTTGTTTGATTTAAAGTTTAACGTCCCCGTCAACACTATAAAGGTCATTTTGGAGACGTTGCTTCCAATTTTGTGGGACTTTTACCCGACGTTGAGATGTAATGACAGCTCAAGCCGTACTATGGTGAAGCTGAAAGAAATCAGCATACTAAACTTACTTGAAATTAACAAAAGGTATCGTGACATACACAGCAACGGATAAGGTTTGTATTTTGTGATAATTGAAGGACACTTTTTGTCAGTTCTCCATAAAAACCTATCTAGTGGGTATTCATTAGAACCCCCCTTAGAACCTTCTGATGAATACCCACAACATAGGTTTTTATACAGAAATAAGGAAAACTATCCGTCAATTATTACAAAATACCAACCTTATGTGTTGCGATGGCTAGCAATGGACAACAGGCCATGGCACAAGCTCACCTGGGGCTTTACTCCAAGTGAGCTAACAAAGTTTAAGCTTTGAAAAAAGTTAGTATGCTATACTTTCATGAAATTTACAGAAGGTATCGTAACATACATAGCAACAGATAAGTTATTGAAGTATTTTATAATAACTGAAGGATAGTTTTTGTCAGTTCTCCATAAAAACCTATGTTGTGGGTATTCATTAGAACCGCCTCGGTGAGGCGGTTCTAATGAATACCCACAACATAGGTTTATATAGAGAAATAAGGAAAACTATCCTTTAATTATTACAAAATAGCCACCTTATCTGTTGCTATGGCTAACAACGGACAACAGGCCATGGTACAAGCTCACCTGGGGCTTTACTCCAAGTGAGCTTATGAAGTATTAACTGCACTATGAAGTTAGCGTACTATACTTCCACGAAATTTACAGAAGGTATCGTAACATACCTGTTTTCTAGGCACTAACATAGCCTTCCACTCCCTGAGTTCATTGGAATATTGTTCGTCTAACTCCTTGATCTTCTGAGTTTCATGCTCCATCAACATCTTCCGTTTCTCTGCCTGTCAATATACAAGGAAATTCTGCAATTAAGGAGGAATGGAAACACCTGGCAGATTTTTTTCCACCATTTTTCAAAGGGAGACAATTTTTGGGACTGGCTGTTCGCTTTTCTATCAGCCTTGTCCCACTGAAAGTGGGGTCTACTCTTAAAGGAAAGAATTTGCTCAAAAGGAGCAAATTCTTTCCTTTAAGAGTTGACCCTTATTGACATGGGAGACAAAAATACTTTTGCAGGAGTTGGCTCCCCTGAAGGTGTTCCCATTCCCCTTAAAATCACCTAATAATTAGTCTTATTCTGCTTTAAAAAGCTTGTTTAGATTTGGAAGGTGCGGTTTTCTTTCTTCATGTTTTCTGTGCACAATGTCCTCTGGTCAGGGACCACCTTCCAGACCTAAAGACCACTTCAGAACAGTCCTAAAGGTGGTCTTAACACAGGAATTTTACTGAGTTTTAAAAGCCTAGTCAACGCTTTTAAGATCATGTTGAGCAGGTCAGTTCATCTAGCTATAGATTTTCTGGGACAGGCGTAGTCTGTCTAAGTGGTTTACCAGAACAGTGCACATTCTATCACTTGGAGCCAGTTGTCCAAAACTAATGCTATCATTAGTTAACAATTCAGTTTAAACTTTGATCATTTTATAATAAGGCAGATATACTAATATTTTTGCTGAAAAAATGTGAGGAGCTTTTGCATTATTTTTTCAGCAAAAATATCAGAATTTTAAATACTGTACTTGCTAGAACAGTCAACAGTTTGACCACTAAGGAGCTTGTTAAGCTAACGATGCTTTGAACAACTGGACCAAGTGATTGACAATTGTCTTTCTTGAATCATAGAGAATGGATGAGAATGACTTAATAAATTTCTTGATCAGTATCAACAAAAGGATGTTGCTGGGTGAGAATGGGATCAAAATCAAAGATTGAGTCAGTGTTTCGGGTTTAATGACAGGTCAACCCTTGTGGGTCATTTTGTGTCATTTCCTGGATAAAGGGAGAAAAGACATAGAAGAGATAGTGGATGAGATAAAAGAGAGGGACAGAAGAGAAAGAGAAGAAGGAATACCAGAAGAAATAACAACCCCCCCCCCATCTACCCTTACCTGCTGCAAGGACAGCAGGCCTTGCCCAACTGTAAGTTAATTTCACATAGACACGTCACCTTTGCCTCACCCAAACACTCCAGATCAAATTCCATGACATCTTTATATTTCAGTAAGTTTAAAAGTAACATTTTACAGGGAGATCACTTAGATATAGAAGATTTTACTTCACTTCTTAATGTAAACCACTTTAACATTCCAAATGTGGTTTTAATATAGGAATTTCACTGTTATTTCAAACCTGTAAATTGTTATATGAAATAAAACTGTTATAGCTCTTTCTGAGCAAATAAGTATCAGACTAAAAGTGCATGCACTGCAATTCTAAAATTTCTTGATAAATTGAAAGTAATCACAGCTAGACATCTCTTCATTAAATAAAGTTCCTAAGGATAAAAGTTTCTATCAAGTCACAAATATGAAACGAGTTTTAAAATCTAATTTCCCTAAAATACACCCACATAACTAAACCCACATGAATCAGCTAAAAGATTTGTACACAGTCATTACGAAAACATGCCTATAGAAATACATTGTAAATTTTACCGCCGTAAAAATGAAAAAAAAAATCAGATGAAAAATTGTTATATTTTTCTTATTTCTGCTCAAAATATAGATTGTGGGTACCTGTTAGAACAGCCTCCTTGAGATTACCAGAGTGATTACTATAGGGCACCCACACTTTCAGTGCGGGGCCCTAATAATTTAGCCACATCCATTCCTGATCATCTTCATCATCATCATCATCATCATCTGATTTTTGATTAACATGCAGCTACAGGGGCAACATCCACAAAAGTGGGGCCCCTGCCAGGTAGCTGGCTTGCTGCATGCATGGCAGATCTCACACCAGATTTCCACCAATAAAATTACTTTATATAATGTATTGGCTCCATTCACAAACCGCAATGACAAACCGTGTACATCCTGATCAGATGGCATCTTAAGAAGTGTTCAGCAAGATAAGGAGTTAAGACTCAGAAATCAGTCTCTAACATCATGTATCTTTCCAAATAAGTGGCAACTATACATACTTGCAACTGTTCGAGCTCCCGTAAACTGGTTTCGTTTCTAAACAACAGTTCGTCCCACTGTTTCTTGTGTTTATTTTCCTGTCGAAGCTGCTCGGACTTCATTCTCTTTCTCTCATTCTCTTCAAACTGAAATACAAGAAAAAATATACGATAAAACCTTAAGGGGAATAGATACACCTGGCATATTTTTCCGCCATTTTTCAAAGGAAGACAACTTTCGGAACTTTCTGTTCGCCTTTTTTTATAGGCTCAGTCATGCTGAAAAAGGGGTCTACTCTTAAAGGAAAGAATTTGCTCCTCGGGAGCAAATTCTTTCCTTTAAGAGTGGACTCCTATTGACAAGGGAGACAAAAATACTTTTGAAGTAGTTGCCTCCCCTGAAAGTGTCCCCATTCCCCTTAAGACATAACTCACAACACCTGTAGGCTGATTTGTTGTCTGCTAGTTACTTTAAAAGTCATTCTTATGAACAGAATGGACCCAGATCAGACTGCCCCTCTATCAGTCTGATCTGGGTCCACACTAATTGAGGGGGGGGGGGGGGGGGGGGGAGGTATTGCTGAATAAAACTTTGGAAATGTATCTATCACCATGCCCAATATGAACCAAATCCAATGTATGATTTGGAAAAGTTGAACTCTTATAGATTTAAACATTTAAAATTTCTAAGTTCTTGACCTTGACCTTGAGGTCGAAAGCATGGAAAGGGGTATTGCTGAATACAACTTTGGACCTATATCTATCATCATACCAAATACGAGCCAAATCCATCAAATGTTTTGGAAAATTTGAGCTCTTAAAATTTTAGATTCTACCTGTACAAATTCCTTAACCTGAGGTTGCAGGATCACATACGTACACATACAGATACAGAAGGATGTAAGCACATGAGCATGCACGTATGGAAAACCAAAACAAATATATGACCGCAGCATCATGCCGATATTACATGGAATGTCAAGCTTTATTGCCCAAATGTTACCAGCTAATCGTAATTGGTACATTAAAAGTTAATCTACGAGTAAACAAGCTTTTATGAATGGTAGATATTCAATCAAGACACTTCCTAAAATACGCCAACAATGTTTACTTAGCCTGCTTGCATGTTTTCAGTAAACATTCCTTTGCAAGATATTAACATATCCCTGGCCCCAGCCCATGGGGGCTTGAAGAGATAGATGGGCTGCATGGTGCTTCCAGGCAGAGGTGAAACTGACCGCACATGGATACTGGTAAACTACCAAGAAGGTCTAAGCCTGCTTAAGCATAGTGGTGCCAGTCAGACCGTCCCTGCCTAAACCCTATTGGTTTCTTGGGTAATAGGGCTTGAGAAGTCATTTCATCTCTCAGTGTGGGGTAAAAGTCCCACAAAATTGGGTGCAATGTCTCCAAAATGACCTAGTGTTGATGGGGATGTAAAACCTCAGTTCAAAGAAATTAACACTGTTTGGGCAGTTTGTTAGCCTGCTTGCATGAGTTTTCAGTAAACATTCCTTTGCAAGATATTAACATCAAAAATCCATTTGCAACATACACTCTTTATAGCACTTTTAATGGGGTCCAAAGCAGAAACCGTGTTATATCCAAACAAAAATGTATACGAGGGTAGGCTGAACAGTTCTGAGCCTAACCAAGAAGCAGGCATCGAACAGCCATGAAATTTTGTATTCATTAAATCCAAACCTTTATTACTTGATTTGACTCAAATGAGTTCCAGTTTACCTGCAATAACGTAGAAATTCTAGACTTTGAAAATTGATACTAGCACGTTTTTGAGAAAATGGACAAAATCTGGCATCGTGGTGTCATCAAGTACCTCCATAAAAAGGGGTTAGCTCCTAAGGACATTCATGCCGATATGGTTGCTACATATGGGGATGATGCTCCTTCGTATGCAACCGTGAAAAGGTGGGCAGCAAATTTTAAGATGGGCAAGGACAGCCTTGAAGATGATGACCGATGTGGACGACCCACAACGGCAACAACTGAGGAAACCATCAGCCGTGATGGATGACAGGCGTTTAACTGTGAATCAGTTACTTAACACTGTTGGCATCTCCCGTGAACGAGTAGAGAACATTCTACACAGTGAATTAGGAATGTCGAAGGTTTCCGCCAGATGGGTGCCCCGGCTTTTGATGCCTGACCAAAAGTTGACCAGACTGAACCTGTCACAAGCCAATTTAGCTATTTTTGAAGCAGACCAAGATGGTTTTCTTGACCGTTTTGTCACTCAGGATGAGTGTTGGGTTCATCACTTTGAGCCAGAGACCAAAAGACAATCCATGCAATGGAAGCACCCTGGCTCACCCCCTCCAAAGAAGGCAAAGATCGTCTCCTCTGCAGGGAAGGTGATGGCATCAGTGTTCTGGGATGCCAAGGATATAATATTCATAGATTACCTTCAAAAGGGCAGAACAATTAATGGGGAGTATTATGCAGATCTGCTAAAACAATTGCGAAAAGCAATTAAGGCTAAATGACCCGGAAAATTGACAAAAGGGGTCTTGTTCTATCAGGACAATGCGCCTGCTCATAAATCGGTTGTCTCAATGGCTGCTGTGCATGGCTATGGCTTCACACTTGTCAATCACCCTCTGTATTCACCTGATCTAGTTCCATCAGATTATTTCCTGTTTCCAAACATGAACAAGAATTTCGCAGAAGGCGGCGTCACACCTGCTGGGGGCAAAAGTCATAGAAGCCACAATCAGAATGTTGTTATTAATTAAGTAAATTTCATAGCAGCTGATGTAAAATGTGTCAAAGTCACTGGACCAAAAATATAGGCCATGGTCACCAGGTCAAGGTGACTACTTACTCTCTGGGTACCTTGACCTGGTGACCTTAACCTATATTATGCACTCCAGCGACTTTTACGTCAATGTTCAATATGTCCTAAAATAAATGGCCTACAGCAACCAAACTTTGCATAGTACTTCTCCTCATTGTACTGATTTGGCACCAACCTTGACCTGGTGACCATGGCCTATATTTTTGGTCCAGTGACTTTGACACATTTTACATCAACTATCAACTGCTATGAAATTTACTTAATTAATAACAACATTCTGATTGTGGCTTCTATGATTTTTGCCCCCAGCAGGTGCGACGCCGCCTTCTGCGGAATTCTTGTTTTTCTATGTAATCTATACATTTTTGGGATCCATTTTGAAACCGCGTTATATCGAAACTGTGTCATAATGAACCACGTTATAATGAGGTTGTTTTGTTTCTTTGTTTGATTTGAGGTTTAACGTCCCCATCAACACTGTAAAGGTCATTTTGGAGACGACGCTTTCAATTCTGTATATTGAGATGAAATGGCATCTCAAGCCCTGCCGCCAAATAAAACCAATAGGGTTTATAAGCATGGACGGTCCAACTCGCATCGCTTTGCCTGGGCAGGCTTAGATCCTCTAAGCGGTTAACAAGTACTCGTGTGTGAGGCGGTTCTAAAGAGTTCCCACAACCTATGTTTGCAGTATAAATAAGAAAAATATCATGGATTTTCTTCAGAAAAGAAGCCATTTGGAGTTGTGAAAAAAATGCACTATGTCGCATGGGTGTGTTATTGTAATGTATTTCTTCAAGCCCCGATGGGTGGGGGCTGATAATGAGGTTGTGTTGTATCCAGAAATGAAAGCATTTCATCAACATCCTCACCTGTTTTAATTTTCCTCTTTCATCCTCTTGGTTGCCTACGATACTCAATCGTAAACTCTGTTTAAACATTAACGAGCGTGTCTTCGCCTCCTGTTTCAATATTTTCGGAAGTCGTTTCTTCTCTAACACATGACGTCTCTGCATTTCCTCCTCTTTCGTTGTATTACTACGCTTCATCTGTTCAACTTCCTGAAAAATCAAAATAGTTCCAAGATGTGTGAATAAAATAGAACATCATGGTATGAATGTTTTTTTGTTTTTTTTGGTTTGGGTTTTACGGCCCTTTCAAGATTATTTCACTCATATCGAGCCGATCGTTAATCAGAGGTGGGCGAAAACCAGAGTACCCGGAGAAAAACCACCTGACCTGCCGTTGCAGAACTTGGCGTCTCACATGTGGCCCAAGCGAGGCTCGAACCTACGGCGGTGAGAGACCTAATGACTAAGAGTCAGCATTCTTATCCACTAGGCCACGGAGGCCTGTTATGGTATGAATACAACATAATGTAACGTTTAAGACAGAAACTCTGCAGATTAATCCATTTTGTACCAGAAACCCCAAAACGGGTACCCTGGGAAACAATGCAGGCCCAAATCAGACACCACAGGCATCCGATCAGGGCCTTCACTGTTTGCCAAAACTTTGGTCATTTTCCAAGTAGATTTTGAAGAAAACACAACCTGACACCCCTAAATTTTGAAATGGACTCCTGCCCTATATAAGGAGGAAGATTCCATCTGGTACAAAAAGGGTTAAGGCCAGAGAAAATTTTTTTAACTTGTCCTGCTGAATAAATTAATTTATTCACACACATTGCTGACTTTCAACCAATCAGATTACTTCATATTAGTTTATTCCTATAAATTCACGAACTCAATATCAAAGAAGGTAGATACTGGTCAGATGGCTTCTTCTGAAGCCATCTGATCTGTATCTACACTGTTTGTAAAGGCAGAGCATTCCATAATGATCCTGCATACCATAATGATCCTAAGTATTGGGACAGGCTGGCCTAAGAAAACAGTGCAGAACCGGATCTAACTGCTCCTGAAGGAGCAGTCTGATCAGGGTCTACACTATTTGCTATTCCGTTGGCACCTTTTGGACTCCTTGCTGGATACTGAAACAAATTTGCTAAAATTTTATGAGAATTACAGAAAGTTCTCAAGGTGTCTGATTTTTAGTATTTTTTTGGTATCCTGGTTCAGCAGGACAAAGTTTAAGGTTAAATAAATTTGAAACAAGAATATTCCTATTACAGCATTACTATGAGCCTAGACACAGACTGTTAGGGACAGATGGCCGTTCAATGGGGCCAAAAGTTTTACATTTTGTAAATAGTTTCTTTTAGCCCTATTTATTACAATGAGCAAGGACAACCAATAATGTGTCTTTGAGCATTTTGGCACCCAAGCCCAGTTGTTCAAGTGTAGTAAGATTAACGAGCTCGTTAGTGGCAAAAATGTTAACTGTTCTAGCAAGTACAATATCTGAAGTTGTGGTATTTTTGCTGCAAAAATGTGAGTAGCTTTTGCATTTGCAAAAGCTACTCACATTTTTTTAGCAAAAATATAAGCATATTTGCCACATTCAATCATCAAATTTTGACAATATCTTCATTGACACTTAACATTTATGGTGTGTGTGAAGTGAGTGGGTATGCAGAGGTTATTTTTCAACTCCTTTCTCAAACAAATTTAACCCTTATCCTGCTGTTCATGACAATCCATACCTTTGCAAACAGTGCAGATCCAGGTCAGATGGCTTCTGAAGAAGCCATCTGATCAGGATCTACACTGGTTGAAATTCAGTTTATGAATTTGTAGCAATAAATTACATAAAGTAATTTGATTGGTTGATAGACATAAATGGGTGTGGCTTAGATGAATATTCAGCAAGATAAGGGTTAATAGAATCTACATGGTTTGCAAACAGTGTAGATCCAGATCAGATGGCTTCTGAAGAAGCCATCTGATCAGGATCTACATGGTTTGCAAACAGTGTAGATCCAAATCAGATGGCTTCTGAAGAAGCCATCTGATCAGGATCTACACGGTTTTTCATTCAGTTTGAGACTTTGAATGAAAAAAATTATATTATGTTATCTGATTGGCTGATAGTCAGAAGTGGGTGTGGTAATTCAAATATTCAGCAGGATAAGGGCTAAGGGCCCACTATTTGGTCAGGCTCTTTCAGCTATAAGATAAAACAAAGTTATTTTACATCTAAGATGTTTAAATAAATGAGAGTGAGTGTGTGTGTGTGAGTGAATTCGGGTTTAACGTCGCTTTCAACAATTTTTCAGTCATATCACGACGGTGTCTGGTTGCGACAGGGAGCTCAGTGCTCACTTTTATAGTGCTGCCTCACTGAAGTATCATGTCCCAGACACATTACATGATACCACACCCATTCACATTATCCTGACACTGGGTTGACCAGTCCTAGCTCTACCCCGTAGATCTGAGTGCCAAGCGAGGAGCAGCTAGTACCTTTTTTAACGACTTTGGTATGTACCAACTGAGCTATCGGGGCCGGTACCAGAGTGAGTGAGTGTTTGAGTTTTACGTCTCACCAGCAGTTAAGGTCATATGGAGACAGGACCTCGGTTTAAAGACTCATCCGAAAGTCTGGAGAAGCCCGGGATCGATCCTGCAATTCCTGGTTTACAAGGCGAGTAGTGTAACCACTACACCATGGGGGCTTCTATTTAATATATGAGATAAGATGCAGTTGCTTATTCCAATGCAAAAGTATACCTTGGTAATTCTATCTAAGTTTTTATAGCGTTTCCAATAAAATGAAAACTGAAATTTACGCATTTGTACAGGAAATCCGAAATGGCTTCCAAACAGTGCAGGCCCAGATCAGACACCACAGAATGCTGGTTCTGATCAGCATCAACAATGTTTGCAAAAAAAAGATTCAGCCATTTTGAAGACAGTACAACCTGACACCCCTTAAATGCAAAATGGACTTCTGCTATATATATAAGGCGGAAGATTCCATTCAGTATGATGGTTCAGTGGCTTTAAGTATGACTCAGCATGAGACGATAAGTATTCTCCCAAGAAATATATCAAAAATCATGTATATATTGTGCCAGATAATATAATATCACATATCATGTATATTACCTTCTGATGTCTCGTTAACATAAATTGAATGTCAAACAGTGTAGATTCTGATCAGATGGCTTCTTCAGAAGCCATCTGATCTGACTTACACTGTTTGCAAAGAAAAAGGTTGTCGTGAACAGCTGGATAAGAGTTAAGAATGACTCAGCATGAGATAATAAGATATATCAAATACATGTACATTACTCCAAAGAAATATATCAAACATCATGTATATTACCTACTGATGTCTCGTTAACATCTCATGTCTCAATGGGTTTAAGTATGACTTGGCATGAGACGATAAGTATTCTCCCAAGAAATATATCAAACAAGAGGCCCATGGGCCACTATGCTCACCAGAGCTCAGGTGGGCACTGCCCATCCTGCCCAATGGCAGCCATGTATTTTAACATGATATCATTTTAATCCACCAAATGAACCCCCATGTCCAAATGAGCACCCATGTGGACTCAGCATCTGAAAAGTTAGGCCTTTTATGAAGTAGAGGGGGTGGGGCATGGACCCAATGGAGCCCTGGTTGGTATCACTAAATGCGTCTTATCATAAGAAACAAAAATATATATGGTTTAGCAGTGGGGATCTGTAAGGCTCCTTTAACAGTTGAGGGGTTGGGGCATGCCCTGTTGATCCCAGGAAAGCCCAAACTGTTGTCCCTAAATGTGTCTTATCATAAGGACCAAGTATATATATGGTTCAGTGCTGGGAATCTGACCGGTTTCAGAGATTTGAGGCCCTTTTATGAAATAGGAATGGCCCCTGCGGACCCCGCTACAGTAGGTGTGCTAATAATAAGGAACAAGAACATATATGATTATGGGGTGGGGATTTGAATGGTTTCTGAAATATAAAGCCTTTTATGAAATGGAAGGGCGGGGCACATTGCCTCAGCACAAAGAGACCTCCAGGTTGGTGTGATTGAACGAGTCTTATCATAAGGAACAAGTATATGGTTATGGGGTGGGGATCTGAACTATTTCTGATATATATGGCTTTTAATGAAGTAAAGCGGTGTGGCATGGCCTGGGCGTGCCCCGGGGACTCCCAAGCTGGTGTCACTGAATGCGTCTTATCATAAGAAAGATGAATATATATGGTTTAGGGTGGGGCTAAGAACATTCTCTGAGATATAAGGCCTTATGTGAAGTGGAGGGGTGGGGCAAGGCCCAGGGAGACTCCCAGGTTGGTGTCAATGAATGTGTCTTATCATAAGGAACAAGACTATATATGGTTAAGGGGTGGCCATCTGTAGGGTTTCCGAGATATTGTGATATTATGAAATGGAGGGGGTGGGGCATGGCCCCAGCATATCCCTGGGAACCCCCAGGTTGGTGTTACTGAATGCGTCTTATCATAATGAACAAGAATATATATGGTTTAGGAGTGGGGATCTGAACAGTTTCTGAAATATATGGCCTTTTTTTTAGTGGAGGGGTGGGGCAAGGCCCCAGCGCGTCTTTGAGGACCCCCAGGTTGGTGTCAATGAATGTGTCTTATCATAAGAAGCAAGCATATATATGGTTTATGGGCGGGGATCTGTAAGGTTTCCGAGATATTGGGCCTTTTATCAAATGGAGGGGGTGGGGCATGGCCCCGGTGCATCCAGGGGACTCCCAGGTTGATGTCACTGAATGGGTCTTATCAAAAGGAACAAGAATATATATGGTTTAGGGGTGGGAATCTGAATGGTTTCCGAGATATTGGGCCTTTTATAAAGTTGAGGGGGTGGGGCCTGACCTGTGCGCATTCCTGACGACCCCCAGGTTGGTGTTACTGAATGCGTCTTATCAATAGGAACAAGAATATATATGGTTTAGGGGTGGGGATCTGAACAGTTTCTGAGATATATGGCCTTTTGTGAAGTAGAGGGGTGGGGCAAGGCCCCAGCGCATCTCTGAGCACCCCCAGGTTGGTGTCAATGAATGTGTCTTATCATAAGAAGCACGCATATATATGGTTTAGGGGCGGGGATCTGTAAGGTTTACGAGATATTGGGCCTTTTATGAAATGGAGGGGGTGGGGCATGGCCCCGGCGCATCCAGGGGACTCCCAGGTTGATGTCACCGAATGGGTCTTATCATAAGGAACAAGAATATATATGGTTTAGGGGTGGGGATCTGAATGGTTTCCGAGATATTGGGCCTTTTATTAAGTGGAGGGGGTGGGGCATGACCTCGGCACATCCCTGAGGACCCCAAGGTTGGTGTTACTAAATGCGTCTTATCAATAGGAACAAGAATATATATGGTTTAGGGGTCGGGATCTGAATGGTTTCTGAGATATATGGCCTTTTATGAAGTGGAGGGGGGTGGGGCATGGCCCCGGCACAACCTGGGGGACCCTCAGGTTGGCATAAAAGCATATGGCTGAAAGAATTTTACTCAAGAAACATTTCTATAAAAGTTTTGTCCAAATATCTGCAATGACTTGGCAGTAAATGCCATTTTTCAATTTTCCCCATTATAAGTCTATGGAAACTCTAAGTTGCCATAGCAACCAAACTAATGGGCCGATTTTCATAAAAAACACAAACTTTCAATCCCCCTGCCCAAGGATGCTACAGATAAAATTTGGGCTGAATCGGTCCAGTGGCTTCAGAGAAGAAGATGTTTGAAAGTGTTGACGTCAGACGACGACGACGACAACGACAACGACGACGACAACGACGACGACGACGACGACGACGCCGGACAACTGCCTATCCTATAAGCTCCCCCGGAGCCTTCGGCTCTGGTGAGCTAAAAACATGTATATATTGTGCCAGATAATATATTACATATCATGTATATTACCTTCTGATGTCTCGTTAACATCTGATGTCTCAATGGGTTTAAGTATGACTCAGCATGAGATGATAAGTATTCTCCCCAGAAATATATCAAAAATCATGTATATATTCTGCCAAGAAATATATCAGATATCATGTATATTACCTTCTGATGTCTCGTTAACATCTGATGTCTCTTCAAGAAGAACATGTCTTTCAACTGACTCTTCGCTAATTGGTGTTTTTCGTGGAGCTGCTGTTTCTCCAACTCCCATGTGGCTGCCTCTCGTGCTGGAACAAAATAAAGGCTTCACTTTGCAATACTGCAATTTTTTTTAATTTTTATTTGTGTTTTACAGCTTTTTCAATTTAGCTCCTGCCCATCGGGGCTTGAAGAAATAGTTTGGGCTGCATGGCGCTTCTGCCCAGAGCTGAAACCAACAAAACTGAGTACTGGTACAACACTTAGAAGGTCTAAGCCTGCCCAGGAAAAGTGGTGAGAATCTGGCGGCTTCTATAACCCCAATGTTTTTTCAGGTGGTAGGCACTGAAATCATTTCATCTCAATGTTGGGTAAAAGTCCAACAAAATCAGAAGCAATGCCTCCAAAATGACCTAAATAGTGTTGATGGGGACGTAAAACCTCACAACAAACAAAACAGCCTTTTCAAGATTATTTCTCTCATATTGAGCTAACACTTACTGTTAACAAGAGGTGGACAAGACTGGAGAAAGGCACCTGTCCTACCCTGCAGAATTTGGCATCTCACATGTGACCAGAGGCACGCTAAAACCCACAGTGTTGAGAGAACTAATATTCAAGATACAACTATCTCAACAACCAAGCCAAGGAGGCCTTTTACTTCAAACTCGAGTCATGTCATGGGAAGTCTGGCTATATGTGCAGACAGCTAAGGCTCTGATCAGACTGCACAGATGTGCAGTCTGATCAGACCCTTTGCTGTCCATGTGATGCTCAACATGACCTGGGCTCAGATGTGCAAACCATTGTTAGCTAAACAAGCTCGTTAGTGGTCAAAATGTGAACTGTTCTAGTAAGTACATTTCATAGAGTGGTATTTTTGATGAAAAAAAAAAATTAGTAGCTTTTGCATTTGCAAAATGTTTGAGTTGACGGTCCAGTCAACTCTGTTCAGGTCATATCGAGTCAGTCATTTTATCTTACCACATTTTTCTTGGTAGGCTTATACATTAGCATATTAACCAGTACAAAGCACATTCTTTTGCCAGAAACTGATAACTGCCCTTCTTGAAGCAGCAGAAGGGAGACACTTATCACAGATAATATTTCATAATCAATCCTTATGAATGGAAGTTACTCCAAAGGAATCAAATCGGCAACATCCTGATTACCTGTCGGATGATGTGCGAACCATTAAGACTAGCAAAATATGAATTGGCCACCCGTGTTCAGAAAAATACCCAACAACAATCTTACTTCTTGGAAACAACTCCTACTCAACAACAAACAAGGTCAAGGTCAACTCACCTCTGAGAAGCTGTTGTTTCTGCTGTAAGAACTGACTCTCTAACATGGCAATTTTCTGTCGGTGTGTCTCCGTCAACTGTTTCATGTGTTTGTCCATTCTTTCTTGTTGGTTCTCCATGAAATGCCGCTCCTGAAAGACAGGATTTAATGATTTTGTACTTAACAGAAACTTCTGCCTTATATACAAGTCCCTGCCCCTGCCCATCAGGGCTTGAAGAAATAGATGGACTGAATGATGCTTCAACCCAGAGCTGAAACCGACCACACACGAGTACTGGTAAACTGCTTAGAAGATCTAAGCCTGCCCAGGCAAAGCGGTGTGAGTCGGCCTGTCCATGCTTATAATTCCTATTGGTTTCATTTGGTGACAGGGCTTGAGATGTCATTTCATCTCAATGTCGGGTAAAAGTCCCACAAAATTGGCAGCAATGTCTCCAACATGAACAATACATTGCTGACAGGGATGTTAAGCCTCAAATCAAACAAAACAAAACAAGTCCATTTGTCATATAAGGGGTGTCAGGCCTATTTTTTGTTTTTATTCTATTTTTGTCAGAAAATTCTGTTAGCAAGTAGTGCAGGTCCTGATCAGACGCCACATTCTGCGGCGTCTGATCTGGGCATGCACCAATTGCCAAGGTACCCCTTTAGGGGTTTCCCGCATGCAATGGATTAATATTAAGGGATTGTCAGGTTGTCATTTTTAGAAACTTGCTAAGAAAAGAGCTGATTTTTTTCTTTCTTTTTTTTTTTGCAAACAGCAAACAGTGAAAATTGCTGCACTTTTTTTTTTGCAAATAGTGTAGACCCAGATAAGATGGCGCATTCTGTGGCATCTGATCCAGACCTGCACTGCTTGCCAGTGTCCAATTTTGGCCTTTCCCACATAAAATGGTTCATGAAGCCATCTGATCTGGATCTACACTGTTTGCAAAGGTAGGGGTTATCATCTTTCAGCAGGACAAGGACGGCCTTCCAAACCGTTTAGACCCCATGACCAGACACAACCAGACACAACTGGGTCTACACTGTTTGCCTAACCCTGCATGAGTCCAGTTCAGATTTGACAGACAACCGACAGAAAACAGCACTCTGATATCATAGCCACAAGAAAAGCATGGAGACACAGCTCCAGATAAGACACTTAGGATAAGGCACCTTTTTTCACCTGAAAAGTACTGATATTTTTCTTATTTCTGCACAAAAACCTATGTTGTGGGTGTTCATTAGAAGCACCTCAGCGAGGCGCTTCTAATGAGTACCCACAACCTATGTTTTTGTACAGATACAGTAAAACCTGTCATAGTGGCCACCTCTATTAAGCAAGCAACCTGTCTAAAGCAAGCAGGCATTCAGTTCCCAAATAAGGAAAATGCATAAAAAATCACCTTTATTAAGCAAGCACCTGTCTTAAGCAAGCACATTTTGGTTATCCCCAAGGTGCTTGCTCAAATCAGGTTGGACTGTATAAGAAAAATAATAAGTGCATACCCCCTCTTATGCAGCTCCTGATATAACTATCAACCAATTAAATTACTTTATTTAATGTATTTATTCAATTCAAAAACTGCATGACAGTGTAGATCCTGATCAGATGGCTTCTTCAGAAGCCATCTGATCTGGATCTACACTGTTTGCAAAGGTAGAAGTTGTCGTGTCAGCAGGATAAGGGTTGAATGATGGAGTGCAAATTGTAATACATACCCATAATATAGGTTATCACGCAATATAATATCTTAAAACTGGCAAAGAAAGACAATTTATTTGAGAGTTACCAACATTTATTTCCCATTAGCTGAAATATATTATTGGTAATACAAAGCCCTGAACAAAAACAACACATTCAACTTATTTTTTACTTAATTTTCTCCATTCTCTAAGATAAGATCGAGCAATAACAGTAATTTTGGAACAGTATTTTCTTAAAATCTTCATAAAAATATAAGCTCTGAGGACTGCTTGAGTTTCACTGCCCAACAACAAGAAAGGTCATATGGAGACAAGACCTCAGTTTCAATAAACATCTGGAAGTCTGGACAAGCCCGGAATTTGAACCTATGACACCCTGATTTATGAGGCAGGTAGCTTAACTGCCACACCATGGAGGCTTCTACCTGAATGATATATGTTGTAAATACCCATTAGAATCGCCTCAATTCTAATGTGTACTCACAACATGATTTATGAAGAACTTTTTTTTTTTGGTTTTGGTTTTATGGCCCTTTCAAGATTATTTCACTCATATCGAGCCGTTTGTTAATCAGAGGTGGGCGAAAACCGGAGTACCCAGAGAAAAACCACCTGACCTTCCGTTGCAGAACTTGGCGTCTCACTTATGTCCCGAGCGAGGCTCGAACCACAGTGGTGAGAGACCTAATGATCAAGAGTCAGCGCTCTTAACCACTAGGCCACGGAGGCCTGTTTATGAAGAACTAGAACTGAGCCCAAAGGACACAGATGCCCCAGCCTGATAGCGCGATTAGGAAAACTACGCAAATTGCTAACACCATCCATGGTCGAATGTGCACACAGACAGATGGACAGACAGGGGTAAACACTATGTACCCTTTCCACCATTGTACAAACGGCAGGGGCATAAAAAGTAAGATCACCCCTAAATTAGCCCTGCTAGTCCTACTTATCTGGAACTATGAATCTGGCACTATGATTCTTTCCAGTGGAAATGATGGTATTATGTGGGCACAAATTTATGCAAGTAATTACAAATGTCACGACATTTTGTTTTGATATTAAACACTGTCAGCGCTATGGAGAAAAATAAGAAGTTTCATGAGATGCACCCAGGCAAATCTGGACCCAGTCATTTAAAGCAAACAAAGGGATTACTTAACATAACATTAACTCCTGTCCTGCTGAATAAATAAGTCTGTCATTTCTGACTGTCAACCAATCAAATTACTGAATGACAAACAGTGCAGATCCTGATCAGATGGCTTCTTCAGAAGCCATCTGATCTGGATCTACACTGTTTGCAACGGTAGGGGTTGTAGTGTTCAGTGGGACAAGGGATAAAAGTTCTATCAATTAGTATGACATCATCATCATCATCAACGGATTTTTGATTAACGTACAGGTACAGGGGCAATGTCCACATAAGTGGGCCCCCTTCCATGTAGCTGGCTTGCTGCACGCATGGCAGAACTTACACCAGATCTCCAGGCTTGTCTATCATGAGGATCGATAGCAGAGAGCTTCCATTCTCTGCAATCTCTTTCTGTTAGCTGCTTCCAGGTCATCCAGGACACAAACAGAAAAATTCAGCACTGTTTTTGTTCTTTATTTATAGGGTTTTATGTCCTCATACAGAGATGGGACCTTGGTTTGAAGTCTCAGCCCAAAGACTGGAGAGTTGAGGGTTTAACTCGAAACCCCTGGTTGAACCCTCATTCGGCTGTTCATGAAACCCTTACATTTGCAAACAGTGTAGATCCAGATCAGATGGTTCTGAAGAAGCCATCTGATCAGGATCTACACTGCTTGTCATGTAGTTTGTGAATTGAACAAATATATTATGTCAAGTAATTTGATTGGTTAATTTTCAGCAGTTGGTGTGGCTTAATGAATTTATGCAGCAGGATAAGGATTAAAATGACACTGGCTTATCTGATCATACACTGTTTACCAAAGTCCAGTTTTGGGGACCTAAGACAATATAGCCAATTCAATACTGAAACACACTTTCCCTTACTTGTGTGTCCTTTATTATCATTGCTCTCTGTTTATTGAACAGTACAAAAAAACTTAAATCTGGGCAGTGATAATCACAGAGACAACAGCAGTATATGAGTTTTGTTCTAATCCCTTCTGGCCCAGAGATACATATGTGTGTAACACATGTAATGAAACGTAATGTTTAACCCTTTTTGTACCGAATGGAATCTTCCTTCTTATATATAGCAGGAGTCCATTTCAAAATTTAGGGGTGTCAGGTTGTTTTTTCTTCAAAATTCATTTGGAGAATGGCTGGACTTTTTGCAAACATTGTAGGCCCTGATCAGATGCCGCGTTCTGCGGCGTCTGATCTGGGCCTGCACTGTTTGCCAACTACCCGTTTGGGGTTTCCGGTACAAAATGGGTTAAGGCAGCCCAAAAATTTGTGCAAACTCCAGGTCTGATACCCACCTCCTCAGCGAGCTGAATTTCTTTCTGTTCTTTTCTTTTCCTGATTTCCTCTTTCTTTGAATTCTTGGCCATCATGTCGAGCTCTTGTTTCAACAACTTCATGTCTTGTTTCTGCTTCTCCTTGAAAGACTTGTGTTCTTTTTCCTACAAATAAAAAAGTTGAGTAGATACATCTTCATTGTTGGTTGGTTGGTTTGGTGTTTTAATGGCCCGCTCAACACAATTTAGGTCATGTTGAGGTTTGACTTGAGGTTAAACGTCCCCGTCAACACTGTATAGGTCATTTTGGAGACGTTGCTTCCAATTTTGTGGGACTTTTACCCGACACTGAGATGAAATGACTTCACAAGCCCTGTCGCCCAATGAAATCAATAGGATTTATAAGCATGGACGGACCGACTCACACCGCTTTGCCTGGGCAGGCTTAGATCCTCAAAGCGGTTAACCAGTACTCGTGTGCGTGGAAGCATCTGCGTGGAAGCATCATGCAGCCCATCTATTTCTTCAAGCCCCGATGGGCGGGAACCAAACTAGAAAAGGAATTGTCATTCTTGCTTGTTGCACAAGTACATGACCTGTTCTAAATCACGTCCAAGTATCATCAACACATGTAACAGGGCTGGAGATGGATGGAAGAAACTATATGCCCATTCAATCGCCAGGGCATAAAAAATAGCCATCGGAAGAGATGGCAAATCCCCCGACCAAAAGCCAATATGGCCGTCCGACGATTGTTCACCAATAGAAAGTGCACCAGAATTAAACCACATATCACAAAAGTATTGCAGTTATGGTCATCGCAAAATTATACTGTCAGGCACTCAGAAATGTGGTTCTTGCGCATGACATGCCTGCTTAAGCTCATGTAATTCTGCACAAAGTACCATCAATATGTCTCAAATGGTATTGGAGATATAGTGATCACAAGCTGGTCATACTGTTATATTGGAAGGGTAGATAACTCAAATACCACAGCAACAACGGTTGTGGTTCTTGCACATGACATCCCTTCTGTACCTTGTATACAATTGTGCTAAGTTCCTTCAATATATCTCAAAGGGAGTTGGAGTTATGGCCATCACAAGGTTATATTGCCAGGGGAGATAACTAAAAAACCAGAGCACCCAGAGTTGTAATTCTTGAGCATGACACACCTGCTTAACCTCATGTTCATCTGCATCAAGTACCACCAATATGTCTCAAAGGGTATTGGAGGTACGGTGGTCACAAGGTTGTCATACTGTTATATTGGAAGGGGAGATAACTCAAATATCATAGCACCCAGAGTTGTGAGTCTTAGGCATGAAGCGCCATCTCAACATTGTATACAATTGTGCCAAGTACCATCAATATATCTCAAAGGGTATTTGAGTTATGGCCATCACAAGGTTATATTGTCAGGGGAGATAATTAAAAAACCAGGGCACCCAGAGTTGTGGTGGTTGCACCTGACACACCTGCTTAACCTCACGTACAACTGTACAAAGTATCATCAATATATCTCAAAGAGTGTTCGAGATGTGGCCATCACAAGGTAGTGATTCTATATTACTGGAAGGGGAGATAACTAAAAAAACACGGCACGCAGAGTTGTGGTTCTTGTGCATGACACACTGTCTCGGCCTTGTGAACAACTGTGCTGGGTATCATCAATATATCTTAAAGGGTATTGGAATTATGGCCATCACAAGGTTGTCACTCTATTTTATTGGAAGGGGAGATAACTCCAAAACCATGGCAACCAGAGTTGTGGTTCTTGTGCATGACACGCCGTCTCAGCCTTGTGAACAACTGTGCCAGGCACCATCAATATATCTCAAAGGGTATTTGAGTTATGGCCATCACAAAGTAGTCATTCTATTTTATTAAAAGGGGAGATAACTAAAAAAGTATGGCATCCAGAGTTCTGGTTCTTGCGCATGACACGCCGTCTCAGCCTTGTGAACAATTGTGCCAAGAACCATCAATGAATCTCAAAGGGTATAGGAGTTATGGCCATCACAAGGTTGTCACTCTATTTTATTGGAAGGGGAGATCACTCCAAAACCGTGGCAACCAGAGTTGTGGTTTTTGTGCATGACACGCCGTCTCAGCCTTGTGAACAACTGTGCCAGGTACCATCAATATATCTCAAAGGGTATTGGAGTTATGGCCATCACAAAGTAGTCATTCTATTTTATTAAAAGGGGAGATAACTAAAAAAGTATGGCATCCAGAGTTCTGGTTCTTGCGCATGACACGCCGTCTCGGCCTTGTGAACAATTGTGCCAAGAACCATCAATGAATCTCAAAGGGTATAGGAGTTATGGCCATCACAAGCTTGCGTCTACGGACGGACGGACGGACGTTCTTACAGATGGACATTTGTTGGGTACTACAGTGTTAATTTTTCACCTATAAGTACCCAACAATCAGCTAAAATTTGCACAAGTACCCAACATGTCCCATCAAATTTGTTGGCTACTTTTTCGGACACTAACGGAATAAACGGCAAGTACCCAACTACCCAACTTATGTCTACCCAACATGTGCCCACGGATGCGGACGGACGGACGGACGGACGGACAGACAGACAGACAGACGGATGGACGGACGCCAGGCTGATCGCTATATCCCCCGAACCTATTCGGTCGGGGGATAAAAAAGAAATAAAATGCCCATTACTTGCTACTGTGAGGCTAAGCATGATGGGATGAGCAGAATGATGTCTGCATTTTTATACAATGAACTTTGCTGAATGTTCCAATGGGATTAGAAAACTGACTGAGAAATGACAGACAAACAGTCAAGATCTTCACTATTTGTTAAGAAAAATGATAGCATATTGACGTCAAACGGAAGTCACTTCTAAGGGTGTGTGACCACTGACAGAAGTTCAAAATGTCAGATGTCTACCAAATTATGCGTAATCCATGACGCAAAGAAATCAACATCAATTTGCGTCAATTTAGCATGTTCTGATCAATGTGCACTTTTATGCTTATTCATCTCTTGTGATTTGTTGTTTTCTGGAAACAGAAATTCAGTTATAAGGGAAGCAACACACCTTCAAGGGAAGTGACTCTTTTCAACATCACGTGAACAAGTCCGTGAAATGAACACCCCACTAAGCTACGGTTGTATACATTATTTTTCTTATTTCTGCTCCAAGACATAGGTTGTGGGTACTCGTTAGAACCGCCTCAATGAGGCGGTTCTAACGAGCACCCACAACCTATGTTTGCAGTATAAATAAGAAAAATCATATGGATTTTCATCTGAAAAGTAGCCATTTTGGAGATGTGAAAAAATGCACTATGTCATACGGGTGTGTTATCGTAATGAAACTGATTTGCCTTCATTGTGGCATGATGTCGACAGAGGTCTACCTGAAGAGGAAAGAATTTACTCTACATGAGCAAATTCTTTTCTTTCAGAGTAAACCCCTTTTTTCGGATGAGGCTGGGTGTGTAGGAATGCAAACAAGAAATCATAAGTTAGTTTGTTTGAATTGAGGTCATAAGAGTTTGTTATTTGTTTGTAGTTTTGTTTGTTTGTTTGTTTTGTTAAAATTGAGGTTTAACATCCCTGTCAACACTATTTAGGTCATTTTGGAGACATTGCTTCCAATTTTGTGGGACTTTACCTGACATTGAGATGAAATGATATCTCAAGCCCTACCGCCCAATAAAACCAAAAGGCTTATATGCATTGGACAGTCTGACTCACACCACTGCATGGACAGTCAGTTTCAGCTCTGCATTGAAGCACCATGCAGCCCAATTTATTTCTCCAAGCCTTGATGGCTGCCCAGGCAAAGTGGTGTGAGTGTCGAACTGTCCATGCTTATAAACTCTACTGGTTTCTTTGGGCGACAGGGCTTGAGATGTCATTTCATCTCAATGTCAGGTAAAAGTCCCACAAAATTGGAAGCGAAGCCTCCAAAATGACCTATACAGTGTTGACGGGGAAGTTAAAACTCAAATCAAACAAACAAACAAAGCCTTGATGGGCGGGGGCAACGTTTTGTAGTTTAACGGCCCAGTCAACACTATTTAGATCATACAGAACCTGTCATTTTGCCTAATCACACTTTTCCTATGCAGGCTTATATATAAGCCATTAACCAGTATGGTGTACATTCTTTTACCAGGAACTGACAACTGCCCTTCTTGAATCAAAAGGGAGTGAGAGAATGATCAAAAGAGTCATTTCCCTTTTAATTTATGTGGTGTAGCCATTCAACTTAAGGGGAATGGGAACACCTTGCAGATTTTTCCGCCATTTTTCAAAGGGAGACAACTTTCCGAACTTCCTGTTCGCTTTTCTATAAGCCCTGTCCCACTGAAAAAGGGGTCTACTCTTAAAGGAAAGAATTTGCTCCTCAGGAGCAAATTCTTTCCTTTAAGAGTTGACCCATATTGAGATGGGAGACAAAAATACTTTTGCAGGAGTTGCCTCCGCTGAAGGTGTACCCATTCCCAATAAGTCGCCTGCACCTCATGCCACTACCCATTAATCAGTGGATTTAATTCAGTTACGTCAGACTGAATCAGGAAGCTTCACAGCTTTAAATAATTAAGTGTCACTGTAGGACAGCAGTTTTCTAGTAAAATTTGGGAAAGGCCAATGAGGATCACTGAACCAAATGCCTGTCCAGTATAGTATTTAGATGATTGAGTATAATTTTTTCTCTTCAACAGCAATGACCAAGTCGTTCCAAACCTCATCAGTTTAACGAACCTGCTACTGGTCAAAACCTTAACTGTACTAAGAAGTGCAATATCTCCTTATATAGTAGTATTTTTGCTGAAATGCAAAAACCACTCCCATCTTTTTAAAACAAGAAGGCCCAGAGGGCCCTGAATCGCTCACCTGAGAATTAGTGTCTCCAGTATATTCTAGGCCCGAGGGCTATAATTTGAACAAACTTGGAAATGGTCCACTAGATGAAGCTTCAGACCAAATATCAAAGACCTGGACCTTCTGGTTTCAGACAAGAAGATTTTTAAAGGTTTTCCCTATATAAGCCTATGAAAAACCAAAGGGTCCCGGGGTGGGGGCATTTTTGGCCCAAGGGCTATAATTTGAACAATCTTGAAAGAGGTCCACTAGATGAAGCTTCACACCAAATATCAAAGATCTGGGCCTTGCGGTTTCAGAGAAGAAGATTTTTAAAGATTTTCCCTGTATAAACCTATGTAAAACCAAAGGCCCCCGGGGCGGGGGCATTTTTGGCTCCAAGGCTATAATTTGAACAATCTTGGTAAAGGTCCACCAGGTAAAGCTTCACACCAAATATTAAAGACCTGGGCCTTGTGGTTTCAGAGAAGAAGATTTTTTTAATGATTTTCCCTATATAAGCCTATGTAAAACCATAGGCCCCCGGGGCGGGGGCATTTTGGCCCCCAGGGCTATAATTTGAACAATCGTGTTAGAGGTCCACTAGATGAAGCTTCACACCAAATATCAAAGATCTGGGCCTTGCGGTTTCAGAAAAGAAGATTTTTTAAGATTTTCCATGTACAAGCCAATTTAAAACCAAAAGCCCCCGGGGCGGGGGCATTTTTGGCCCAAAGGCTATAATTTGAACAATCTTAGTAGAGGTCCACCAGGTAAAGCTTCACACCAAATATTAAAGACCTGGGCCTTGTGGTTTCAGAGAAGAAGATTTTTTAATGATTTTCCCTATACAAGCCTATGTAAAACCATAGGCCCCCGGGCGGGGCCATTTTGGCCCCCAGGGCTATAATTTGAACAATCTTGAAAGAGGTCCATCAGATGAAGCTTCAGACCAAATATCAAAGATCTGGGCCTTGCGGTTTCAGAGAAGAAGATTTTTAAAGATTTTCCCAGTATAAGCCAATGTACAACCAAAGGCCCCCGGGGCGGGGCATTTTTGGCCCCAAGGCTATAATTTGAACAATCTTAGTAGAGGTCCACCAGGTAAAGCTTCGCACCAAATATTAAAGACCTGGGCCTTGTGGTTTCAGAGAAGAAGATTTTTTAATGATTTTCCCTATATAAGCCTATGTAAAACCAAAGGCCCCCCGGGCGGGGGCATTTTGGCCCCCAGGGCTATAATTTGAACAATCTTGGTAGAGGTCCACTAGATGAAGCTTCATACCAAATATAGAAGACCTGGGCCTTGCGGTTTCAGAGAAGAAGATTTTCGTTTAAAAAATCTATTTTTAGCTCCTGTGACCTAGATGTGCAATGGACTGGAACCATTTGAACAACTTTGAAAGGGGACCACCTAAGGATCATTCCTGTGAAGTTTGGTCAAATTCCTATCAGTGATTTAGGAGGAGATGTCATTTGAAGAAAAAGTTTACGCACACACACACGCACTGACGACGGACGAAAAGTGATCACAAAAGCTCACCATGTCACTATGTGACAGGTGAGCTAAAAACAAAACACTGACAGGGCTGGTGGGCCATCTGTCTCAAAGTGAATGGGGACTTAAGACTGTTTTATTTAACCCTTAAATTCCTGTACTGCAAGCAAACAGTGTAGACCCTGATCAGATGCTGCATTCTGCAGCATCTGATCTGGGTCTACACTGTTGATCAAACCCAACACAGGATTCAGGTCCAGATTCTACTGAAAACACTCTTATGTAACTTTGACCTCACAGCGATATGAACAGCATGGCTATTTTCTATAAATAACCATTACCGGAATTTCATATAAATCAGTGACAGCCACATGGACATCAGCAGAGTGACAGCCACATGGACATCGGCACAGCCACATGGACATCAGCAGAGTGACAGCCACATGGACATCGGCACAGCGACAGCCACATGGACATCAGCACTATAGAGCTACCTGGGCTTAAAACTTTGGGTTGATTGACAAATGATCAACCCAAAACTAAGAGATGTATGTCATAATGAATGACTATTTATGTACCAATAACGGATGACCTAATCAACCCTTTGTTCCGTTAACCCATTGTATACTAGTGGACTCTTCCATTGCTATTGTTTGTTTGATTTGAGGTTTAACGTCCTCGTCAACACTGTAAAGATCATTTTGGAGACGTTGCTTTCAATTTTGTGGGACTTTTACCCAAAATTGAGATGAAATGACATCTCAAGCCCTGTCGTCCAATGAAACCAATAGGGTTTATAAGCATGGACAGTCCGACTTGCACCACGGTTCCTGGACAGGCTTAGATCCTCTAAGCGGTTTACCAGTACTAGTGTGCAGGCCGGATTCATCTCTGTGTGGAAGCATCATGCAGCCCATATATTTCTTCAAGCCCCTATGGGCGGGGGCTATCTTCCATTGCTATATGTTGGACATATCCAGATGTCATATATGGGGTGTCAGGCCTATTTTTTCGTTTTTATTCTATTTTTGACAGAAAATTCTGTTAGCAAGTAGTGCAGGCCCTGATCAGACGCCGCATTCTGCGGCGTCTGATCTGGGCCTGCACTATTTGCCAAGGTACCCCTTTAGGGGTTTCCCGCATGCAAAGGGTTAAGGTATTCAATAAAGCTCCTTCCTGGTTCAACAGATCTCCCCAAATCCAGCTTTGAGAAAACAACCACAGACACACAATCACAAGAATCGTTGTCTGCTTTGTCGTCTGCTGGTAACTTCAAAAGTCATTGTCGGAAACAGTGTGGACCCAGATCAGACTGCTCCTGTAGGAGCAGTCTGATCAGGGTCCAAACTGTTTGCCTGTATGCAAAAGTATGTTTGAAAACTTGGCAAGAAGATTCAGCAGACGACAAAAACAGACTACATTTAAAGATGCAGTTTTCTTGGTAGCTTAAGGTTAGTGTGGTTTTAAATATGTGTCTGAGTTTATGTCCCACCAACAAATTAAGTCACATGGAGACAGAAAATTGGTTTAAAGTTTCATTTGAAGGCCTGACAGAGCCCAGAATCAAACCCATGACTCTTGGTTTTATAAGGGGTGGAACATACCCCCTACACCAGAGAGGTATATCCTGCTCGGAGAAACATCATGGTCTGCATGATGCTTCTACGCAGAGCTGAAACCAACCCCATGAGTACTTGTAAACCGCTTAGAAGGTATAAGCCTGCCCAGGCACAGTGGTCCCTGCATATAAACCCTATTGGTCTGTTTGAATGGTAGGGCATGAGATGTCATTTCATCTCAATGTCAGGTTAAAGTACCACAAAATTGGAAGCAGTGTCTCCAAAATTACCTAAACAGTGTTGATGGGGATGTAATAACTCAATTCAAACAAAGACCAGAGGGCCTTCTGGGATATTTTATCTCTTGTGCGCACTTCGAACTGCCAATCCTTGTGCACTTAGAATTCTTTGTGATAAGTTCAGACTGTCTAATGAGATCCCAAGAGATATGCAAAGTGAACCTAAAACTACAAGGTTCATCCAGAATCATCATATTCACCTATTCATAATACAGTCAAACGTCGATGGCTCGAACCCCTTTGGGACCATGAAAATGTGTTCGAGACAGCAGTTCGAGCCATGGAGGGTTATCCTTATTCTTTTACCAAGAGGCATGGTGAAAATATTTGTGGGATAGCTTTTCAGTGTTCTGTATTATAACTGAATGCTGTGTGTACTCATTAGAATCGCCTCGATGAGGCGATTCTAATGAGTACACACAACATTCATTTGCAAGATAAAAGAAGACAACTCCTCTATATCATCCCTATATCGTATTTGGAGAGATCCTCTGCGGACCCAAGAAAGTGTTCGACTCATCCATGGTAAACGAGCCATTGGGGTTCGAGCCATTGAAGTTCTACTGTAGTCCTGCAGAAACAGTCCATAGCATGATCAGTTCGACCATTTTGTACTGAATGGAATCTTTCCCTTTATATACAGCAGGAGTCCATTTCAAAATGTTAGGGTGTCAGGCTCAGTAATTTTCAGAAATTCGTTTAGAAAATAGTTAACTTTCTGCAAACAGTGAAGGAAGGCTCTTTTCAGATACTGCGTTCTGGGGTGTCTGATGATTTTGTTTGTTTGATTTGAAGTTTATCGTTCCCATCAACACTATTTAGGTCCTTTTTGTCTGTCCTGAACACTATTCAGGTCATTTTAGAGACATTGCTTCTCATTTTGTGTGACTTTTACTCAACATTGGGATGAAATGACATCTCAAGCCCTACCACCCAAAGATACTGCTAGGGTTTAAGGCGCAGTCTGACTTGCACTACTTTTCCTTGGCAGGCTTAGACCTAAGTGCTTTACTAGTACACAGTTTGGTTGATTTCAGCTCTACACGGAAGCTCCATGAAGCCAAATCTATCTCCAAGCCCCGATGGGCAGGAGCCTTTTTTGTTGTTTCCAAACTTCAACAACTCACCTGTTCAATCTTTATCCGTTTAGCAGCATTCTTCAAATCTACTGTTTGGCTTCCTTCTGCTTTCTCCACCTGTTGCTTCTGCTGTTTCGTTAACGTCTCCATATCTTGGTCGTAATTCTTCACCAAACTCTGAAATCATGTTACATGGAATACAGTTTTGATATTTTGCAAGAAAACTTTTTAAGATGTCATGAAAAACTGCATCTGAAAATGTCTATTTATGTCGCCGGCTGCTATTTCTAGCAAACTTTTCAAACTTATTTTTGCAAATGGATAAACAGGCAAACAGTGTGGACCCTGATCAGGGTGCTCCTGATCTGGTTCCACACTGTTTCCAACAAAGACTTTTGAAATAACAAGCAGACAACAAAGCAGGCTACAATTGTTGTGATTGGCATCTTCAGGGTTAAAAAAACACAACAACCTCTTCATAACACTTTGATGGGGCTCAAAGAAAAAACAATGCTAACAAATTAACGTTCGCAGTTTTGTTTCTCTGAATAATTAAGAGAAAATGGCTCTTACAGACTATTCATCTTATGTATTTGGACAGACAGGGCTAAGCAAATAGTGTAGACCCAGATGTGACATCTCATCACTGAATGCGGCATCTCATCTGGGTCTACAGTTTGCTAATTCAGTGGTGTCTTAGCCGGGTCTACACTATTTAGCTACTCATCTAGCCATTTTTAGGCTCAATGTACATCGGGTAGTAAACTGTACTTGTTCCAATTTAAGAGCAAGTATGGAAAGAAGTTTAGGTGTCTGAATCCTGAAGGGCAAAAAATACATCTGAAAATGTCTTCTGCTTATGTCGTCTGCTGAATCTTCTTGCAAACTTCTAAAAAATATTTTTGCATAGAGGCAAACAGTGTGGACCCTGATCAGACTGCACCGGAGCAGTCTGATCTGGGTCCACACCGTTTGCAAAAAATTACTTTTAAGGTAACCCACAGAAGGCAAAGCAGACGACATTGGCATTTCATGGGTTAACTATTATACTTAGTTATAATACTGCTCCTTACCGGGATTTTATAAAGGGGTAAATTCTTTATAACAGTAAAATATTTGGAAACAAACACTGTTGTTATAATGAGGTTCCTCTATAATAGTTTAACCCATTTTGTACCAAATGGAATCTTCCTCGTTAAATATAGCAGGAGTCCATTTAAAATTTAGGCGTATCAGGTAGTGTTGTCTTTGGAAAATAGCTGGACTTTTTTTAAATAGTGTAGGCTCTGATCAGAGGCCGGGTTCTGCATTGTCTGATCTGGGCCTGCACCGTTTGCCAATTATCCCTTTTCGGGTTTCCGGTACAGAATGGGTTATAACAAATTCGTGTCCAGATATACGAAATTTTTCAATGTTTCACAGAAAGCGTGCTGTTTGTCTATCATTTTCCTTGATTACAATTCCCTCATGCCACTCGACAAATATCAAAGTAATTTATCATTTATACACACCATTTATCATGCAGCCATTATACAGGGTTGTTTATCATGCACGATTTGTAAATATGACAAAGTAAACTGCCCAGTCCAATAATATGATATCAGCAATTTTACTTTTCCGATTTTCCCTGAAATAGGATTAATCATGCTGTGGGTACTCATTAGAATTGCCTCAGTGAGGCAATTCTAATGAGTGCCCACAGCATGATTTTTTTTAGTAAATAAATTAAAATAAAACTAAGTAAAATTTTGAAAAGTTTATATTTAACAAGAGAAGCCTCCGTGGTCGAGTGGTTACGCTACTTGCCTTGTAAACCAGGGATCGCAGGTTCGATCCCGGGCTTCTCCAGACTTTCGGATGAGTCTTTAAACCGAGGTCCCGTCTCCGTATGACCTTAGCTGTTGGTGGGACGTAAAACTGAAACACTCACTCACTCACTTATATTTAACAAGAGTGCTGTTGAATTACGACAATGTAATAGCATGTCATTATGATGCAATGGCTGTCAAAATGTAAATTTCGGTTGTCCTTGAATTATGATTGGGTGTCTGGCCATAACCGTATGACAATCAAAAAGACTGGCAGCGGAATAACGAAAAACCAGACTAATCTGCACGGTCATCTTTAATAACAGTATCTCGTAGGAGACTTTAGACTGGATGGACAAATATCTATTCTAATTTGTCAGGTCTAATACTGCAGAGAGGATTCATGGCTGAATGGTCAGAATATTTGTCTTTTGCACAGAAGGTTTTCGTCCATAACAGTGCCTCACTTGGGATCAAGCCCATGACCCCTGGTTTATGAGGTGAGTAGCTTAGCCACTATACCACGGAGGCTATAATTTACACATTTTTTTTTTTTCATCTTTTGGGTGAGTCGCTTGTCCCGGAGTGACATTAACCCTTATCTTGCTGTTCACGACAACCCCAATCTTTGCAAACAGTGTAGATCCAGATCAGATGGCTTCTGAAGAAGCCATCTGATCAGGATCTACACTGTTTGGCATTAATTATATGAATTTGTAGCAATAAATTACATCAAGTAATTTGATTGGTTGATACACAGCAATGGGTGTGGCTTAAATGAATATTCAGCAAGAGAAGGGTTAACGGTAGGCTGGAAAAATTCCACAAAAATTCTAAAAATTCGGAGACCTTGAGAACTTGCTGAAATTCTCTTAAAATTTTAACAAGTTCATTTCCTGAGTGTGTATTTTAGTTTTACGTCCCACAACAGCTAAGATCAAACTGAGACGGGACCTCAGTTTAAAGACTCATCCGAAAGTCTGGAGAAGCCCGGGATCGATCCTGCAATCCCTCGTTTATCAGGCGAGAAGCTTAACCACTACACCACAGAGTTTCTGTTTATTTCATGATCCATCAAGGAGTCCAGAAAGTGCTGACAGAATGGCAAATAATGTAGACCCTGATCATACTGCTCCTTCAGGAGCAGTCTGATTTGGGTCTGCACTGTTTCCTTAGCCCTGTCTGTCCAAATACTTAGGATCATTACCAATATAGCCCTGACTCTATACTTTTGTTAAACCCTAAAATTCCTGTACTTTATGCCAACAGTGTAGACCCTGATCAGATGCCTGGTTTTGTGTTGTCTGATCTCAAGCTTTTTTTAAAACAAGAGCTATCACTATAGGTGACCAATTCCCCCCCCCCCCAACCCCCCGTGGGAGCCAATTTATGAGTTTTTGCAAAATTTCAAGGGGAGATAAGTCAGCCAAAACTGACAACAGAGTTATGGCCCTTGGTCAGAATGTAGCCCTTGTGTTGGTGAATAAGTGTGTGGAGTTTCATGGGGCTAGGTCAAATACTTTTGAAGTTATGATCAAGGTTAAAGTTTTTGTGACAGACAGACAGACAGACAAACAAACAGACAGGGACAGACAGACAAACAAACAAACAAATAGACAGACAGGACAAATACTATATGCCCCCCAAATCAAAGATTCTCGGGGGGCATAAAAAGCTTTTACTTTTTTATCATTAATGATCTTTACAAGCAGGACTGTTTGGCTGAAAACTCTGACATCACAACAACAGAGAATTGTGCTAAGAACAGCATGGCTAAAAATAACCGCTACTTGGAAATTTGTACACATGTTATTTCCGCATGGTTTAACTATTGGTCCAGGGATTTTCCTACCAATTCGAAACCGGGGCCAGAGGCTGTTGAATTGGGGGGAAAAAGCGCGCAGATTGGCAAAGTTGTGCAAGGAGAGTGCACAGCAAAACCAAAATAATGGACGAAGAACAATGTTTTTTTTTTTGTTACTTAAGGAAGGGTTCTCGTGTGGTAATTTTTATTGGGCGTTTCTTGCAAGCGTAAAATTGGGATTTTCTTCACTATTTTGGGATTTAATCAGCCAAAAATTGGAAAATTCTCAGGAAAATCCCTGTAGTCAGTGGATATCAGTCAGCCTTATAAGCTCTCATTTTGTACATGTAACTTTGAACGACCAACAAACAATCAACCCAAAAACGCAAGTAAAGCCACCATAAAATACTGCAGAAATGGGACAATATTATTAATGGCGCAGTTTTCTATAACGACAATTAAGGCACTCCATAATTTTATAGCATTAGGGAATTACCATGATTAGTTCAGTTTGCTAAATTAACTTGCCAATTATTATTACTGTGGCAACACATAAAAACCTTAGATGCCTATGTTCTTTTCTGCCTTTGTGCTCATAGCCATGTTTAACCCTTTTTGTACCAAATGGAATCTTCCTCCTTATATATAATACCAGGAGTCCATTTCAAAATTTAGGGGTGTCAGGTTGTGTTTTTCTTCGAAATTTATTTGGAAAATGGCTTAAATTTTGTGCAATCAGTGGAGGCCTGCTTTCTGCGGGGTCTGATCTCGGCCTGCACTGTTTGCCCTGGTACCCGTTTCAGGGTTTCTGGTACTAAATGGGTTAATCAAAAACATTTTTACCCTTAACTCTTTCAGTGCCAAATTGATTTCAAAACATAACTCCTAGCGCCAAATTTATTTTTAGTCCCAATCATTTCTACCATTTGAATCATGTAAAGATGCCATCTGCCAAAGGCTATGTCACCAATGTGATTGTAGCTCTTGAGAAACGAACTTGAACATTTGGGTTGATGCTATGGTTAACACTAATGTTGATGGACTGACAAATAGCTAGATGGACAAATGAATAGATGGAAATCAGGACTCGTACATCCTGCCATGCTTAAAGTGGGTGCAACAATAACAAGAGCTGTCGCATGACAGCATAATAGCTCGCCCGTTTCGTGCCTTCAAGATATAAGGTAAAACTATTGAACCATGAAATATAGATCACACGCACCTACATATATTTTGAGGTCAATCATCAGGTCACATGGAACATATATTCCAGATATCACATTTCAGAATCAAGTTGTGTCTGAATTATAAGGCTAATTATTGAACCATGAAAATAGGTCACACTGACCTGGATATATTTCTATGCCAATCATCTGGTCACATGGAATTGAATATTCAGATATGAAGTTTCTCCATCTAATAGTATTCAAGATATAAGCCAGAGTCACTGAACCATGTAATATAGGTCACACTGACCTAGATATATTTTCAGGTTAATCATCTGGTTGCACTGAAGTAATATCCCAGGTATAACATTTCGTTATCAAACTAGAGCTGCCGCCTAACGGGCGCCAATTATACCCCCGCATGCGTTGTCAGACAAATTTTCACAAGTATTTGACCTTGAGGAAGGTCAATGTAAAGGTCAAGGTCAGGTTTGTGTATATCAATCTTAGTACTAGTGGCAAGGTGTGTGGTGCGTGAATATTAAAGAAATCGGTCAAAGAATAAGGAAGTTATGAGCAATGTTAAAGTTTTTTGTAACGGACCGACGACGACAAGCTGACTCCTATATACCCCCTTCAAACTTCGTTTGTGGGGGTATAAATATTATTCAAGATAATAGGCAAAATCAATGGACCATGAAATATAGGTCACAGTGACCTAGATATATTTTGAGGTCAATCATGGGGTCATATGGTACTAATATCCAAGGTATGACATTTCTCCAACAGATAGTCTTCAAGATATAAGGCAAAAATCACTGTAATAATAGAAACGTATATAACAAATTACACAGGCGTCCTAGATTTTGACCCCTAGCCCCACCCCATCCATCCTCCCAGGCATGAACCCAGGGGTGTGTTGTCTTGGAATCTCAGAAGACACGCCGGGGTATCCAAGTTGTAAAATATGAACCCTTTGTGATAAGTGTCTGTTGAGATATAAGCAATTCAAACACTTTAACACAGTTTTACAGAGGTGTTCTAGATTTTGACCCCTAGCCCCACCCCAAGGCATGAACCCAGAGGTCTGTTGTCTTTGAACATCAGCAGACCCTCCTAGGTACTTAACTTCCAAATATGAGTGCTCTGTGATGAGTGACTGATGAGATATAAGCATTTGAAAACGCAGTGTGACGGAAACGCACACGCAAACATGCACAAATGAGGTGACAACAATAGCTCTCCATGTACTTCGTACAGGCAAGCTAAAAAGGCACCTCTTCAAATCATGCTCTTCCACTAATTGACTTTGAATTGCCCATATATACAAAGTCCTTTATCCTTGTCACGGCACCAATATTAATTACCTGCATATCAGTTTCAAACTTTCTGTCCTGGACTTCCCTGGCCATCTGAGACTTGTATATGAGGTCTTGGTACTGTTTGTTCTCATTTTTCTGTAAGACTTTCAACTCACGCAGGTCTTGCTTTCTGGAAGTATAAATGACGAACGAAATGTCAGGCCAAAAGTATTAATTGTAAATAGTGTGGATCCAGATCAGACTGCTCCTAGAGAATCCATACTGGTTGCCTGTTTATAATGCAAAAATATTTTCTAAGTTTGGAAGAAGATGCAACTTAAACAGAGAACATTTTCAGATGTAGGTTTTCTTGGCAACTTATGAGTTTATTTATTTCTGAAGCATTTTCTTTTTCATCTGTTGACACAAAACTGTTCAACCTCTGATGAAGTATGTACCTTACAATGAATTTCTTTGTGTCAAGTTAGTTTGAAAATCAAATGTCATTCATCAAAGATTTCTAAATGTGGAGCAAGTTATATTTACATTGATTGATCTCAATCATTTGGACAATCAATTATTCCATTTTTAGGTCTGATGTATGTAACATCTTAGATGTGTTTTGAATGGCTGATTCACAAGTCTGCAGGGATATCATGTTATGTTTTGCATTTCACTAGCATTTGACTGCACAGTTTTGTGTCCACAGGTATACATATCCAATGGGCTGCTCTTAAAGGAAAGAATTTTCCCCACTTGGGAGCAAATTCTTTCCATTAGGAGCAGCTCCATTCCAAGAGAAAAGGTTTCTATTTTCCTTGTAAACTATAAATTTTATCATTGTATAACATAGTATATACTATGCCTCTTTGAATTTTTCATTAGAATTTTTAGAAGCATACAAAAAATTGTTGTCAGTCAATAAAATTTCTTTTCCGGGGACAATATCAGTATAGACAGTATTTATCCTTAGAATTCTAAAATCTGTTCCTTTAGTAATGAAAACCTATTGTGAAGTCACTATATGTTTTGCATATAGTGGATCTGATATTTGAGGTCATTTCATATGAAATTTATGAAAAAGGTTTTTGGTGGGCATCATAAAATTTACATGAAAATGACCCCAAGTATGAGGTTTTTATTATGATCATTTTTTTTTTCTCTTTGTATTTTCTCTCTGAGAACTTGTTCGCTCATACAGCAAATATCACAGTTTCATTTTTTTCTGTTCTTATTTTCAGAGAAAATAGGGCTTGACATATATAAACCATCTGCTAGTGGGACAATTCACATGAAATTTTCTTTGAAAAAATATATATAAAAGTAGGTTAACATCTGCTCTAGGATTTTCTCAAGCATTTAAGGGGAACAGATATACCTGGCAGATTTTTCCACCATTTCTCAAAGGGAGACAACTCTCGGGACTTTCTGTTCACTTTTCTATAAACTCTGTCCAATGGTAAAAGAGGTCAACTCTTAAAGGAAAGAATTTGCTCCTCAGGAGCAAACTCTTTCCTTTTGAGAGTTGACCCCTATTATATGAAGGACAAAAATACCTTTGAAGGAGTTGCCTCCCCAAGTGTATCCATTCCCCCCACCCACCCTTCAAGGTCAACAACATTATGTAGCTCTGCATGCAGTACGTTAATATGCTGCTATAGAAAACTTCTATGAGGGCAGCTTACAATGTTTTAATCTATACGCTGGTGAGGCACTGTGGACAAGTATTAAAGGGATCCCAAATATTTAGGCTTATTTCGGTATTCCAATATAGATTAAGAGGACAGCACCATATTTCTTATAATCTTCTATCATCTCTTTCTGTCTCTGGAGACCTGACTTTCTCATTTACTGAAACAAGTCATCATTTTCTATGTCTAATATCAAACCAACACTATATCACCTACTAACTGGCAGAAAGTACAAAATCCATCATTTCTAGGTTGCTTGACAAGGCAAGTTCAATGAAAGTGCTGGCCCACACACATAGGAGGGGCTTGAAGAAATATATGGGCTGCATGATGCTTCCACGCAGAGCTGAATCCGGCCCGCACACTAGTACCGGTAAACCGCTTAGAGGATCTAAGCCTGCCCAGGAACCGCGGTGCGAGGCGGGACCGCCCATGCTAATAAACTCCATTGGTTTCATTGGGCGACAGGGCTTGAGATGTCATTTCATCTTAATGTCCGGTAAAAGTCCCACAAAATCGGAAGAAACGTCTCCAAAATGACCTTTACAGTGTTGACGTTAAACCTCAAATCAAACAAACGAACAAATCAATGACAGTGCCATTCTAGCTCAATACCTGCTTCTGACTTTCATACATATAGTTGTTCGGAAGCTAGAATGTAGGAAATCACTAAATGGTAATGTCTTGGAAATCATTTGATTGCCTCAAGAAATTCTAATCAAAAACTCTTATTAATTGATTTCTCTTAAACTTTCTGCTGGACCATAAAAATGTAATTTGCAATGATACTACTGTAAGTACCTAATTTACCGTATGTTTTCGGACAGTTTGTTTGTTTGATTTGAGGTTTAACGTCCCCGTCAACACTGTAAAGGTCATTTTGGAGACATTGCTTCCAATTTTGTGGGACTTTTACCCGACATTGAGATGAAATGACATCTCAAGCCCTGTCGCCCAATGAAACCAATAGGGTTTATTAGCATGGATGGTCCGCCTCGCACCGGGGTTCCTGGGCAGGCTTAGATCCTCTAAGCGGTTTACCAGTACTAGTGTGCGGGGCGGATTCAGCTCTGCGTGGAAGCATCGTGCAGCCCATATATTTCTTCAAGCCCCTATGGGCGGGGTCGATGTTTTCGGACAGACAGGCCGGAGCAAACAGTGTAGACCCAGATGAGACGCCACAGAATGCGGCATTTCATCAGCGTCTACAATGTTTGCCACTCTCCTACAAAAGCAATGAGTTAAATATCGGAACAAGTATGGTAAAGAGATTAAGTGTCCAAATATTTAGGATAAATATGGATTTGGGATAGATTATAAGGCCTAAGCAAACAGTGCAGACCCAGATCAGACTGCTCCTTAAGGAGCAGTCTGATCAGGGTCTACACTGTATGCCATTCCGTTTGCACCGTTCAGACTACTATCTGGATCATGAAACAAATTTAAAATTTTATGAGAATTACAGCAAATTGTCAAGGTGTCCGAAATTTTAAGCTATCACTTTTAGTTTTAAGTTTTTCCATGGAGTTTAATGGCCTAGTCAACACTATTTAGGTCATATAGAACCGGCTAGTTTGCCTAAAAACACTTCCTCGACAGGCATATACATAAGGGATTAACCACTCATAGAATAACAGAACAGCAAAATAAGCATTTCATCCTCTTAGACACTGGATGAAGAAATCATCACATTTTCAATTTCAGATGACAGTAGTAGATGTCAGTGCGGGGTGGTAGACAGTGGGGGATGGTAGGCACTGACAGTTTAACCCTTATCCTGCTGTTCACGACAACCCCTATCTGTGCAAACAGAAGCCATCTGATCAGGATCTACACAGTTTATTAATTTGTATTGTGTGTGTGTGTGTGTGAAGTCAGGTTTAACGTCGCTTTCAACAATTTTTCAGTCATATCACGACGGTGTCTGGTTGTGACAGGGAGCTCAATGCTCACTTTTATAGTGCTGCCTCACTGAAGTATCATGTCCCAGACACAATACATGATACCACACCCAGTCACATTATCCTGACACTGGGTCGACCAGTCCTAGCTCTACCCCGTAAATCTGAGTGCCAAGCGAGGAGCAGCTAGTACCATTTTTAACAACTTTGGTATGTTGCGGCCCGGAATCGAACCCGTGACCTCCCGTTCCCCGGAGCTGACACTCTACCAACTAAGCTATCCGGGCCGGTTATTAATTTGTATTAATAAATTACATCAAGTAATCTGATTAGTTCAAAGTCAGAAATAGGTGTGGCTAAACAGAATATTCAGCAGGACATTTGTTTGTTTGATTTGTGGTTTAACGTCCCCGTCAACACTGTAAAGGTCATTTTGGAGACCTTGCTTCCAATTTTGTGGGACTTTTACCCGACATTGAGATGAAATGACATTTCAAGCCCTGCCGCCCAATGAAACCAATAGGGTTTATAAACATGGAGGGTCTGACTCACACTGCTTTGCCTGGGTAGGCTTAGATCCTCTAAGCGGTTTACCACTACTCGTGTGCGGCTGGATTCAGCTCTGCGTGGAAGCATCAATATTGCAGCCCATCTATTTCTTCAAGCTCCGATGGGCGGGGGGCTAGTTTAATAAAATATTACATCCAAGATGTTGCATTTTGTTATAGGACTTCTCAAAGTGGTCTGACATTTTCTTAAATCAACTAAAATGGTATCAAACTGAAGTTGAACAACATAATTTGTGTTTACTATTCATATTTGATCTTCTAAGCCAAGACAATATTGTTTTTCATCAGGAAAGTAAATAAATTTTAATGTAATCCCCAACAAAACATTTACCAACAAATCTTTTTTATTTTCACAAGAAAGATTATCCTCAGGGGTGTAGTTATGAGAGAAAAAAAATGTGTCTTTCAGTTGACATTTCTGGGATAATTTTCTCCAATTCTCCTTAAAAATATGCTGTGAGTACTCATTAGAATTGCCTCAACGAGGCAATTCTAATGAGTACCCACAACATATGCATTTATGCAGAAATAAGCATACTGTCAAATATTGACCCTTCCCCGACCTTTGCAAATTTGTGTCAGTTGCTTTACCCATTTTGTTCCAAATGGAATCTTCCTCCTTACCGTAAAAATTCGGCTATAAGACGAGGATTTTTCCCTCCAAAATGAGCCCCAAAAAATGACCCCGTCTTATAGCCAAGGTCATGGACTGCAGGCTTTTTTCCGGCAATGTCCCGCGAAGACCAGACATACGGAAAGAGCCAATCGGTGATTTTTGAATTGATATACCGGTAAATCGCCGCCCACAAACCACCGCTACGATTTTTCTAGACGCGATCGGTAAATGACGTAATCCCACGCCATTACCCCCACACGTGTTTAATGGCACTGCATGTATCTCTTTCATAAAAAATAGCCATCGGAAGAGATGGCAAATCCCCCGACCAAAAGCCAATATGGCCTTCAGAAGATTGTTCACCAATAGAAAGTGCACCAGAATTAAACCAGCAATATATCACAAAAGTATTGCAGTTATGGCCATCGAAAGATTATACTGTCAGGGCACTCAGAAATGTCGTTCTTGTGCATGACATGCCTGCTTAAGCTCATGTATTTCTGTATAAAGTACCATCAATATGTCTCAAAGGGTATTGGAGATATGGTGATCACAAGCAGGTCATACTGTTATATTGAAAGGGTAGATTACTCAAATACCACAGCACCAACAGTTGTGGTTCTTGCACATGACATCCCTTCTGTACCTTGTATACAATTGTGCCAAGTTCCTTCAATATATCTCAAAGGGTGTTGGAGTTATGGCCATCACAAGGTTATATTGCCAGGGGAGATAACTAAAAAACCAGAGCACCCAGAGTTGTAATTCTTGAGCATGACACACCTGCTTAACCTCATGTACATCTGCATCAAGTACCACAAATATGTCTCAAAGGGTATTGGAGGTACAATGATCACAAGGTTGTCATACTGTTATATTGGAAGGGGAGATAACTCAAATATCATAGCACCCAGAGTTGTGGTTCTTAGGCATTAAGCGCCATCTCAATGTTGTATACAGTTGTGCCAAGTACCATCAATATATCTCAAAGGGTAATGGAGTTATGGCCATCACAAGGTTATATTGTCAGGGGAGATAATTAAAAAACCAGGGCACCCAGAGTTGTGGTTCTTGCACGTGACACACCTGCTTAGCCTCATGTACAACTGTACCAAGTATCATCAATATATCTCAAAGAGTGTTGGAGATGTGGCCATCACAAGGTAGTGATTCTATATTATTGGAAGGGGAGATAACTAAAAAACCATGGCACCCAGAGTTGTGGTTCTTGTGCATGACACACTGTCTCGGCCTTGTGAACAACTGTGCCAGGTATCATCAATATATCTTAAAGGGTATTAGAATTATGGCCATCACAAGGTTGTCACTCTATTTTATTGGAAGGGGAGATAACTCCAAAACCATGGCAACCAGAGTTGTGGTTCTTGTGCATGACACGCCGTCTCAGCCTTGTGAACAACTCTGCCAGGTACCATCAATATATCTCAAAGGGTATTGGAGTTATGGCCATCACAAAGTAGTCATTCTATTTTATTAAAAGGGGAGATAACTAAAAAAGTATGGCATCCAGAGTTCTGGTTCTTGTGCATGACACGCCATCTCAGCCTTGTGAACAATTGTGCCATGAACCATCAATGACTCTCGAAGGGTATAGGAGTTATGGCCACCACAAGGTTATTGTAAGGGGAGATAACTCCAAAACCATGGCAACCAGAGTTGTGGTTCTTGTGCATGACACACCGTCTCAGCCTTGTGAACAACTGTGCCAGGTACCATCAATATATCTCAAAGGGTATTGGAGTTATGGCCATCACAAAGTAGTCATTCTATTTTATTAAAAGGGGGAGATAACTAAAAAAGTATGGCATCCAGAGTTCTGGTTCTTGTGCATGACACGCCGTCTCAGCCTTGTGAACAATTGTGCCAAGAACCATCAATGAAACTCAAAGGGTATAAGAGTTAGGGCCATCACAAGGTTGTCACTCTATTTTATTGGAAGGGGAGATAACTCCAAAACCATGGCAACCAGAGTTGTGGTTCTTGTGCATGACACGCCGTCTCAGCCTTTTGAACAACTGTGCCAGGTACCATCAATATATCTCAAAGGGTATTGGAGTTATGGCCATCACAAAGTAGTCATTCTATTTTATTAAAAGGGGAGATAACTAAAAAAGTACGCCATCCAGAGTTCTGGTTCTTGCGCATGACACGCCGTCTCGGCCTTGTGAACAATTGTGCCAAGTACCATCAATGAATCTCAAAGGGTATAGGAGTTATGGCCATCACAAGGTTGCGTCTACGGACGGACGGACGGACGGACAGACGGACGGACAGACGGACGCCAGGCTGATCGCTATATCCCCCGAACCTATTCGGTCGGGGGATAAAAATGTTTGGAACCGGTAAAAAATATTTTCCCGATAGCTAAGCGGAGGTGGAAAGAAAATCCGTGCTTTGCACAGCTCCCGAATTATCCCCAGAAGCTCCGTGTCAATAACCAACAACAGCGTTCGACTTTTTCCGCCAACGTCTGCTATTTAGCGCCAAAACATAACCATTCATGAGATCGTAGAATAGTCCGATTTTATAATGCAAACATTTACCGTTAGATGTAGCTAATAGTCTGAGGAGCAATTAAATCATTTTCACATTGATTGTGGATTAAATTTTATGATAGGAGGATAAACGCAAATTAGAGACATAACTTGACCATATTTTCACACCTTATCGACACGCACCGCAGGGTGGCAATTATACGACAGGGATTAACAAAAGTGTCATACTTGAACCGTAATAAATACACAGATGGTTTGTCTCTGAATTGACAGCGATTTACTTACTGGTCTAGCTTTACCGTATTCAAGGATTCAAAAAGACTGGCGGTTGTAGACGATTTTTTTTTTTTTGCACTTGTCCCAACCGAGCGTCATAAGGTCAAAGTGCACCTGCCCGGCGTGATTTCGGTCTTGTCCCGGGCGACCGGGAAATGGATTTGTCAGCCCCTGTCATCTTTTAAATAGGAGTCTGTGTAGCCTAAGCCAGCAAAGCATGTACCGTGCCGACAGCGATACGACGTATCGGCCCGACGTTTGCAGCTATTATGTGCTATTCAGTTGGTTCTGAAACTGAATAGCTAGGTGTTGGGTCTTCTAACGAAAAAAGGCCGATTTCTCACATCTAAATGGCATCTGGCGGTAGCAGATAGGCAGGTATGGCAAAAATTTGACCCGTCTTATAAAAGAGTATAAGCAAAATCCCACCTAAGAAAAGCTGAAAAGGGGGTCCCGTCTTATAGCCGAATCGCCTTATAGCCGAATTTTTACGGTATATATACTTAGTCAAAAAAGTAACTATACCAACTTTCGGGTGAAACTCACTAGATATCTGGCAGCTATTGAGCTGAATTTGGCTGTAGACATTTAAATCTGACGTTTAGCTAGAGAATGCTCAAACTTGCATTTGCCCATACCTTTCTGCTCCAGAGTTGTCTTGCAATATGTGCCTAGAAAGATTTTGGTAGAAAATGGACATTGCGCATGCGCAGAAAGTTCTTTTTGTCTAAGACGAAAGACAATATTCTCTGAACATCGGATAACACTTTACTTTTACAATATCGCATGATCTCGCATTATAAGCGAGGTTTTAATTTGTGAAATTCTCAAATTATCTCCCTTGCAATTAAAAATATAGCAATTTTCGAACTGCTGTAATTTTTATTCCTGTCAATCAATTTTTGCCATTTTTTCAAAAAACGCTTTGTTTCCACCATTGTTGTTCATCATGATGGTAAAAAATACAGAAAATTCATGTAGCATGTAGCACTATCGATTGCAATTTTCTATGGAGTTCCCATTGAAAGCAGCATTTGCACACAACTTCTCAGAATTGGAGGTCAATATGTGATAGCCTGTTTCTCGAAGCTGATGCAACTAAAGTTCCAAATCTTTTGTGAATAGACGCAAATGGTATCTAAAGAAATGTCACATGTATCAAATTTTAGAAATGTAGGATACAGGGAAATTTCGTGGTGTTAAATCATAGCATGTTTTAATGATTTTCTCTGCGAAAATGACACGGTGACCCCTTGGGTGTTTAAAGCAATAGTCAACGATGATGTGTTTACGAAAACAAAAACGAATGGTGCTTTTGCACGAAAAAATGAGTCCACTTATCAAAACATAACAAACTTTGAGTGGTTTTTATCTTTAGTAGCTATAGTAACAGAAGCAATTTTAGGTATAGGAACTTTTTGACTGAGTATATATCAGGAGTTCATTTCTAAATGGTGGTGGTATCTTCAAAATTGATTTGGAAAATGACTGAACTTTCTGCAAATAGTGCAGGCACTGATGAGACGCCGCGTTTTGGGGCGTCTCATCTGGGTCTGCACTGTTTGCCAAGGTACCCGTTTTGGGGTTTGTGGAACAAAATGGGATAAGCACAATACTATTTTACATTTTTTACATATTTATTGAAATTACAGAATGCTTTGGTCTCTAGAGAGCCAGTTGATGCCCTATTCCAGAGAATAAAATCTGTTGCCTATGCAAATTTATTGTAATTTTGAACCTATAAAAGAATGTCATCTAAATTCACAGATACCAAAGGAGTAGATATCCTGAACTTTTCTGCAAGTTCTTCCTCAAATGCCCATGCACAATCATTTGTTGCACCCCTCGAACAGGGCTTGGAGAAATAGCAGGGATACAGACTAACAGGCGCCCTGTCGCCCAGGGCCCCTAAATTTTTGCCTGGGTGCCTAAGTTTTTAATTAAAATGCCTAGTAACTTGGAGTTATGGCAGTCTGGGCGCCTAATGCAAAATGCTTAGTCTGTATCCCCGAATAGACTGGGCTGCATGGTGCTTCCGCACTGACCTACACCCATCCAACTTGAGTACCGGCCCCGATAGCTCAGTTGGTACAGTGTCAGCTCCGGGGAACGGGAGGTCACGGGTTCGATCCCGGGCCGCGACATACCAAAGTCGTTAACAATGGTAGTAGCTGCTCCTCGCTTGGCACTCAGATTTACGGGGTAGAGCTAGGACTGGTCAACCCAGTGTTAGGATAATGTGACTGGGCGTGGTATCATGTAATGTGTCTGGGACATGATACTTCAGTGAGGCAGCACTATAAAAGTAAGCATTGAGCTCCCTGTCTCAACCAGACACTGTCGTGATATGACTGAAAAATTGTTGAAAGCGACGTTAAACCCGAATTCACACACATTGAGTACTGGTAAACTGCTTATAGGTCTAATCCTGCCCAGGAAAAGTGATGAGAGTCAGACAGCTCAATATGGTTTCTACGGATGACAGGGCTTGAGATGTCATTTCATCACAATATCAGGAAAAGTCCCACAAAGTTGGAAGCGACATCTCCAAAATGACCTATATATTGTTCACAAGGATGTAAAACCTCAACAAAAACAAACAAACAATCATTTGTCAATCTTACAACTCAAATCAACATGTACACACAATCGTCACGTGCACAACACAGCCCTCCCGATCTGCAAAAAGGAGCATAAGGTCCACGGATATGCATGTACAATGAAACTTCGATGGTTCAAACACTGATGACTCAATAACCAATATTCTGTTTCAAACTCATTCTAGAGTCTCCAGGTAAACTTTCCCATAATTGCAGATGTTGATGTATTTGGGTTAACTTAGATTTTTCTCATTTTATCTTGAAAATGCATGCCCTGTGTGCTCATTAGAATCACCTCAATGAGGCGACTCTAATGAGTATACACAACATACTTTCTTTTAAAGAATATCAAAAAGATATTCTTAACATATGTCTTGATCTGGCAAAAGCACCCTTACTCATTCATACAGCCCAAATAGATTGGGCTGCATAGTGCTTCCATGCAGAGCTGAAACCTACTGCACATGAGTACTGGTACGGCTTAGTGACCGCTTATGCACCAGTCATTTGTAACCACTGCCCCCCCTACACACACACACCTACGGGAATAGTGGGGACAATGACTTTTCACAGCCCTGCTAGAAGTCCTGCACTGTGGGGACCTTCTGAATGTCACTGCCCTGCTGTTTTTAATAGTTAATTCCTTAACATCAAAACCCCTGCATTAACCCGGCATTGCGGGGGAATACAGAGGGTAACTACCCCACACATTAGCCCCGCTATCCCCCACCCATCCCCATAGATGGGGGGGGGCCCACACATTAGCCCCACTATCCCCCACCCATCCCCGTAGGTGGGGGGGGGGGGGGGGGCTCGGGCGGGGTTACAAATGACTAGTGCATTAGGTCTAAGCTTGCCCAGGAATAGTGATGCAAGTCGGACCGCTCCTTTAACCCTGGGTTTCTTTGGGTGGTAGGGCTTGAGATGTCATTTCATCTCAATGTCAGGTAAAAGTCCTATAAAATCGGAAGCAACATCTCCAAAATGACCTAAACAGTGTTGACGGCAACGTAAAAGCTCAACACAAACAAACAAAATACCGTTTCAGACAGAAATAGAGCTTTAGCCAAGTCCAGAATATGCATCTCTGTCCTTTTCAATCAGGATATGCTCTCTCTAAGATCCAGATCAGATGGCTTCTGATCAGGATCTTCACTGTTTGTACCGGCCCCGATAGCTCAGTTGGTAGAGTGTCCGCTCCGGGGAACGGGAGGTCTCGGGTTCGATCCCGGGCCGCGACATACCAAAGTCGTTAAAAATGGTACTAGCTGCTCCTCGTTTGGCACTCAGATTTACGGGGTAGAGCTAGGACTGGTCGATCCAGTGTCAGGATAATGTGACTGGGTGTGGTATCATGTAATGTGTCTGGGACATGATACTTCAGTGAGGCAGCACTATAAACGTGAGCATTGAGCTCCCTGTCGCAACCAGACACCGTCGTGATATGACTGAAAAATTGTTGAAAGCGACGTTAAACCCGAATTCACACACACACACTTCACTGTTTGTCATTCAATTGGTGAATTTATAGGATTAAATTACATTAAGTAATTTGATTGGCTGATAGTCAGAAATGGGTGTGGCTGAACTAATTTCTTCAGCAGGGCAAGAGTTTGCTGAAGAGTTTGAGTGCACTTCAGAAATTTCAAGTTATTAGTGCTTAGTATGCTAAACATGAGATGTTTTCCAAGAATCTGAGAAATTTTATCTGAGAAATTTCATATATCTTCCATGTATCCGAGAAAATTGGCCTTTTAATAAAGGATCCTGCTTAATACAGGTGGTACTGACCACTAAAATGCCAATCATGACAGCTTTAATCTGCTTTGATGTCTGCTGGTTACTTTACAAGTAAGTTTTGCAAACAGTGTGGACCCAGATCAGACTGCTTATACAGGAGCAGTCTGATCAGGATCCACACTGTTTGCCCATATGCAAAAATATGCTTGAAAAGTTTGCAAGAAGATTCAGCAGATGCTTAAAACAGAAGATATTTTATGTTTTCTCAGCATCTGGAAGAGCAATTTGTTGCACTAAATGTGTTACCCTTCGATAATAAAGAAGATTATTATTACTGTTGTCATTATTATTGTTATTATTATTATCATCATTTTTATTATTCTGATTAATATTAAGACAAGCTTTTCTGCACGCAAAATTTAGGCTCATAACCAAACCCCCCCATTTCTGGAACCTTATTTCACTAGAAAAGTACATTATATGTTTAATCAAGTTTGTAAAATGACTCCATGCATCATGCCATTGTAACTTTTTTGTCAGAACAATTGTTTTCTCGGTAATATGTCAAGCACGTGCGATCAGAGCCAATCTAAATGCAAAACACTGTAATCAGAGGCCGACTATTCATCAGCTCAAATCAAGCATCAATCCCAACAGGGAACTGGCATTACGTGCAAAATCAGCAAAATATGTCATACACAAAACAACATAAACACAGATCAGCCTGTAATTGTCCATCCTCTTTGTCAAATCTACTGTCCAATTTCAAGATGGGTCTTATGATTTTCACGTCATTACTATACAGTCTGATCAGAGTCTTTGCTGTTTGCATAGGTCACAAATGGTCGGTTTTACTGTGGCGCAACACTCAGATTTATACTGCAAACAGGTCACAATAGCAGAACAACGTCAAACTAAGGTTACGATTCAAATTGACAGCAATCGCTCATCTGTCATTTCTATCGGAGAGATGATTTCTTATGTTTCCTTCCTTTCAGCGGAATGGAGAAAAACGCTCTGACTCACAATGACAAATTGCTCTTTTTGGCCCTAATTTCGTCTTCTGCTGTCAGAAGTGGCAATTTCAGGAGTTCAATGACACACCAGGAACTCCCACCACTCACGACTTGCAGAAATTCCAATACATTTTGACTGGGATTATTTCCTTTATCTCACTTAAGCCAAATTGGGAGCCAAATACGAAGAAGTCAAATACTGTACCAGCGAATACTCTGCTATTACTACCCCCTAAAATTAAGTCTAATTCTGCTTTGAAAACCTTATTTAGTAGGTTACAGTTACTATTTCTCTGTGTTTTCTGCATACAGTGCATGTCCTCTGGCCAGGGACCACTTTTGGGACTGTTCAAAAGTGGTCTTTAAGACCAATTTTGAACAGTCCAAAGGTGCATGGTCTTAATATAGGAATTTTACTGTAATTCCAATTGTTTATTCGGTTTCATCTCGTGATGGTCTAATGATAGCAATTACTTCCAACAGTACTCGCCCGATTTTAGAAAAGTACAGGGAAAATGGTGTAGGCGGCCAGCAGGGTAAGCTAATAGCTCTTGGGAAATGCTGCAAAGCATCCTCAATGAACACTTCCACTTTATATATTAAAAGTGTGGGCCTCCTGGCCTGGCGGATAAGAGCGCTGACTCTTAATCATTAGGTCTCTCATTGGGTTCGTGACACGCTCAGGTCATATGTGAGACGCCAAGTTCTGCAACGGTGGTTTTTCTCCTGGTACTACGGTTTTCGCCTACCTCTGATTAACGGTCGACTCGACATGAGTGAAATAATCTTGAAAGGGCCGTAAAGCCAAAATAAAAAAAAAATATATTAAAAGTGTCCATTTTCAACTTTAGGGGTGTCAAGGCTGAGTAATGGTTTTTAATCCTTATCCTGCTGAACACAACAACCCTTAACATGGCAAACAGTGTAGATCCTGATCAGATGGCTTCTTGAAGCCATCTGATCAGGATCTACGCTGTTTGTCATGCAGTTTAATGTGACCTGAACAAATATATTATATCAAGTAATTTGATTGGTGGATAGTCAGAAATGGGTGTGGCTAAATTAGTTTATTCAGCTGAACTTTTTGCTGGCAGTGAAGGCTCAGATCAACATACTTCGGTGTCTGATCTGGGCCTGCTCTATAAGTCAGCATCCCATTTTCGTGTTTTCTGTATAAAAAGGCTTAAATTGTATCTGGGGATGGTTATATATAGCCACATAAGACACTATATTAGGCAGACATCGTTGCTTAGTGCACATGCACTTGGTCCTTTCCTTCAAAAGTACAGGAATACATGTCATTCACAAACTCGGGCATTGTTGAACCAAAAATCATCCATACGCATATGTACACTCACAGTGTTTTTTTTTTTTTTTTTTTTTTTATTTTTCCTGTTTTATTTTTGATTTTTCAATGTTTATTTTGTTTCTTTTTTTTTTCATTTTCGTAAACTCTCTCAGAACAATCGTAAATTATAGTGACCTATGTTCTTATTTTTCTCCCAGAAAACGACCTTTATAATGAGTAAAATTGCAAAGAAGTTTTAAATTGCATAGAACTGTGCATTACAATGAATATCATATTTACCCCAAGTATTTGGACACCTCAACTCCTTACCATACTTGTTCAAAAAATTTGAACAAGTACCATTTATGACCTGGGGCCAGTTGTTCAAAGCATTGTTATCTTAACGAGCTCCTTAGTTGTCAAATTGTTAACTCTTCTAGCAAGCACAATATTGTAAATTTTGGTATTTTTGCTGAAAAAATGTGAGCAGCTTTTGCGTCTGCAAAAGCTGCTCCCATTTTTTTTAGCAAAAATTTCAGCATATTTGCCATATTTAATGATCAAAGTTTTAATGATATGTTAACTAACGACGTCGTTAGTTTTGAACAACTGGTCCCTGAATGTTTTTATTTCTTTTGTTTCTTCACTTCCATTCGTTTTCCTCTTTCTCTCTTGCCCCTCTCTTTCATTACTTCTATCTCTTTTCTCCCTTTCTCTGGGAGACAACACAAAATGATACACAAGGGTTGATATATACCAAACACAATCAATCAATCAAACAATTCTGATGCACTTGAGTTCATTTCTCTTTACCAATTTAACGAGTGCGTACATGAGATGATTTTCGCTTGTTGCAGCTCAGACTTCTCCGGAAAGTTGTCTTCAAGAATGTGTTTTGAATTCAGATAGCTTTGTGTCCGACAGGCTACAGTGCAACAAACTGCAGAAGTGCACCATACTTAAGGTTGAGAAGCAAACGTCAATACAGAATAACAATCATTTTAGGAAAATGAGTCATTGAGATATAACAAAACTTATTGATTCCTCGGAAACATTACTCAGGAAGGAAGAAATTTCTACGGAAAATGAGACAAGAATGTGTGCCTGAATCATTTCTTTTTATATTTTCTCTGGACCCATTTTAAACAGAATTGAGACTTCTTCGCTACATAAATTTGCAGCAGGAGTCCATTTTGAAATTTAGGGGGTGTCATTGGTGGAGTTATCTACAGAATTTGTTCAGAAAATGGCTGACATTTTCTTTTTACAAACCCAGACGCCACACTCGAGACTGCTGCGTCTGGTCTGGGCCCGAGATAAGAGGGGGTATCCCAATATTATTTTTCTTATTTCTGCACAAAAGCATATGTTGTGGGTACTCATTAGAAGCGCCTCGGTGAGGTGCTTCTAATGAGTACCCACAATGTATGTTTTCGTGCAGAAATAAGAAAAAATTTCAGTACTTTTCGGATGAAAAACAGGGCTTTATCTTGAGCTATGCAGTGTGGAGTTTGCCACATAATGTTCCATTTTGGGGTTCCCATAGAACTTTTCAAATTGAAATTCATTTCAAACATCTGCAGATATTTTAATTTGCCTAGGAGCTCAGTATCAAATGCAATTTTAACAATATTGATTTCAAAAAGAAGCCAATTTCCTTTCCAATTTTAGATTTAGGCTGACTTAACAAGGCTGATGAGAGAATGTTTGCATTTTCAAATGCACAAGAAATTTAACACTTAAACTGCCAATCAGGAAATTTGCATGCTGACGTCATATTTCCACGAAGTTGATTTCAACTATTTCTGTCTTACTTAGAAGAGAAAACACGGCTTGGCATTTAGGGGACAAAACAAGGCTTGACATTATATGGCAGGCAGATGATTCACAAGAAATGTCAAGCCTTATTTTCTCTTAAAAAACAATAATTTGGAAAATAAAATGGATGCCTGCTCTGAAAAACTAAATATTTCTTTGGTGTGTGTATGTTTTAATTTTTCGTCCCACCAACAGCTAAGATCATACGTAGACGGGACCTGGGTTTAAAGACTCATCGGAAAGCCTTGAGAAGCCCGGAATCAAACCCATGACCCCTGGTTTTATGAGGCGAGTAGCTTAACCACTATACCAAGGAGGCTTCTAATATTTCATTGTTCTTTCTTATATTTCATTGTTCTTTCTTTGTATTAGAGTTTAACGGCCCAGTCAACACTATTTTAGGTCAGTTTTGAGCCTGTCAGTTTACCTATCCATACTTTACCTGGGCAGGCTTATACGTAAGCAGTTAACCAGTACAGTGCACATTCTTTCGCCAGGAACTGACAACTGCCTTTCTTGAATCAGTGGAAGGGAGCGAATGACCATAGAAAAGATTTCATGGTACTTTAAGGGTAAATCGTCAAAAAATCTTTCTTCGGTTACGAAAAAGGTCAGCTGATCAATCTCAACATTCAGACATGGAATGGACACAATAAGGGGAACTAACACACATGCGAAAAATTTTCTGCCAGATTCACAAGGGAGATAATTTTCATGTCTTCCTGTTCGGCTATCCTGTAAACAGAGCTGGTCTACCCTTACAGGAAAGAATTTGCTCCACAGGTTTTTTAACAGAAATACTGTACAAATCCTTAACCCATTGTATACTGGTGAACTCTTCCATTGCTATATGTTGGACAAGTCCATTTGTTATATAAGGGGTGCCAGGCCTATTTTTCATTTTTATTCTAATTTTGACGGAAAAATTCTGTTAGCAAATAGTGCAGGCCCTGATCAGACGCCACGCAACGTCTTCAAAATTACCTAAATAGTGTTGACGGGGATGTAAAACCTGAACACAAACAAAGAAGAGATTTTTTTTTTTTACATTGGAATTACTGCCTATTCAAGATTGTTTCACTTGAGTGTGAGAAAGAATCATTTCTCATCCAGTAATTATGGTTTCTTTGTTTTCTTTCTAAATATGTTAATTAGTTGGGATAGCTTTAAGGATTCAAAAAGTCATTTTGTGAAGAGTGTGACTATCTATCCACTACAAAAACATATATTTTCCACTCTTAATAAAGCACTTGCTAAGCTTGACACCCTTTGTTTGGAGGGCTTATCAGACTACTATTGTTGGGGCAGACACTTCAAGTCCTTAAAACCTTCAAGCACAGCAGAAATTTTTTGAGCAGATGACAGTCTCATTTTTTTTTTTTTTTTTTTTCTTATTTTTCAGATAAAATACAGATGGGTGTGTCCAACTGATATTGGCTTGCAGTTGCTGCTTCTGTAGAAGTTAAGGGTAGAAGAAGAATGTTTTTATTTATTCTGTTATGTCAAGCATTATTTAGTTATTACCACTGAAAAATACATAAAAAAAAAAACTATTCGGAAAAAGCCATCTGCTCATGGTGATAAATGCTTAAAGGGTTAATGCTTTACCCATTGTATACTAGTGGACTCATCCATTGCAATATGTTGGATGAGTCCATTTGTCATATAAGGGGTGTCAGGCCTATTTTTTTCTTTTTTATTCTAATTTTGACTGAAAATTCTGTTAGCAAATAGAACAGGCCCTGATCAGACGCCGCATTATGCGGCGTCTGATCTGGGCCTGCACTGTTTGCCAAGGAACCCCTTTAGGGGTTTCCCTGCATACAGTGGGTAAATAAAGGGTTAATGCTAAACATGCCCAGGAAAAGCTGCATCTAAAATTGTGGTCAGTTTATGTCACTTGCTAAATCTTCTTGCAAACTTTTAAAAATGGTTTTGCATACAGACAAACCGTGTGGACCCAGATCAGACTCCTCCTAAAGGAAAAGTCTGATCTGGGTCCACACTGTTTGCAACAATGACTTTTAAAGTATCTGGGAGATGAAAAAGCAGACGACAGTTGTTGTGATTGGCATTTTATGTGTTAATAGTGCAACAATATCAAGTGCGTTATCACATTACTCAAGTGCCGATATTCATTTGTCTGTCTTAGATCTGACAGTGGCGTTTCCTCCAGACCCATTTGACTTGAGACATCTTGAACCGTTACCATTACTGCTATGACTTACAATCCTAACTGCCTCAATAGCGCAATGGTTAACATGTTCGACTCATGATCGAGAGGTTGTGCGTTCTAATCCGGCACCCGGTATCAAGGTGTATCCTTGGGCAAGACACGTAATGACACTGCCTCACTCCATCCAGGTGTAAATGGGTAGCAGTGGTGTAATAGTCACTGCCTCTCTCGTGCGCGTGAAAACATCCGGAATGAGTGAGCAAAAGAATGTTGCCGACCCCGGCAGGTAACGAAACCGCGTAAGGGAGGCTTAGACCTGAACAGTTTACCAGTACTCATTAGCGGTCGGTTTCAGCTCTGCATGGAAGCATCATGCAGCCCTATCTATTTCTCGAAGCCTTGATGGGCGGGGGCATGATATGCATGATATATAACCCCTACCTTTGCAAACAGTGCAGATCAAGATCAGATGGCTTATGAAGAAGCCATCTGATGGCTTCGAAGCCATCTGATCAAGATCAACACATTCATTCACTGTGAGAATTTGGGTGAATACATCAAATCAAGTAATTTGATTGATAGGTGGGACTAAATTTATCTATTTAGCAGGACAAGGATAATCAAAGCCTTAATAAAACGGCACGGTTTTGAGAGACTTTTAAAACTTGAAGTGCCAAAAAATACTAGTAAATGACATTCATATTTTTTTTCTCTAATTTTTCAGATTCAATAAGGTTTGACAGCTCACATGAATTCACTGCTTATACAAAATTAAGTTTGACAATTTGTGTGAATAGCCTGTAGCCCTATGAAGAGTCTCAGATCAGTCCGGCTCCCATGGTACCGTCCTCTGCCCTTACTGTTATTCCTCCCATTTGCCTCAATGTACCGGCCCCGATAGCTCAGTTGGTAGAGTGTCCACTCCGGGGAACGGGAGGTCACAGGTTCAATCCCGGGCCGCGACATACCAAATTCGTTAAAAATGGTACTAGCTGCTCCTCGCTTGGAACTCAGATTTACGGAGTAGAGCTAGGACTGGTCGACCCAGTGTCAGGATAATGTGACTGGGTGTGGTATCATGTAATGTGTCTGGGGCATGATACTTCAGTGAGGCAGCACTATAAAATTGAGCATTGAGCTCCCTGTGGCAACCAGACACCGTCGTGATATGACTGAAAAATTGCTGAAAGCGACGTTAAACCAAATTCACACACACACACACACATTGCCTCAATGCACATTACACCAAATCCTACATTTCTTGTGAAAATTCATGATCATCAAAGAAAGATTTAAAGCCCTTTCAAGATTATTTGACTTACATACAGCTGAATGAATCAGGGCTTGGAGAAATAGATTGGGGCTGCATGGTGAGTGAGTTTTAGTTTTACGTCCCTCCAACAGCTAATGTCATACGGAGACGGGACCTCGGTTTAAAGACTCATCCGAAAGTCTCGAGAAGCCCAGGATGGATCCTGCGATCCCTGGTTTACAAGGCGAGTAGCGTAACCACTGCACCCATACATGTGATATCTCCCGATTTCGTCGGGATATCCCGATTTCGAACCCCATCTCCCGGTCTCCCGTCCGACAGCCCTAATCTCCCGACACGACAATTTTCCTATAGTAGTTTTCCGCCGACCGACCAATTTAGTGTTAACCACTGTAAAATACCAATGCGGTTACCCGTCAGTGTATTTACGCTAGGCGGTATGCAGGTAAATTGCAATACACACCTGCACAGGTATAATATCGCAATATGAAAAGAACGTACCGGTAAATACAATTATTAAAATGAAACCCGCAAACAAGCCGCAAACAATGTGATAAAAAGCGAGAAATTCAATAAGGAAGAAATGTGATGTTTGCATACATTTATTACTGATCACCGATTTGCTCAAGTTGCCAACGCTATTAAACCGTTTACACCCGAGGCGGGCCTTATTGATAAGCCGACAATCAACAATGTGACAAGGTGTGAAAACTAGTCAATCAAGATATACCAGTTATATCTTATTTAATCCCTTTGTAATTGACACGTGTAGACGCTAAATATTATTCCCGCCAAAACAGAGCAAAGCAGACGCTGTTTTTTTTTTCTACGCGTCTGTAAACCGTTATTCTTTTATTAATCATAGAACTGGGTAATTACTTAGTGACATTTTCTATTTAAACCCGAGAAAAATATTTTTGCCGTTTTTAACGGAAGAAAGAAATATGCCCCACGTGACACCAATGAAAATTCGTGCATGTTTTTTGGCCTTTGACAGGTGAACGCGCTAAATATTTTTCCCGCCAAAACAGAGCAGAGCAGACGCTGGTATTTTCTAAGCATCTGTATGCATTTTTCATTTATTAATAAACATAGAACCGGAGTTTTGCAGGGTGAAGTTTTCTATTCAAACCTGTTTCAGTTTTAGCTTGCGAGAAAAAATATTTTTGCCGTGTTTTAATGGATCTTTTTTGAAAAAAATATCCCCCAAAGTTAAATCAATAAAAATCATGCATGCTTATTAGTTCCGACTAAGTTCCGAGGCACGTTTTGGGGATGACAAGAGAAGGGGTGTAAGAGTATGAGTAATTTTTTGCTATGCGGGTATTCTGAAGTTGTTTTTTTTCTGCCAGGTTCTAGGTGGGTATTTAACACCGATCTATTGGTCAGTGCTTGTTATTTGATCGTTCTTCCGAGAAATTGTCTCTCGAGATCTATTAAAATACAAAATGGAAGTTTGTCGTCTGCTGCTCTCTTCTTCCAAGCTTTTATAACATAATTTTGCAGAAAGGCAAACAGTGTGGACCGTCATCAGAATGCTCTGCAGTCTGATCTGGGCCCACACTGTTTTCAAAAAAGATTTTTAATGCAGATGACAGACGACAAAGCAGACAACAGTTGTCGTGTTGGCATGTTGTGTGTGAAAAAGTGCTTCAGAGGTAAATTTTAACCAAAAATAACATCACTTTTTACCGCGGAAAAATCTCCCGATTTGGGACCCCAATCTCCCTATCTGAAAATCAAAATCTCCCTATTTGGGTCCAAGAAAATATCACATGTATGTGCACCACAAAGGCTTCTAAAGGGGCTGCATGGTACTTCCACACAGAGCTGAAACCAGCTACACATGGGTACTGGTAAAACTTATTAGTGGGGGCAAAGTTGTGCAAGTTAGACCATCCATGCATATAAACTGTATTGGTTCCATTTGGTGACAGGGCTTGAGCTGTCATTTCATCACAATGTCAGGTAAAAGTCCCACAAACTTTGTAGCAAGGTGTCCAAAAATGACCTATATAGTGTCGAGTGGGACATCATACCTGAAATCAAACAAATCACAAGCTGAATGATGAACAGTGTAGAACCTGGTCACAAAGCTTCTTCAGACCATCTTATCTGGATCTACATGTATTCTTGTTCAGCAGGACAAAGCTTGCTATGTTCCAAACTGGATCATCAGACCACTTGAACAACTGTAAAAATCTTAAAAATTGGGACACATCAAAGACTTGTCATAATTGTCCTAAAATTTTGACAAATTTGTTTCACGATCCAGCAAGGAGTCCAAAAGGTGCAGACGGAATGGAAAACAGTGTAGACCCTGATCAGACTGCTCCTTTAGGAGCAGTCTGATCTGGTCTTCACTGTTTGCATAGGCCTATCGGATCATTACAGTACTTTCTGAATGGATAATAATGGCATATTTATCCTTTTATTCATTCATTTGCAGCGTAATTAAACATGAAACTTTACAGTAGCTAACATTACCACAAACTATTAACACTGTCGAACCAGAGACTAAGTGCCAGCTACTGGCATAACTGTAGAAGTGCCTTGGCAGTTGAACAACAGACTTTCAGTTAATAATTGAGCACCATTATCCTAACTGAATTCAGAAGTATAACTTGTTACAAAGAGCTGCAAAACCTACCAAAAGGCTGCCTGAGGGATGTGGGGGGGCTATGTTTTAACTCAATTCCGAGGTCAAAGAAAAATGGTTAAAGGTACACACCTTAGTCAGAGATCAAGGATTTTGATGTTAAGTCCTGAGTCCGCCATCCTTTTGACTTCGTCTATCATGTAATTAACTCATTAACACTGATATTTACGGCCCCCGCCCATTGGGGCTTAAAGAAATGGGCTGCATGATGCTTCAACGCAGAGCTAGATCCGACCGCACACAAGTACTGGTAAATCACTAACAGGATGGATCAAAGCCGTGTGAGACGAACCGTCCATGCTTATAAAGCCTATTGGTTTCATTGGACGACAGGGCTTGAGATGTCATTTCATCTCATTGTTGCCAGGGTAAAAGTCCCACAAAACTGGAAACAATGTCTCAAAAATGACCTATATAGTGTTGACGGGGATGTTAAACATCAAATCAAACAAACAAACAAATAACAGTGATCTTTAGTATAATTTGTTGCTGAATTTTTGTTTGGTTTGAGGTTTACATTCCCATCAACACTGAAAAAGGTCATTTCGGAGACGTTGCTTCCAATTTTGTGGGACTTTAACCAACATAATAATTGAAATGAAATGATATTCTAAGCCCTGTTGCCCAAAGAAACCAGTAAGGTTTATAAGCATGGATGGTCTGACTTGCACTGCTTTGCCTGGGCAGGCTTAGATCCTCTAAGCTGTTTACAAGTACTTGTGTGCAGTCAGTTTCAGCTCTGCGTGGAAGCATCCTGCAGCCCATCAATTTCTTCAAGCCCCAATGGGAGGGGGATGTCCAGTTGCTAAAAGCCGAATCACAAAATGTATAGATTATATTGAAAGATGACCATAAATGACTAATTTCTATTCAAGAATGTATAGATTATATAGAAAAATGACCATAAATGGTCATTTTTCTATATCATCTATTCATTTTTCATATGGATATAACATGGATGTTTTAAGTAACATTGTTTCAACTTTAGACCCCTTCAATAGTGTTATTAAGAGGTGTATATGTCTTTTGACATAGTGAGCCTATGCATCTCTTAACCCTTATCATGCTGTTCACCACAACCCCTATCTTTGGAAACAGTGTAGATCCAGATCAGATGGCTTCTGAAGAAGCCATCTGATCAGGATCTACACTGTTTGACATAAAGTTTATAGCTTTGTACGAATAAATTACAACAAGTAATCTGATTGGTTCAAAGTCAGAAATGGGTGTGGCTAAACTGAATATTCAGCAAGAGAAGGGTTAAGAAGGCACATAGAGCTTCTTTTCCCCTCAAGACTTGGGTCAGACTGCTATGCATGAAGGGAAGCCTTTGATCAGAGTGTGTTGATGCAGAAACTGATTCCACATCCTAGATTGGCATACTTGTCGGTTTGATGCAGCTCATATGCTCAGTACATTTTTTGTTGAGACATGAACTTTTTTATCCAGACTCAGCCCTTATCCTGCTGAACATAATAATTAAGCCACACCTATTACCAATGGTCAGCCAATCAGATTACTTGATATAGTACATTGATTCACTTCACAAACTGCATGACAAACAGTGTAGATCCTGATCAGATGGCTTCTGAATGGCTTCTTCTTCAGAAGCCATCTGATCTGAATCTACACTGTTTTCAAAGGTAGGGGTAAAACCTTGCTTATTTCATATAGTCTTTTAATGATATGATTAAATATAGCATTCAGGCCCCCGCCCATCGGGGCTTGAAGAAATAAATGGGCTGCATGATGCTTCCGCGCAGAGCTGAATCCGGCCGCACACGAGTACTGGTAAACCACTTACAGGATCTAAGCCTGCCCAGAAAAAGGGGTGCGAGTCAGACCGTCCATGCTTATAAACCGTATTGGTTTCATTGGGTGATAGGGCTTGAGATGTCATTTCATCTCAATGTCAGGTACTGGAAGCAACTTCTCCAAAATGACCTATATAGTGTTGACGGGGACGTTAAACATCCAGTCAAACAAGTCAAATATAGCATTAGCCCATGTGATACTGAAAAAGATCATCAAAATATTTTATCTTCTGCTATTAATGGGTTGGTTGATTGTACTGCTGGACTCCTAGCATTAGCTGATTGACCTTCAAGCATTCTCTGGTTTAATTGTTCTTCAAATCCCTATCCACCGAGCCACCTGCTAGGGCTAAATACATGACTAAATCATGCATTTAAACCCCGGTCCCACAGAGCTTGCGACCGCGATGCGACCTTTCTGCGACTTAAAAAAAATGGCAATCGCGGAGCAGTTTCAGAAGTCGCACGGAGGTTTTATAAAGGTTGCAGCAAGGTCGCGGGTAGGTCGCCGATCAAATTTAGTCGCCGATCGTCTTTTGTGCATGCACAAAAGACTGGCTGCGACTGATTTTGATCGCAGACTAGTTGCAATGGTTTTCTAGACGTCGCAGACCAATCTCCGATCGATCGCCGAACAGTCACCGATCGAACCCCGACCGAATTTATGCAAATTTGGCTGTAAATTCTAGCAACCCTATTGCAACTTATCGGAGACTGGTCGCAGACCGATCGCCGACTAATCCGCGATCGATCCACGACCTATCGGCGATCAGTCGGCAACTGTTCGGCGATGGGTCGGCGATCGATCGGAGATTGATCACTGATAAGTCGGCGATTGATCTGCGATTGGTCTGCAACTGGTCGCCGACAAGCTGTAAAAAGGTGTTAAAACCACCGAACGATTATAGCGCCAACTACAATAAAAAAAAAAGTTATCATCCTAGCATCATTTCAACGACAGCTTTCAAAGAGGCAAAATGGTTCGGAGAGGCGGGCAAAAGAGAACGGCGGCGCAGCCGAATAAAAAACGGCAAGCAAGGCTCGGTCACCAATTTCGGATGACGAGGACTTGCAGCAGCCCAGAGAAGACTCTCAGCAGTCGAAAATTTAGTTTATTTTTGTCTGTGTCAAAAAAAAACGAAAAAAAGTCTCCGACAAGTCGCCGATCGGTTTTATCCAGTCTCTGAAGAGTCGCCGATTGATCGCCGACTTGTCCCCGATCATGTTTCACTTGTTGCAAGTCAGTCGCCGATCATACGGCGATTCTTTGGCGACAAGTCGCTGATCAATTGCCGACTTTGGGCAACATTAATCGCCGATTGTTCGGCGACCGGTCGCCGACTAGTCGGCGATCACATTTACGGAGCAAATTTAGTTGCAACAGTTGCAGAGGTCGCGGGCCAGTTGCAACGAAATCAGTTGCAGAGAGGTCGCATCGCAGTCGCAAGGTCTGTGGGACCGGGGCTTTATAGCCAACTGACCTTAACTTGCTGTAAATCTCCTAAAAATTCTAACAAGTTTGGTTCATGATTGTCTGGGGGCGTAACTGTTTCGGGTTTTAACAACACATCAACTTCTTGTACCTCTTTTTGTATCGTCTCCCAGAGAATGGGACAAAAGAGATAGAAGAGGAGATGAAAGAGAGAGACAGGAGGGAAAGAAGAGAATGAATAAAGTGAAAAAAAAAACAGAAGAATTTAATCATTTTTCCCCTCTAGCTATACCTCCTGCTTCAAGGACATATACAGGCCCCGATAGCTCAGTTGGTAGAGTGTCCGCTCCGGGGAACGGGAGGTCACGGGTTCGATCCCGGGCCACGACATACCAAAGTCGCTAAAATGGTACTAGCTGCTCCTCGCTTGGCACTCAGATTTACGGGGAAGAGCTAGGACTGGTCGACCCAGTGTCAGGATAATGTGACTGGGTGTTGTATCATGTAATGTGTCTGGGACATGATACTTCAGTGAGGCAGCACTATAAAAGTGAGCATTGAGCTCCCTGTCGCAACCAGACACCGTCGTGATATGGCTGAAAAATTGTTGAAAGCGACGTTAAACCCGAATTCAAACAAAATACAAGGACATATCCTTGCCCATTGTAAGCCAATATCTGTTAGTTGGACGCCCTTAGGTCACCCAACAACCAAAAGAGGGTAAAGAATTAGCCCTTAATGCACCATTCATGACTCTAAGCCGACAACAATTTTTGGGGGGGGAAAGATTTTCGACAAATAAGGCATGACATTTCATGTGAATTGTCTGCTTGGCAGACAATTCACCTTATTTTCTCTAAGAAATGAAAAAAATGAATGTTGTCTTCTTTGCTGTTTCGTGCGGTCCTTTAACCCATTGTATACTAGTGGACTCTTCCATCGCTATATGTTGGACAAGTCCATTTGTCATATAAGGGGTGTCAGGCCTGTTTTTTATTTTTATTCTATTTTTTGATGGAAAATTGTTAGCAAATAGTGTAGGCCCAGATCAGACGCCGCGTTCTGTGGCGTCTGATCTTGGCCTAAACTGTTGGCCAAGGTATCCTTTTTGGGGCTGTCTGCATGCAATAGATTAAGGGTTGGCTGATAAAGTGGCGTCTGATCAAGGCCTACACTGTTGGCCAAGGTATCCTTTTTGGGGTTGTCTGCATGCAATGGATTGAGGGTTGACTGATTAGCCTTACCTGTACATGTATATATGGCAGTAAGTATCCAAAATAAAGGTAACTTTTGGCGGAATATCAGTTTGAATATCATCTTGAACAGTATTCCTCACATTATCCGAGGTTTCCGTGTCCTGTGACCTACATTTGTGGGCCTCGATTTGGTTTTCTAAATATCCTATCACATTTGTAAGATCTGCTTCCGAAACGGAAAATGTATTAAACCTGTCCTGTTCAGGGTTATCTTTCCATAAATCCTGTCCGACATGATCACAGAAGCCGAAAAACAAAATTTCTTTAATAACGAGTCCTGACGTATGTGAGGCTGAAACTGTTGATGACGCGGAAGAGTTCCTTCGTCTGTGAGTATATGGAAATAAACTAAGACTACTTAAACTTGAGGCCAGGGACATAGGTCCCTCCGTTTCCGTCGACATCTCGCTGTAGTGCGAGTTTGACGTGTCATCAGTACTCTCATCGCTAAGTTCTTGAAAACTCTGGTTCAGAGCCTCCAATCGTGACAATGACCCACTATAAACGTGACAACTTTCACTTGATCCAGAGAGACGGTAACTTCCATAGAACTTATGCATTTTCACTTGTTTGTTTTTTTGTTTTTTTTTATATTGTCTTCAAAATTATTTCTCTTTCTTTCAGTTACTTTTTGGTTTTTAAATTTTCACAAATTCATACTGTTCAGTTTTTTAATACAGAATGGACATCTTCCATTATGAATAGCTACAAATACAGTCTTTCCATTGAAAGCCTGCATATTTTAACCTTTAAAAGCAATAATCGGATGACATTTAGAAATGTTTTTTTTCTTATTTTTCAGAGAAAGTAGGACTTGACATGCTCCATTTCCTCTTGAAAAAGTCCAAAATGTTGTCTGCTGTGCAATTTTCCTTTGTGCTTAAATTTAAACTGAAATATCCAGACCTGGTCCTGAGGTTATAAAACTTTTTTTCATGCTCAACTCAACTGAGCATGAAATTTGTCCTGCTCAAAAATATTAAAAATGCCAACAATTGCAGCATTTTAATATTTATGTGCAGGATGAATATTAGCTTCTATTGATATAAGCAGAAAAATTACCTATTTTATCCGAATTTTATTATTTATAAGCATTTAAAAATACATGCTCAATTGAGTTGAGCATAAAAAAAGTTTTTTAACCTTGGGACCAGTATCACAGACAACCTATACCGTACATACCCTAAGAATTCGGACAATTTTCAATGAGATTCTATATAAATGGCCATAAAGACTTTTACTCGGTGGCAAACAGTGTAGGCCCTGATCAGACTGCTCCCAACGGGAGCAGTCTGATCTGGGTTTACAATGTTTGCTCAAGCTCATTTTTATGACTTTGTGGTGTTTGATTACTCAGGATAAATACGGTACCCCAATAGCACAAACTGATCTAGAAGTACAATACTGTGACCCATCAGTCCTCCAAAAATAAACCTTCTACACCCCAAAAAAATGGAAAAACCCACACATATCGAAGACTTAACATGATATACCCTCGTAACCACTTTCTAATCCCAATTTATCTCCCACAGCAATACTCTCCGAAGACAGTTCCGAGAAACGTGACTGACAAGCCCTTGTAATGTACTGAGAAAGAAAATCCAATACTAAACAACCTCAGAAAAAAGGTGATCCACATTTTCTTCCTTGGATTAATGAAAGCCTCTGTATACTGAATGTATGAGGTCTTAACCCTTATCCTGCTGTTCACAACCCTAGCTACCTTTGCAAACAGCGTAGATCCAGATCAGCCATCTGATCAGGATCTACACATTTTTTCACTCAGTTTGTGAAATTGTTGAAATAAATTACACCAAGTAATCTGATTGGTTCAAAGTCAAAAATGGGTGTGGCTAATCAATATATTCAGCACGACAAGGGTTATGTATCTCAAACTGGAGCCCAATCTGAAATCGGGGGGTTTAAGATTGATTTAATTTTAAAAAATTCATTTCGAACTTTTTGCATCTGAAATGTCTGATCTTGGCCTGCACATTTGCCGTAGAGTATTCAGTGTATAAAATGGGTCCACATAGATCCTTCCACCAAAGTAGCTTGGGTCAGGTCCATTACCAAAAACAGGGGTATCTGGCTAACTGCATTTATTGTAAGTTGTGTACAAAAATTCTTGTAGTTGAAGTAAACAGTGCAGACCCAGATCAGATACCACATTCTGTGCCATCTGATCTGGGTCTACACTGTTTGCAAATCACCTTTTACTGAATGCTCAACATCAACTATTAATTATCTCACTTTTTCTACAATTTTTTTTTTAATCTTTCCGATCACAGATCAATATTTCCCTAATGAACCAGTAATATAAAACTTCCACCTTGAATTCTTAGAACAATATGAATGTGTAACACCGCAAGACAATAGCACACAATAAAATAATGGGAAATTCTATCCTACAACCTACTCATACAAGAATAAGACTTAGCTCATATTTTCCAAATTATGATGACATCACTATCTTATCAACATAACCCTTTTTGTACCAAATGGAATCTTCCACCTTTTCTATGGCAGGAGTTCATTTAGAAATTTAGGAGTGTCAGGTTGTGTTTTCTTCAAAATTTATTCGGGAAACAGCTTAACTTTTTGCAAACAGTGAAGGCCCTGATCAGACGCTGCGTTCTGCAGTGTCTGATCTGGGCCTGCACTGTTTGTCAAGGTACCCCTGTAGGGGTTTCTGGTACCGAATCAGATAATTTACTAATAATGAGGAAAATTGTTTTTATACATTTGAAACATCTGTTCATATTGCGGCAGAATATCTGTACAACCACGTGCAAACCAAAAACCTGTGTTAGCGCTTAAGTTTAATGGCCTGGCCAACATTATTAAGATCATATGAAGCAAGTCAGTTAACTTAACCACACTTTTCCTGGCACTCATTTCCCAGCCGAACATCTGTGTAGTATATATGCAATTTACTCATACTCTGAAAACTCAAAATTCTCAATAATTCAGTCCAACCTGTATTAAGCAAGCACCTAAGGGATAACCAAAATGTGCTTGCTTAAGACGGGTGCTTGCTTAATACAGATGAAAATTTAACACATCTGCCTCTTTTGGGACCTGAATGTCCACTTGCTTAAGACAGGCTGCTTGCATAATAGGTGGCCACTAAGACAGGTTTTGCTGTAGCTTTGAATAAAGTCCCGCCCATATTGAATGCCCATATTATAACACTTGATAGAAGCCTATGTGGTGTAGAGGTTACGCTACTCACTTATAAACCAGGGGTTGTGGGTTCGATCCCAGGCTTCTCCAGACTTTGGGATGAGTCTTTGAACTGAGGTCCCGTCTCTGTATGACCTTAGCTGTTGGTGGGATGTTAAGCTCAAACACATACATAACACCTGATAATTCAACAAAATTAGCGGGTCGCTAAGTTCTACTGTATATCAAAACAAGAGAAATTGACTTTGTTACCCTTATCTTGCTGTTCACAACAACCCCAACCTTAACAAACAGTGTAGATCCAGATCAGATGGCTTCTGAAGAAACCATTTGATCAGGATTTTGTTTGATTGATTCCAGATTTTACATCCTCATCAACACTGTAAAGGTCATTTTGGAGACGTTGCTTCCAATTTTGTGGGACTTTTACCCGACATTGAGATGAAATGACATCTCAATCCCTGTCGCCCAATGAAACCAATACGGTTTATTACCATGGACAGTCAGACTCGCACCACTTTGCCTGGGCAGGCTTAGATCCTCTAAGCGGTTAACCAGTCATCGTGTGCGGGTCTGTTTAAGCTCTGCGTGGAAACATCATGCAGACTATCTATTTCTTCAAGCCCCGATGGGCGGGGGCCAAGATTTGAATTAAGTCACGCTCATATAGACTGCCCATATTAAAACACTTGATAGAAGCCTATGTGGTGTGGTGGTGCTACTCCCCTTATAAATCAGGGGTTGTGGGCTCGATTCTCCAGACTTTCAGGTGAGTCTTTGAACTGAGGTCCTGTCCCCGTATGACCTTAGCTGTTGGTGGGACGTTAAGCTCAAACACATACATTACACTTAATAATTCAACAAAATTAGCGAGTCACTATGTTCTACTGTATAGCTAAACAAAGGAGAAATTTAACCCTTATCACGACAACCCCTACCTTTACCAACAGTGTAGATCCAGATCGGATGGTAGAAGCCATCTGATCAGGATCTACACTGTTTCTCATTCAGTTTGTGAATTTAAACAAAATATTATATCATGTAATCTGACTGGCTGATAGTCAGAAATGGGTGTGGCTGAAAAATTATTCAGCAGGATACCTGGATAAGGGTAAAAAAAAAATCTTTCTATTTGACCTACAGAAATCATCTGAACCATAACTGTTGAATTCAAAGGTCTGTTTTGTCCAAAATGCAATATTGAACAATGTCTCATGTACATTTTGTGGTGTATCCATCCTTCAAAAATAGACATTCATCTGAATAGCTCTGAAGTCAACACAGAAAAATCAAAACATAATTAAACCAAACAATGTTTGCTCAAATGAGAATAAATGTTTATCCCACTAGTACATCAAACTCTATTATCTTTAAATAGATGGCAATACCTTCAGGGGACACAATTAATTCTTTCAAACATATTTTTATCTCCCTTTTAACAAGAGATCTACTCTTAAAGGAAAGAATTGGCTCCTGAGGAGCAAATTCTTTCCTTTAACCCTTGTCCTGCTGAGCGCGGATCTGTCTTAGCTTTCAAACAATGTAGATGCAGATCAGATGGCTTCTGAAGAAGCCATCTGATCAGGATCTTCATTGTTTGTCATTCAGTTTATGAATTTGTTGCAATATTTGCATCGAGAAATCTGATTGGTTGATAATCAGTGGTGAGTATGGCATACTTAAATATTCAGCAGGTCAAGGGTTAAGAGAAGACCCCTTTTTCAGAGGGATTCAGTTTTTGCTTAGAAGCGAATAGGAACAGTCACTATATTGCCTTCCTTGTAAAAATTGGTGTAAAAAAAAAAAAAAAATTTAATTGTTTTAACACAGACTATACAATCCATCTCCTGATGCAAGTATCGGAATGAAGATAAATGACGATAAATGACGACCAGCTTTAAGTGTAGGAAGATGTTGTGAAGGATTATGGGACATAAAAGCTTCCTTTTTTATATATATAAGCCTGTCTTTCGTGTTAACATGTCAACTTTTATTCGAGTTCCATATGAAATATGAGCCTGTGCATGACAAAACCTATGATAAGATCATAGCAACCAGCAAAGACTTGGATCAACCTAGGCATACAGTGGGTCTGGCCAGTCTACCCATGTTGCTCTCTGGATTACCCGTAGGCCTTAGAAGGCTCGTTCGAGCAGCAAAAAATCTGATCGGATGTGCAGTCTGATCTGAGTCTTTGCTGAAAGTGACAGCCCTATTGCAGGTTTTGCCGTGCACCGGCTCATATGTTAAATCATATTGTTTTATGGAATATGTTTGTTTGTTTGATTTGAGGTTTAACGTCCCCGTCAACACTGTAAAGGTCATTTTGGAGACGTTGCTTCCAATTTGGTGGGACTTTTACCCAACATTGAGATGAAATGACATCTCAAGCCCTGTCGCCCAATGAAACCAGTAGATCCTCTAAGCGGTTTACCAGTACTAGTGAGCAGGCCGGTTTCAGCTCTGCGTGGAAGCATCATGCAGCCCATTTATTTCTTCAAGCCCCTATGGGCTTTATGGAATAGGACATTCCCAGAAAATCACAGTGTTAAAATCACCTTATGAGAATAAATCCTTTTCAGAAACAGTGAATGAAACAAGAAGTCACATTAGTTGTGTCCCTTGTTTGTTTGTTTGAAGTTTAACAGCCCTGTCAGCACAGTTTAGGTCACATATAGCCAGTAAATTTTTCCTTTCCAAAATTTTAAGAGAAGACCACTTTCTCAGAGGGATTCAGTTTTTGCACAGAAGCAAGCAGGAGCAGTGACAGTTTTCTCCCTTGTAAAAATGGTGTAAAAAAAATGCATCCATTCCTTTAAACACGTATCCTGCTGAATAAATTAATTTAGCCTCACCCATTTCGGAGTATATCAACCAAACAAATTACTTATTATAAAGTATTCATTCAATTCACAAACTGAATGACAAACAGTGTAGATCCTGATCAGCTGGCTTCTGAAGAAGCCATCTGATCTGGATCTACACTGTTTGCAAAAGGTAGGGGTTGTTGTGTTCAGCATGATGAGGGTTTATTGTTTCAACACACGACTATACAATCCATCTCCTGATGCAAGTATCGGAATGAAGATAAATGATGGCCAGCTTTAAGTGCAGGAAGATGTTATGAAGCATTATGGGACATAAAAGCTTCCTTTTTTTAAGCGTGATCTCATGTTAATATGTCAGCTTTACTAAATTTCCATAATATGAAACTGTTCTACATTATATGAGATTCACAGAAAATCACAGTGCTAAAAGCACCTCAACCCTTTTTTGTACCAAAAGGAATCATCCATTCCTATATATATAGCAGGAGTCCATTTCAAAATTTAGGGGTGACAGGTTGTGCTTTCTTCAAAATTTATTTAGAAAATGACTGAACTTATTGCAAATAGTGTAGGCCCTCATCAAACTCAGCGTTCTGCGGCGTCTGATCTGGGCTTGCACTGTTTGCCAAATACCTGTTTTGGGGTTTCCGGTACTAAATGAGTTAAAGGAAACAGAATACACTTAAAAGAGACTTAACTCTTTATAAGTCTGGTGGCGGAAAGAATTTGCTCAAAGGTTGTGCTTAAGGTCAAAGGTCAAATTTGTGCATGACTGGAAAGGCCATGTCACAAGGAATCTTCATGCCAAATATTACGGCTCTATCTCAAATGATTAAAAAGTATTGACAAACATTTTTTCTTGAGAGTAGGTCAAACGTCAATGTCAAAATTTTTTGTGTCAGTGGGAAGCCTTTGTCACAAGATACCTATGTGCTGAATATGAAGGCTCTACCTCAAACGGATCAAAAGATATGACAAAAGTTAACTTTTTCTTTAAAGTAGGTCATAGGTCAATGTCAAGGTCACAGGTCAAAATTTTTAAATGAGTGGGAAGCCCTTGTCATAAGAAACCTACATGCTAAATATGAAGGCTCTATTTCAAACTGTTCAAAAGTTATGACCAATGTTATTTTTTTCTTTTAAGTAGGTCACAGTTCAAGGTCATCAGTCAAATTTTTATAGGAGTCAAAAGCCCTTGTCACTAGGAACCTACATGCCAAATATGAAGGCTGTATATCAAATGGTTCAGTAGTTATGATCAATGTTATTTTTTTTTTCCTTAAAGTAGGTCACAGGTCAAATGTTTTTGCATCAATCAGAAGTTCTTGTCACAGGGAACCTGCATACTGAATATGAAGGCTCTACCTCAAACGGTTCAAAAGTTATGACCAATGTTAAAGTTGTCCAACAAACAAACCAACAAACAGACTGGGCAAAAATTATGTGTCCCCATTATTGCTACCGGGGACATAAAAATGTAGCTAGAACAGGCAGGGATTGAACCCACAACTTCCTAACTACCAATCAGATCTGAATCCTACTGAGCCACAAAGGTCAGCTTTTCAACCCTTATCCTGCTGAATAATTTAATTAGCCACACCCATTTCTGACTATCAGCCAATCAGATTATATGACAATGTTTTCGTTCAAATTCACAAACAGAATGACAAACAGTGTAGATCCTGATCAGATGGCTTCTTCAGAAGCCATCTGATCTGGATCTACACTGTTTGTGAAGGTACGGGCTGTTAAGGGTTAAATGGCTGTTTTATGGTACCCGGTGAGCCTTTAGGAAAATAAGCCATTAACCCTTCTCTTGCTGAATATTCAGTTTAGCCACACCCATTTCTGACTTTGAACCAATCAGATTACTTGATGTAATTTATTCCTATAAATTCATAAATTGAATGTCAAACAGTGTAGATCCAGATCAGATGGCTTCTTCAGAAGCTTCTTCAGAAGCCATCTGATCTGGATCTACACTGTTTGCAAAGGTAGAGGCTGTTAAAGTTTATGGTACCTGGTGAGCCTTTAGGAAAATAAGCCATTAAGATACTTTGTTAGGCACACCGTTTTATTACAAAGATCAGATGTTCAGAAAATTCCGGAAATCAATTCTTCCTAATTCAATCACAACACAACACAAACAAAAACAAGATTCTGATTTACAATGAAGAGAAGAGAAAAACAATCCGTTTTTATTATCAGCCAAAAGTCTTCCAACGAACTTTCCAAGTCAATCACCTCTCAGCCTTATAATGGTACCAGCAAAAATCTATACATGTATAATCATTGCCATTTAGCTGAAGTAATATACATTGTTTTTTTTTGTTTGTTTGATTTGAGGTTTAACGTCCCGTCAACACTGTAAAGGTCATTTTGGAGATGTTGCTTCCAATTTTGTGGGACTTTTACCCGACAATGAGATGAAATGACATCACAAGCCCTGTCGCCCAATGAAACCAATAGGGTTTATTAGCATGGACGGTCCGCCTCGCACTGCGGTTCCTGGACAGGCTTAGATCCTCTAAGCGGTTTACCAGTACTAGTGTGTGGGCCAGATTCAGCTCTGCGTGGAAGCACCATGCAGCCCATATATTTCTTCAAGCCCGTATGGGCGGGGGCCGAATATACAATGTACCAAGTCACCAACTTTGGAACTGGGACACAGTTATGAAAAATTAACCCCCGCTATATTAAAGCCGACTATGATCTATAAAAGGGAATTTTGGAAGCAGAAATGAAAAGTATGGAGTTTTTCTGGGGCAGACTTGCCAGTTTTGGCCAATTAGGCCTCATCAGAGACGCTCAAATTTTATTTCAGAAAATGACTGAATTTTTTGCAAACAGAATAGATTTGTCGCTTTCCTTGGCACCAATCTGATCTGGGTCTCCACTGTTTGTTAGGCTTCTGTTTCCCATAAAAATTGAGTTGGGTAAAAATTCCATTACAACAGAAGATATTAAATGCCTATCTCCCCTTTAAATTCATATATGATTTCTACTTTTTATTCTGTTTAGGGTAAAATGAATTTTTTTAATCTGAATACAGCAGAACTTTGATGGCTCGAACACCGATGGTTCGTTTAACCTGGATGAGTCGAACCCATTCTTGAGCCCCTAGGGAAATCCTCTACATAAGAACTAGTGGGGAATAATTAAGGAGATTTTAGTCTTTTATCTTACAAATGTATGCTGTGTGTACTCATTAGAATCGCCTCGATGAGGCAATTCAAATGAGTACATACAGCATACATATTCATTATGGAACACCGAAAAGATGTCTAAAAGTATCTTGTTATGCCTCCTGGCAGTAACCCTCAGTGGCTCGAACTCCCCCTGTCTCGAACAGATTCTCGAGGTCCCAAAGGTTTTCGAGCCATTGAAGTTCGACTGTATATTATATACATGTATATGCTAGACATACAAATAATCATAAATATTGGGACAAATAGGCCTACGCAAACAGTGCAGACTTGAGCAGTCTGATCAGGGTCTACACTGTTTGCTATTCTGTCTGCACCCTTTGGATTCCTTGTGAAACAAATTGGTCAAAATTTTTGGAGAATTACAGCAAGTTCTTGAGGTGTCTAAACTTTTAGGACTTTTATGGTAGTTAACTTACCATATTTGTTGTGTTGTTTTGTTTGTATTGGAGTTTAACAGCCCAGTCAACACTGTTTTAGGTCATTTTTGAGCCGGTCAGTTTACTTATCCACACTTTTCCTGGGCAGGCTTATAATACCTAAGTGGTTAACCAGTACAGTGCACATTCTTTTGCAAGAAACTGACAACTGCCCTTCTTGAATCAGCGGAAGGGAGAGAATGACCGTTGAAAAGATTTCATGATCAATCTCCACGAAAGATTGTTGCCGACCCCCGCAGGTATTGAACCAACGTCCTCCTGATCATCAGTCAGACGCGTATCCGACTGAGCTAGCGAGGCCGGCACCATATTTGTTGTAAATAGTGCACAGCAAGTTTAGAGTGCAAGATTTTCAGAGGTGTAAAATTGCCCTCAAACTTACTCGACCTTATCGTCTAAACTTTTCATTTAGGTTCTAAAAATGAAGAAAAAGTAAGGTCAGTTTTGAAAACCTTACTCGCCCTGCCTTAAAACTTACTCGCAAATGCGAGCGGGCGAGTGGAATTTTACACCCCTGATTTTGTAGCCTGCTTAACCCTTAACACTTGCTGAATATTCATTTCAGCCACACCCATTTCTGTCTGTCAACCTTTCAAATTACTTGATGTAATTTATTGCTACAAAGCCATAAACTGAATGCCAAACAGTGTAGATCCTGATCAGATGGCTTCTTCAGAAGCCATCTGATCTGGATCTACACTGTTTGCAAAGATAGGGGTTGTCGTGAACAGCAAGATAACGGTTAAGTTGCAGTAGTGTGAAACTTATTCTGTTTTAAATATACATACCCCTTATGTCATCTTTGAACATGCTGAATGGTTCAACCAAACATGTCTGAAATCGGCACAAAGAGCATACGGTTCTAACCATGTGCTCGCATTTGTGCGCTATATAAAAGGGGACACCTTCAGGGGAGGCAACTCCTACAAAAGTATTTTTGTCTCCCATGTCAATAGGGGTCAACTCTTAAAGGAAAGAATATGCACTCACATTAACCCTTTTTGTACCAAATGGAATCTTCCTCCTTATATATAGCACAAGTCCATTTCAAAATTAAGGGGTGTCAGGATGTGTTTTCTTCAAAACATATTTGGAAATTGGCTGAAAATTTAGCAAACAGTGCAGGCCCAGATCAGACGACGCATTCTGCGTCGTCTGATCTGGGCCTGCACTATTTGCCAACTACCCGTTTTAGGGTTTCCGGTGCAAAATAGGTTAATATCGAGATGACCACATATTCACTTATAAGTCTATCTCAACTTCAGAGTAATTAGGGTACGTTTCCATTTTGGCTCTAATTATAACCATCCCATCATCAAGAAACAGTCTCGAGTTAATCATACGGATGTTAATAAGTAGCCCCCACCCATCGGGGCTTGAAGAAAGAGCTGCAACAGACCCGCACACGTGTACTGGTAAACCGCTTACAGGATCTAAGCCTGCCCAGGCAAAGCAGTGCGAGTGGCCCCGTCCATGCTTATAAACACTATTGATTTCATTGGGCGACAGGGCTTGAGATGTCATTTCATCTCAATGTCGGGTAAAAGTCCCACAAAATTGGGAGCAACGTCTCCAAAATGACCTTTACAGTGTTGACAGGGACATTAAACCTCAAATCAAACAAACAAAACCTTTTTTGTACCTAATCGAATCTCCTCCTTATATACAGCACAAGTCCATTTCAAAATTTAGGGGTGTCAGGTAGTGTTTTCTTCAAAATGTATTTGAAAATTGGCTGAAAATTTTGCCAACAGTGTAGACCCAGATCAGACGCCGCGTTCTGCGGCATCTGATCTGGGCCTGCACTGTTTGCCAGGGTACCCGTTTTAGAGTTTCTGGTACAAAATGGGTTAATATTGACGACCACCTTTCTTAAATCAGGGGAAGGAAGAGAACGACAGAAGAAACTATTTTGCTTATAATTCTATCTCAACTTCAGAGTAATTAGGGTAGGTTTCCATATTGGCCCTAATTATAACCATCTAGTCCAAGTTAATCATACTGATGTTAATAAGTTCCCTGAAGACACTCACATATGCGTAGATCTCTCTTAAAATAGGCCAATTAGAAGACTCTTAACCCATAAATTCCCAGTATCGTTGAAAGGGGTCATGTGCAAACAGTGTAGACACTGATCAGATGCCACATTTTGTGGCATCTGTTTAGTGACTACACTGTTTGCTGAAAAAATTACAGGAGTTTCTGCATGAATAAAAGAAGCTAAACAAATATTGAGCTGGACGTTCTGACCAATGAGACGAATGGGTCCATTTTTTAATCATGAACTTATGAGACTGTCATGAACTTAGTTCGGAAGGTTCCCATCAATTTTTGGATTTTCTTTATTTAGGACAGATTTTTTTTTTTTTCAAAACAATACATGATGTACTTGAGATAAATATAGACTCTAAATATAATTTTATTTTTGATACTAAATTATAAGAGCCTAAAAAACTTACGGAAATTACACACTTCAGATTCACAGTCAGAAGGATATTCTGTCATGTAAATATATGAACACATCTGCGTTCTCGTATCTCTTCAAAAGAGAGCTTGTTGTAAAACACTGATTCAGCTCATGTGCTGAGACGCAGTGTGTGTGAATTCGGGTTTATCGTCGCTGTCAACAATTTTTCAGTCATATCATGACGGTGTCTGGTTGTGACAGGGAGCTCAATGCTCACTTTTATAGTGCTGCCTCACTGAATTATCATGTCCCAGACGCATTACATGATACCACACCAAGTCACATTATCCTGACACTGGGTCGACCAGTCCTAGCTCTACCCCGTAAATCTGAGTGCCAAGCTAGGCGCAGCTAGTACCATTTTTAATGACTTTGGTATGTCGCGGCCCAGGATCGAACCTGTGACCTCCCGTTCCTCGGAGCAGACACTCTACCAACTGAGCTATCGGGGCCGGTTTATGTGCTGAGACAGTGGCAAAGAGTGTAGACCAAGAACAGATGCCACATTCTGTGGCATCTGATCAGGCTTATAGGACTGAACATTAAGGGTTAAAAGAAACAGTCCAAGTTGTAGTTCAGAACCACTTTCTCAGCCTACACTCAGACAACCACCCCACCAGTGCTGTCAGTGCTTTGATTTTTCCAAGCGCATTTTACCATATTGGCCAGTAAATATATATAATCACACGGGCAACAGCAGTGAAGGCAGTGCAGTATTGTTAACCTTGACCTTAAATGAAGGTCTTCTGGCTCCGAGGTTATAAAACATTTTTTTCATGCTCAGTTCATTCAGTGGAACATGAAATCTATCCTGCTCATAAATTTTAAAATTCCAACAAATGTTGGCATTTTAAAATTTATGAGCAAGATAAATGGCGTTCTGTGCTGAGTGTTATTTTTTTTTAGTGTTTTGAGTTTTACGTCTCACCAATAGCTAAGATCATATGGAGATGGGACCTCGGTGTAAAAACTCATCGGAAAGTCTGGAGAAGTCTGGGATCGATCCTGCGATCCCTGGTTTACAAGGTGAGTAGCTTAACCACTACACCATGGAGGCTTCAAAGACGTTCTGTCATTATCTGAGCAGGCAAATTCCCTGATTTGTTTGTATTTTACGAGGACTGTTCAAACTAAGCACATAAAAATGATTCCGTGGTAGATTTCGACGAAAAATTTATTTTGTCCCCTCAAAGTATTCCCCTTTAACACATATACACACTTTCAGTCTTCTGATCCAATCATTGAATGCATTTTGGTAGTCTTTTCGAGGTATACTATGAAGGCACTGGAATATTGCAGAACCGAGGTGTTTGCACTGTACAAATTTTCGACCAGAAAGGTATTTTTTCAGCCGCGGGAACAAAAAAAAGTCACACGGGGCAAGGTCAGGGGAATACGGGGACGAGGGAGTTCAACAACCTTTTCCTGCTTCAGATAGTCTTGCACAATAAACGCCTTGTGCGATGACGCATTGTCATGTAGCAATCTGACATTGGCCAAACCAGTTGCGGGTCTTCGTTCTTTGAAATATTTCTTCAATTTTCGAAGAACTTTATTCTTGTAAAACTTCGCATTTACAGATTTGCCTTTAAGCACAGCAACCTGAATAGCAGAGCCCTGATTTGAAAAGAATATGGCATACATTACCTTCTTGACGCTCATGGTCCGCTTTGCAATTCATGGTCTTTGGCAATACTTTGTTGCCCTTATTTTGTTCTGAATCTTTCGTTATGGCTCAAAAAAGTGAACCCATGTCTCGTCACCTGTGAAGAACGACATTAGCGAAAGACCGTGCATGGTAATTTGGAAACTTTTTAAGCAACTTCTTGGTGCACTGAACGCGTTTCTTTTTCTGCTCATCTGTCAACAGATGGGGAATCCATCTAGCACAGATCTTTCTCATTTTCAAATCCCGTTTCAGAATTGTATGAGCTGCTCCTAATGAGATGCCAACCATACTAGCTATTTGCCTAGTGGTGTATCGTGCATCGGTAGCAAATATTTCTTTCACTCGAGCAACCATCTTGGCAGATGTTGCTCTTTTCGGCCGACGATCATGTGGTGCATCTTCTGTTGAGCCTAGCCAACAGCTGAATTTCTTACACCAACGAAAAACTGTTGGAAAAGACATTTCATTATGCCCATAAACCGAACATATTTCATCAAAAATGTCTTTGCACCGTATACCAAGAATACAACGTTTCTTAATATAGGACCGTATTTCAACGGCTTACTCTGACCTTCTTCCAAGCATGTTTTGTATTAGTATACAAGAGTAGACAGTGTTTATCGAACGATATACATGGCTAAAGTGGACGGATTTTAACAGGTTTGGTATCAATGTATAGATAAAATGTTTTTCTGCACTGTTATATTTATTTCCAGGTGATTTTCACATTAGTGCATGAGAAAACGTTCTACTTGCATTCATATTTGAACAGTCTTCGTAATACTTACCGGTATGAGAATGCCAGCCTCGGTAGCTCAGTTGGATTCACGTCTGACTGGTGATCAGGAGGACCCGGGTTCGATTCCTGCCGGGATTGGCAACATTCTTTCGTGGAGATTGATCATGAAATCTTTTCTACGGTCATTCTCTCCCTTCCAATGATTCAAGAAGGGCAGTTGTCAGTTTCTGGCGAAAGAATGTGCACTGTACTGGTTAACTGCTTACGAATAAGCCTGCCCAGGAAAAGTGTGGAAAGGTAAACTGACTGGCTCAAAAATGACCTAAAATAGTGTTGACTGGGCTGTATAACTCCAATACAAACAACAAACAAATAAACAATAGTTATGAGCATTAAAAAGTTCATGCTCAGCTGAGATTAGCATGAAAAAGGTTTTATAGCCTCGGACCTGGGCTTGCTTTCATGGTAAAGAAACAATATTTCAAAGCCAACTGTCCTTAGAGAAACAGTGAATACAGTATTATTCAAAACCATGCTAAAATGAATGACCTTTAAAAGAAGTTTGTGTGTTCCGCTGATCTCAATTTTCTTTCACGTAAACCAATATGATGCCATTAGCTTTGGAAGCCATAGAAGATCTTAAACAGCTCAAACAAGGTTAATCTTGTAAAACTAAATTGAATATACGCTGAGAAAGCGACAATGACACCAGAAAAAGATAAGATGAGATCAGAAATAATTGAACAAATTCACCTGACACAATTAACTCGGGTCTTGCGTGCCAAAGACGAGGAAAAAATAGCTGAACTAGTACATTCAGCTTAACCCTTGTCCTGCTGAATATTCATTTAAGCCACACCCATTTCTATCTATCATCCAATCAAAGTACTTGATGTAATTTATTGCTACAAATTTAAAAATGCCAAACAGTGTAGATCCTGATCAGATGGCTTCTTCAGAAGCCATCTGATCTGGATCTACACTGTTTGCAAAGATAGGGGTTGTCGTGAACAGCAAGATAAGGGTTATTCTACTGAACAAGACAACACATGTACAGCAGTAGGTGTACCCATTTGGCATCCCCTTGTTAAAACTCAGATTCAGCAGGTTGAGAAGGTTCAGAGGACAGCAGCTCGATGGACATGTCGGCCAAGGCTGGAGTGGCCGTCCCTTGAGGCCCTTTGTGAGCAGTCCTCTTTAACCTTCTTCTATAGGATACGATAAATACTTGACCACTCAAACAAGGGCATCAAAAGTAAATAACAAAATATTGTAGGTACCTGGTCTATAGTGATGTCCTAAAGCATTCTTTTTTCCCCCAGAACTATTCCTCAGTGGAATTAGTCTTCCCTCGTCTGCGGATATACCAAGTCCGCAGAGGAGTTCAAAGCCCGTACAGTGTAGACTGGGACTCAGAGGTATGCGTTTTAGTGTAACCCTGTTAATCAGACTGTAAATAGTTTTAAGGACTCGTCCAGTGTCCTTCTTTTTTTTTAATAGATAGATAGATAGATAGATAGATAGATAGATAGATAGATAGATAGATAGATAGATAGATAGATAGATAGATAGATAGATAGATAGATAGATAGATAGATAGATAGATAGATAGATAGATAGATAGATAGATAGATAGATAGATAGATAGATAGATAGATAGATAGATAGATAGATAGATAGATAGATAGATAGATAGATAGATAGATAGATAGATAGATAGATAGATAGATAGATAGATAGATAGATAGATAGATAGATAGATAGATAGATAGATAGATAGATAGATAGATAGATAGATAGATAGATAGATAGATAGATAGATAGATAGATAGATAGATAGATAGATAGATAGATAGATAGATAGATAGATAGATAGATAGATAGATAGATAGATAGATAGATAGATAGATAGATAGATAGATAGATAGATAGATAGATAGATAGATAGATAGATAGATAGATAGATAGATAGATAGATAGATAGATAGATAGATAGATAGATAGATAGATAGATAGATAGATAGATAGATAGATAGATAGATAGAGATGGATGGATGGATGGATGGATGGATAGATGGATGGATGGATGGATAGATGGATGGATGGATGGATGGAAGGATGGATGGATGGGTGGGAGGGTAGATAGATAGATAGATAGATAGATAGATAGATAGATAGATAGATAGATAGATAGATAGATAGATAGATAGATAGATAGATCATTTATTTGTAGGAATAAATTACATCAAGTAATCTGATTCACAGGCTTAAAGTCAGAAATGGGTGTGGCAAAATCTATTTATTTAGCAACTGGGTCTGCAGAGTTTGCTTAGGCCTGTCTGTCCGAATACTTAGGATCATTAAGCTGTCTAGAAATATGGAAATTCTCTTTTGGTGATGTGCATGCCCATGTGGTCATAAAACGGGAACCCAAGCTCTAAATTTCTCCTCGGAAAAGGTGAGCCAGCCATATCATGTCTACTGTAACCTACCTACCTTACCATGACGCTGGTTACCTTAGTAACAACAATTCATAAAGTCAAAATAGCAGATAAAATCATCCACGGAGACAAATGACAATTCGTAAGGCTTGATCAGAAGCTGTATAAATCAATGATTTAATAATTAAACGTCATTTTTCCAGAGAAAAAAACTGAAACAAGAAGACAAGACAAGACCGTAAACACTGAAGCTTGTAGCCATTAAACAGCACCCAGCACTTAACCAGTCATACAAATCACAATGTTAAACCTAAATGTGTTAATCATGACAATAGCAGATGACATTTTCATTTTTCATCCATGAAATTTCAAACCTGTTTTTACACTGAAGAAAAGCAGGCTTGACATTTCATGTGAATCATCTGCCAAGCAGATGATTCCCATGAAACGTCAAGCCTTTTTTTTTTTGGTTTTTTTTTTTCAATGAAACAATGAAAAATTCTGAATGCCATCTGTTGAAAATTTTTCATGGTGCTTTAAGTTGAAAGTGTGGGCGTAAGAATTTGGACCAAAACCATTTCATTAGCATCTCTAGGTAATTCTTTATGAAGCCATATGGAAATATAGCCGTCGCAGATCCACAACCCCCCACCCCGTCAACCCCACCTAAGGGGTGCCAGGCCTATTTTTTCATTTTTATTCTATTTATGACAGAACATTCTGTTAGCAAATAGTGCAGGCCCTGATCAGACGCCGTGTTTCTGATTGATCAAGAGCATGGCACACGCAGAGACATAAATTATCATATTCCCCTGCAATATTCCCCTCTGACGCCACTGCTCAAAAGTACAATTGTATTCTCTGTAAGAATCTCTATGAAGTCTTTGTTTGTTTGTTTGATTTGAGGTTTAACGTCCCCGTCAACACTGTTAAGGTCATTTTGGAGACGTTGCTTCCAATATTGTGGGACTTTTACCCGACATTTTGATGAAATGACATCTCAAGCCCTGTCGCCCAATGAAACCAAAAGGGTTCATTAGCATGGACGGTCCACCTCACACCGCGGTTCCTGGACAGGCTTAGATCCTCTAAGCGGTTTACCAGTACTAGTGTGTGGGCCGGATTCAGCTCTGCGTGGAAGCATCATGCAGCCCATATATTTCTTCAAGCCCCTATGGGCGGGGGCTACTCTATGAAGTCAGAATTCTGTATAATAAATCATCTGTTGCTCTTGTGTGAGGGAAATATGAAGATTTGTTCACCCTCGACAGGTAGTGACTGCTCTCGGGCTTCGTCCTCGGGCATTATTACCTGTCAAAGGTGAACAAATCGTCATCATCCTCTCACACAAGAGCAATAAATGAATAATTTTCCCCTGTCCCGCTTGGAGCTTTACTGGTAACAGAGGACTGGGGTCAGTTGTTCAAAATTAACGACATCGTTAGTTATCATATAGTTAAAACTTTGAACATTTATTAAAGCAAATATGCTAATATTTTTGCTAAAAAAATGTGAAATTCAGCAAAAATACCAAAATTTTAAAAATTAAACTTGCTAAAACAGTTAACAATATGACCACTAACGGGCTTGTTACGCTAACGATGCTTTGAACAACAGGCCCCTGGCGTGAACTGTCTAATTTGAACGTATTGTCTCTTGCTATTGTGCTTAGTGTACATTCCATCCTGCCAAAAGCAACTACTTATCTATTCTGTCAATGAAATAGGCTTGACTCCCCATAAGGCTTGTATGCAATTGATTTCTACCATAACTGCAGACTCAGCAGACTTTCAGTTTAGAGCATTCAATTATTGTAAATGCATTTGCAGGCTAATAGTATTGGCAGTTAATGCAAACAGTCTATTACTTAGTACAATATAACCAAATAAGGGCAAGAGGTGTGCATTATCAGGGGCCTAGGCTAGGCTAGGGCTCCTGTGAACACTTCAGGAAGGACCCCGTTGTTATCCCCATGCTTTTAAAAAAGTGTTCGGGGATATTTTTAATGCCTCCGTCCGTCTGTCCGTCTGTTTGTCCGTCACGCTATCTCCTCCTTAACCAGTGGCCGGAATGCAACCATATTTGCTACATGACTTCCTTACATGGTGAGGGCGTGCGAGAGGGACGTTATAGTTGGCTCTGCCAAAAGGGGCCATCTCAAGGGGTCAAAAGGTCACATCTGCTGTAAAAGTCACGCTATCACCCTAGTGCCTACATTTCGTCACCAATTTCAATATAACTTCACACAAATGTTCCTTATGACAATATCTCAAGCGAGTCGTGGCCTCAAGGTCAAGGTCAATGTGGCTATTTTTAGAAAACTTTGTCATCACTCTAGCGCCTATATTTGTACACCGATTTCAATATAACTTCACACAAATGTTCCTTATGAAAATATCCCGAGCGAGTTTGACTTTCAAGGTCGTGGCCTCAATGTGAAGATCGCTGTGGCTATTTATAGAAAAACTTTGTAATCACTCTAGTGCCTATATTTCTTGACCAATTTCAATATAAGTTCACACAAATGTTCCTTTTGACAATATCTCGAGTGTGTTTGGCTTTCAAGGTCAAGGTCACTGTGGATAGTTTTAGAAAAGCTTTGTCATCGCTCTAGTGCCTACATTTCTTGTCCGATTTCAATATAACTTCACACAAATGTTCCTTATGACAATATCTTGAGCGACTTCGACTTTCAAGGTCAAGGTCACTGTGCCTATTTTTAGAAAAACTTTGTCATCACTCTAGTGCCTACATTTCTTGCCCGATTTCAATATAACTTCACACAAATGTTCCTTATGACAATATCTTGAGCGAGTTCAACTTTCAAGGTCAAGGTCACTGTGCCTATTTTTAGAAAAACTTTGTCATCACTCTAGCGCCTACATTTCTTGATTGATTTCAATATAACTTCACACAAATGTTCCTTATGACAATATCTCGAGCAAGTTGACTTTCAAGGTCATGACCATGACCTCATGGTCAAGGTCATTGTGGCTATTTTTAAAAAAACTGTCTAGGGTAGAATATTTGCAAATTTGTCTGTGTTGAGGTTTTACATCACTGTCAACACTATTTAGGTCATTTTGGAGACACTGCTTCCAAATTTATGGGACCTTTACTCGATACTGAGAAGAAATGACATCTCATCCCAGCTTGAAGAAACTGCTGGAGTTAAAGAGACAATCTGACTTGCACCACTTTGCCATAGCAGGCTTAGAAGAAATGACATCTCAACCCAACCTAAAGAAACTGCTGGAGTTAAAGGGACAATCTGACTTGCACCACTTTGCCATAGCAGGCTTAGAAGAAATGACATCTCAACCCAGCCTAAAGAAACAGCTGGAGTTAAAGGGACAATCTGACTTGTACCACTTTGCCATAGCAGGCTTAGAAGAAATGACATCTCAATCCAGCCTGAAGAAACTGCTGGAGTTTAAGGGACTTGCACCACATTGCCATTATAGCAGGCATATATATAGTGTAGTCTAGACATAGAAAATATCTGACATCACTACAGCTGGTGTCTGGGAATGTGTGGCGGCCGTAAAAAGTCTCCCTGCCCTACATTACAGTGTAGTTTATATTTTCTTGTCCTTTGGAATCATTGATTCCATTGTGGAATTTTAAAAATATTTGAGGGTCACTGATGAGGCCTAAATGGTCGAAACTGGCTAGTCTGGCCCAGAAAACATGTAGACTTCATATTTTCCAGTTCTGTGGTGTATTCCTTGCTTCCAAAGGATAACCCTTTTATAGAACATATTAGACCTCTAAGGGGATACCCGAGTACTCAAGTTCAGTCATTTTCGACTACATATGTCTATAATATGATCCTATTATGGGCATGGCATAAATAGCTCTCAATATGTCCATCGCGGCTGTATCCCATTGGCAATCTGTATCAAGTTCAGATGCTACTGAATTGCCTTATGGTCAAATTTTATGGTTTTGTTTGCTTGTTTGATTTGAAGTTTAACGTCCCTGTCAACACTGTATAGGTAATTTTGGAGACGTTGGTTCCAATTCTGTGGGACTTTTACCAGACATTAAGATGAAACGACATCTCAAGCCCTGTCGGCAATGAAACCAATAGGGTTTAAAAGCATGGACGGGCCGACTTACACTGCTTTTGATCCTCCGCAGTTTCAGCTCTGCGGGGAAGTATCATGCAACACATCTATTTCTTCACGCCCCAATAGCGGGGGGGAGGGGGGGGGGGCAAATTTTATGGTACCGGTCTGAAATATTTTCAGAAGAATAAACGTCAACACCAGTTTGTACCGAAGACGATAAATTCCTCGGAAGCAGACAATTTTATCTTCATTTCAACAAGCTCTCCAGACATTTCTGTCAGTTTCACAGAAAAAAATTGAAGGTCCTAACATTTGTGACTAGTTTGGAATTGCTTCCCATATACATGTACTTAAGATCTGTCTCAAATACACCCCAAAGTATATTCAACACTTTTGTTGACCCCGATTCAGCTGTTTAGATAACCCCTACCTTTGCAAACAGTGCAGATCCAGATCAGATGGCTTCTTCATCAGGAACTACAATGTTTGTCAATCAGTTTGTGAATTTGAATGAAAACATGGAATAACATACTCTGATTGGACGATAGTCAGAAATGGGTGTGGCAAATTAAATTATTCAGCAAGATAAGGGTTGAAGCTGTGTTCATTAAGCAACTGTGTGGGATCCTAAAACCAAGGTCCGTCTCTGAATACAAAAAAATTGAAACAAGAGACCAATCGGCCCCTATCTTTGCCCTATCGGCCCCTAACAAGAGTTCAAGTGGGCAAAAAGGGCTCAGTCCCCAGGACGAGTGGCAGCTATGGCATGACAATTTAAGCCTTGGTCATGTGACCCCAGATCCCACAAACAAACCTTGATTTACCAACCCCACGAATGTTTAATTCGTACTTTGTTTCAATCAGCACAGTGGTAGCCTAAGGGACTGAATATGACTGACATAAAATAGGTCAAGGTCGACCAAGGCTCATCATTTAAACAATCCTGAATGGGGCCCTATGAGTTCCAAGGGCTGCACACCAAGTTTCAAGGTTATCACCCATTCAGCTCCCCAGAAGATTTTCAAAGGCTTTTACCATATATGGGCATGGAGGCCATCATGGTCATGTGACCAAGATCCCATGATCAAACTTTCTTTCACCCATCCCAAAGAGGCTCTACATGTACTTTGGCTTTTATAAGAGGATCCTGAGATATCCAGGGTAAAGGTCAGTAAATGACCTTTGGTATTTGGGCCCCGCCAAGCGAATTTGTGTCTTCGAGCATTCCGTCATGACAAATTGTAACTGCGCATGCCCAGCCATTCAGAGGGGCCAGGGATATGGCTTTCTATCTGAAGGTTCCTCTTGATTCACTGCTTGTATGAGCGAGCAGCGAAGGTTCTGGCGAGACTGCGCGGATGTTGATGCCGCTGCCAATGACAATGCAGACAATAACCTTGACCCGTTCTTTATCCTATAACATCTCCTGGAGACTGACTCTGGTGACCTCATAAAAAGTATCGCTCCTTTTCTGGGATCAAAAAGTAAACAACAATGATCCAGACAAACAATGTAGAACCGTCAGCAAAAAGTCTCATGCTACAGCCAATTCTCAACTGATGGGAAGACTGCGGGATCAAGAAATGATTCAATATCTATGAATAATTCATTTCTTATTAAATCATGCTGTCACTCATCAGTCTCGTCTGCCTCAATCAGCTGAGCGACTTACATCATTGAGGCGGTTCTAACCTATGTCTTGGAGCAGAAATTAAGAAAAATAATGTATACCCCCGTAAACCCCAGTTTTCTCTATATAAAGTGGGGTTTAGGGGGAGGGGGTCTTCATTTCATGGACTTGTTCATGTGATGTTATTATTTTTGGAATCAATGTGTTATACTGAAGGTTGTGGTGTATTCCAGACAATTGTATCAAATAAACATGAAACCACTACATCCCTCCCACATAACCACTTGTTTCAGTCTTGGCATGAGCACAAATATGTCTTGTCTTTTCTACCAACCACAACTGTCAATCTCACGGTAACTACATCAACTACAGCAGAATTCCGCTATTAAGATCAGCTAAAATCAAGACAAATTCGGCTTTTAAAAGCATATTTTAATGATTTCAGCTACTCTTTCTTTGTGTTTACTGCACCAAGAATCCTCTAGAATGAGACCACCTTTGGGACTGTTCAAAAGTGGTCTTAAAGACCACTTTTGAACAGTCTTAAAGGTGGTCTTAATATAGGATTTTACTGTTTTTCTGACAGTGGTATCTTACCTAATCTCCAAGAGAACAGTCAGATATTTGAAGAAGAAGAAGAAGAAGAAGAAGAAGAAGCTGTATCTAAATACAGTGAATAGCGAGAATTCCGACAAAGGCTACAATGTCACACCTGCAGTGGGGGTGGCGTGGTGGTGCAAATCTGAACACAATGGTGAAACAAATGTTGATGCCCGGTCAAACAAACAAATGGACTGAGAGAAAACCTGATTCCTATACGGCATCATGCACAAAAACGCCTTCCAGAAACTTCTATATTTTGAAACAACACCACTCACTTAACCCTTTACCACTTACATGTCTGCACCCCCCCCCCCCCCCTTTAAAGCCCCAGAAGCACCTAAAATCTGCATTTCTACCCCTGGATAGTTATGTTTGCTTTAGGATTTGTTGGGCAAAAAAGTGACCTGTTTTTTCGTGAGCCTCCCCCCACCCCCCCTCACATCCTGAAAAATTTTGGGTGTATGGCCCAACCAGCCGCTAAAATTTATATCCGACGGTGTCTGTGGTCAAAAATGCCTGAAAATTGATGCTGATAAAACATGCTGCAAACAGTGAAAATGGCAAGTGCCAAACACCTTAATTGTTGCCTTGACAGCTGTGTGAAGATTAAAATGTGGTCAAAAATTCATGTGAAAACACACTTTTTGCCAACTTTGAGATGCCCTCTCTTTACCATGACAACAATGTTCAAGTCATGAAAGGTTGCATTTGAAAGGCTACTGCCAAATGAACATTCATACCGAGTTTGGTGTAAAACAGACCATCTATTATGAAACAATGGCTAGTTGAAGTTGCTGTCAGGTGCAACACTGTGAAAATCAGCGAAATTCACAAAATCCCTGAGTGGTAAAGGGTTAATGTAAATCATGGTTATTCATAGACCTGTCAAATCAAATAATCAAAATACCTGTTTATGCAAAGGGAAACAATTACATTGTCTTCCTTTCCAAAAACTGGTTGGTTCTATCTGCTTTTCTGCATCCAAATCTTATGTACAAATAATATACGTATTCAAACAAGCATGTATCACCAAAGAAACAGCATAAACTATTTTTCAAAGAAAAATCGCATATCCCATGATACTATGAACCCTTCTTCAACTGCCAATCATGTTATTTGCATGTCATTTTCATTTTTTTCCTTATTTTTCAGAGAAAGTAAGGCTGGACATTACATAAGAATCATCTGCCCAGGGCAGACGTCAAACTGTTTCATTTAACCCATTTGTACCGAAAACCCCAAAACGGGTAGTTATCAAACAGTGCAGGCCCAGATCAGATGCCACAGAATGCGGTGTCTGATCAGGGCCTACATTGTTTGCAAAAGGTTCAGCTATTTTCCATTTGAAGAAAACACACCCCTAAATTTTGAAATGGACTCCTGCTATATATAAGGAGGAAGATTCCATTTGGTACAAAAAGGGTTCATCTGCGAGGGCACCCACTAAACACCATTCAAAATATGGATTTGATCACATAACGACAGATCTTGTAAATAATGGGAAACTCATTTGGGCCCCGTCAAGCGATTTTGGTACTTTTCGCCTATGCGAGCAGTGAATCAAGAGGAACCTTCTGACAGAAAGCCATATCCCTGGCCCCTCTGAATGGCTGGGCATGCGCAGTTAAAATTTGTCATGACGGAATGCTCGAAGACACAAATTTGCTTGGCGGGGCTCATTTCAGAATTTTTCTTTGAGAGTTTTTCTTCTGTATTTCCACACCTTTTTTTCCTTTTTTTTTTACAACTTTACAAAGACATTCTGTACATTTTTTGTCTCTTGATACTGCTACATTCTACACTGTTATAAACTTGCATCAATTCACTTTTTTTTCTCCTACTAACTTTAAACATTTCTTTGAAAATCTTCTTTGAAAACACATTTATCACAGAATAACATTCTTCAGAAAAGAAAACAAAAGTACAATCCGAGCTCTTTTGAACTTTATCCTTATCATACAAAAATGAGAAAAAGACAAAATTGTTCATGAATGCGCTATACTGTACAGACTGATGCCAAAAATCATATAGATTATGCACTACAATAAACTTTGTGGCATATCGGCTGATGTTTTCCTGTAAGTATAATTGCTAATGTAACCAAAATACCAATATGAATATGCAAAAGATGAGAAATTATTAGTCAATTAGCTACTTCATCAACACACGCACTTCAGGGGTATAGATATCTATGTACAGTCAAACCTGCCATAGTGGCCACCTCTATTAAGCATGCAACATGATTTAAGCAAGTATGCATTTTTACTTCCGCTGATTCAAGAAGGGCAGTGGTCAGTTTCTGGCAAAAGAATGTGCACTGTTCTGGTTATAGACCACGTACGCATAAGCCTGTCCAGGAAAAGTGTGGATAGGTAACTGACCGGCACAAAAATGACCTAAAATAGTGTTGACTGGGCCATTATACTCCAATACAAACAAACAAACAAACAAACGTTGGTTCCCGAAAAAGGCAAACACATTAAAATTCACCTGTATCGAGCAAGCACCTGGTTTACAAATGACTGGTGCATATCAAGATAGAGAAACTTGTTACTTATGACACCTAAAAGCTTTGACCGTAAACAACTTTTTTTAGGGGTTTTGGTTTTTACGGCCCTTTCATACAGTTTGAGCTGAATTGGAGGTGGGCAAAACCTGGAGAAAAACCACCTAAATTTCCACTGAACATGGCATCTCACATGTGACCAGGGCTCAAGGAACAAACCAAGGTTCAAACCCAGAACGATAAGAGAACTAATGATTAAGATACAGCGCTATTTCCCACAAGGCCACCGAGTACTGCTAGATTGACAGAACTACCTGGCAGCACTGTTAACCTCTAGGCCATGGATCAGGCCACCACATCATAACTTATAACCCTGCATCATCTTGAACTCATTACCATACCTGTTTCATCATCAGGTGAAAGCACCGTGGGATATTAATATAACAGGTAAACAACCACCATTATCTGTAGGTGATTATGATATATATATAATGTAAATCGTAAAACTGCCAATCACCTCATCTGCAGACGTCATTTACGTTTTATGTTGTTGTTGTTGTTGTTGTTTGTTTTGTTTTGTCCTTCATATTTTCAGATAAAATAAGGCTTGACATTTCACTTCACATGATATGTCAAATCTGATTTTTCTCTGACAAATGATTTAAAAATAAAATTGCCATCTGCTCCATATACTTCTGCAGTGCTTCTGGCAGTTGAAACAGAAATAAGTGAATTATAGCTTCATTAACAAACTGTTTACTTCCCTTTCTTCATCACTCAAGGGGGTCAATTCAAAGTAGTGCAAGTACTATTCAGTCCAAATTTTTGAAGTGGGGGTGGGGGGGGGGGGGGTACTTTGATGCCATAGATCTCTGCCTGGCAATGGCAGATAGCCATACCAGAAGAATGGGAAGAGCACTTGAAAGAAGAAGAAAGTGCTTTAGAAGAGCCGCCATGTTGGCCTTTTGCACCTGTTTATGTAAGAGATAAAACTCTTCAACAGGTGATCTTTATATTAGAAAGAAATCTGCACCACATTAGAAAAGGTTATCATAATGATCGTAAGTATTGGGACAGATAGGCCTAGACAAACAGTGTAGATGATCAGGGTCTACAATGTTTGTCATTTTGTTTGCAACTTTTGGACTCCTTGCTGGATCATGAAACAAATTTGTTAAAATATTAGGATAATTACAGTAAGTCCTCTTTAGCATTTTTTACAGTAGCCTTTATTTGGTTTTGGTTTGAAGTTTAATGGCCAGTCAGATAGAATAGCAACAGATATTATCACTCAATTAAAACTTATGCTGTGGGTATTCATTAGAACTGCCTCAATGAGGCAGTTCTAATGAGTACCCACAACATAGGTTTTAATGGAGAATTGAAAAAAACTATCCTTCAATTATCACAAAATACTTAAGTTTTCTGTTGCTATATGATTGATAGGTATCCCTGACTGAGCCACTGGGACCTGACATTTTTTTTCATTGATTGTTTATCAGTCAACTGACAATACACCAGGCCTTAATTGTTGTTGTCAACGTGCTTGTCACTGACCAATAAAGTTAAACAATGCACAAATTAATGGTTTTGTGTACTGTTTAATAAACAGAGAGCAATCAAAACAAAGGACACACAAGTACCAGGGTTGTTTTATTTGATTTGAAGTTTAACGTCCCTGTCAACACTATTTAGGTCATTTTGGAGATGCTGCTTCCAGTTTTGTAGGACCTTTACCCAACACTGAGATGAACTGACGTCTCAAGGCTTACCGCCCAAACAAACAAGTCGTTTGAGGAGGTTTAACATCCCTGTCAATACTATTTAGGTCATTTTTGAGATATTGCTTCCCATTTTGAGGGACTTTTACCCAACACTGAGATGAAATGACATCTCAAACACACCCAATGAAACCAATAGGGTTTAAATGTATGGACTGCCGACTCGCACCACTTTGCCTGGGCAGGCCTCGACCCTCTAAGCGGTTTACCAGCACTCATATGCAGTTAGTTTTAGCTCTGCGTGGAAGCATCATGCAGTCCAATCTATTTTTCCCAATAGGCAGGTGCCCCAAGTACGAGTGATGAACTCATCAAATGGAAAGGTCCACATTGAGGACATTCTTCCCAACCTAAACTAGAGAAAATCAACCTATCAGTACTGTCGTTGCTTTGATTTTGATAATGACAGGCCATGTATGGAACCTCCAAAAGTATTTTTGTCCCTCATGTTAATCCTTATCTTGCTGTTCACGACAACCCCTATCTTTGCAAAAAGTGTAGATCCGGTTCAGATGGCTTCTGAAGAAGCCATCTGATCAGGATCTTCACTGTTTGGCATTCAGTTTATGAATTTGTAGCAATATTACATCAAGCAATGTGATTGGTTGAGAGACAGAAATGGGTGTGGCTTAAATGAATATTCAGCAAGATAAGGGTTAATAAAGGTCAACTCTTAAAGGAAAAAATTTGTTCCAGAGGAGCAAATTCTTTCCTTTAAGAGCTGACCCCTTTTTCTGTGGGACAGAGCTTATAGAAAACCGAACAGGAAGTTCCAAAAGTTGTCTCCCTTTGAAAAATGGCAGAAAAATCTGCCAGGTGTTCTCATTCCCCTTATGCATTTTAGAAAGGAAAATAGACACTATCTGTCTGGATTTAGTTTGACAGATCAGCCAAGTTCCATTAGTTTGTCTGCATAATACTTTCTTAAACTGACTTTTATTGTTTTTAAAGTTGCAAATCGATTGTGTTAATTTGTCTGGTTTCCTAGGTTTCTTTGCACAAGTATTCCGTTAAAATTACGGCATGCATAAACAGTCCTTGAGTGGAATAGATACTGTAATGATCCTGAGAATTGGGACATGAGTGAGTGTTTGAGTTTTACGTCCCACCAACAGCTAAGGTCATACGGAGACGAGACCTCGGTTTAAAGACTCATCCGAAAGTCTGGAGAAGCCCGGGATTGATCCTGCGACCCCTGGTTTACAAGGCGAGTAGCGTAACCACTACACCACGGAGACTTCTGAGAATTGGGACAGACAGGTTTTGTTTTTGTTTGTATGTATTGGGGTTTAATGGCCCAGTCAACACTATTTTAGGTCATTTCTGAAGTGCACATTCTTTCACCAGAAACTGACAACTGCTCTTCTTGAATCAGCGGAAGAGCGAGAATGACCTAGAAAAGATTTCATGATTGATCTCCACGAAAGAATGTTGCCGACCCCAGCAGGTATCGAACCCGCATCCTCCTGACCACCAGTCAGAAGCAATTCCGGCTGAGCTACCGAGGCCGGCTGGGACAGACAGGTGTAAGCAACCAGTGCAGACCCAGATCAGGCAGTCTTATCAGGGTCTGCACTCTTTGCCAATTGGTCTGCACCTTTTGGACTCCTTGCTGGAGCATGAAACAAATTTGTTAAAATTTTAGGAGAGTTACAGCAAGTCCTCAAGGTGTCAGAATTTTTAGGATGTTTACGGTAGTCCATAGTGCCAGACAAGCAAAACCAAAGAGCATAATGAAGAGATTGTTGTGGGTACTTGTTAGAATCGCCTCAATGAGGCGATTCTAACAAGTGCCCACAACATATGGTGCCCACAATGTATGGCTAATTGAGAAATAAGAAAATGTTTCCCAAAATCATTCTCATTAATATTTTTGTCACAATTATAGAGCTATATAGATAGAGCAACTTTTTACCCTTTCGCCCCTGAGTTTCTGAAGTGGGCTCTTCCAGTTTTGAGTCTGGACACGTCCATTCTTGTAAATAGGGCGTTCTGGTCAAAATCATTTTACAGCAAGGCAAACAGTGCTGATCCTGATGAGACGGCTCATTATCCAGGTAATCTATGTTTAAATTTTTTTTTTTTTTTGGTTTGGGTTTTACGGCCCTTTCAAGATTATTTCACTCATATCGAGCCGATCGTTAATCATAGGTGGGCGAAAACCGGAGTACCCGGAGAAAAACCACCTGACCTTCCGTTGCAGAACTTGGCGTCTCACACGTGACCCGAGCGAGGCTCGAACCCACGGCGGTGAGAGACCTAATGACTAAGAGTCAGCGCTCTTATCCATTAGGCCACGGAGGCCCGTTTATGTTTAAACCATATCTGATTAAGGACTGGGCCGATATATGTCAAATAATCTTGGAACGGCTGTAACCCTCCCTTTCACCAATTACAACAGATAAGGTACGTATTATCAGGGGGAACAACCTACGTCAGAGCATTGACGTCATAACCATTCTTAGGTTCGCCGGCGTTTACTTCACAAAAGGCATTTGTCACAACAAGTAGGCGCAGTCGGTGAATTAGGTCATAAAAGAATCAAACATACTGAAATCTGTCCCAGAAATGTGGCCTTTTGTTTAAATAATTCCACACAAGCTGATTTGGCAATGATGTCGGAACTATCATTGTTTACAGCGCCGAATCAAATCTTGTGGCGAAGCTATCGAAGCCTTTTCAATGTTTCTATGTGGAATTAGCTCACTGATGGGATGCAAATATTGTTCGTTACCAGCTGAAGTATGTTTTCTGAAGACTCGTAATGTACATATCTAGTTTGAAGCACTTTATGTACCCTATTTACACCAATATGGCCGATTCTGAAATGGGTACGACATCTCTGCTATGACGTAGGTTGTTACCCCTGATTATGTGATAATTGAAGGTTAGTTTTCCTTATTTCTTCAAATAAACCAATGTTGTGGGTATTCATTAGAACCGCCTCACCTAGGCGGTTCTAATGAATACTCACAAGATAGGTTTTTATGGAGAACTGACAAAAACTATCCTTCAATTATCAAAAAATACCTACCTTATCTGCTGCTATGCTTTCACCCCCACCCCCGCCCCCACCCCTGTCGAAAAATTATAATGATTACACTGCTGACATGTTTATGATGTAGGATATGTAACAGTATTAATGTACTTTTCAGTGATGAAGACATGAAATTTCAGCTGGCAGCATCCAAAATAGCAACAGATATCGACAACTAACGAAGTTAACCCGAATGTGCCTAGCGACCCTTTTCCAGGATGTTGGCAAACAGTGCAGACCCAGATCAGATGCCGCAGAATGCAGCATCTGATCTGGGTCTACAATGCTCGCTTAAAGAACTGTTACTTTTATAATTTCTTTCCACCTGACACCCCTATAATTGGAAATGGACCACTCCAAACTTACTAGGTGGAAGATTCCATTGTCAAATATGGATTAATCGAAAAATAATTTCTTTATATCTTGTTAGAAGGGTATGTTGTGGGTACTTGTTAGAACCGCCTCGGTGAGGCATTTCTAATAAATATCCACAACTAAGGGTTCAATACAGAAATAAGAAAGTTTGTACTAAAATTATTGCCGTTTACTCCTCTGATGATTCTGCAGAAGACTGATGTATCGTCCCCCCTATGTATTGGGACGGATATGTCCAAGCAAACAGTGCAGACCCGGATCAGACTGCTCCTTCAGGAGCAGTCTGATCAGAGTCTACACTGTTTGCCATTCCGTTTGCACTTCTTGCACACCTTGCAGGATCTTGTAACAAATTTGTTAACATTTTAGGAGAATTACAGCAAGTCCTCAAGGTGTCCGAAATTTTTAGGATTTTTACGTTAAACACAGAGGACGCTGACCAGTTTGCACATTATGTGCAGGCTGGCCTGTTAGTCTTACATAGTGGAATATATATCATCATGTTGGACTGGGCTGTGTTCCAACTCATTTTTGTATGCTTTTGCCATTCGCTGGCTCCAGTGTTAATTAGAAGACCTAATTCTTGCTTCCAGATAATAGGTTTCATAAGAAAAGGTAACAAGTATTTGACCTTGAGGAAGGTCAACGTAAAGGTCAAGGTCAGGTTTGTGTATATCAATCTTAAGTACTAGTGGCAAGGTGTGTGGTGTGTGAATATTAAAGAATCGGTCAAAGAATAAGGAAGTTATGAGCAATGTTAAAGTTTTTTGTAACGGACCGACGACAATTTTTTACAAGTATTTGACCTTGAGGAAGGTCAACGTAAAGGTCAAGGTCAGGTTTGTGTATATCAATCTTAAGTACTAGTGGCAAGGTGTGTGGTGTGTGAATATTAAAGAAATCGGTCAAAGAATAATGAAGTTATGAGCAATGTTAAAGTTTTTTGTAACGGACCGACGACAAATTTTTACAAGTATTTGACCTTGAGGAAGGTCAACGTAAAGGTCAAGGTCAGGTTTGTGTATATCAATCTTAAGTACTAGTGGCAAGGTGTGTGGTGTGTGAATATTAAAGAAATCGGTCAAAGAATAAGGAAGTTATGAGCAATGTTAAAGTTTTTTGTAATGGACCGACGACAATTTTTTACAAGTATTTGACCTTGAGGAAGGTCAACGTAAAGGTCAAGGTCAGGTTTGTGTATATCAATCTTAATTACTAGTGGCAAGGTGTGTGGTGTGTGAATATTAAAGAAATCGGTCAAAGAATAAGGAAGTTATGAGCAATGTTAAAGTTTTTTGTAACGGACCGACGACAGACGACAGACGACAAGCTGACTCCTATATTTCGTTTGCGGGGGTATAAATGAAAGATTCATTTTTTTGGCTGGACACAACAAATCTCAGCCTTTTTTCAAACTCTTAGTCCTGTCTCCCAAACACATGAACTGGGTACCAGCCAGGAGCTGTGAGTTTATGGTGTATTGTTATTCTGTTTGCCATGAGGTAGAACATGGTAGATGGCTAAGACTGTATATTCACAGATATAACTGTTATTTTAGCAGGCCCAGGCCTATCAGCAACAATTACCATCTTTTGGCAACATTTTGATTTGCCATCATTCTTCTAGGCTATGATCAGGTGATCAATATACATTAACGCTTAAGATGCCGAGAAAAACTACAGCTGAAAATGTCATCTGCTTATGTCGTCTGCTGAATTTTGTTGCAAACATTTAAAAAAAAATATTTTTGTGTATAGGCAAACAGTGTGGACCCAAATCACATAGCTCCTAGAGGCTCGTTTCATAAAAAGCAGAGGAAGGGAATGAACGACCCTAAAGAATATTGCTGACATGGCATATATATATACTAAATATGATATCAGCAGTAATGTGAGTAGATGACTCAATGGCTTTCATGGATACATTCTAATTCCATATAAGAATGAGTTACAAAGATAATATAAGGATATTTTTTTCTTATTTTACCATTAAATATATGTTCTGGGTACTTGTTAGAATCGCCTCAACGAGGCGATTCTAACAAGTACCCACAACATGTGTTTGTAACAGGATTATGAAATCCTTAATAATCTTCGTTAATTTTATCTGGAACTACAGTTATGACTTGCAAGTGTCATAGAATACTTTCATATTTATGATAATAACATGGGTACCAATAAATCTAGAAATAATGCCAAGCAGCAGAATTTCATGTTAATAAGAATATATTCTTAAAAATGTTTTATTTTCCACCAAAATCATATATTGAGGATATTGGTAAGTATCACACCCTTAAGAAGTCTACACTGTTTGCCACTATCGAAATATATTCAGGATCAATATGTTTTCAACTTGCACATCTGAGTAAACATTAAATCAAGCAATCTGATTGGCTGACAGTCAGGTAATAGAGCAATAGCTGTGAAAAAATGAATTTATTCAGCAGGACAACGGTGTTAACATGTGTACCCTCTCCGTCAGAATACACCTTCCATGTCCTCAAAAAGAAGTGCACATCAAAGATACTACAAATTAAAATGTGTCTTTGGAAATGTGCTTTGTGCCTTAATCCATAAAATGCCAACCACGACAATTGTCATCTGCTTTGCCATCTGCCAATAACTTTAAAAGTCATAGTTGCAAACAGTGTGGACCCAGATCAGACTGCTCCTGTAGGAGCAGTCTGATCTTGAGTCACCCTGTTTACCTGTATGCAAAAATATTTTTAAAAAGTTTGCAAGAAGATTCAGCAGACGACATATACAGATGAAATTTTCCGATGTAGTTTTTCTTGGCATCTTAAAGGTTAAAAGACTGATAAGACTGCACAGGCTGATCTGAGTCTGAGCTGAGCACGAAGGTCTGAAGATAATGCTCATCTGTCAAGCCTCATATCCGTTTGGGCTCATAAACAGGAATTTCTTCATGCATTGTCAAGATTTTCATTCACCCTTGACCTTCTGAATAAATTAACTCGGCCACACCCATTTAGACTGTCAACCAATCAGATAATTTGATGTAATTTATTCCCTGAATGTCAAACAGTGTAAATATGGATCAGATGTCTTCTTAAGAAGACATCAGATCTGGGTGTTGTTGTATTTTACGTCCCACCAACAATTACGTTCATATGAAGACTAGATTTCTTAGTTTAACCTATTGTATGCGGGAAACCCCTAAAGGTGTACCTTGACAAACAGTGCAGGCCCAAATCAGTCGCCGCAGAATGCGGCGTCTGCTCAGGGCCTGCACTATTTGTTAACCGAATTTTCCTAGAAAATAGAATAAGAACGAAAAAATAGGCCTGACACCCATTATATGACAAATGGACTTGTCCAACATATAGCAATGGAAGAGTCCGCTAGCATACAATGGTTTAAAGACTCAGACAAATGTCTGAAGAAGCTCAGAATCAAATTAACAACTAAGGCTGACACGATTAATCGTATAATCGTTTAATCGATCGATAAATTCCATAAAAATGATTATCATTCCTGATTTGCTTTTAATCGATTACTTGATAGGTACAATTTACTACCCAAAGTTATGCCTAAAATAGCGGGATGAGTAGCAAACAGTGCAGACCCTGATGAGACGCCGCATTCTGCGGCGTCTCATCTGGGTCTACACTGTTTGCTCAGGCCTGTCTGTTCAAATATACATATGGTAAAGTGCAAGATATGGTAAGAGTCATGCTCAGACAGAAAGCCAGACATATAAAATTATGCTAAAAACCTTAGCGATTACTAATGGATTATCGATCGCAATGACAGGACTGATAATCAATTATCTTTTCAGCTCCGATTAGCCAGCCCTATATACGACCCCTGGTTAATGAGTCAGCAAAAAGATTCAGCAGACGACATTTTCAGAGGTAGTTTTTCTCGGCATCTTAAGGGTTAAGTTAGCAATGCATGGCAGAACAGACCGGCCCCGATAGCTCAGTTGGTAGAGTGTCCGCTCCGGGGAACGGGAGGTCTGGGGTTCGATCCCGGGCCGCGACATACCAAAGTCGTTAAAAATGGTACTAGCTGCTCCTCGCTTGGCACTCAGGTTTACGGGGAAGAGCTAGGACTGGTCGATCCAGTGTCAGGATAATGTGACTGGGTGTGGTATCATGTAATGTGTCTGGGACATGATACTTCAGTGAGGCAGCACTATAAATGTGAGCATTGAGCTCCCTGTCGCAACCAGACACCGTCGTGATATGACTGAAAAATTGTTGAAAGCGACGTTAAACCCGAATTCACACACACACACACACTTGGCAGAACAGCTACTGTGCCGAGGCGATTGTAGGTCAGAGACTGTTTTTTGTTTTTTTTTCTGGTTTTGTTTACTCCTTTATAAATTAAGCCATTATCGAGAATATATTTCCCAGGGAGACACAATTTGCCTCCCTTGTAAGTACAGGTGTACTCTAACAAGAGAAACAATTTGCCCCTACAATTACAAGTTATACACTGGCCTAGTGGTTAAGAGCGCTGACTCTTGATCATTAGGTCTCTCACCGCTGTGGTTCGAGCCTCGCTCGGGTCATGTGAGACGCAAAGTTCCAAGTTCTGCCACGGAAGGTCAGGTGGTTTTTCTCTGGGTACTCCGGTTTTCGCCCACCTCTGATTAACGATCGGCTCGATATGAGTGAAATAATCTTGAAAGGGCCGTAAAACCAAAACAAAACAAACAAAAATAGGTTATACACTGCCTTGGCTAAAACACTTTAGTTCTGGGTTTAGATTCTCCTAACAGGAAACTGTTTCCTTTTCGCCAAAAGTACAACTTTGTTCAGACATAAAATGGGCCTTGATGAAAAAAAATGGGCCTTCCAGCATGAAAAAAAAAATCGGCCTCCATGCCCACTCAGTCAAAATACAAACTTCCCTGTCCACATGGAGTAGCTGTGCGTCGAAAGGCCTCTGTCTAACTAGCGCACAGAGAAGACCCTGATCAGCCTGCGCATCTGCGCAGGCTGATCTGAGTCTTCGCTGGGTGCACACGTGTCCAAAGTCTCATTTTAGCCTGTCCTGGGCTCAAATGACATGGTATGACAAATGAAATGACAGAAAGAGCAGAACTGAAATCTACCCAATCAAGCGTCTGGCAGTTTTGTGCATGACTACACATTTTTGTGCTTAGCAAGAAGGGAAATCAATTCAACCGGGAGCTTTGAAACCTACACAAAAATATGTGCAACCAGCAACTCCTCAACCAGCCGGCTCAACTCAGCCGTCTGATCAGAATCTTCTCTGCTCTCACTACGGACAGTAAAGGCTCGAGCGACAGTTCACATGAACTGGGGTCTCAGACCAACCTGTGAATCAACTATCCTCACAGGCAGATTCAAGTCTTTGCCTTTGTCTCCAGTCATTTTTTAGATACTGCACCCTGGTGAAATTCCAACTGCCAGATATTTCAACCAAACAGCAAACTTTGATATTTCCAAGTCGACAAATGGATCATATTTCACAAAGAATGAACAAATCAAGAAGACGACTACTGCCAACGCACAACGTTTTTAGAATGCAATATATTTCTCTACATAAAGAAATTGCTGCCCACTTTTATGCAGTAAACATTTTATCATCACAGAAAATAGTGATTTCAGGCTGAAGACATGATAAGATGTACTCTTGTGAAATTTTCACAGACAACGTGCCTTGTTAACCCTTAAGACACCAAGAAAAACTGTATCTGAAAATGTTGTCTGTTTATGATGTCTGCAACATCATCTTGCAAATGTTTTAAAAAAATATTTTTTTGCATACAGGCAAACAGTTTGGACCCTGTTCAGACTGCTCCTCTCTAGGAGCACTCTGATCTGGGTATGGTTCCAGATAAAGCGTACTTTTTCATCCGAAAAGGACTAATATTTTCTTATTTCTGCATGAAAACATATGTTGTGGGTACTCATTAGAAGTGCCTTGGTGAGGCACTTCTAATGAGTACCCACAACTATGTTTTCATGCAGATTTCTTATTTCTGCATGAAAACATATGTTGTGGGTACACATTAGAAGCGCCTCGGTGAGGCGAGGTGCTTCTAATGAGTACCCACAACATATGTTTTCATGCAGAAATAAGAACAGTAATATGTGGATACCCCTCTTATCTGGGGCTATGTCTGGGTTCATCCAGCAGATGACAGTTGTTGTGACTAGCATCTTAAGGGTTAATAATGAGCATTCAGCCCAAGGCTATGTCCCCCCTGTCATTGCAGCTCTTGCTTGCTTGCTTGATTTGAGCTTAAACGTCCCCATCAACACTGTATTGGTCATTTTGGAGACATTGGTTCCAATTTTGTGGGACTTCTATCTGACACTGAGATGAAATGACATCTCAAGCCCTGTCGCCCAAGGAAACCAATAAGGATTATAAGCATGGATAGCACCGCTTTGCCTGGGCAGGCTTTGATCCCCTAAGCGGTTTACCAGTACTCGTGTGTGGTCGGTTTCAGCTCTGCGTGGAAGCATCATGCAGCCCATATATTTCTCCAAGCCCCAGTGGGTGGGGGGGGGAGCATTGCAGTTCTTGAGAAATGTACTTGAACAGTTGGGCTTACACAAGGGCTAACACAAATGTTGATGGTCTGATAAATGAATCAACAGACAAAGAAGAGGATAAACAAATGGATGGATAAATGGACAGAACACCAGACTCCTGTATCGCGCACGGCTTAACATAGGAACAACTAATCAATGATACCCTAAAAATCCTGAAAATTCGGACACCTTGAGGACCTGCTGTAAATCTCCTAAAATTTTAACAAATTTGTTTTATAATCCTGCAAGGAGTCCAAAAGGTGCAAACAGAAAGGCAAACAGTGTAGACCCTGATTAGACTGCTGCGCCTGAAGGAGCAATCTGATCTGGGTCTGCACTGTTTGCTTGGACCTGTCTGTCCCAATATTTAGGATCATTACAGTAATACAGCTGAACTTCAACAACTTGGGCATCTTTGGGACAATGATTTTTTTTCTAGGTAAGGGTAGTTCCTACCACTGAGGGTTTTTCATATCATCAGGTAAGGATATCTTTTCAATTTTCTAAAAACTTCATCACACCCTTTCTAATGAGTACAAACAGCATCTCTTATCGAGTTCAGTTATGAACTAGAAATATATCCAAGGGGCACAGATGCCCGAACCTGGTAGTTGTGACACTTATGAAAAACTTAAACACAAATTGCTAACACCGGGCACAGATGGATGGACATATAAGCCCTATTGGTTTCACACTGGCCGGCAGAGCTTGAGATGTCATTTCATCTCAGTGTTGGGTAAAAGTTCAGCCTCATGCCTGCGTTAAGCCTTGCGCGATATATATATTTGAAGCGACGTCTCCAAAATGACCTAAATAGTTTTGACATGGACGTTAAACCTAAATTCAAACAAACATTATAAAACCATTTTTCACAACACAGATCATCTATTCATTTATAAACAGTATAGTCCCTCATAGGGCCCCCGCCCAACGGGGCGTGAAGAAATAGATGGGCTGCATGATGCTTCCATGCAGAGCTGAATCTGACCGCACACGAGTACTGGTAAGCTTAGAGGATCTAAGCCTGCCCAGGCAAAGCTGTGTGAGCCGGACCGTCCATGCTTATAAAGCCTATTGGTTTCATTTGGCGACAGGGCTTGAGATGTCATTTCATCTCAATGTCGGGTAAAAGTCCCACAAATTTGGAAGCAACGTCTCCAAAATGACCTATACAGTGTTGACAGAAAACTTAACCCTCATAACATAAAAAAAAAAAAGGACCCTCATCAGCGTTATGGAGTCATATAAAATACTGTCTTCCAATGGGGCATACAATAAAAAAAATGAATACCTGGGAGGGCATGGCATGATTACCTTAAAACCAAACTTTCTTATAACGAGCAGCGTTACAACAAGACTTCATTGTACATACTCACACAACAATTTTTACAATACTGATCATAAAAACAAGAGGGCCCAATGGCCCTATATCGCTCACCTGTGTACCAGAAAATCATTAGTGTTGCAGACCACTTGACATTGCTACATACTAAATATCTTAGCTCAAGCAAAGTGGTGTCCATGCTTATAAACCCTACTGGTTTCATTGGGCGACAGGGCTTGAGATGTAATTTCATCCCAATGTCGGGTAAAAGTCCCACAAAATTGGAAGAGACATCTCCAAAATGACCTATACAGTGTTGACGGGGATGTAAAACCTCAAATCAAACAAAATCTGTGCCTTATGGTTTTGGAGGGCACGGTTGGCAAGCTTTATGTAGGCGACCATTTTGTGTTGCTATATACTAAATAACTAAGGTCTGTACTTCATGGTTTCAAAGAAGATGTTTGAAGCTTTTTTCCATTATAATTTTGTTGGAGTTAAGGGGCCACAGGATTTGGACCCCAGGGGCATGATTGGCAGGATTTATGTAGGCAACCACTCGACATTGCTACATGCTAAATACCTAAGCTCTGGGACTTATGGTTTCAGAAAAGAAGATTTTTGAAGATTTTTTTCCCCATTTTAAGTTAGTTTTTTTTTTTGTTTTTTTTTTTCATTATAAGGGCCCTGTGGTTTCAGAGAAGAAGATTTTTGCAGTTTCTCCAATTGTAAGTCTATGGAAGCTAAAGAGCCCTGGGGTGTGGCCAATTTGGATCCCAGGGGCATAACTGGCAGGATTTATGTAGATGGCCACTTGACATTGCTACATACTAAAAATCTAAGCTCTGGACCTTATGGTTTCATAGAAGAAGATTTTTTAAGTTTTTTCCATTTAAGTCTATTGGAGGTGATGAGCTCTGGCATGGCCAATTTTGACCCCAGGGGCAAGGGTTAGCAGGATTTATGTAGCTGCCTATTTTATGTTGCTATACACTAATGACTATGTTCTGTGCTTCACAGTTTCTGTGAAGAAGATTTTTTAAGCTTTTTCCATTATGAGTCTATGGGAGCTAAGGGGCCCCAGGGTGTGGCCCATTTGGAACCCCAGGGGCATGATTAGCAGGAAATATGTAGGTGACCACTTGCTGTTACTACATGCTAAATATCTAAGCTCTGGGCCCTGTGGTTTCAGAGAAGAAGATTTTTGAAGTTTTTTTCCATTATGAGTCTGTGGGAGCTAAGGGGGTCCCAGGGTGTGGACCATTTGGATCCCAGGGGCATGATTGGCAGGATTTATGTAGGTGACAACTTGTCATTGCTACATGCTAAATATCTAAGCACTGGGCCCTGTGGTTTCAGAGAAGAAGATTTTTGAAGCTTTTTTCCATTATGTGTCTATGGGAACTAAGGGGCCCCGGGGCGTGGCCCATTTGGACCCCACGGGCATGATTGGCAGGATTTATGTTGGTGACCTTTTGCCATTGCTACATGCTAAATATCTAAGCTCTGGGCCCTGTGTTTCAGAGAAGAAGATTTTTGAAGCTTTTTTTCCATTATGAGTCTATAGGAGCTAAGGGGCCCCGGGGTGTGGCCCTTTTGGACCCCAGGGGCATGATTGGCAGGAATTATGTAGGTGACCACTTGCCGTTGCTATGTGCTAAATATCTAAGCTCTGGGCACTGTGGATTCAGAGAAGATTTTTTAAGCTTTTTTCCATTATGAGTCTATGGGAGCAAAGGGGCCCCGGCGTGTGGCCCATTTGGAACCCAGGGGCATGATTGGCAGGAATTATGTAGGTTACCACTTGCCGTTGCTACGGGACGTTAAACATCAAATCAAACAAACAAACAAATACATACCAAATATCTCAGCTCTGGGTCCTGTGGTTTCAGAGAAGAAGATTTTTGAAGCTTTTTTTCCATTTTGAGTCTATGGGAGCAAAGGGGCCCCAGGACGTGGCCCATTTGGACCATAAGGGCATGATTGGCAGGATTTATGTAGGTGACCACTTGCCGTTGCTACATGCCAAATATCTCAGCTCTGGGCCCAGGGGTTTCAGAGAAGAAGATTTTTGAAGCTTTTTTTTCCATTATGAGTCTATAGAAGCTAAAGGGCCCCGGGGCATGGCCCGTTTGGTACCCAGGGGCATGATTGGCAGGAATTATGTAGGTGACCACTTGCCGTTGCTACATGCTAAATATCTAAGCTCTGGGCCCTGTGGTTTCAGAGAAGAAGATTTTTGAAGCTTTTTGTTCCATTATGAATCTATGGGAGCGAAGGGGCCCCGGGCGTCGCCCATTTGGAACCCAGGGGCATGATTGGCAGGAATTATGTAGGTGACCACTGACCGTTGCTACATGCTAAATATCTAAGCTCTGGGCCCTGTGGTTTCAGAGAAGAAGATTTTTGAAGCTTTTTTTCCATTAAATTTGCCTTTGCTACATGCCAAATATCTCAGCTCTGGGCTCTGTGGTTTCAGAGAAGAAGATTTTTGAATCTTTTTTTTTCCATTATGAGTCTATAGGAGCTAAAGGGCCCCGGGGCATGGCCCATTTGGACCCCAGGGGCATGATTGGCAGGAATTATGTAGTTGACCACTTGCCATTGCTACATGCTAAATATCTAAGCTCTGGGCCCTGTGGTTTCCGAGAAGAAGATTTTTGAAGCTTTTTGTTCCATTATGAGTCTATGGGAGGGAAGGGCCCCGGAGCGTCGCCCATTTGGAACCCAGGGGCATGTTTGGCAGGAATTATGTAGGTGACCACTGGCCTTTGCTACATGCTAAATATCTAAGCTCTGGGCCCTGTGGTTTCAGAGAAGAAGATTTTTGAAGCTTTTTTTCCATTATGAGTCTATGGGAGCTAAGGGGCCCCGGGGTGTGGCCAATTTTGACCCCAGGGGCATGATTGGCAGGAATTATGTAGGTTACCACTTGCTGTTGCTACATACCAAATATCTCAGCTCTGGCGCCTGTGGTTTCAGAGAAGAAGATTTTTGAAGCATTTTTTCCATTATGAGTCTATAGGAGCTAAAGGGCCCCGGGGCGTGGCTCATTTGGACCCTAAGGGCATGATTGGCAGGAATTATGTAGGTGACCACTGGCCGTTGCTACATGCTAAATATCTAAGCTCTGGGCCAAGTGGTTTTAGAGAAGAAGATTTTTGAAGCTTTTTTCCATTATGAGTCTATAGAAGCTTAAGGGCCCCGGGGCATGGCCCGTTTTGTACCCAGGGGATGATTGGCAGGAATTATGTAGGTGACCACTTGCCATTGCTACATGCTAAATATCTAAGCTCTGGGCCCTGTGGTTTCCGAGAAGAAGATTTTTGAAGCTTTTTGTTCCATTATGAGTCTATGGGAGCGAAGGGGCCCCGGGCGTCGCCCATTTGGAACCCAGGGGCATGATTGGCAGGAATTATGTAGGTGACCACTGGCCGTTGCTACATGCTAAATATCTAAGCTCTGGGCCCTGTGGTTTCAAAGAAGAAGATTTTTGAAGCTTTTTTTCCATTATAAGTCTATGGGAGCTAAGGGGCCCCGGGGTGTGGCCAATTTTGACCCCAGGGGCATGATTGGCAGGAATTATGTAGGTGACCACTTGCCTTTGCTACATGCCAAATATCTCAGCTCTGGGCCCTGTGGTTTCAGAGAAGAAGATTTTTGAAGCTTTTTTTTTCCATTATGAGTCTATAGGAGCTAAAGGGCCCCGGGGCATGGCCCATTTGGACCCCAGGGGAATGATTGGCAGGAATTATGTAGGTGACCACTTGCCATTGCTACATGCTAAATATCTAAGCTCTGGGCCCTGTGGTTTCCGAGAAGAAGATTTTTGAAGCTTTTTGTTCCATTATGAGTCTATGGGAGCGAAGGGGCCCCGGAGCGTCGCCCATTTGGAACCCAGGGGCATGATTGGCAGGAATTATGTAGGTGACCACTGGCCTTTGCTACATGCTAAATATCTAAGCTCTGGGCCCTGTGGTTTCAGAGAAGAAGATTTTTGAAGCTTTTTTTCCATTATGAGTCTATGGGAGCTAAGGGGCGCCGGGGTGTGGCCAATTTTGACCCCAGGGGCATGATTGGCAGGAATTATGTAGGTTACCACTTGCCGTTGCTACATACCAAATATCTCAGCTCTGGGCCCTGTGGTTTCAGAGAAGAAGATTTTTGAAGCTTTTTTTCCATTATGAGTCTGTAGGAGCTAAAGGGCCCCGGGGTGTGGCCCATTTGGACATCAGGGGCATGATTGGCAGGAATTATGTAGGTGACCACTTGCCATTGCTACATGCTAAATATCTAAGCTCTGGGCCCTGTGGTTTCTGAGAAAAAGATTTTTGAAGCTTTTTGTTCCATTATGAGTCTATGGGAGTGAAGGGGCCCCGGAGCGTGGCCAATTTGGACCCCAGGGGCATGATTGGCAGGAATTATGTAGGTGACCACTGGCCTTTGCTACATGCTAAATATCTAAGCTCTGGGCCCTGTGGTTTCAGAGAAGAAGATTTTTGGAGCTTTTTGTTCCATTATGAGTCTATGGGAGCGAAGGGGCCCCGGGGCGTGGTCAATTTGGACCCCAGGGGCATGATTGGCAGGAATTATGTAGGTGACCACTGGCCGTTGCTACATGCTAAATATCTAAGCTCTCGGCCCTGTGGTTTCAGAGAAGAAGATATTTTAATATTTTCCCATTGTAAGTCTATGGGAGCTATATGTTGCCATAGCAACCAGAATTCCAATCTGATCAGCCCAAAAACCTTATGCAGCCTTTCCCCCTACCTGATGATGCTGCTTATGAAATTTGATCAAGATTGACCATGGGGTATTAGAGATATACTTATTTGAAAATGTTTACGGACGCACGGACGGACGCACGACGGACAAAATGTGATCACAAAAGCTCACCTTGTCACTACGTGACAGGTGAGCTACTAAGATTTTGGATATAACAAAATCTGAAGATGAATCCCAAAGATACAAAGATTATTTGAGCCAGCGCAAGACAAAACCTACAATAAGACATGTGCGCCCATCGAAGACTCAGATCAGCCTGCGCATCCATATAGTCTAATCAGAGACTTGTCTTGCTGCATGGAGGAGCATTGGGCCCTTAACTATCCTTAGAGTGCACAACGAAGGCTCTGATCAGACTGCCTGGAAGCGCAGGCTGATCTGAGTCTTCATTGGGTGCACATGCCTTATTATAGGTTTTGTCATGCATTGGCTCATTCAGAAAAATGAACAAAACTGGTCATTTTTCAATATAATCTACACATTTTTATTTGGAAATAACATGGTTGTTTAACAAACAAGGTTTCTGCCTTGGAACCCAACAATACCATAATGATCCTAAGTAATGGGACACCATTTGTCATTCCATCTCCACTTTTTGGATTCCTTGCTGGATCGCCAAAAAAACTTGTTAAAATTTTTAGGAAAAATACAGCAAGTCTGCAAAGTGTCCGAATTTTCAGGATTTATACAATAGTTTTATAGAGGTTTTGTGCCATTTTTAAGGTAAATGGAAACATTAGACATATTTATTGTGGCAATTTGTTTGATTGGTTTGATTTGAGGTTTAATGTCCCTGTCAACACTGTAAAGGTCATTTTGGAGATGTTGGTTCCAATTTTGAGGGACTTTTACCCGACACTGAGATGAAATGACATCTCAAGCCCTGTCGCCCAACGAAACCAATAGGCTTTATTAGCATGGACGGTCCGCCTCACACCACGGTTCCTAGACAGGCTTGGATCCTCTAACCGGTTTACCAGTACTAGTGTGCGATCCGGATTCAGCTCTGCATGGAAGCATCATGTAGCCCATATATTTCTTCGTCCTTATGGGCGGGGGCCAATTTATTGTGGCAAGGAGACAAAGTTCATTATCATCTATTGCCAAGCCCTAGCTGTATAGAGGTCTACAGAATCAGAATCTTGAGTAAATTGGGAGTGAATTCTTTCCTTTAAGAGAAGACACTACTGAAAAGGGAGATCACTGTATTCACATACAGTGAAATTCCGCTATTAACACCATCTGAAAATAAGGCTAATTCTTGTTTGAAATGTTTATTCAGAAGTGTGCAGTTATTCTTTCTCTGTGTTTTCTGCAAACAGTGTCTTCTGGTCAGTAACCACCTTTGGGGCTGTTCAAAAGTGGTCTTAAAGACCACTTTTGAACAGTCCCAAAGGTGGTCTTAATATAGGAATTTTTCTGTATTTTGAAATAGTTGCCTCCCTTGGATTTGTATCCATTACCATTTAGCAGCAACAAAGGGAACTCACCTGTGGAAGTGGTCCTCTCTCACTTTGTGTTCCTCTCCGGCTAGGACCACCTTCTGTGTCGTACTGGTAACCACAACACCATCCTGCATGTACGTTCTCACCTTAGTCATTGTCCGGTACTGACTCTTGCTTTCCTGTTAAAAAAACAAGAGGGCCATGATGGCCCTGGATCGCTCACCTGATCCATAGAGTAACAAGTGGGCCCCGGGGAGGGCTATTATTGACCCCAGGGTTATAATGTGCATAATGTTGAGGGAGGTCTAAAAAGGTGAAGCTTCATACCAAATATCAAAGACATGGACATTGCAGTTTCAGAAGAAGATTTTTAAAGATTTCCCTATATAAGTCTTGTTAAACCAAAGGGTCTCAGGGTGGGGGTATTTTTTTGCCCCAGGGCTATAATTTGAACAATCTTGATAAAGGTCCACTAGATGAAATTTCACACCAAATATCAAAGACCTAGTGGTATTACAGAAGAAGATTTTTAATGATTTTCCCAAAATAAGTCTATGTAAAACCAAAGGGCCCAGAGCAGAGGCATTTTTGGCCACAGGGCTATAATTTGAACAATCTTGGTAGAGGTCCACAAGATGAAGCTTTAGACCAAATACCAAAGACCTGTGCCTTGCAGTTTCAGAGAAAAAGAACTTTTAATGATTTTCCTTATATAAGCCTATGTAAAACCAAAGGGCCCCAGGGCGGGGGCATTTTTGGCCCCAGCACTAGAATTTGAACAATCTTGGAATGGGTCCACTAGATAAAGCTTCATACCAAATAGTAAAGACCTGGGCCTTGGGATATCAGAGAAGAAGATTTTTCAAGATTTTCCCTATATAATCCTATTTAAAAACAAAGGGCCCTGGAGCGGGGGCATTTTGGGCCCCAGCGCTATAATTTGAACAATCTTGGTAGGGGTCCACTAGAAAAAGCTTCATACCAAATATCAAAGACCTGGGCCTTGTGGTTTCAGAGAAGAAGATTTTTAAAGATTTTCCCTATATAAGCCAATGTAAAACCAAAGGGCCCCGTGGCGGGGGCATTTTTTGTCCCAGCACTATAATTTGAACAATCTTGGTAGGGGTCCACTAGATGAAGCTTCATACCAAATATCAAAGTCCTGGGCCTTGTGGTTTCAGAGAAGAAGATTTTTAAAGATTTTCCCTATATAAGCCTATGTAAAACCAAAGGGCCCCGGGGCGGGGGCATTTTTGGCCCCAGCACTATAATTTGAACAATCTTGGTAGGGGTCCACTAGATGAAGCTTCATACCAAATATCAAAGACCTGGGCCTTGTGGTTTCAGAGAAGAAGATTTTTAAAGATTTTTCCCTATATAAGCCAATGTAAAACCAAAGGGCCCCGTGGCGGGGGCATTTTTTGTCCCAGCACTATAATACGAACAATCTTGGTAGGGGTCCACTAGATGAAGCTTCATACCAAATATCAAAGTCCTGGGCCTTGTGGTTTCAGAGAAGAAGATTTTTAAAGATTTTCCCTATATAAGCCTATGTAAAACCAAAGGGCCCCGGGGCGGGGGGATTTTTGGCCCCAGCACTATAATTTGAACAATCTTGGTAGGGGTCCACTAGATGAAGCTTCATACCAAATATCAAAGACCTGGGCCTTGTGGTTTCAGAGAAGAAGATTTTTTAAGTTTTTGGTGAAAAAATCTATTTTTGGCTCCTGTGACCTAGATGTGCAACGGACCGGAACCATTTGAACAACATTGAAAGGGGACCACCTAAGGATCATTCCTGTGAAGTTTGGTCAAAATCCGATCAGTGGTTTAGGAGGAGATGTCGTTTAAAGAAATTGTTTACGCACGGACGCACGGATGCACGCACGCACGACGGACAAAAAGTGATCCCAAAAGCTCACCTCGTCACTACGTGACGGTGAGCTAAAAAAGGTAAGAAATTGTACTTTAACACAGGTCCAGATTAGGTTTGTTTTGGTTTGGAGTTTAAATATGGCCCAGACAACATTATTTAGGACGTCCAGCCAGTCAGTATACCTAACAACACTTTTCCTGGTCAGGCTAATATGTAAGTGGTTAACAAGTACAGTCCACACACTTTTGCCAATAACTGACAACAGACTAGAGAAAATGACCAATGAAAATATTTCTTTCAAAATTTTTACTCATCATGGCAAGTGGACAAGTGGAATTTTCCAGCCCTACTGATCAACCTCCATGAAAGAATGCTTCCAGAGTTTTTAAGGTCAAGTGGAGCTGGCCAGTTGACCAAGCCACACTTTTCCAGGACAGAATGGTTAGCCAGTTCTGTGCACATCTGGGGCCAGTTGTTCAAAACTTATGATGGCATTAGTTAATGATTGATTGTGTTGTGGGCCATTTTGTGTCATCTCTCAGAGAAAGGGAGAAAAGAGACAGTAGATAAAAGTGAGGGACAGAGGAGAAAGAGGAAAATGAATGGAAGTGTAGAAACAGAATGAACTAGATCTGCAGTCGATGGTATACCATCGCAAATACCCGCTTTTTCTATTAATAACACTAATGACTATGTATTAGCTAGCCAAAACTACATGTAAGTTAAAAAAAGTTGCAAAGAACATTCTAACTGATAAGCAAAGTTTCAGAAGTGTAACTCTTATAGTTTAGAAGATATGGCAAAGTCATACTTTTTTACCTTTGACCTTGGGGTTATGTTGAGGTCCACCTAAAGTATCCCAATTTATTCTATATTCCAACAACCATCCAATAACCAAGTTTCAGAAGTGTAACTCCAATAGTTTAGAAGATACGGCAAAGTCATACTTTTTGACCTTTGACCTTGGGGTCGAGGTCCTACCAAAAGTAGCCAAACATATTCTATATTCCAAGGGCCATCCAATAAGCAAAGTTTCAGAAGTGTAACTCCAATAGTTTAGGAGATATGGCAAATCATAATTTTTGACCTTTGACCTTGGGGTCATGTTGAGGTCAAGGTCACACCAAAAGTATCCAAATTTATTCTATATTCAAAGGGCCATCCAAACACCAAAGTTTCAGAAGTGTAACTCTAATAGTTTAGAAGATATGGCAAAATCATACTTTTTGACTTTTGACCTTGGGGTCAAGGTCACACCAAAAGTAACCTGACATATTCTATATTCCAAGGACCATCCAATAAGCAAAGTTCCAGAAGTGTAACTCCAATAGTTAAGGAGATATGGCAAATCATAATTTTTTACCTTTGACCTTGGGATAATGTTGAGGTCAAGGTCACAAAAAGTTGCCCACTGCCATCTACATTCCATGTACTATCCACATGCAAAGTTTCAAAAGTGTAACTTCAGTGGTTGCAGAGGAGATCCAATCACAAGAAACGTGACGGACAGACAGACGGACGTTCTCACGAATGGATACTTAAGAGGCTCGGCGTCGGCATATTGACTACTTAAGCGGCAAATTCTCTTAAGCGGCAAGCCACCTAAGAGACAATTTTTGCCACTTAAGTACCAAAATAATGGAATAAAGTCCATTTGGACTCACGAATATGTACTTAAGTGTCAAACTGTCCAAATTTTTTGCCCCCTAATTATTATTATGGAAGTGGCTATTGACAGCCGGCTGTCGATAGCGAATTCGCTATTGACAGCCGGCTGTTGATAGCGAATTCGCTATTGACAGCCAGCTTAGATATTTGATATATATATACTTACATATAAATGAATATAATTTGATAAAAAAACATGAATGCATAAATAAAAATGAAATAATTTTAGAATATTAAAGTGAACTATTAAACTTTTTTCATACAAATGAAAATTTTTCATCAATAATATGAACGATTAAAATGTTCATTACACTTAAGGCATAAATGGTTGGAACTCTACAAGATATAACTCCATGCTGTGGCTAAAACAAATAAATAAATATTTTGTTTTATAGATTATTAAGAATCTCAATAAAAAATAAAGGAGTCTAAATAATGTATATGCAATTATTTTTAGCTTGCTTGTACGAAGTACATGGAGAGCTATAGTTGTCACCTTGGTCGTCTGCGTGCACATTTGCATTCCCGTCACACTGTGTTTAAGTTTTTCAAATGCTTATATCTCAACAGTCACTCATCACAGAGCACTTATATTTGGAACTTAAGTACCTGGGACAGCCCCAGCCCATAGGGGCTTGAAGAAATATATGGGCTGCATGATGCTTCCAGGCAGAGCTGAATCCGGCCCGCACACTAGTACTGGTAAACCGCTTAGAGGTTCTAAGCCTGTCCAGGAACCGCGGTGCGAGGCGGACCATCCATGCTAATAAACCCTATTGGTTTCATTGGGCGACAGGGCTTGAGATGTCATTTCATCTCAATGTCGGGTAAAAGTCCCACAAAATTGGAAGCAACGTCTCCAAAATGACCTTAACAGTGTTGACAGGGATGTTAAACATCAAATCAAACAAACAAAGTACCTGGGAGGGTCTTCTGATGACGTCAAAATATATCTAGGCCACTGTGACCTGTATTTCATGGTTCAGTGATTTTGCCTATTATCTCGAATACTATTTGATGGAGAAATGTCATACCTGGATTATTAGTTCCATGTGACCCGATAATTGACCAAAAAATATATCTAGGTCTGTGTGACCTATATTTCATGGTTCAGTGATTTTGCCTATTATCTTGAATACTTTTTGATGGAGAAGTGTCATACCTGGGTTATTAGTTCCATGTGACCCCATGATTGACCTCAAAATATATCTAGGTCACTGTGACCTATATTTCATGGTTCAGTGATTTTGCCTACTATCTTGAATGCTATTTGATGTAGAAATTTCTCAACTGGATTATTTGTTTCATGTGATCTGATAATTGACCTCAAAATATATCCAGGTCATTGTGACCTATATTTCATGGTTCAATGATTTTGCCTATTATCTCGAATACTATATGATGAAGAAACGTCATACCTGGATTATTAATTCACATCAGGCTTTTGTAACAGTTTACTTAGCATTTAGTCTGAGAGACATTTAGACCTCTAAGCGCACCTTAGCATAAGACTGATGTCCACACCAAGGCCCAGTTGTCTGATTCTCAGTAGACATGTATCCCCAGGACTATATTTTGAACAATCTTGGTAGAGGTCCATTAGATGAAGCTTCATACCAAATATCAAAGACCTGGGCCTTCTGTTTTCAGACAAGAAGCTTTTTAAAGGTTTTCTCTATATAAGTCTATGTAAAACTGGTGGGCCCTGGTGCAGGGGCATTTTTTGCCCAAGGGCTATAATTTGAACAATCTTGGTAAAGATCAACTAGATGAAGCTTCATACCAAATACCAAAGACCTGGGCCTTCTGGTTTCAGACAAGAAGATTTTTAAAGGTTTTCCCTATATAAGTCTATGTAAAACTGGTGGGACCCAGTACAGGGATTTATGGCCCCAGGGCTATATTTTGAACAATCTTGGTAGAGGTCCACTAGATAAAGCTTCATACCAAATATCAAAGACCTGGGCCTTCTGGTTTCAGACAGTCAAGAAGATGTTTAAAGGTTTTCCCTATATATATAAGTCTATATAAAACTGGTGGGCCCTGGCGCGGGGGCATTTATGGCCCTAGGGCTATAATTTGAACAATATTGGTAGAGGTCCACTAGTGGAAGCTTCATACCAAATATCAAAGACTTTCAGACAAGAAGATTTTTAAAGGTTTTCCCTATATAAGTCTATGTAAAACTGGTGGGTCCCCGAAGCGGGGGTATTTTTGGCCCCAGGGCTATAAGTTGAACAATCTTTGTAGAGGTCCACTAGATGAAGCTTCATACCAAATATCAAAGACCTGGTTTCAGAGAAGATTTTCAAAGTTTTCAGTAAAAAAAAAATCTATTTTTAGCTTCTGTGACCTAGATCTGCAACGGACCGGAACGATTTGAACAACTTTGAAAGGGGACCACCTAAGGATCATTCCTGTGAAGTTTGGTCAAAATACGATCAGTGGTTTAGGAGGAGATGTTGTTTGAAGAAATTGTTTAGGAATGGACAGACGGACGCACGCACTCACCGACACACGACAGACAAGAAGTGATCCCAAAAGCTCATCTCGTCACTACGTGACAGGCGAGCTAAAAGTACACGGTTTTGACTTTTTTCCCATACAAAAGTCTATGCGACCAAATTTGACCTTGGCCTAAAATAGGTCAAGGTCATTCAGGAGTCATCATCTGAATAAATTTTGATGGGCCCCGAGTCCCCAATGCCACATACCAAGTTACATGACAATCTGCCCACTGGTTCCAGAGAAGGAAGATTTCTCAAGGGTTTTTACCTTATATGGGCATGACGGCCATATTGGTCATGTGACCAAATTCATATTGATTGTCATTTCCTTGTTCTTAAAAATTTTCATATGAAATTTCGTTACAAATGGCTTTGTGGTGTAAATTAACCAAAAGGTAAACCGGGACGCGGACGCCCGCACGGATATCGCTATTCTAAAGGACGGAATTGTTCCTTGAAAAACCCGTCCAGTAAGTTTTAATTCTCATATCTGAATGACCTTGAACAAAGGTCAAAGAATGACCTTGACCTTGAATACTCGTGTAGTTTCATCCACCCATTTAGCTTACTGTATCTACTAATTTTCAGATCACAGGCTGCAATAGTTTCCAAAAAATACACGGTTTTGACTTTTCCCCATACAAAAGTCTATGCGACCAAATTTGACCTTGGCCTAAAATTAGTCAAGGTCATCCAAGGATCATCATTTGAACAAAATATGATGGACCCGAGTCCCTAATGCTACATCCCAAGTTTCGGGCCAATGGGCCCACTGGTTTCGGAGAAGAAGATTTTTGAAGGGTTTTTACCTTATATGGGCATGGCGGCCATCTTGGTCACATGACCTGGGCCCTGCGAACAAACTTACGTTCCCCCATCCCATGGATGCTCCACATGAAATATGACTTCAATTGGCCTTGGGGTTTCAGAGGAGAAGATGTTTGAAAATGTTGACAGACAACAGACGACAGACAGACAACGGGGCCTTACCATACTATAAGCTCACCTATGAGCCTTCGGCTCAGGTGAGCTAAAAACTCAGGAATTTCCGCAAACAATGGCCTCGGTCACAGCAGGCTTTCAAGTAGTCCTACTTTTTCCTACTTTTCCTAGTTTTCTGTTCTCTTCCTACTTTGTTCCTACTTTTTTCCAGAAAAACTCCTACTTCTCCTACTTTTTTGATTTGTTCAAAAACTAAGATCCCAAATAAACAAATAAAGCAATTAAAAGTATAACATACATGTATATCTCAGCCTAAATGTAGAATGCACCTTGTTACATGATATATGGACTGATGAGCCTTGACATTCAGCTGTCGACCCCTTATGAATGCTAGAACTTAAGTAGAAGCTGTTCACTGGTTATCGCTACTGAGTATAATGCAAAGTTTGCTTCAATGTTGGCTCACAATGGATAAAACAACAGGTGTCAGCTACTAGGTATGGTTGTAGAGCTCTGAAGAACTCTTTGTTTTTACAGGGATAAGTAATTATTTAACAGATTTGATAGACTGATTTGGGTTTGGGTATCCATATGTACACATGTACATGTACTTGTTCACAATACAACTGAAATATTTTAAGGTTCTTTCTGTATTGGATTGACTTTCTACAAACATTTCAGATTGTATTTTAATCATTCTTTGCAATCAAAAACAGTGCAGTCACAGTTCAATAGGTACAAGTTGCAGTAACCACACTCAATATTTTCAAAGTATAATTTCAAAGACTGGCTTCTGTTTGTTTTTAACTGTACTGCTAATTGGAATATGTTGATGTACAGCAAAACTGCAATGACCATCTACAGTTTTGTTTTGTTGAACATGACAAGAATTTTTGCAGAAGTGTAGCGATGTTTTAACTTAGTGACCAACTGGAGCTCTGTCTTGTTGAGAATGGTAGAAAATTCACAACAGCAATGCTTTCGTGCCCTAACTGCAGTGACAAACTGTTCTTTCTTGTTGAGCATTACAGAAATTCATTGCAGCAGTCCAGTGTTGCCTTAACTGCAGTGACCAGCTATAGCTCTGTTTTATTTAGCATGACAAAAATTCACTTTAGCATTGCAGTGATGCCTTCACTGTTGTGACCAGCTATGGCTCTTGTCTGCTCTTTTTAGCATGACAAAAATTCACTTCAACAGTGCAGTGGTGCCTTAACTGCAGTAACCAGCTTGAGCTTTGTCTTGTTTAGCATAACAAAAATTCATTGCAGCAATTCTTTGATGCCTCAACTGCATTGTCCAGCTAGAGCTTTGTCTTGTTAAGCATGGCAGGAGTTCATAGCAGCAGTGCTTTGATTTCTTAACTGCAGTGATCAGCTAGAGCTATGTTTTGTTAAGCATGCCAGGAATTCATTGCAGCAATTTTTTCAGGCCTTAACTGACCAGCAATTCATAGCAGCAATTCTTTGATACCATACCTTTGGCACCTTACTAGAGTTATGTCTTGTTTAGCATGACAGGAGTTCATTGCAGCAATGCTTTGACACCTTAACTGCAGTGGCCAACTAGATCTGTGTTTAGCACAAGAGGATTGCTGTGATGCCTTAACTGCAGTGACAAACTAAGAGTTTGGTCTTAATACATTGCAGCAGTGGTTTGATGACTAAACTGTAGTGGCCCACTGGAACTCAGCCTTGTTGAGCAAGACAGAAATTCAGTGCAGCAATGCTGTGATGCCTTGACTGCAGTGATCAACTAGAGTTCTGTCTTGAGCATGTAAGGGATACACTGCAGCTGTACTGTGATGCCTTAACTTCAGTGACCCACTAGGGTTCCGTCTTGTTGAGCTTGGCAGGAATTCATTGCAGCACTTCTGTGATGCCTTAACTGTAGTGACCAAGTAGAGCTTTTGACTTTTTGAGCATGACAGAAATTCATTGCAGCAGTTCTGCTTAAATTTGCCTTAAATGCAGTGACCAACTGGAATTCTTGTCCTGTTAAGTATGAAAGTAATTCATTGTTGCCATGCTTTAATGCCTTAACTGCAATGGTCATTTAGCATTCTGTCTTGTTGAGCATGAGATGAATTCAATGTTGCAGCAGTGCTGTGTTGCAATGAAGTGACCTACTAGAATTCTGTCTTGTTGAGCATGGCAGAAAATCTTTGAAGGAGTCTATGATGGCAACATGATATTGCATGTTTGCAGCAACAAACTAGAGATCTGTCTTATGGAGGATGACAGGAATTCAAAGCAGCAGTAATACAATGCCTTAACTGCAGTGATTGACCGAATTGAGATATTTCTTGTCTAGCATGACAGAAATTCATTGCAGCAATATTTTAATGCATTGACTTCAGTGAGCAACTAAAATGCTGTCTTGTTTAGCATGACAGGAAATCATTGTAGCAGTGCTATGATGCCTTCACCTGGACATCTTGTAGCTGATGCTTCTCACTAATGTAAAGTTTCAAAATTCGTCAATTCATTTGAATTTATATTTAGCCATATGTCAGTATCTAGGTACATGTACATATATCTGCCAGTGACAAAACCTTGACAAAAGCATCAGAAGTTCAAGCTGCAGGCATTAGCAACTGTACTAGATGGGTTAGCCACTAATAATTTACAGGTGCCAGATAACTTGGATGTAAAAACATTAGACTCAAATGTACAAACAAAACTGCCCAAAATGAAAAACTGATAAAATGTCAGACATATGGTGGTATGTTTGTGTCCATTAGCTCCTACTTTTTACATCAGGTTCCTACTTTTTTCCTACTTTTCTCCTACTTTTTAATATCTAAAGCTCCTACTTTTCTCCTACTTTTTCACAAGGAGTCACTTGAAAGCCTGTCACAGGCAAAACAGTAAATATTTGTTTGCATTAAGAAGATTAATAAGGCTTCACAATATTCTTTGTCATAGAAATGATATGTATCAGAAGATAGACAGTCACCAAATCATTGGAACAGCTGGTAATATCACTACTTTAGCAGGTTCCATGGTAAAGACCAACTGACGGGATAATCACAGTACCTGAAGCCATTATATAATAAATTATACTAAATAACCTGTCCATAAATGTTTATAAAGTAAAACATACAATAAATTTGCATGAAGCCATTTTCATCAATTTAGTTTGCTGGCTGTCAATAGCGAATTCGCTATCGACAGCCGGCTGTCAATAGCGATCGCCTATTATTATTCAAAGAAAAAGCAGGGATCATGTATTACCACCCGTCCATCCGGATGTCCATACATCCGTCTGTAAAGTCCCACCATTGCTCCTACACCATGAAATCTAGAATCTCGAAACTTTCACAGGCAAAAACCCTATGGCTAAGGACTACAGCAACATATTCAGAATTTTGATGTGACCCCCCCCCCCCCCCCCCCCCACACACACACAGGTAGGGGGTGGGGCCCAACACTGCCCGAGCGGTCAAAATTCATTTTGTTCAAACAGTCATGTTGCATATTAAATCGAAGGTAATGAAGAGAAAAATAAAGTGGTGCAAAGTTTTGCCCAAGCGGAATGTCTGGGGGTCACCAGAGGTCAAAAAGTAGGATTTTAGGTCCTTTTTTTCGATTGTCACACAACTCCTCCTAGCCTTTTGAGCTAGAATATTGAAAATGCCACAGTTAATAGCTCTATGGATGAGGACTGAAGGAAAGTACACCACAACCTCGTTATAACACGGTTTTGGACATAGCATGGTTTCAAGATGGATCCAAAAAATGTATAGATTATATAGAAAAATGACCATAAATGGTCATTTTTCTATATAATCTATACATTTTTGTTTGGATATAACACGGTTGTTTAACTAACACGGTTTCTGCTTTGGACCCCATTAATAGTGCTATAAAGAGGTTGTGGTGTATTTGGAATTCTAATGTGATGTGGATCGAAATTCTTTTTTGCAGAAACATAGTCACGTTGCATATCCAATGGAAGATAATGAAGAGTGGAATACAATGGTGCAATGTCTGGGGTCACCAGAGGTCAAAAGGTCGGATTTTGGGTCCTTTTTTTTATTACAACACTAGGCTTTTTGAGCTTGAATCTTGAAACTGTCACAGGTTTTGGCCCTAAGGCAGAGGAATGGTGGAACATAGTCAGAATGTTGTAGGTAGTTACATCCCACTAGGGTAGGGGTAAGGCTGACATGATTAATCGTATAATGGATTCATGGATCGATAAATTCCACAAAAATGATTATCATATCTGATTTGCTTTTAATCGATTACTTGATAGGTACACTTTACTACCCAAAGTTATGCCAAAAATAGCTGGATGAGTGGCAAACAGTGCAGACCCTGATGAGACGCCGCATACTGCGGCGTCTCATCTGGGTCTACACTGTTTGCTCAGGTCTGTCTGTTCAAATATACATATGGTAAAGTGGAACATATGGTAAGAATCATGCTCAAACCAAAAGCCAGACAGGTAAAATTATCAGGGCTTCAGATAATTTTTTTTTCAAAAGAGTACAGTACTCGTCCTTTTTTCAAAAAAGGAGTAACGAGAAATTTTTAAGAGTACTGAAAAATAAACCAAAAAAACTTCATTTTGCAGTCTCGACACAATGTTTTTATGAACTGATTTGTCGCCAGGTGTACTGTTTGTTTTCTTATAGATACACATATTCAATATCTGTGTCTATTAGAAAACAAGCAGTATGCCTGGCCACAAATCAGACAAAACAATGCCATATTGAAATCTCTTCTGAGCAGTTTGTTGACGGAGAAATCTAACTTTTGGGGTTCAGTTCTCTTGGCGGATAGCAGGACTTCAATGGCTGATTATTGTGGCCAAACAGTTTCTAAAAATTTAGAATATCAGCTTCACTTTATTGTCCAAGGTATGGAGTGAAACTCATTTTCTTTAAAACTTTTATAATTCCTTTTCAAAACCATATTCTCAATTTCATCATATATTGTCCATGGATATTTATTTTCTTCAACACTTCGATCGTGGGACCAATCGTGCTTCCTTACAGGCAATGTTATAACTGGGTCAAAAATCTGTCGGGACCTTTTTCACGAAAAGTGCGGCAGAGACAGACTCCTGATCAGCTGAAAAGAACTTAAGGATGCAGTGCTCCAGTTAGGATTTTAGGACAGAGGGACGCTTGGCTGGCTAGGGCAGTTTTGCATGAAAAATTGGGCACCATTTTTTGGTTTTTGAAATTCCTCAAAATCGTTATGATCAATTGGCTTCTCACACGTTAGTGGAGATAATACTAATGTCACTACTGGAATTATAGACACGTATATGTTCATGCATTTCACAAGTAAGCGGTGTACTGGGTCGAAGCAATAGCAACGTTTATTATTTAAAAAAACATTTGAACATTTAACTTCTAAGAATCTTTTAATATAGAATTATAATATTTAAATAAAAAAAAAACAATTTGTTTGATTCATCTGAAAGCGTGTTATCAAAGCAATACAAAAATAAACGATGACTGAATAAGTAATCTGTTCAAGGGAGACTACTCAATAATTATCCATGTCATTTGACGTTTCAGAACTCGGGCTGAACGTGCGCCTTCACTGGTTGCCAATGATTTGCAAAGACTCTGATCAAAATGCGAAGCTATTGTTTGCAATATCCCCGCGGCTTGATAAGTCTGCGACAGTATTACAAGTAAACAGTGTGTACACCGAGCTGCGTCGCACAACACCTTGCAAAGACCCAGATCAACATGCGCAACCCGGGCAACCTTTTTTCTCACCTATCTCTGAGTAGCCCTGCAAAAGGCTCTTGGGGTCAGCGAAGACTGAGCAGTTTGCAATGATGCGCAGGCTACTCCGAGTCTTCACTGGTCGCACGATACTCTAAGACTTAGACCAGCATGCGCAACCACTATGTAAGTCAGAACAACATGCGCAACAACTTTGTAAGTCCGTTTGGATAACCCAGCTTGTAAAATCAGCGATGCGCAGACTGATGCGCGTCGATACTGTTGAGCAATGACCTGCACATCCAATCAATACGGCTAATGAAGGCTTGCGCGCATTCGCTGACTGATCCAAGACTTCACTGCTCGCTCGTCTTATTGTAGTTCAGATTACTCCGGTTTACGCCCACCTGATTAACGATCGGATCGGCTCTATATGTGATATAATCTTGAAAGGACCGTAACCCCAACCCCAATAAAACTTGATTCCCTTGAAATAATTTAAGAATGCATAATTTTCCCGTGTGAGAATTTCCCGCCTTTTATTACACACGTCATTTATTTCACGTGCGTTCCAAATACGCTCTCAGAAAATATTAAATGCGTAATGCTAATTTGTTTTTCGTACCTGATACGCAGCAGATTTGAAAAAAAGGAGTATCCTCCCAATTATTTTCGTAATTTACGCGGTACGCAGCCTTATCTAAAGCCCTGAATTATGAAAAAAAACTTAGTGATTACTGATCGATTATCGATCGCAATGACAGGACTGATAATCGATTATCTTTTCAGCTCCGATTAGCCAGCCCGCCTGACCCCTGCCCAAGGGGTCAAAAATATATTTTGTAGAAACATGGTCAAGTTCCATATCAAATCAAAGGTAAGGAAGAGTAGAATACAGTGTTCAAAAATTTTTGCTCAGGTTACAAGGACAAAAGAGCAAAAGGTCTGGTTTCCAGAAACCTGACAGTCACAGACAGTATTTTGTTTTGCCCCAACTCAAAATGTTTTGCAGACATTGCATCAGAATTATGTTGCTACTTTCGGTCTGGTAGTTCAGTCCAGTTATTAGCATAACCCGCCCTCATTTAACATGCATAAAGCTACTGATCAGTATAGTTTGAACAAATTGACCCGAGACTGGTGAACTCTATTAACATAATTTCACACCCGACTGAATGCATGTATTCATCTTCATCATTTTCCGAAGATGGCGATATTTTTATATAATACATAGAGGTTGGTAAAAGGGTCGCTATTCATGAGATGCTGAAAAGTCATGAGAAGTTTACGAAAGCCGACGTATTAGGCAATAGCATTAACTAATTTATCCATTGCATAAAGGTCAGTCTCATGTCAAATTGTTCGAACTATACCTATACAAGTAAACATGGCTGCTTTGTTTCGGGTGACAAACTGCATGAATAAAATTTAATGCTTGCATTCTCCCTACAAACCATTAATACAAGCATTTTGCATGCTCAAACCCTATCATTTCAAAACAAGAGGGCCCAAAGGGCCCTGGTTCGCTCACCTGTGTGTCACTGTCTCGAGTACATTCTATTTTTAGCTCTTGTGGCCATGTTGTTCATCAGCAGAGTGATTTTAGCTTATTTGGTAGGGAGTAAACTAGGCAACATTCCTGGGAATTTTGAATCAAATTGGCCATAGGGTTTAGGGGGAGTTTCCATTTGAATCAAATTTACAATATTTTTCTATTTTTACCTACGGTGGCCATTTTGTTCATCCGAGTGGGATTTATTTAGCCTTTTTGGTAGAGGATCATCTAAGCAACATTGTCGCAAGGAACCTACATGCTAAATATGAAGGCTGTATCTCAAATGCTTTAAAAGTTATGACAAAGTAGGTAAAAGGTCAAGGTCATGAGTCAAAAGTTTTGAATGGCTGAGAAAACCTTGTCACAAGGAACATGCATGCCAAATATGAAGGCTCTATCTCACATGGTTCAAAAGGTATGATAAAGTAGGTCACAGATCAAGGTCACAGGTCAAATCTTTATGAGTGGGAAGCCCTTGTCAGAAGGAACCGACATGTCAAATATGAAGGCTCTATCTCAAACGGTTCAAAAGTTATGACAAAATAACCTACCGATCTACTTTTTGATTTGACATGACCCATATTCGAACTTAACTGAGATATTGTCCAGATGATCATTCTGAGCAAGTTTTATGATGATTTGACTGAAACTGTGGCCTCTTAGAGTATTCAAAACGTTTTTCTATGATTTGACCTGCTGACCTACTTTTTGACCCGACATGACCCATATTCAAACTTGACACAGATATTGTCAAGATGATCATTCTGAGCAAGTTTGATGATGATTGGACTAAAGCTTGGGCCTCTAGTGTGTTCACAAGGTTTTTCAACAATCTGACCTACTGACCAACATATTGACCAGACATGCCCCATATTCAAAATTAACCGAGATATTGTCAAATGATCATTTTGAGCAAGTTTGATGATCATCGGACCAAAACTGTAGCCGCCAGTGTGTTCAGAGGGTTTTTCTATGATTTGACCTACTGACCTACTTTTTGACCCAACATGACCCATATTTGAACTTGACTCAGATATTGTCAAGATGATCATTCTGGGCAAGTTTGATGATGATCGGACCAAAACTGTGGCCTCTAGTGTGTTCACAAACTTTTTCTATGATTTGACCTACTGACCTACTTTTTTAACCGACATGACCCGTATTCAAACTTGACCCAGATATTGTCAAGATGATCATTCTGGGCAAGTTTGATGATGATCGAACCTAAACTGTGGCCTCTAGTGTGTTCAGAAGGTTTTTCTATGATTTGACCTACTGACCAACTTTTTGACCCAACATGACCCATATTCGAACCTGACCGAGATATTGTCAAGAATATCATTCTGAGCAAGTTTGATGATGATTGGACCAAAACTGTGGCCTCTAGTGTGTTCACAAGGTTTTTCTCTGATTTGACCTACTGACCTACTTTTTGACCCTACATGACCCATATTAAAACTTGACAGAGAAATTGTCAAGATAATCATTCTGAGCAAGTTTCATGATGATCAGACCAAAACTGTGGCATCTAGTGTGTTCACAAGGTTTTTCTATGATTTGACCTACTGACCTACTTTGTGACCCGACATAACCCATGTTCGAACTTGACGGAGATATTGTCAAAATGATCATTCTGGGCAAGTCTGATGATGATCGGACCAAAACTGTGGCCTCTATCTAGTGTGTTCACAAGCTTTTTCTATGATTTGACCTACTGACCTACTTTTTGCCCTGACATGACCCGTATTCAAACTTGACCGAGATATTGTCACGATGATCATTCTGGGCAAGTTTGATAATGATTGGACCAAAACTGCGGCCTCTAGTGTATTCACAAGGTTTTTCTATGATTTTACCTACTGACCTACTTTTTGACCCGGCATGACTCATATTCGAATGTGACCAAGATATTATCAAGATGATCATTCTGAGCAAGTTTGATGATGATTGGACATAATTTGTGGCCTCTAGTGTGTTCAGAAGGTTTTTCTATGATTTGACCTACTGACCTACTTTTTGACCCGACAACACCCATATTCGAACTTGACCAAGATATTGTCAAAATGATCATTCTGGGCAAGTTTGATGATGATCCGACCAAAACTGTGGCCTCTCGTGTCTTCACAAAGTTTTTTTTCTGATTTGACCTACTAACCTACTATTTGACCCGACATGACCCATATTCGAACTTGACCGAGATTTTGAGGTGGTACAAATTTTGTGCAAGTTTAGTTAAAATCAAATCATAAATGAAGATGCTATTGTGCGGACAAGACCAAAATAGGCAATTTTTGCCCTTTCAGGGGCCGTAACTCCATAACACATGATGGGATATGGCTGGTTAAAAAAATAGCCATCGGAAGAGATGGCAAATCCCCCGACCAAAAGCCAATATGGCCTTCAGAAGATTCTTCACCAATAGAAAGTGCAACAGAATTAAACCAGCAATATATCACAAATGTATTGCAGTTATGGCCATCACAAGATTTTACTGTTAGGGGAGATAACTAAACAAGAGGGCCCAGAGGGCCCTGGTTCGCTCACCTGATCCAATGTATAACAAGTGGGCCCCAGGCAGGGTCAATTTTGGCCCCAGGGCTATAATTTGAACAATCTTGGTAGAGGTCCACAAGATGAAGCTTCATATTGAATATGAAAGACCTGGGCTTTCTGGTTTCAGAGAAGAAGATTTTAAAGGTTTACCCTGCATATAGAAGTCTATGTAAAACAAGATTTTCCCTATATAAGTCTATGTTAAACCAAAGGGCCCCGGAGCAGGGGCATTTTTGGCCCCAGGGCTATAATTTGAACAATCTTGATAAAGGTCATCAAGACAAAGCTTCATAACAAATATCAAAGACCTAAGCCTTGTGTTTCAGAGAAGATGATTTTTAAAGATTTTCCCTATATAAGTCTATGTAAAACCAAAGGGCCACATGGCAGAGGCATTTTTGGTCTCAGGGCTATAATTTGAACTATCTTTATAGAGGTCCACTAGCTGAAGCTTCATAACAAATATCGAAGACCTAAGCCTTGTGGTTTCAAAGAAGAAGATTTTTCAAGATTTTCCCTATATACGTCTATGTAAAACCAAAGGGCCCCGGAGCGGGGGCATTTTTGGCCCCAGGGCTATAAATTTGAACAATCTTGGTAAAGGTCCACAAGATGAAGCTTCATACCAAATATCAAAGACCTTGGCCTTGCAGTTTCAGAGAAGAAGATTTTTCAAGCTTTTCGCTATATAAGCCTATGTAAAACAAAAGGGCCCTGGTGCGGGGGCATTTTTGGCCCCAGGACTATAATTTGAATAATCTTGGTAGGGGTCCACTAGATGAAGCTTCATACCAAATATCAAAGACCTGGGCCTTGCGGTTTCAGAGAAGAAGATTTTTCAAGAAAACAAAAGGGCCCTGGTGCAGGGGCATTTTTGGCCCCAGCACTATAATTTGAATAATCTTGGCAGGGTGCCACTAGATGAAGCTTCATACCAAATATCAAAGACCTGGGCCTTGCGGTTTCAGAGAAGAAGATTTTTAAAGATTTTCCCTATATAAGCCCATGTAAAACCAAAGGGCCCCCGTGTGGGGGGCATTTTTAGCTCCAGCACTATAATTTGAACAATCTTGGTAGGGGTCCACTAGATGAAGCTTCATACCAAATATCAAAGACCTGGGCCTTGCGGTTTCAGAGTAGAAGATTTTTAAAGATTTTCCCTTTCTAAGCCCATGTAAAACCAAAGGGCCCCCGTGTGGGGGGCATTTTTAGCTCCAGCACTATGATTTGAACAATCTTGGTAGGGGTCCACTAGATGAAGCTTCATACCAAATATCAAAGACCTGGGCCTTGCGGTTTCAGAGAAGAAGATTTTTAAAGATTTTCCCTATATAAGCCTATGTAAAACAAAAGGGCCCTGGTGCGGAGGCATTTTTGGCCCCAGCACTATAATTTGAACAATCTTGGTAGGGGTCCACTAGATGAAGCTTCATACCAAATATCAAAGACCTGGGCCTTGCGGTTTCAGAGAAGAAGATTTTTCAAGATTTTCCCTATATAAGCCCATGTAAAACCAAAGGGCCCCCGTGCGGGGGCATTTTTAGATCCAGCACTATAATTTGAACAATCTTGGTAGGGGTTCACTAGATAAAGCTTCATACCAAATATCAAAGACCTGGGCCTTGCGGTTTCAGAGAAGAAGATTTTTCAGATTTTCCCTATATAAGCCCATGTAAAACCAAAGGGCCCCCGTGTGGGGGGCATTTTTGGCCCCAGCACTATAATTTGAACAATCTTGGTAGGGGTCCACTAGATGAAGCTTCATACCAAATATCAAAGACCTGGGCCTTGCGGTTTCAGAGTAGAAGATTTTTAAAGATTTTCCCTTTCTAAGCCCATGTAAAACCAAAGGGCCCCCGTGTGGGGGGCATTTTTAGCTCCAGCACTATGATTTGAACAATCTTGGTAGGGGTCCACTAGATGAAGCTTCATACCAAATATCAAAGACCTGGGCCTTGCGGTTTCAGAGAAGAAGATTTTTAAAGATTTTCCCTATATAAGCCTATGTAAAACAAAAGGGCCCTGGTGCGGAGGCATTTTTGGCCCCAGCACTATAATTTGAACAATCTTGGTAGGGGTCCACTAGATGAAGCTTCATACCAAATATCAAAGACCTGGGCCTTGCGGTTTCAGAGAAGAAGATTTTTCAAGATTTTCCCTATATAAGCCCATGTAAAACCAAAGGGCCCCCGTGCGGGGGCATTTTTAGATCCAGCACTATAATTTGAACAATCTTGGTAGGGGTTCACTAGATAAAGCTTCATACCAAATATCAAAGACCTGGGCCTTGCGGTTTCAGAGAAGAAGATTTTTCAGATTTTCCCTATATAAGCCCATGTAAAACCAAAGGGCCCCCGTGTGGGGGCATTTTTGGCCCCAGCACTATAATTTGAACAATCTTGGTAGGGGTCCACTAGATGAAGCTTCGTACCAAATATCAAAGACCTGGGCCTTGCGGTTTCAGAGAAGAAGATTTTTCAAGATTTTCCCTATATAAGCCTGTGTAAAACCAAAGGGCCCCCGTGCGGGGGCATTTTTAGCTCCAGCACTATAATTTGAACAATCTTGGTAGGGGTCCACTAGATGAAGCTTCATACCAAATATCAAAGACCTGGGCCTTGCGGTTACAGAGAAGAAGATTTTTAAAGATTTTCCCTATATAAGCCCATGTAAAACCAAAGGGCCCCCGTGCGGGGGCATTTTTGGCCCCAGCACTATAATTTGAACAATCTTGGTAGGGGTCCACTAGATGAAGCTTCATACCAAATATCAAAGACCTGGGCCTTGCGGTTTCAGAGAAGAAGATTTTTTAAGTTTGCGGTGAAAAAAATCTATTTTTGGCTACTGTGACCTATATGTGCAACGGACCGGAACCATTTGAACAACTTTGAAAGGGGACCACCTAAGGATCATTCCTGTGAAGTTTGGTCAAAATAGGATCAGTGGTTTAGGAGATGTCGTTTGAAGAAAAGTTTACGGACGCACGCACGGACGCACGACGGACAAAAAGTGATCCCAAAAGCTCACCTTGTCACTATGTGACAGGTGAGCTAAAAACCAGGGCACTCAGAAATGACGTTCTTGCGCATGACATGCCTGCTTAAGCTCGTGTATTTCTGTATAAAGTACCATCAATATGTCTCAAAGGGTATTGGAGATATGGTGATCACAAGCAGGTCATACTGTTATATTGAAAGGGTAGATAACTCAAATACCACAGCACCAACAGTTGTGGTTCTTGCACATAACATCCCTTCTGTACCTTGTATACAATTGTTCCAAGTTCCCTCAATATATCTCAAAGGGTGTTGGAGTTATGGCCATCACAAGGTTATATTGCAAGGGGAGATAACTAAAAAACCAGAGCACCCAGAGTTGTAATTCTTGTGCATGACACACATGCTTAACCTCATGTACATCTGCATCAAGTACCACAAATATGTCTCAAAGGGTATTGGAGGTACGATGATCACAAGGTTGTCATACTGTTATATTGGAAGGGGAGATAACTCAAATATCATAGCACCCAGAGTTGTGGCTCTTAGGATGAAGCGCCATCTCAATGTTGTATACAATTGTGCCAAGTACCAACAATATATCTCAAAGGGTATTTGAGTTATGGCCATCACAAGGTTATATTGTCAGGGGAGATAATTAAAAAACCAGGGCACCCAGAGTTGTGGTTCTTGCAAGTGACACACCTGCTTAACCTCATGTACAACTGTACCAAGTATCATCAATATATCTCAAAGAGTGTTGGAGATGTGGCCATCACACGGTAGTGATTCTATATTATTGGAAGGGGAGATAAGTAAAAAACCATGGCACCCAGAGTTGTGGTTCTTGTGCATGACACACCATCTCGGCCTTGTGAACAACTGTGTCAGGTATCATCAATATATCTTAAAGGGTATTAGAATTATGGCCATCACAAGGTTGTCACTCTATTTTATTGGAAGGGGAGATAACTTCAAAACCATGGCAACCAGAGTTGTGGTTCTTGTGCATGACACTCCGTCTCAGCCTTGTGAACAACTGTGCCAGGTACCATCAATATATCTCAAAGGGTATTGGAGTTATGGCCATCACAAAGTAGTCATACTATTTTATTTAAAGGGGAGATAACTAAAAAAGTATGGCACCCAGAGTTCTGGTTCTTGCGCATGACACGCTGTCTCAGCCTTGTGAACAATTGTGCCATGAACCATCAATGAAACTCAAAGGGTATAAGAGTTATGGCCATCACAAGGTTGTCACTCTATTTTATTGGAAGGGGAGATAACTCAAAAACCATGGCAACCAGAGTTGTGATTCTTGTGCATGACACGCCGTCTCAGCCTTGTGAACAACTGTGCCAGGTACCATCAATATATCTCAAAGGGTATTGGAGTTATGGCCATCACAAAGTAGTCACTTTATTTTATTAAAAGGGGAGATAACTAAACAAGAGGGCCATGATGGCCCTGAATCGCTCACCTGAATCCAAGCTGTTTCAAAGCTTATGGAAATGAAGGATTCACTGCTTTAAGGAGATGTGGACCAAAGATTTTTCTTTGGAGGTTATTTTTCATTGTAGTGGAATTTGAAGGTTTTTCTATTTTTAGCTCTGGTGTCCATTTTGTTTAACAGAGCGGAACAGTTTAGGCAATTTTGAAAGAGGGTCACTCGAGGAACATTCCTGTGAAATTATTTTCAAATCGGCTCTTTGCCTAGGAGAAGATGTCATTTAAAGGTTTTTCTATATTTAGCTCTGGTGGCCATTTTGTTTAACGAGCGAAACGATTTAGACAATTTTGAAAAAGGGTCACTCGACGAACGTTCCTGTGAAATTATTTCCTAATCGTGCCATTTGCCTTGGAGGAGATGTCATTTAAATGTTTTTCTATTTTTAGCTCTGGTGGCCATTTTGTTTAACAGAGTGGAACAATTTAGGCAATTTTGAAAGAGGGTCACTCAAGGAACATTCCTGTGAAGTTATTTTCAAATCGGGCCATTTGCATAGGAGGAGATGTCATTTGAAGGTTTTTCTATTTTTATCTCTGGTGGCCATTTTGTTTAACAGAGCGGAACGATTTAGGCAATTTTGAAAGAGGGTCACTCAAGCAACATTCCTGTGAAAATATTTTCAAATCGGGCCATTTGCCTAGGAGGAGATGTCATTTAAAGGTTTTTCTATTTTTGGCTCTGGTGGCCATTTTGTTTAACGGAGCAGAATGATTAAGGCAATTTTGAAAGAGGCTCACTCAAGGAACGTTCCTGTGAAATTATTTTCAAATTGGGCCATTTGCCTAGGAGGAGATGTCATTAAAAGGTTTTTCTATTTTTAGCTCTGGCGGCCATTTTGTTTAACGGAGCGGAACGATTTAGGCAATTTTGAAAGAGGGTCACTCAAGGAACATTCCTGTGAAGTTATTTTCAAATCCAGCCATTTGCCTAGAAGAAGATGTCATTTAAAGGTTTTTCTATTTTTAGCTCTGGCGGCCATTTTGTTTAACGGAGCAAAACGATTTAGGCAATTTTGAAAGAGGGTCACTCAAGGAACGTTCCTGTGAAATTATTTTCAAATCGGGCCATTTGCCTAGGAAGAGATGTCATTTAAAGGTTTTTCTATTTTTAGCTCTGGTGGCCATTTTGTTTAACGGAGCGGAACGATTTAGGTAATTTTGAAAGAGGGTCACTCAAGCAACATTCCTGTGAAATTATTTTCAAATCGGGCCATTTGCCTAGGAGGAGATGTCATTTAAAGGTTTTTCTATTTTTGGCTCTGGCGGCCATTTTGTTTAACGGAGCAGAATGATTAAGGCAATTTTGAAAGAGGCTCACTCAAGGAACGTTCCTGTGAAATTATTTTCAAATTGGGCCATTTGCCTAGGAGGAGATGTCATTTAAAGGTTTTTCTATTTTTAGCTCTGGCGGCCATTTTGTTTAACGGAGCGGAACGATTTAGGCAATTTTGAAAGAGGGTCACTCAAGGAACATTCCTGTGAAGTTATTTTCAAATCGAGCCATTTGCCTAGAAGAAGATGTCATTTAAAGGTTTTTCTATTTTTAGCTCTGGCGGCCATTTTGTTTAATGGAGCGGAACGATTTAGGCAAATTTGAAAGAGGGTCACTCAAGGAACGTTCCTGTGAAATTATTTTCAAATCGGGCCATTTGCCTAGGAAGAGATGTCATTTAAAGGTTTTTCTATTTTTAGCTCTGGCGGCCATTTTGTTTAACGGAGCAGAACGATTTAGGTAATTTTGAAAGAGGGTCACTCAAGCAACATTCCTTCGAAATTATATCCAAATCCATTCACTGGTTTAGGAGGAGATGTCATTTAAGTAAATTGTTGACAGACGCACGACGCACAACGCACGACGCACAACACACGACGGACATTGACCGATCACAATAGCTCACCTTGAGCCTTCGGCTCAGGTGAGCTAAAAAGTATGGCATCCAGAGTTCTGGTTCTTGCGCATGATACGCCGTCTCGGCCTTGTGAACTAGAGCTGCCGCCTAACGGGCGCCAATTTTACCCCCGCATGCGTTGTCAGATAGTAACTCCAAGTAAGAGTCACAGAGATATAAGTTTTTTGATAGTCAAAGAATGAGGAAGTTATGTGCAATGTTAAAGTTTTTTTGTACCCACAAATTTTTACAAGTATTTGACCTTGAGGAAGGTCAACGTAAAGGTCAAGGTCAGGTTTGTGTATATCAATCTTAAGTACTAGTGGCAAGGTGTGTAGTGTGTGAATATTAAAGAAATCGGTCAAAGAATAAGGAAGTTATAAGCAATGTTAAAGTTTTTTGTAACGGACCGACGACGACGACGACAGACGACAAGCTGACTCCTATATACCCCCTTCAAACTTCGTTTGCGGGGGTATAACAATTATACCAAGAACCATCAATGAATCTCAAAGGGTATAGGAGTTATGGCCATCACAAGGTTGCGTCTAGGGACGGACGGACGCCAGACTGATCGCTATATCCCCCGAACCTATTCGGTCGGGGGATAAAAAGGAATCTAGATCTCATGGTGGTACAAGTTGTGTGCAAGTCTGGTTAAAATCAAATCATAAATGAAGATGCTATCGTGCGGACAAGAAATTGTTTACGCACGCACTGACGACGGACAAAATGTGATCACAAAAGCTCACCTTGTCACTACGTGACTGGTGAGCTAAAAATGCTCTAAAATGACAGCAAATTGTTCTATTAATTCAAAACCATGTAAGATTTGTGTAAAAAAGGCACTATGAAAAAAATAAGTTTTTTTCACCGGTCAACCTGCACAAATTTAATACGTTTCAGGAAACACCATTTCTGTTGTTTTTATTGGCCTAACTAATGCTCAACTCAGTGTTTTATGGTTATACAACCGTTTCAAGCTTATTTCACTTATATCGAGCTGATTGCTAATCAGGTGGGTGAAAACTGGAATACCCAGAGAAAAACAACCTGACCTTCTATTGAACTTGGCATCTCACATGTGGCCCGAGTCAAGGCTCGAAACACAGCAGTGCAAGATTCTTACTCACAACATCATGACAGGGGGCTCTGTATCTGAACTAAATATACTTATATCAGAAGCCTCTGTGGTGTAGTGGTTACACTACCCACTTTGTAAACCAGGGGTTGCAGGATCGATCCCGGGCTTCTCCAGACTTAAGGATGAGTCATTAAACCAAGGTCCCATCTCTGTATGACCTTAGCTGTTGGTTGGACGTAAAACTTGAACACTCACTCAAATATACTTATATTGAACACTCACTCAAATATACTTACACAGCTCCAGAAAATGGTGAGTAAAAAGGATAAACATGAGGTCATTTTCACTGATATTTTTTCAGAAAACCCATGTTGTTAGTACTTATTTGAAATGCCTCATTAAGGGGATTCTAATAAGGACTAACAACACAGGTTTTTTTTATGATTTTGTTTGTTTCAAAGTTTTAAAGCCCAGTCAACATTATCTAGGACACATTAAGCTGGTTAAGTTACCTAACCACACTTCCTGGGCAGGCTTAAACGAAACTGGTTAACCAGTACAAGGTTTTTGATGAAGAATTAAGAAAACTTATCCTCCAATTTTCCCTGTTACTTCCCCTTATACGTCATACTTACATTCCTGCCTTTGAGTTTTCTAGTTTTGTTCGGTGTAGTTGAACTAGTCTTTTCTTCCTTATCAATACTATCAACAGTATTTATACTGCCCGTATCCGATTTCTGATCAGAAGAATCATCATCAAGGTTAGACACTTCTGATGGTTCAACATCATTTGTTAACTTAGTTTCAAATGTATCTAGGTCTGTTTGCTGTATAAAACCTTTGCTATCTTTACGATAGTCTTTTTCTATGTTATTTATTACTGGAGATACAGACTTATCTTTGTTTTTATCTATTTCTTTATCGGGAGATCTAGCTTTACCTATCTCTCTGTCGGGAGATCTATGTTTATCAACCTCTCTCTGAGGAGTATTTTGTATTCGAGTCACATGACCGTTTATTACAAGAGTACTTGCTGCAGGAACTGGCTGCCCATTTATTGTTATCACATCATCAATATTTGAAGTCATACTCTCATCGTCATCTATTTTTACCTTAACTGCCTGTATTTCCAACTCGCGCTTATTTTCTATTTCATTCTTATTAGTCACAACAACACTGTCGGTTTTCCCACTCACAGACTTAACTGTCACTACATCCTCATTTTTCTCCACGCTTTTGTCACTTTTTTCTTCAAAACTACTTTCCTCTTCTTCAATAGATCTTTCCTCACTACTATTTACTCTGTTATTATAAATTTCTTCAGGTGATACACTCCTCCTGGGAGAAGTTTTTGGAGAAACACTTTGCCTCTCTGGTTCTTCTTTATCTTTTGCTTCGAAATTGCTTATGATCTCAGAAACACTACTCTGCCTCTTCACCTGGTCTATTTCAGACTTGATGGCCTCAGCTTTTGCTTTTTCATCCTCTTTATTGTCAACATCACCAACCATATGATGCTCTTCCTCCTCTTCTATTATACTTTGCATGGTGTCTAGGACAACTGCAGGCACTGATGGCTCTTTACTTGTACTTTTCATTACATCGTCTATTAGCTCTTCTACTATGTCAGAAGCGATTGGAGTTATATCAATCTGAACTTCCCTTGGACTCTGAAAAACGCAGAACCTTGATAGCTGAGCTCTTAACCTTAACCCTTGACCTGCTGAATATTTAAATATGCAACACCCACCACTGATAATCAACCAATCAGATTCCTTGATGCAAATCATTGCAACAAATTCATAAACTGAATGGCAAACAATGTAGATTCGGATCAGATGGCTTCTGAAGAAGCCATCTGATCTGGATCTGCATTGTTTGAAAGTAAAACATATCCGGGTTCAGCAGGACAAGGGTTAAGCACTCTCTAGGCTAATTCAGCAGACGACAATAGGAGAGAATTTGCATGAGATGTCAAATACTGTTTGGAGACAATTTTCATGAGATTTTGTCCTATTTTCTGAAATAGGACTTGACATCTCATGCAAATTGTCTCTATGCATGAGATGTCACATCCTGTTTGGAGACGATTTGCATGAGATGCCAAGTCCTGTTACAGGACATCTCATGTAAGGAGACAATTTGCATGAGATATCAAATCCTGTTTGGAGACAATTTGCATGAGATGTCAAATCCTGTTTTCTGAGAAAATAAGGAAAATATTTCAAAATGTCGTCTGCTGCGAAAAAAAAAATACCCAGCATGCAGAGCGTTAAAAAGGCAAGAACAAAATATCAAACATCAAAGACTCTGAAGGGTCTGTGCAGCTTTCCAGTATGCTTTACCTTGCCGAAGCATAAATCTACAGAATAACACGCTGCTACATAGCATCACAGGAATGGTGTAAATAAATTTCCTTTAAAACCGAGAATGGTCCAAGTCACTGATGACCAAACCTGCCTGGCTTGTTGATACAATAAAACTTTTCTGCCTGTGTTTCTGAAGTGCATTCTTCCATCCATGAATTTGGACAAATTCATTTTTTGGAAATTCTGAGTTAAGCAAAAATATTAGCAGGACGGCAACAGTGTACATCCTGAAAGACAGCTCAGTATGAGCCGTCTTATCTGGATCCACACTATTTGCATAAGTTTCTGTACCCGAATTTTATGGATTGAAAATACATGCTACATGTCTATTAAAGAAACATAGTTAGAAGCTGTTTGGGATCTACACTGTGTTCCATTCTCCTTCTGAATCCATGGCAAAAACTGAAATCATGCAGCACTGATTTGTTTGATTTGTGGTTTAATGTCCCTGTCAACACTGTGTAGGTCATTTCAGGGATACTGCTTCCAATTTTGTGGGATTGAGATGAAATGACATCTCAAGCCCTGTTGCCTAATGAAACCAATAGGGTTTATCAGCAGGGACGGTCCAACTCGCACCGCTCTGCCTGGGCAGGTTTAGTTAGATCCTCTAAGCGGTTTACCAGTACTCATGTGCGGTCAGTTTCAGCTCTGCATGGAAGCATCATGCAGCCCATTTATTTCTTCAAGCCCCGATTGGCAGGGGCCAAAATCATGCAGTACAAATGACTGAAAATCGGGGAGGAGTGTAGAATAATGAAATATTCAGCATAGTGAAGGTTAAAATGTCAAAACTCTTTGAGATGGATAGTGCTATGTAAAACACTGGACCAATATCCATTCACCATATTTGCATTATTTGCTGGCTCTCAGCTTGCACATTGTAAATATTGGAAAAACAGGTAACCAGACCCCCCTGACCTTGAAAGGTCAGGGGGTTCTGGTTACCTGTTTCTCCAAAACGGATAACCTTCAGACTAGGAACCAGCAGATAATGCAAATAACGTGAATAGTCACATGAAGTGTCAACTTCACCCTTAATATGCAGATCACAATAATTGTTGTCTGTTTTGCCGTCTGCTGGTTACTTTAGAAGTCATCACTGCAAACAGTGTGGACCCAGATCAGACTGCATCACTGCAAAAGTGTGGACCCAGATCAGACTGCTCCTCTAGGAGCAGTCTGATCAGGGTTCACACTGTTTGCCTGTAAGAAAAAATATGTTTTAAAAGTTTACAAGAAAATTGAGCGGACGAAATAAACAAACAGACGACATTTCGACATATGAAAATGCAGTTTTTTTCGGCTGCTTAAGGATCAAGGCAGTCATTCTTTTGCAGTGTCTTATTGGCTTTGTACCGTTGGTTCATGTTTAGTCTGATACTTTTGTGTGACTTGAGATGGTTGCGTTCTTAGATTGTGGCCTTTCCTGAGTGGCCTGTTCTTACTAACTGAAAAGTTTGCAAGAAGTTTCAGCATATGAAATAAACAGACGAAATTTGAAGATGCAGTTTTTCTCGGCAGCTTAAAGGTCCCAAGGCGGTTGTTCTTGTGCAGTGTCTTATTTGTTTATTGTCTTTGCGCCATTGGTTCATGTTTCGTCTGATGTTTTTGTTTGTGCCTCCATGTTTCTTACTTTCTTTAGGTGACTTGAGATGGTTGCTTTCATTGATTGTGGCCTCACCTGAGCGACCTTTTCTTACTAGTTTAAACCATTTTATAACAGGGTTCGCACTAGCGGTCGCCAAAGTCGCCAAATGCGAAAAGAAAATAAATCTGGCGCAAATCTGTGCCATTTGGCAAAAACTAGTGACGAAAAAAAATATAAAAAAGAAAAAGAAAGTCCCATCCCGGTTATTGCCGACTTAAGCTGTTTACTGACACGTGTATTTCATACCTTTTCTTCCACCTATTACATAGACGACAGGACTGACAAATCCATTTCCCGGCTGACCGGAACAAGACCGAGCAACTGCACTTTGACCTTATGACGCCCGGTCGGGCAAGTGCAAAACAAAATCGTTTATAACTGTCAGTCTTTCTGAGTCGTTAAATCCAGAAAGTAAATTGCAATAATTGCTGCACTGTAAATTCAAAGACAAACTATCTGTGTATACCTTTCAAGTATGGCACTATTGTTAATCCCTGTCATATAATTGCCACCCTGCGGTGCGTGTCGATAAGGTGTGACAATATTGTCTAGTTATGTAAATCATAAAATTTTGTCCACAATCAATGTGAAAATGATTTAATCGCTCCTAAGAAAATTAGCTACATCTAACGGTAGATGTTTCATATTAAAAATGGACTTTTCTACGATCTTATGTATGGTTATGTTTTGGCTCCAAATAGCAGACGCTGACCCGGAAAAGTCGAATGCTGTTGTTGGTTATTGACACATAGCTTCTGGGGATAATTCGGGAGCTGTGCAAAGCGCTGGTTTTCTATCCACTTCTATTCACAACCGTTTAGCTATCAAGAAAATATTTTTTACCTGTTCCTCACGTTGTTGTTTTTTTTTTTAATGAAATAGATACACACAATGACATTAAACATGTGTTGGGGTGCTGGTGTCGGATGACGTCATTTACCGATCCTGTGCAGATAAATGGTAGCGGTGGTTTGTGGGCGGCAATTTATATCAATCAAAAATCTCCGATTGCCTGTTTCCGTACGGACATTGCCGGAAAAAAGCATGCAGTCCATGACCTCGGCTAAAAGACGGGGTCATTTTTGGGGCTCATTTTGGAGGGAAAATTCCTCATCTTATAGCCGAATTTTTACGGTAATGTGATCATGTGATCAACCAAAATGGCAGCCTCCATGACCTAACAACGCTTACTTGTTGGAGAAAAAACAAAAGCATTTAAGCAAGGTTTTGTTGCATTTTAGAGAGAGAAGGTAATGCCGCAGGAAGTCGGAAAACTCGAGCTATCTAAATGATTTTGGTCTATGGATTTTGCTAAGCTATCTGTCGGCAAGACAGCATAGATGACTGGTTTGAAGTGTGACCGTGCTGGTTTGATTGAAAAACCTGGGGTCTTTAGGCGCATCTACTCATGGATAATGCACCATTACAGCCCATTACACACATCCATAAAGGCCACAAAAGGACAGTCTGTGCATTTAAGCTTTAACCCTTTAAGTGCCAAAGAAAATTGTAGAGCAGATGACAATCTTTTTTATCCATGTCCTGCATTTTGCGAAGAAGTTTCTTCAACTGGCTCAGGTTTTAAGATTTTGGCACAAAAAAAATTAGACTGGCGAAAGTGATGGCGAAAGAAAAAAAAATCCTAGCGCGAACCCTGTATAAGGAGAACCTAACGGCCCCCACCCATCGGGGCTTGAAGAAATAGATGAGTTGCATGATGCTGCCAGGCATAGCTGAAACCGACCCGCACACGAGTATGGGTAATTCGCTTAGAGGGTCTAAGCCTGCCCAGGCAAAGCGCTGCGAGTCGGACTGTCCATGCTTATAATTTAACCCTATTGGTTTCATTGGGCGGCAGGGCTTGAGATGTCATTTCATCTCAATGTTGGGTAAAAGTCCCACAAAACTGGAAGCAGCATCTCCAAAATGACCTTTACAGTGTTGATGGGGATGTTAAAAATCAAATAAAACAAACAAACAATCAAACCTCAGAACAGAACACTGGCAAACAGTGCAGGTCCAAATCAGATGCCACAGAACCTATGGAGCAAATTCTTTCCTTCAAGAATAGACCCGTTTTGACAACAATAATTCCAACGAAGGCTATGTCACACCTGTGATAGTAGTTCTTAATACTCTGCTTGCTGGGTTATTTTTTGTGCAGCAGACGACATTTTGTAATATTTTTAAAATTTTCTCAAAAAACAGGATTTGACATCTCATGCAAATTGTCTCCATTGGAGACAATTTGCATGAGATGTCAAGTCCTGTTTTCTGGGAAAAATAAAAAAAAATATCAACAATTTGTCGTCTGCCGAATTTGTCTAGAGAGTGGTAAAGGTTAAGAAATGGACTTGAACATTTTGATTCTAGGGCTGATGCAAATGCTGTCAGATTACAGACAGATGAATGGATGGCTGGATGAACAAACGGATTGCAAATGCACTCCTAAATCACACAATGCTTAAAGCAGGCAATGTGTAAAGCAGGCATGGCAAAAACAGTTCTAAAAACAACTGACTACCTTACAAGAGTAAAGTTGACTTTGGCACAACATAAGGTAACTATACTGCAAAGAAATTTCTAGTATTTTGATTGGACAGCACAAGGGCAATTATTTTTCATATTACCCATGAGCAAAAAAATTTTAACCTCTCCTGCTTGCCTTTGCAGAATTGTGATGTCCGCCATCTTGGATTTACAGCTCAATTGGTTTTTTGTTTGTTTGTTTGATTTGTGGTTTAACGTCCCCGTCAACAATGTATAGGTCATTCTGGAGACGTTGCTACCAATTTTGTGGGACTTTTACCAGACACTGAGATGAAATGACATCTCAAGCCCTGTTGCTCAATGAAACCAATAGGGTTTATAAGCATGGACGAACTGACTCGCACCGCTTTGCCTGGACAGTCTTAGATCCTCTAAGCAGTTTACCAGTACTCTTGTGCGGTAAGTTTCAGCTCTGTGTGGAAGCATTGTGCAGCCCATCTATTTCTTCAAGCCCATGGGATGAACTGATTGTTTTCAATTCATCCCATACTTTATTTCATTGGTTTCCATTATAAAACTCTCATTCTAACACGCTGTAAATGTTTTCCTACTGACTCTGTGATCAATGTAGTACATATTTGAAGTCATTTGTAAACATGCACATCTCCGGACATCCATTACAAAAGGATTCTTTGGAAAACATTGCAACAATGTACAAAGCAGCCCCTGCCCATCGGGGCTTGAAGAAATTGATGGGCTGCATGATGCTTCCACGCAGAGCTAAAATGGACCCGCACACAAGTACTGGAAAACTGCTTAGAGGATCTAAGCCTGCCCAGGCAAAGGGGTGCGAGTCCGCCCGTCCATGCTTATAAACCCTATTGGTTTCATTGGGAGACAGGGTTTGAGATGTCATTTTATCTCAATGTCGGGTAAAAGTCCCACAAAATTGGAAGCAACGTCTCCAAAATGACCTTTACAGTGTTGATGGGGATGTCACACTTCAAATCAAAAACAAACAAATAATGTACAAAATTTCGTGAAAAAGCTATGCAGTGTAACAAATTTGTTATTGAATGGCTGGGGCAAATACACTAAAATTCCTATATTAAGACCACCTTTGGGACTGTTCAATTAAAGACCACTTTTGAACATTCCCAAAGGTAGTCTCTTAATAGGATACACTAGGTGTAGAAACAGAAAGTATAACTGAAGCCTTCTAAATTAGCTTTTTAAAGCAGAATTAGTTTTAATTTTAGGTGGTCTTAATAGCGGAATTTCACTGCATCACTTATAGGCAAGGAATGTGCGCCTATGTTACCTGTCAAGAATCAAAATGACTAATTTTGTTTTGCTAATGTTCAACAGCTCTATCATCATGTTCTCCGTCAAGAATCAAAATAATTTTGTTTTGCTAATGTTCAACAGCTCTGTCGTAACCTACTCACCTCCTTTAACCCCTCCTCAGTAACCTCTGCCTCTGAGAGGTCAGGAAGGGGCTCCATAGGGATAGGACTGACCCTTATTGCTGTCTGGGCTTTTTCCTTCTCTGGAGTGGACCTTGGACTTGGAGTTTTGTCCTTTACAGGAGTTGGTGTCCTTTCTTTCTCCGGAGTTGGAACCTGTTCTTCTTTCCCTATAGAAACTTCACCCTCAGATCGCGAAGAAATACTCCCCTCCCTAGGTGACTCTGAGCCCTCTCTAGATGATGGCCTCTCTTCAGAGACATCTGGAGGGGGTTGAGGGGCCTGACTTCTCTTTGGAGAAGGTCTTGTAGGTTTATCTAGCTCTTTTTCAGGTGTTTTAGGCCTCTCAGGTGTCACCGCTCTTGGTACCTCTTCCACTTCCACCTTTTCCTGCAAAGTAATACATTCACCCCTCTTCATACTGATGGTATCACATTCAAGATAACAACAAAACTTGTTACCACAATGATCCTAAGTACTGAGACAGATACGCAGACTTGCCTACCCACTGAGACAAAAAGTAGTAAGATCTCATAACAAAAATCGTAAGATTCAAATTTTATTTGTAAGGGTTTTAAGGTATCCGATGCGAGGCCAAAATAAGCCCATTGCAGTGCGTTTTCTTTTTCTTTTGTTTGACTGCAATGAATCGGCCGATTCGTCTTTTCTTTTTTTCTTCCCCATGTTTTTTTCCTATGAAAAGGCATCCATCTTGCCGATCATACCGAAACAAATTTGTTAAATGAACTGTGATTGGATTACTTCCCTATCATTAGCCAATGAAATTTAATTTAACTTCGCAATGAGTAAGCCAGGAACGACAACCAGTGTCTTGTTCAGGTATAAACGCATGCTAACCCGAACCGAACCGGAATAATCGCGCCGATTTACCATTTTTTTACAAACACTGAAAATTGTACGGAATTCGGCCGGGGTCGTAAGGTCGTAATTTGGACATGAAAATAGTAAGCCTTACGATCAAATCGTAAGCGTAGGCAAGTCTGGATAGGTCTAAGCAAACAGTGCAGACCCAGATCAGACTGCTCCTGAAGGAGCAGTCTGATCAGGGTCTACACTGTTTACCATTCTGTCTGTACCTTTTTGGACCTTGCTGGTTCTTGAAACAAATTTGTCAAAAATTCAGGAGAATTACAACTAGTCCTTAATGTGTCCGAATTTTTCGGATTTTTACGAAGTAATGACAATTTCAACAGAACAAATCCTTTAGCTCATGATGAGACGGATTAATAAAGCTTTTCAAGAAACCTGTATTTAAAACTTCAAGAAACAGATGTTGAGGCTATTTGCCAGAATCAACTTGGCAGCAATTTGTCCCTATTTATCACAAAGGCGTATTCTTGCATAAACACATATGCGAATGACTGTTTGAAGCCATTGTCAAATGGAGCCAAAGTCATGCTAAAACAACAAAACACATGTTCAAATCATGAAATTCACATGCTGTTTGAACATGGATATTGAGATTTTGATATGACAAGATGGGCCTTGTTTGTTTATGTTACGTTGAGTGATTGAACATGATCGCCCTGAACGGAGTGTTTTAGAGTTCTATGATGACGTCAGAGGGTTACTGCATAACAATGTCATTGTAAAGAACATTCTGAACTAGCCGCCATGTTGGTTTGCTGGTCGCAGCTGAAGAGTTTATAGGGAGTTTATATGGAACCTTTGGTGTTTTCGTCAAAATTTGCTGTCGGAATCACAAGTTATGCAAGAACAATGATCATCCATGGTTATTTCATTGCATTAACAGTTGCCAGATCCCTCGGAAGATATCTGAACATTCAGCTTAGTGGCCTCATGTTCAAACAGCCTCCTCAGGATCAGGCAAATGTTAATGCATGACAAGAATTCAGCCAAAGGCTATGTCGCACCTGTGGGGGCACAAAGTCACCGAACCATGAAATTTAGGCCAAGGTCAAACATTGATGCTTTGTTAAAAGTTGCCATTCCTAGATGCAAGTTTGTACTATTAGTATCATTAATGAAGCTCTTATAGTTCTTGAGAAATTAACTTGACCATTAGGGTGAATGCTAGGGTGTTCGCAATATTTCACAAAGTCAATGAACCATAAAATGTAGGTCAAGGTCAAATTTGGATGCCTGCATTAAAATTGTCATCCCTAGATACAAGTGTGTGCCAAGTATCATTAATAAAGCTCTTATAGTTCTTCTGAAATAAACTTGACCATTAGAGTGAATGCTAGGGTGTTCGCAGTATTTCACAAAGTCAGTAAACCATGAAATGTTGGTCAAGGTCAAATATGGATGCTTGCATTTAAGTTGCCATCCCCAGATACAAGTTTTTGCCAAGTATCATTAATGAAGCTCTGATAGTTCTTGAGAAGTCAACTTGACCATTAGGGTGAATGCTTGGGTGGTCGCAAATGTTGATGCCTTTACAAACGGACAAACGGATGGAAAACGGAATGCCTATATTATGCCATGTTAATAACAGGCGCAACAAAGAAATAACATGGTTGATCCCTATATTAAACAATTGGCAAGTTAGAGTCATCGTCAAGCACTATTTCAATTCCAATGGACTACAAAATCCTGCACTCTTAATTGGTGTCTAATAAACTTCTTGAAAAAATATTGGTGTGCTCTTATTAAGCATGTGTGTTATTAACGGGCTATTACAGTATTCCACTTTGAACCATTAAAGACGAGTTTAGACCCCAGATCATGATACAGGGGAGACGATTCTGATATAACATGTCCACAAGCCTGGTAGAGTTCTCTGTCTTATATTTTTGGTTTTGGTTTGCATTTAGGTTTAACTTCCCCCGTCTCTACTGTTCAGATCATTTCGGAGACGTTGCTTCCAATTTTGCGGGGACTTTTACTCAACAGTGAGATGAAATGACATCTCAAGCCCTACCACCCACTGAAACCAATAGGGTTTATATACATGGATGGTCTAACTTGCACTACTTTACCTGGCAGACTTACTTCTCAGCCGTTTCCCAGTACTCATGTGCTGTTGGTTTCAGCTCTGTATGGAAGCACCATGCAGCCCAATCTATTTCTCCAAGCACCGATGGGCCCAGTCAAAAACATTCAAATTTCATTTGCTCGAATACTTTTGGGATCATGAAAAATTGTTCTAAACAGAGGTAGTACCAGCGAATGAGGTTGTGCTACCATAGCAACAGCTGTAGTTGGTACACCTCAACCTCAATATGATACTTTAAGTCATAACACAGTTTTGGATATAACACGGTTTCAAGATGGATCCCAAAAATGTTTAGATTATATACAACAAGAATTCCGCCTAAGGCTATGTCGCTCCTGTGGGGGCGCAAAGTCATCAAACCATGATATCTAGGCCAAAGTCAAACATAGATGCTTGCATAAAAGTTGCCATTCTTAAATGAAAGCTTGTACAAAGTATCATTAATGAATCTCTAATAATTCTTGAGAAATGAACTTAACCATTAGGGTGAATGCTAGGGTGGTTGCAATATTAAACATAGTGAGTGAGTGAGTGAGTGAGTGAGTGAGTGTTTAAGTTTTACATCCCACCAACAGCTAAGGTCATACAGAGACCGGACCTCCGTTTAAAGACTCATTTGAAAGTCTGGAGAAGCCCGGGATCGATCCTGCTATCCCTGGTTTACAAGGCGAGTAGCTTAACCACTACACCACGGGGGCTTCTAACAAAGATAGTAAACCATAAAATGTAGGTCAAGGTCAAATATGGATGCTTGCATTTAAGTTTCCATCTCCAGATACAAGTTTGTACCAAGTATCATTAATGAAGCTCTTATAGTTCTTGTGAAATTAACTTGACCATTTGGGAGAACACTAAGGTGGTCGCAATATTTTACAAAGTCAGTGAACCATGAAAAGTAGGTCAAGGTCAAATGTGGATGCTTGCATTTACATTGCCATCCCGAGATTCAAGCTTGTACCAAATATCATTAATGAATCTCTTATAGTTCTTGAGATATAAACGTGACCATTAGGGTGAATGCTAGGGTGGTCACAATATTTTACAAAGTCAGTGAACCATGAAATGTAGGTCAAGGTCAAATAGGGTTGCTTGCATGTAAGTTGTCATCCCGTGATACAAGTTTGTACCAAGTATCATAAATGAAGCTCTTATAATTGTTGAGAAATAAACTTGAACCTTAGGGTGAACGCTAGGGTGGTCGAAATATTTTACGAAAAAAGTGGCGTCTGATCAGGGCCTACACTTTTTGCAAAAAGTTCAGCTGTGTTTCGAATAGTTTTTTAAAATAACACAACCTGACACCCCCAAATTTGAAATGGACTTCTGCTATATATAAGATGGAAGATTTCATTTGGTACAAAAAGGGTTAACTATCACCAACTACCCATCTTATCTGTTTTTTATGGTTTCTCATTAGAATTGCCTCATAATCTGGAACAATGAGTGAAAATAAAATTCTCTTACATTTTCTACTTTTTCTGGTGTTTTCTCCTTCTGAGAGCTCTCACTGTTGACTGACACTCTGTCCAAATCTGAGCTGGAATCACTGCTCATCTGTCTCTAAAATAAACAAACAAAATAATCAAAGTTACATTTTTTTCCTTATTGGACACCCCATCGCACCCATCCATCGGGGACTGGAGAAATAGATTGGGCTGCATGAATGATGTTCCCCCACGCGGAACTGTTTTTGTATTGTATTGGAGTTTAGCGGCCAAGTCAATACTACTTTAGGTCATTTTGAGCCGGTCAGTTTACCTATCCACACTTTTCCTGGGCAGGGTTATACGTAAGCGGTTAACCAGTACAGTGCACATTCTTTCGCCAGAAACTGACAACTGCCCTTCTTGAATCAGCGGAAGGAGAGAATGACCGTAGAAAAGATTTTATGATCAATCTCCACGAAAGAATGTTGCTGACCCTGGCAGGTATTGAACCCTCGTCCTCCTGATCACCAGTCAGCCCCGCATCCAACTGAGCTACAAAGGCTGGCCCGCGTGGAACTGAAACCGACCAAACCTCTTGAGTACTGGTAAATGGCTTAGAAGGACTAAGCCTGCCAAGAAAAGTGGTGCAAGGTGGACCATCCCTTAAACCCCTGTGCTTTCTTTGGGCGGTAGGGCTAGAGGTGTCATTTCCTCTAAATATCGGGCAAAAGTCCCACAGAATCGGAAGCAAAGTCTACAAAATGACCTAAATATTGTTGAATGGGACATTAAACCCCAACACAAACAAATTTTCTTTTTGAACACAGCTTGTATGAGGTACAACTAGAACCGTCACAATCGTGATCAGGCCCCGCGATAGCATGTTTGAAGTGGGTGGGGGGAGAGGGGTTATGTGTGTGCCGTTGTGGTGGGGAGTGAGGGTGGGAGGGAACAAATCGGTAGAAATGTTCAGAAATACAATGGAGTTGCCCTGTCAGTAGTCTCAGTCAGTACTCTGGCTGTTTCTTGCTTAAGAAATAGATCAGCTCTAACTGTGATTTGTTGTGTAATAAATCACAGTTTGGAGGTCAGTTGTAAAGTAGACAAATCACGAGCGCGTAGCGCGCGTGATTTGTCTACTTACAACTGAACGACAAACTGTGATTTATTACACAACAAATCACTGGCTAGAGCTGATCTATTGCGATTCTAACACGCTGAAAATCGGCAATAATGTTGTTGTTTCCTTCAAAATCTCACAACTTTTCGCCATTGTTAGAAGAAATCCCGCTAAAATTATCGACTGGAACACATGCATTTATATCCTTTTCTAACGTTTTCGATGCAAAAAAATGACGTTACACCGTCTAACGTCAAGGAAATCGACTAGTGACGTCATCAATTGGCAGTTTGTAATGACGTCACTTGTCACGCTCTTCCTAGCTGTGATTTGTTGTAGAATAAAACACAGTTGTTTTCCATTGCCTATATAGGCGCACTGTGTTAGAATAGTTATTTTAAACACTGATTGCATGGTTTTAGAACTTTGGCCTTGTTTCTTGCTAATTATTTTAAACATTGATTGCATGGTTTTAGAACTTTGGCCTATGTAACAGTTTTTTTAAGTTGATTGAGGGGTGTCGGGGGTTTGGGGAGGCGGGAATTTTGTTCATGATTCATTTTTGAGTCCCTTGTTATTTTAAACATTGATTGCATGGTTTTAGAACTTTAGCCTATGTAACAGTTTTTTAAGTCGATTGAGGGGGGGTTGGGGAGGCGGGAATTTTGTTCGTGATTCATTTTTGAGTCCCTAGGTAATACCTCTGCATAAGAAGTTGTGCAGGAGATTTTTCGACATTTATCTTGCAAATGTATGCTGTGTGTACTCATTAGCTAATGTGTACACACAGCATACATTTTTAATATAGAATACCGAAAATATGTCCTGAAATTAACCTCTTTATGCTTCCTGGCAGTAACCATCAGTGACTCAAACTACCGCTGTCTTGAACAGATTTTCATGGTCCCAAATGTGTTCTAGCCATTGAAGTTCGACTATATACAGTAAAATTCCGCTATTTAGACCACCTAAAATTAAGACTTAAAACTTAAAAACCTTATTTTAAAGGGTGCAGTTATTCTTATGGTGAATATCTTGCACACAATGTCATCTGATCAGGGACCACCTTTTGGACTGTTAAAAAGTGGTCTTAAAGACCACTTTTGAACGGTCACAAAGGTGATCTTAATATAGGAATTTTTATGTATTCCTCCACTTTTTTTATCGCCCCCTGCCTATCAGGCTTGAAGAAATATATGGGCTGCATGATGCTTCCACGCAGAGCTGAAAGCAACGCCTCCAAAATGTCCTTTACAGTGTTGACGGGGACGTTAAACCTCAAATCAAACAAACGAAATCCACTTACTTTTATTTCCTTCATTTCTTCTTCTTCAGTAAAGTCTTCCACTGTTTCAATGACGTCAGCTTTAGCCTCAGAGATCAATGTCATCACTGCTTTCTTGTTCACGTTCTCTAAGAATGGGTGCTGCAGCAGAAATGAAATACTAGACAAAGTGTTTTGTTATACCTGCTTTTTCGAAGAAAAATCGGGTATATTGTTATTATGTCAGAGTCAAGTGTCTGTCAGTCCGTGGGACTGTATGTACATATGTGTGTCTGTACATACATCTGTCACATTTCTTTGGAATGGATCCTCTAAAACTGGTTAATGTACACTTTTAAAACTTTGCCTGTGGATAGTACATGGGATGTAGATGGTACTGGGCTACTCTTGGTGTGACCTTGGCCTCAACATGACCCCGCAGTCAAAGGTCAAAAAGTATGAATTTGCCATATCTTTAATGTTATTCAGAGAAAAAGCTGGTAATTGTGATGGTATACCAGCGATTGCACGATCTAATTTTTTTTTTTTTTTTTTATCTTACGAGCCCCAATAACTCTTTTCATAATGAACAACTAGTCAAAGTTTCAAGTAAATATGTTCCGTAATGACAGAGATATTTCAAAATGTCCCGGCTCGATATGAGTGAAATAATCTTGAAAGGGCCGTAAAACCCAACCCCCCCTCCCCCCCCCCCAAAAAATTTTAAAAATGTCCAAGTTTTTGCACGACGACAATGCAAAAATTCTAAGTCGAAAAAGGGGCATAACTGTGCCAAAAATATTTTGAGGGTTCCCTCACCTATTGGTATGAGTTCCCTTTTTCATAATGAACAACTAGTTCGAGTTTCAAGTAAATATGTTCAGTAATGACAGAGATATTACAAAATGTCCAAGTTTTTGCACGACTACAACGCAAAAATTCTAAGTCAAAAAAGGGGCATAACTGTGCCAAAAAATTTTGAGGGTTACCTCACCTATTGGTATGAGTTCCCATTTTCATAATGAACAACTAGTCCGAGTTTAAAGTAAATATGTTCAGTAATGACAGAGATATTACAAAATGTCCAAGTTTTTGCACGACCATGACGCAGACGACGCCAGATCTATGACAATACCTCGTCGTTTTTCTTCGGAAACAGCCGAGCTAAAAATGGTACTAGGCGCTCCCTTGGCTGATGCTTGCATTATCAGGGGTAGTCCTAGGAAGATAAGTATTTGTTGAAGGATACTTTGTTTGTCACACTGAAAGCTCTGCAGAGCATATGTTATTTGTTTTGGATATGCGACATCAAATAAAGCTTCTTTATATTTACCTTTATCTTTTATCTGAGTTTAACGGCCCAGTTAACACTATTTAGGTTATTTTTGAGCCGGTCAGTTTACCTATCCACACTTTACCTAAGCAGGCTTACACGTAAGCGGTTAACCAAAACAGTGCAAATACTTTTGCCAGAAACTGACAACTGCCTTTCTTGAATCAGCGGAAGGGAGAGAATGACCATAGAAAAGATTTCATGATCAATCTCCATGATGAATGTTGCCAAGCTCGGCAGGTGTCGAGCCAGCGTCCTCCTGACTACCAGTCAGACACGAATCTGACTGAGCTACAGAACTCAGCCAGTGCCATCACCTCTACTGGAAATGGCTATGTATGTAGCATTGTAATTTCCTATAAACAGTCCATTGATAATCACTACTGAATCATAGCAACTAAAAAACTATTTCTAGTCTATACCACTGATAGGACTGTTGGTAAAATGGTTTTCAGCAGCTTAAGTAGCTTAATTAGCACAACACCCTTCCATTGAAAATCATCATGCTTATGTGGCAATAGCTTTGTCTTACATCCTGTTCACACGGTTTTTTTATGTCAAGTCCATTTTGACCTTGACCTCTGACCCTGGCAACCAAAAGGGTTCAGCCTCTCTCCACAGGGAACATTTGAGGAAGGTTTGATGCTTCTATGATAATAGCTTTGTCTTCCATCCTGTCCACAAGGTTTTTAATGTCAAGTCTATTGTAACCTTGACCTTTGACCCTGGTAATCAATAGGGTCCAGCCTCTCTCCACAGGGAACATTTGCGGAAGTTTTGATTCTTCTATGATGATAGCTTTGTCTTCTATCCTGTTCACAAAGTTTTTAATGTCGTCCATAGTGACCTTTCACCCTTGACCTTATAAATCAATCAAGTTCATCCACTCTCCATGGGGAACATTTGTGGAAGGTTTGATGTATCTATGATGATAGCTTGGTCTTCTAACCTATTTACAATGTTTTAAATATCAAGTTCACTGTGACCTTGACATTTGACCCTTGACCTTGAAAATCAAAAGGGTTCATCCTCTCTCCATGGGGAATATTTGTGGAACGTTTGACGCTTCTATGATGAAAGCTTTGCCTTCTATCATGTTCACAAGGTTCCGGACGGACACATACACAGACACACACATGGACACACAGCAGCAATGCTATGAGTATATCCACATCGCAACATTTTTGTGAGGGGATAATAACATTGGTAACTGGAATAAAATATCAGTGCTCCATCCCGTGCAATTTTTCAATTAAACTTCTTATGATTCTTCAGTAATAAATTTTGATTTACAAGAGGGCCATGATGGCCCTGAATCGCTCACCTGAATCCAAGATGTTTCAAAGCTTATGGAAATGAAGGATTCACTGCTTTAAGGAGATGTGGACCAAAGACTTTTATCTTTGGAGGCTATTTTTCATTGTAGCGGAATTTGAAGGTTTTTCTATTTTTAGCTCTGGTGTCCATTTTGTTTAACAGAGCGGAACAGTTTAGGCAATTTTGAAAGAGGGTCACTCAAAGAACATTCCTGGGAAATTATTTTCAAATCGGGCCATTTGCCTAGGAGGAAAATTAATGTCACTTAAAGGTTTTTCTATTTTTAGCTCTGGTGGCCATTTTGTTTAACGGAGTGGAACGATTTAGGCAATTTTGAAAGAGGGTCACTCAAGGAAAAATTCCTCTGAAATTATTTTCAAATAGGGCCATTTGCCTAGATGTCATTTAAAGGTTTTTCTATTTTTAGCTCTGGTGGCCATTTTGTTTAACTAAGCTGAACCATTTAGGCAATTTTGAAAGAGGGTCACTCAAGGAAAAATTCCTGTGAAATTATTTTCAAATCAGGCAATTTGCCTAGGAGATGTCATTTAAAGGTATTTCTATTTTTAGCTCTGGCGGCCATTTTGTTTAATGGAGCAAGACGATTTTGGCAATTTGGAAAGAGGGTCACTCAAGGAACATTCCTGTGAAATTCTTTTCAAATCGGGCCAGGAGGAGATGTCATTTAAAGGTTTTTCTATTTTTAGCTCTGGCGGCCATTTTATTTAACAGAGCAGAAGGATTTAAACAATTTTGAAAGAGGGTCACTCAAAGAACATTCCTGTGAAATTATTTTCAAATAGGGCAATTTGCCTAGGAGGAGATGTCATTTAAAGGTTTTTCTATTTTTAGCTCTGGCGGCCATTTCATTTAACAGAGCGGAACGATTTAGGCAATTTTGAAAGAGGGTCACTCTAGGAACATTCCTGTGAAATTATTTTCAAATCGGGCAATTTGCCTAGGAGGAGATGTCATTGAAAGGTTTTTCTATTTTTAGCTCTGGTGGCCATTTTGTTTAATGGAGAAGAACGATTTAGGCAATTTAGAAAGAGGGTCACTCAAGGAACAGTCCTGTGAAATTATTTTCAAATCGGGCCATTTGCCTAGGAGATGTCATTGACAGGTTTTTCTTTTTTTAGCTCTGGTGGCCATTCTGTTGAACTAAGCTGAACCATTTAGGCAATTTTGAAAGAGGGTCACTCAAGGAACATTCCTGTGAAATTATTTTAAAATCGGGCCATTTGCATAGATGTCATTGAAGGGTTTTCTATTTTTATCTCTGGCAGCCATTTTGTTTAACGGAGCAGAATAATTTAGGCAATTTTGAAAGAGGGTCACTCTAGGAACATTCCTGTGAAATTCTTTTCAAATCGGGCCATTTGCCTAGGAGGATGTCATTTAAATGTTTTTCTATTTTTAGCTTTGGTGGCCATTTTGTTTAACGGAGCAGAACGATTTAGGCAATTTTGAAAGAGGGTCACTCAAGGAACATTCCTGTGACCATTTGCCTAAGAGGAGATGTCATTTAAAGGTTTATCTATTTTTAGCTCTGGTGGCCATTTTGTTTAACGGAGCGGAACCATTTAGACAATTTTGAAAGAGGGTCACTCTAGGAACATTCCTGTGAAATTATTTTCAAATCGGGCCATTTGCCTAGGAGGAGATATCATTTAAATGTTTTTCTATTTTTAGCTTTGGTGGCCATTTTGTTTAACAGAGGGGAATGATTTAGACAATTTTGAAAGAGGGTCATCCAAGGAACATTCCTGTGACCATTAGCCTAGGAGGAGATGTCATTTAAAGGTTTATCTATTTTTAGCTCTGGCGGCCATTTTGTTTAACGGAGCAGAACCATTTAGGCAATTTTGAAAGAGGATCACTCTAGGAACATTCCTGTGAAATTATTTTCACATCAGGCCATTTGCCTAGGAGGAGATATCATTTAAATGTTTTTCTATTTTTAGCTCTGGTGGCCATTTTGTTTAACGGAGCGGAATGATTTAGACAATTTTGAAAGAGGGTCATCCAAGGAACATTCCTGTGATATATCAAAATCCATTCACTGGTTTAGGAGGAGATGTCGTTTGAAGAAAAAGTTTACGCACACACGGACGGATGCACGCACACACACACAACGGACAAAAACTGATCCCAAAAGCTCACCTCGTCACTACATGACAGATGAGCTAATAAAACACTATATAATAAACAGATCTGCCCTAGAAAAGGTGTGGTTTGGTTAACTAACCAGCTCAATATGACCTAAATAGAGTTGACTTGGCTGTTTAACCTCCAAACAAACAAGCATCACTGAGACAGGTTAGTGAAAACTGTACAGGTCGACATGTGCGAACAGCAAACACAAACAAGCCAGCTCACCTGCAAAGTCAGATCAAGTCTTTGCAGGTCGCGAGCTACTCGCGACCTGCAAAGACTGATCTGACGATGCGGGCGAACAGGCCAGTGAGTCATTTATGGATCCTGGAATACCCTGCATGGACTGAAGACCTGCAGAGGCTGATCTGAATCTTCGCTCACTGCACTTTATCAACTAAGCATCTGACTTTTTCTAGGGACACTTTTCTTTGAATCAATCAACAACTGTGTTCTTCACATTACTCAGCTAACGTTATCAGAAAAAGGAAATATAATAATCAAATACAAGGAGTTAAATCATTTCCTCATTTGAGATGGTGTGAAGTATTTTTGTGACAAATCAACTTGCTCAGTATCTTTTAGTTCAGAAAAGTGTTTGTTTCTTAGTTTGTGTTTAAGTTTCACAGCACAGTCTTACCAAGTCAACGATATAAAGGTTATTCTGAGCCAACCACAGCAAATTTCATTGGTTTGTTTTGAAAACTGAAAGCCATCACGAAAACAGGCCTATATAATTTTGACCCCCTTGTACCCTACTTTTATATAGTAAAACTGGGGTATGCAGGGGTAAACCTTATTTTTCTTATTTCTGCTCTAATACATAGATTGTGGGTACTCATTAGAACCGCCTCGATGAGGCAGTTCTAACGAGTGCCCACAATCTATTTTTTGAGCAGAAAAAAGAAAAATATCGCAATTTTTCATCCTAAAATCTTTGCTTTTTTGGCAGTAAAATTTACCCTATATTTGTATAGGCGTGTTTTAGTTATGCCCAGACAACAGTATAAAGGTGACAATGACCCAGGCACAGCTAATTTTGTTTGTTTTGGAGTTTAAAAGGCAAGTCAACCGCATAAAGGTGACCTGTTTGTTTTAAAGTTTGAAGGGCCCTGTCAACAGTTTAAAGGTGGAAGTGAGCCAGTCATACCAAATTTGAAGTTTAAAGGCCCGATCAACAGATAAAGGTTATACTAAGCCAGTCACAGCAAATTTCATTAGTTTATTTTGAAGTTTAATGGTCCAGTCGACAGTAGATCATTCATACTGAGCCAGTGACAGCAAAATTGTTTGTTTTTTTTGTTTTGGACTGTAAAACCCCAGTCAACAATATAATGAGCCGAGCCAGTGACAGCAAAATTTAATGTGTTAGTTTGTTTTGGAGTTAAATGCTCTGTCAGCAGTAGAATGGTGACGGTCACAGCAAATTTGTTTGTTTTGGACTTTAAAACCCCAGTCAAAAATTTACAGAGCCAGTATTCCTGAGCCAGTGACAGCAAATGTGTTTGTTTGTTTTGTAGCTTAAAGGCACAGTCAACAGAAGAGTGGTCATACTGAGCTGCCACAGTAAATTTGTTTGTTTATAGTCGAACTTCAATGGCTCGAACACCTTTGGGACCTCGAAAATCTGTTTGAGACAGGGGTAGTTGGAGCCACTGAGGTTATTGCCAGGAGGCATAACAAGATACTTTTAGACATCTTTTCATTGTTCTATAATGAAAATGTATGCTGTGTGTACTCATAAGAATCGCCTCATCGAGGCGATTCTAATGAGTACACACAACATACATTTACAAGATAAAAGACTAAAATCTCCTTAATCACCCCCCACTATTTCTTATGTAGAGAATTTCCCTAGGGGCTCAAGAATGGATTCGACACATCCATGGTAAACGAGCCATCGGTGTTCGAGCCATCGAAGTTCTACTGTATTTGTTTTGGAGTTTAAAGGACAGTCAACAGTAGAATGGTCATAGTGAGCTATCACCGCAAATTTTGTTTGTTTTGGAGTTTAAAAGCCAAGTCAACAGTAGAATGGTCATACTGAGCCGGTCACAGTAAATTTTGTTTGTTTGAAGCTGAATGTTTACCTGTCAAAGGAAGGCTACTCCAGCAAAAATATTATACACAAGGTGGCTACACTTTCCTTTAAGAGTAGACACAAAAAAAGATATACAGATACCTTGAAAGCCATTTGAGAGATGGCTGATATTTATTTAACATACTCATTTACCATTTTCTAAAAAGGACAATTCAGATGCAGCTTTTCAGTCTACAATTTAAACGTCTGATTCAGGACCAGCTATAGTCAAACTTCGATGGCTTTGGAACCATGAAAATATGTTTGAGACAGCGGCAGTCCAAGCCAAGGATCCATACCAGGAGGCATAATGGAGATCATTTTGGTATATCTTTTCGGTGCTCTATATTGTAAACGAGTACATAACATACCTTTGCAAGATAAAGAAGAAAATCTGAATACATTATCCCTATATCGTATTTGGAGGAATTCCCTGCGGACTCATGAGCATGTTCGACTCATGCATGGTATACGAGCCATTGGCCACTGAAGTTCTACTGTACTATCCACCTATATATGCGCTTTTTTCAATCAAGTAAAATGTTAGGCCACCCAGTGGAATTTTTATGTACTTAACCCTATGTCGCCGAGAAAACTACATCTGAAAATGTCGTCTGCTTATGTCATCTTCTGTTTTTTTCTCAAAATTTTTGAAAATATTTTTGCATACAGGCAAACAGTGTGGGCCCTGACCAGAATGCTCCTACAGGAGCAGCCTGATCTGGGTCCACACTGTTTGCAAAAAATTACAAGGAAAACCGGCAGCTGCAAAGCAGACGACAATTGTCGTGATTGGCATTTTATGGGTTAACATGCATGAAATTCTGTTATTTCCATCGGCCTCAATATTTACCTGTAGAAGTTCCTCTGCTGTTGCTCTCTTTTCGGGATCTTTTATTAAACATAACTTTAAGAACTCCCGAAATGGTTTAGACCTGAAAAACAAAAGGTTTTTTTTTTTTAAGGGGAATGGGAACAGCTTCAGGGGAGGCAACTCCTGCAAAAGTAGTTTTGTCTCCCATGTCAATAGGGGTCAACTCTGAAAGGAAAGAATTTGCTCCTGAGGAGCAAATTCTTTTCTTTAAGAGTTGACCCATTTTTCAGTGGGACAGGGCTTACAGAAAAGCAAACAAAAGTTCTGAAAGTTGTCTCCCTTTGAAAAATGGCAGAAAAATCTGTCAGGTGTTCCCATTCCCCTTAAATGTAAGCATCACCACAGAACTTTACAGTACTTTAAAGGCATGGATAGGCACATCTACCCATATAGGATGGGCTGCATGTCTGGTAAAAGTGCCACAAAATTGGAAGCTTTGTTTGTTTGATTTGAGGTTTAACGTCCCAATCAACACTGTAAACGTCATTTTGGAGACATTGCTTCCAATTTTGTCGGACTTTTACCCGACACTGAGATGAAATGACATCTCAAGCCCTGCCACCCAATGAAACCAATAGGGTTTATAAGCATGGACAGTCCGACTCGCACCGCTTTGCCTGGCCAGGCTTAGATTCTCTAAGTGGATTACCAGTACTTGTGAGCGGTCGGATTCAGCTCTGCGTGGAAGCATCATGCAGCCCATTTATTTCTTCAAGCCCCAATGGGCGGGGACCCCAAAATCAGTTTTGACCTGGATTCAGAACCTCAACACAAACCAACACAAACGAAGGCATGGGAACAACTGACACATTTGTTGCCACTTCCTCACACCTTCCCGTCCCAAACTATTTTTCCTGTTTACTTTCTGGCAAATTCACCCTATCCAACACTTTTGCAATATAGCTATACCACTATTACCTGATCAGACTGCTCCTTCAAGCCTATTTGTCCCAATACTTAGGATCATTACAGTATGTAATGTTTTGTTTACTGGTTTTTGTTTGTTTGGTGCCATAACATCACCATCGTCCAATCATATTGGAAAGAACCATTGTTTATTTTGATGTCATTGACATCACACAAGTCAATGTATTCATTTAAGCATGAACAACGTTGCTTCCTAGTAATTAACTATAGGGGTTTTCTGTAAATGCACAGAGAATGTGAATACTGAAATGTGTTCACATGTCACAGTTTGTATGATAACACAAGAATTCCGCCAAAGGTTATGTCTCACCCGTGACTGTTTTTCTTAAGAAATGAACTTGAACATTTGGGCTGATGCCAGGGTTAACGCAAAAGTTGACCGACTGACAAGCAGGGGCCAGTTGTTCAACAGATATATATTTTCTGATAACTGAAGGATAGTTTTTGTCAGTTCTCTATAAAAACCTATGTTGTGGGTATTCATTAGAACCGCCTTGATGAGGCGGTTCTAATGAATACCCACAACATAAGTTTATATGCGGAAATAAGGAAAACTATCCTTCATTTATCACAAAATACGCACCTTATCTGTTGCTATGGCCAGTTGTTCAAAACTAACAATGTAGTTAGTTAACATATTGTAAAAATTTTGATGATTAAATATGGCAAATATTCTAATATTTTTTTCAGCATAAATACCAGGGGCCAGTTGTTCAAAGCATCGTTAGCTTAACGAGCTCATTAGTGGTCATATTAATAACTGTTCTAGCAAGTTTAATATTTAAAGGGGGAGTTCCAGCCTATAGTAAATTTCCATAGGGTTCTGCCCACACACAGATTTTCATGATATTGTGCATAATTACTGCTTGGTAAATGACTATTCATTATCTAGCCATTTCACTCTTATATCTGTTTTTGTTACAAATCTACAATGTTTTGTTTATGTTCACATCTGAAAGTAGGGGTACCCCCAAACAAGTGTATATATATTTATTCAACCTTTTGATGTTTTGGAGTTATTTTGTTCTCAGGCATCACTGTAGTCATCTGTGATTATCTTTGTATCACATTTAGGATTGTTTAGGCAAAGTTCGATACACAATGCTCAATTTCATATGGAGCAGACCCCAGAATTCACAACCATAAAATCTTTTTGAGTATGTTTGACGTTTGATTTCACACCGTTGCAGTTCTTGTCACCCCATCATTTTAATATGAAAATTGACCATATATATGTAGAACAATTTATCAAACTTTCTTGAAAATCTGAGACCGGTAACATACCGCATTTGAACATTGAATAGTAATAGTCAGAGTTTTGAATTGTTTCAAACCATATGTAGATATCATATGGTGCGACATTTTCAATCGAAAAATTGCTCGCCAATATATAATAAACATGAATATATGTATGTTTATATGATGGTGTATAGTATGAGCTCATATATAATCAGCATTTGTATCAATTATGATGCCCTGATGAACACCAAAAACACAATTCATTTCCAGCTTTCGTTAACAATTCAATCAGATATTATTCAGAAAATACTTCATTTCAGAACAACGTTTTTGCATTAATGTAATTCTAAATAGAAGTGGAGGCAATGCTGAAGCTTAGTATGACAAAGATTGTTGAAATGGCAAGTAAACTGGATGGTTCTGTAAACCAGATAATTTTACTTGACTCTAATAAGTATGTATTTAACTGATACAGTGATCTTAAAACAATTGAAAAGTCTGATTGTCAAACTGGAATGACACAGGTTGCTTGAATGGCCAAGAATAATGATGTTTGTATTATATTTCAGCCAGGTAGGTAATAATAACACACACAATAGTTTCTTATCTTTTGGCCCACTGTACACACAGATTACTGTAGACAAAATGGTACTGTTGTTTTTGGCTCACTCTGACAATGCCCCTTCAGTCTACTTCAATCGCACTAACTGTCACCTTGTAAGAAAGTTATATTCTTAAATATGATCATCTATGTTCTAAAATATGATCCAGAAAACAAGCAGTTATTTTTGGAAAGCATTAATTAATATAATAGAGAAGACTTAATTCAACTTTCAAACACATTCACAATTTAAAATAGCAAACAGTACATGTGCTAGCAGTACTTTAGAAAAATGTGAAGCCATCTGCACTGATTTTGATTCAGCCAATGTGCTAGTGGTACAGTAAACAAGTGATCCATGCCATTTGTAAATCTTCGCCCCATCCATTGCGGCTTGAAAAAAATGATTTGGCTGCATGCTGCTTCCACACAGAGCTAAAACTAACCAAACACGAGTACTGGTGAACCGCTTAGAAGGACTAAGCTTGCCCAGGCAAAGTGGTGTGAGTCAGGCCGTCCAATGTATATAAGCCTTGTAGTTTCATAGGGTAGCAAGGCTTGAGATATCATTTCATCTCAATGTCGGGAACAAGTCCCACAAAATTGGAAGCAGCATCTCCAAAATGACCTAAATAGTGTTGACGGGGATGTTAAACCTCAATACAAACAATTAAACAAACCATTTGTAAAACCGATGAATACAGAGCCAGAACACTTAACATAGATGACAAGTATTGCATACGTAAGACTACATATGCAAATCGTATTTCAGCATCTAAATACAATGTCAGCTATCAAACAAATGTTTTACAACAACTTGCCTTCCATCTATATCATTTCGGGAAGTGTATGCAAGATGATAAATGTGCAAATAGTTTCAGTGTGACTAGTTATGCATTTATTTTGAAGACTAAAACATAGCAGCAAACACTTTTGCCTATGTTATAATGAACCTAGAAAAAATGCAGAAAATGCTTTTAATGGTCTCACAAAACCTTTGATGTGTGTGTGTGGGGAGTGGGGGGGGGGGGGGGGGGGGAGGGTGACGTGCGAGTCTCTTTGACCAAGTGATGTAAGAAAAAATACCAATACATGGACTGATCAATAATAAGAACAAATCAGTGTTGACGGGGACGTTAAACCTCAAATCAAACAAACAAACAAAAATCAGAAAATCAGCCTGTCCTTTCACAGATGGCAAATTATTGACTGCTGTTTTATCTTTAAGAGTGAACTGTCAACAATAAAAACAACTAGAGCTGTCAGTGAAACTGACTAGGGCCCCGGCAGCGCTATCAGAGGAGTAGGAAAATGTTGATGTTAAAAAAGACGTTTTTTTTTTCCTTTCACCTCTAAGTATGACCTTGACCTTTGAGGTACGGACCTGGGTCTTGCGCGTGACACACTGTCACATTATGGTTAATATTTCTGCTAAGTAATATTTAAATCCATCCAGGTATAAGAAAGTTATAGATTGGACACAATAAAAAAGACGCTTTTTTGACCTTTTATCTCTAAGTATGACCTTGACCTTTGAGGTACGGTTGTGGGTCTTGCGTGTGACACTTCGTCACATTATGGTTAACATTTCTGCCAAGTAATATTTAAATCCATCCAGGAATAATAACAAAGTTATTAATTGGACACAGGAAAGACCCTTTTTTGACCTTTAACCTCTAAGTATGACCTTGACCTTTGAGGTACGGACCTGAGTCTTGCGCGCAACACTCCATCACATTATGGTTAACATTTCTGCCAAGTAATATTTAAATCCATCCAGGAATAAGAAAGTTATGGAGGATAAAAAAATTTGTGGACGGACAGACGGACAGACGGACAGACAGACAGACAGACAGACGGACGGACAGAGTGATGCCAAGTAATATTTAAATCCATCCAGGAATAATAAAAAGTTATGGAGGATAAAAAAATTTGTGGACGGACAGACGGACAGACAGACAGACAGACGGACGGACAGAGTGATTACTATAGGGCACCCACACTTTCAGTGCGGGGCCCTAAAAACAACAGGATTATGAAAGTAAGTTATTAAGCAAACTCAATACACCATTGTGTATTACTGATATTAATATCTTTGTATTGCAGGTTTAAAAAAAGACCAAATAAAATAGGGTAAAAAATATCCACCTTGTCTTATTCCTATTGTGTTATAATACATTTTTTCAGCATAACCACTTTTGCAATGCTGTAAACACTAACTATCATTGTGATCACTGCATGAGTGCATTATATTTTTCTCTCTGCTAATGTATGTTCTCATCTACTATTTAAAACCCAAACTAAAAATCATTCTCTGTCGAACAGTGTATTTTTGTTTGTGTGTGTGTGGGGAGGGGGGGGGGGGGGGAGGTGAGCAGGGGCAGATTTACGTAAATGCATATGCTAAGCTTTGCATGATAAGGTGACACTATATGGTCATAGAAATAAAATAAAAAATTCTTGAAGAAAATCTGGACCCCTGATATTGCAAATGACTTCATCACAAAAATACACCTAAACACATATATGGCAATCAAAAATAATGTTACCGGTTTCTATTTCTTTTTAAATTTGTTTGCTATATAGAGGATATACCGTAATTCCCTGTGTAAACCACGCACTTTTTTCACCCAGAAAACGGTGAAAAAAATCCCCTGCATGTAATACAATGGCATAGAAAAATGACATTGTTTTTCTTGAAAAGTCGGCAGGTCACGAAAACCCATTACAAATACAATGTGACACTTTGAGACCCTCATAAAGTTCGTTTGACATATTAATTCATTGAATCATTCATTCCATTAAAAATGCAATCAATATTCCTATCTCAGACATCAACCTTTCATCCATATTACCACATATGCCCGCGGCCCTTTTTTGGGACATCGGCAAACAGTGCAGTCCCAGATCAGAGGCCTCAGAAAGACGCCGCTGACGTTTCTTTTTTGGGACATCGGCAAACAGTGCAGTCCCAGATCAGACACCTCAGAAAGACGCCGCAGATGTCTGATTTGGATTTTCACTGTTTATTGATTTATAACGGTTCAATTATGACACTATTGTTAATCCCTGTCATATAATTGCCACCCTGCGGTGCGTCTCAATAAGGTGTGAAAATATGGTCAAGTTATGCCTCTAATTTGCGTTTATTCCCCAATCATAAAATTTAATCCGCAATCAGTGTGAAAATTATTTAATTGCTCCTAAGACGAGTTGCTACGACTATTCTGCTATCTCGTGAATGGTTATGTTTTGGTGCCAAATAGCAGACGCTTGGCGAGAAAAGTTGAACTCTTTGTGTTAACACATCTGTATTCTGTTGTTGGTTATTGACACGGAGCTTACGGAAAGCGCTGTTTTGCTAGCCAGAATACTTTTACCGTTTCCAAACATTTTTTATGAGACAGATACGCCCCATTAAGATAAAACAATAGACACGTGTGGGGTTGCTGGGGTACGATGACGTCATTTCGCGTGCAGAAAAAAACTAGCGGTGATTTGTGGGCGGCAGTTTGGATGCCGGAAAAACTTTGATGTTCGCATTGAACTTGCTTGTTTATTTTGTTTAAAATCAGAGTTTTAGGAATAATTTGTTAACAGTAAATGGGCTTCTTTAATTGAGTGAGATGTTTGACTCACGCTGAGAAGGTGTTAATTATGGGATTAGCATAGAGAAGTTGTGAATAGCCAGAGGTGTCAAAATACTCAATCTACCTGTAGAAATTTCTGTCAATAACGCTATGGAGCACCTGCCTTGGAGGCATGTTGTCACAATTTTACCTTTGGAAAGAAACCTGTTTCTATCTTTCCTTGTGAAAGAAAACTGGGAGCATCTTTCATAACAAATGAATAACCGCACCCTTAAAATGTCACCTTGTCACACACCACCGTTATGGGTAAACGGAGAACTGCCTATGCTGCAAGAGAGAAACTAACCACTATTCTATTCTATAACTACTGGGAAATATACCTATAACCAGTCAGGCTATTTTGATAGTAGCCAATCAAAATTCGTGTACTTTCATTTTCAATCAAAATGGCGTCTGAGAAAAGCATTCTGTGATACTGGGGAAAAGCATGTGCGTGTTTTAGACTGGAATATTTTTTTTCTTACATATCTTGGACTCAGAATTGAGGTGCGTGTTATAGATGAGTGTGTGGTATACACAGGGAATTACGGCCAATTTTATGTGTAATATCTTGGGGTGACAAGACAAGTAACACATCTTACACTTGCGATAAACATTTTACTTTTTATAAATTTTCATGAAAAATTTAAGAAATTTTGTAAATAAATTCACCAGAAAAATTAAAAGACCTAGACACATTTATATTTTTGGTATTATATCAATCCTTATAGAGTTCTGTTGCCAATCAAAGCAACAAAATTTGAAAACAATCGAGCTTGTTGATTTAAGAATGGAATGTTCACAGGTGTGTATGGCCTCTACAGGGGATTACCTCAGGGAGTTCTCCTGAGAACTATAGTAATTAATCAAATAAAACAAAGTTATATATATAGTTGATAGACCTCAAGTAAACAACAACTGAAGTTTCAAGAAAATCTGTGAGTGGGCAGATTTGGAACTCCCACTTTTTGGTATTTTTGCTGAAAAAATGTGAGAATGCAAAAGCTGTTCACTTTTTTTCAATATTAGCATATTTGCCATAATAAATGATCAAAGTTTTAACGATACGTTAACTAACGATGCCGTTAGTTTTGAACAACTGGCCCCAGGGTATTAGATATTGTACTTACTGGGACAGTCAAAAATATTACCACTAACGAGCTTGTTAAGCTAATGATGCTTTGGACAACTGGGCCCAGGAAAGCAAATGGCCAGAAAAATCATACTCCTATATGCTTTAATGCTTGAGGCATTTAACTTACCCAGGGATGCGATTGGTCTATTTCTCCAGGGGAGGAAAATCTGTAAATAGCAGAGGAAAACCCCTATACCCCCCTTCAGAAAATGATGTTTCTGAGCTTTTCAGATGAAATCCACAACTTTTTATTTTTGGAAAAATGGGGTCAAAAAGAGCAATTCCTCTGAAAAGAGAAAGAATCACATCCCTGTGCCGTAAAAATTCTAAAAATTCAGACATTTTGAGGATTTCCTGTAATTCTCCTAAAAGTCAACAAATTTGTTTCATGATCCAGCAAGAAGTCCACAAGATGCAGACGGAATGGCAAACAGTGTAGATCCTGACCAGACTGTTCCTTGAGGCGCAGTCTGATCTGGGTCTGTACTATTTACTTAGGCCTGTCTGTCCCAATTTTTAGGATTATTATGGTATATTTTCATGTATGTATTTGGACAGATAGGCCTGAGCAAACAGTGTAAACGCAGATGAGACGCCACAAAATGTGGCGTCTCAGGGTCTACACTGCTTTCACTCATCCAGCTATTTCTAGACACAACGTCGGAGAGTAAATTGTACTTGTTCAAGTTTTAGAACAAGAATGGTAAGGAGTTGAGGAGTCCAAATATTTAGGGTTTACATGGTACCTACCATTTTCTGACATCATCTAAATGTGGTGGATCTGCCTTCTGTATTTTTATGAGAACTCGCATAGGGTGCATTTCATGATTAGGTGGCTCAATCTGGGCAAACTCTATCAATGTTATACCTGAAATTTATTGAAGAAATAAATTTAAGCAATACATGTAGTTCAACTCCAGCTGTGATTTTTGACGCTTATGACCCACAATGAGGGTTGACGCGTCGTTAAACACGAAATCATCATCATCACCAGCTGTGATTTTTGACGCTTATGACCCACAATGAGGGTTGACGCGTCGTTAAACACGAAATCATCATCATCACCAGCTGTGATTTTTTGAATAATACATCACAGGTTATAGGTCAGTTGTAAGGTAGATCAAATCATGAGCATTAAGCACAAGTGATTTGTCTAATTACTTATTACAACTGACTGACAGTGATTTATTACTCAACAAATCACACACCAGAGCTAATCTTCTTCCATATTAACACAAAAATCGACAATAATATTGTTGTTTCCTTCAAATTCTACAAACCTTTCGCAATTGTCAGAAGAGATTCCACCAAAATTATGTTTTCGATGCAAGAAAATGATGTTTCACCATCTAACGTCAAAGAATCTACAAGTACCATCATCAAACAGCGGCTGTTCAAGTCACTCACTTCCGCCCTGTAATTTACTACAGAAGTCACAGTTTCTTTCCTTTGCCTGTATATGAGCGCTGTGTGTGTATATAAGAATCTTATATGGGGTTCTGTTGTAGATGAGTGTTTCCAACCCGAGGGATGGCCGTGCTGAGCGGAACCGAGGCTACGCTGAGGTTGAGGGATGACCGTGCTGAGCGGAACCGAGGCTACGCTCAGCACGGTCATCCCGAGGGTTGGAAACGGTCATCTACAACAGAACTCCATATTGGATTCTTTTTCTTGCACAACACCTCCCAAACATTTCCTTTTTATTTTGTAGCAAATAGCAGAACTACGGGCAGTATTTCTTTTCTTTTTTTTTTTAAATTTCATAGAAAAGTCATGTATGCAGTGCAGTGTCCTTTAACAATAAATGGGTCAAATAATTAACATTCTTATTGATTTGTTTATTTCCTTTCCTTTCTTTTTTTTTTTTCTTTTTTTTTTTTTTTTTTTTTTGCCATTAGTTTCGACAGCTTGCACATGTATATTGTTTACAAAATGAAAGTAGTGCGGAAGTAGTTCCGGTAGTTGAACAGAACTGACGCGCACTTATGTTAATTACCTGGGTCGGAACATCAGGGTCGGAAAATAAATTTCTATCCCAGGGTAAAATCACGGATTTCCTTGTCTGATGTGCAAGAATATTTATTGACTTAGGTACGTCTGTCCCAAACCTTAGGATCATGAAAGTATATACCCAATGTACATACCTAAAGACCAGATATCGGCCTTATAACTGTAAGGTGTGTCTTTCACAGTCTCACAGAGTATCACTTCTGGAGCCATCCTGTAAATAAATAAGTCACATGACTAGTGTCCATAGCTCTGGATTAGGAGTAAAGAGGATAATTTATCATATGACGTCACGTCTGAGAGTGTAATAACGCCATGTAATAAATTCGATAATCCACTAGTGGATTAATTATGCAAATTAGCCCCATAACGTTACATGCACGATGTTGCTTTTACAAATGGCGGAATATTGACATTTTTGTAAACAAATGGTGAATAAAATGCATTTTAAATGCCATATGACAAACAGATTCTTGCATTCGTGCACATGTATTATTGAATTTATTAAACTCGTTGAGAAAAATGGATAAAATGCTCGGCAAAGCCTCGCATTTTATCCCTTTTCCTCAACTCGTTTAATAAATTCAATAATACATGAACACTCATGTAAGATCCTCTATTAAGGGATAATTTTCCCTACTGAGAGGTTGCACACCATGCCTTCTTGTAGGATTATTCCCCCTTCGTCAACCATGTTGGAGACACCGGACATTATTTCTGTGCACAATTTTGACCATTTTCATTACTTTATACATGTATCAGAATGACAAACAGATTTAGGGATTCAGAATAAGGTCATAACCAATCTCTGGGTATAACTAGAAATGTGTCCAGACGACACAGATGCCCCCGCCAAGGGCCCCGCCTCACCCCGAAAATCCATGTTGCAATAAATTTTCTAAGTGTGTGACCTTGTGTGAAGTAATATTGAAATTGGTGTGAAAATGTAAGCGCTAGAGCAATGACAAAGTTTTTCTAAAAATAGCCACAGTGACCTTGACCTTGAAAGTCAAACTTGTTCGAGGTATTGTCATAAGGAACATTTGTGTGAAGTTATTTTGAAACCAGTGAAGAAATGCAGGCGCTAGAGCGATGACAAAGTTTTTCTAAAAATAGCCACAGTGACCTTGACCTCGAAAGTCGAAATGGCTCGAGATATTGTCATAAGGAACAATTCTGTGAAGTTATATTGAAATCGGTGAAGAAATGTAAGCGCTAGAGCGATGACGAAGTTTTTCTAAAAATAGCCACAGTGACCTTGACCTTCAGGCCATGACCTTAAAGCTGAAATTGCTAGAACTATTTTTATAAGGAACATTTTTGTGAAGTTATATTGAAATTGGTGAAGAAATGTAGGCGCTAGAGCGATGACAAAGTTTTTTCTAAAAATAGCCACAGTGACCTTGACCTTGAGGTCATGACCTTGAAAGACGAACTCGCTCGAGATATTGTCATAAGGGATATTTGTGTGAAGTTATATTGAAATCAGTGAAGAAATATAGACGCTAGAGCTATGTTTTGCGAGGGGATAATTAAAAATTTTTAAATCTGTGACCTTGACCTTGAGCTCATGGGCATGGGTGGGGGTATCGCTGAATAAAATGGACAGGTATCTAACATCATACCAAATATCAACTCAATCATCAACTCAATCCATTGCACGATTCGGAAAATATCAACTCTTAAAATATCTAATTAAAAATTTCTAAGTCTGTGACCTTGACTTTGAGGTCATAGGCATGGGTGGGGGTATTGTTGAATAAAACATTGTACCTATATCTATCATCATATGAACCAAAGCCATCATAAAAGTTCAGGTTCTACCAGGTACAAATACCTTAACTGGAGTCTTTAACATGGAAAATTTCTAAGTCCATGACCTTGACCATGAGGCCATGGGCATGGGTGGGGGTATCACTGAATAAAACTTTGGACCTATATCTATAATCATACCAAATATGAACCAATTCTATCAAATGGTTTGGAAAATATGAGTTCTAAAATGTTCAAGTCTACCTGTTACAAAAACCTTAACCTGAGTGTTTAACATTGAAAATTTCTAAGTCTGTGACCTTGACCTTGAGGTCACAGGCATGGGTGGGGGTATTGCTTTATAAAACTTTGGACCTATATCTATCATCATACCAAAGATGAACCAGTTCCATCAAATGGTTAGGAAAATATGAGTTCTAAAAGTTCAGGCTCTACCTGTTACAAAAACTTTAAACTGAGGTTACAGGATCACGTACGTACGCACGTACGTACGCACGTACGTACGTACGTACGTACGTACGTACGCACGTACGTACGTACACACACACGTACAGACGGACGTACACACGTACGCACGTAAGGAAAACCGAAAAACTAAATGCCCCCGGCATCATATGATGCGGGGGCATAAAAATATTAATTATCATTGTTACGCCTGTGGACACAAAAGCGTTCAAACTCTGACGAAGTACCTTTCAATGAACCTCTTTAACTCAAGTTAGTTTGACAAGCAAATGTCATTCATCAAAGTAGTCTAAAACTGGATCAAGAAATATACATTGATTGGTCTTATTGTGGCAAGCATTTTTCCATTTTTAGATATTCAAGATGTATTCTGATTGGACAGTGCAGGCTCTACAATGAAATATACAACACTTTGTGTTTTGAATTTATTCCTGTCTTGCAGTTGACTGACGGGATGTTTGGAAATATAGAATGAAACATCAGATCAAAATGAAAGGAAGCTCATCACAGTTTGAACGGATTTATGTCCACAGGTGTAAGAACATATTTAATGCTCAACGTACAGTAAGATTCTGTAGAAAATCAACCTGGTGTCTTCAGCAAGAAAGGTAACTCTTGGTCTGTGATGTCTTCAGCAACCTCTCAATTACTTTTAAGGAACATATATTGTGGGTAGCGTATTTATCATATGTATTCGGACATATACGCCCGAGCAGATAGTACAGATCCAGATGAGATGCCGCAGAATGCGGCGTCTCATCAGGGTCTACACTATTTGCCACACATCCAGCTATTTTTAGGCACAACATTGGCAAGTAAATTAAACTTGTGCAAATTTTAGAACAAGTACAGTAACAAGCTGAGGTGTCCAAATACTTAACAGTAAATACTGCACTTGTTAGAATCGTTTCACTGTCAAAGGTGATTCTAACAAGTACCTACAATATACCGTGGAACTTCGATGGCTCGAACACCGATGGCTAGTGTACCATGGATGAGCCGAATCCGTTTTTGAGCCCCTAGTGAAATCCTCTACATAAGAAATAGTGGGGGATAATTAAGGAGATTTTAGTCTTTTATCTTACAAATGTATGCTGTGTGTACTCATTAGAATCGCCTCAATGAGGCGATTCTAATGAGTACACACAACATACATTTTATTATAGAACACTGAAAAGATGTCCCAAAATTAATCCCTTTATGCCTCCTGGCAGTTACCCTCAGTGGCTTGAACTGCCCGTCTCGAACAGATTTTCATGGTCCCAAAGGTGTTCGAGCCATTAAAGTTTGACTGTGAATGGGCCTCCGTGGCCTAGTGGATAAGAGCGATGCCTCTTAGTCATTAGGTCTCTCACTGCAGTAGGTTCGAGCCTCGCTCGGGCCATGTGTGAGCAGCCAAGTTCTGCAACGGAAGGTCAGGTGGTTTTTCTCCGGGTACTCCGGTTTTCGCCCACCTCTGATTTACGATCGGCTCGATATGAGTGAAATAATCTTGAAAGGGCCGTAAAACCCAAACCAAAAAAAAAAAAAAAAGTTTGACTGTATTATGTTTTAATCGAGAAATAAGAAAACTCATGCTCATTATTCCTGCTACTCTGGCATCAAGGACAAGGAAGAAGCTAGAGGGAGAAGTGGGAAAAAATAATCTCCCTGTCGGCTCAAATTTCTCCAAATTTTCTAGCCGAGGAGAATTCAAAATGTTTAAAACATATCGGAAAACATGAAATTCAGCCTAAAACTTCTCCCTAGTTGTTTTTGTGAGAGAAATCACTTCTCCCCAAGTTTCTGGGTCAGCAAAGCCCAGCAATGCATTTTACTGATTCCCTGCTGCCAAAAATTTCCCCACCCCTGCACTAGTTCCCTGTCCCCACCCCAACCCGCCACCCATCTCTTTTGCATGTCAAAAGAGGTGAAGTTGTATTTTTTTTCTGTGTAACTAAATATCCAAATGAATTCTGACAAACCAGCCTCAATGAGGCGGTTCTAACAAACACCAATAATCTATGTTTGGAATATATGGTAAGTATGAAAACTACCACAGTTTTTTATATGAAAAAAGTCATTTATACAGACACTGGAGACAGCTTTATATCCCTCAGATGAGGGTGATTACCAAAGGGTTAGAATTGCATGCAATTTCAGCTAATCAGATGTACGAGATCTAGCCTTTTTGTCTGCAAATGTATCTTTGATCCTAGCCTTTTTGTCTGCAAAATCAATATCTTTCTGCCATTTTCCATCATCGGTTCTAATTAAATGTATTCAAACAGTGAAAAATAACCTCTAATTTCTTAAACTCTTCTTGTTGTAATTAGAGCACATGCTATAACAAGAGCTGTCATTTGACAGTGCAGCTTGCCTGGAAAAGTGTCCTTATGCTCATAGCCAGGGAACTGCTGAATAAGGCTTTGGGCCTTTATCTATCATCATACCAAATGTATTATGGTTAGGAAAATATGAGCTTTTAAAAACTTAAACATAAAATTTCTAGGTCTGTGACCTTGAGGTCATAGGGGCAGGTATAGCTTAACTAGAGCTGCCGCCTAACGGGCGCAAATTATACCCCCGCATGCGTTGTCAGATAGTAACTCCAAGTGAAGGTCAAGGTCAGGTTTGTGTATATCAATCTTAAGTACTAGTGGCAAGGTGTGTGGTGTGTGAATATTAAAGAAATCGGTCAAAGAATGAGGAAGTTATGTGCAATGTTAAAGTTTTTTTGTACCCACAAATTTTTACAAGTATTTGAACTTGAGGAAGGTCAACGTGAAGGTCAAGGTCAGGTTTGTGTATATCAATCTAAAGTACTAGTAGCAAGGTGTGTGGTGTGTGAATATTAAAGAAATCGGTCAAAGAATGAGGAAGTTATGTGCAATGTTAAAGTTTTTTTGTACAGACAAATTTTTACAAGTATTTGACCTTGAGGAAGGTCAACGTGAAGGTCAAGGTCAGGTTTGTGTATATCAATCTTAAGTACTAGTGGCAAGGTGTGTGGTGTGTGAATATTAAAGAAATCGGTCAAAGAATAAGGAAGTTATGAGCAATGTTAAAGTTTTTTGTAACGGACCCACGACGACAGACGACGACAGACGACAAGCTGACTCCTATATACCCCCTTCAAACTTCGTTTGCGGGGGTATAATAAAACTTTTGACCTATATCTATCAATGTACCAAATATGAAACAAAACCACTGTATGGTTTGAGAAATATGAGCACTTAAAAAATTTTATCATCATACCAAATATGAACCAAATCCATTGTACAGGTTGGAAATTATGAGCTCTTGTGAAACTTTTAACCCTTCTCTTGCTGAATATTCATTTAAGCCACACCTATTTCTGTTTATCAACCAATCAAATTACTTGATGTAATTTATTGCTACAAATTCATAAACTGAATGCCAAACAGTGTAGATCCTGATCAGATGGCTTCGTCAGAAGCCATCTGATCTGGATCTACACTGTTTCCAAAGATAGGGGTTGTCGTGAACAGCAAGATAAGGGTTAACATAAATGTGGATGCTGATGCCAATTCAAGCGCCAACGCTTAGGCCACCAAAGATGGCTGAGGTAGTGCAAAAGCTCTTCCTAGACTTCATCCAGGCGAGTTAATAAGTGCAAACCAATACTTTTTCAAGAAGTATACTTTGAAAATATTTGAGGGTCACTGATGAGGCAGACCTAATTGGCCGAAACTAGCTAGTCTGGCCCAGAAACATGCACACTCAATATTTTTCAGCTCTGTGGTGTATTTCTTCCTTCCAAAGGATAACCCTTCTATAGAACATATTAACGTCACTACAGCTGGTGTCTGGGAATGTGTGGCGGCCGTAAAAAGTCTCCCTGCCCTACATCATAGTGTAGTTTATATTTTCTTGTCCTTTGGGATCATTGATTCCATTGTGGAATTTTGAAAATATTTGAGGGTCACTGAGGAGGCCTAATTGGCCGAAACTAGCTAGTCTGGCCCAGAAACATGCACACTCCATATTTTTCAGTTCTGTGGTGTATTCCTTGCTTCCAAAGGATAACTCTTCTATAGAATATATTTGACAACAATTGAGAGTGCCAGACTTTGTTGTCTGCTCACGTTGTAGCATTGCTAAAAGATCACCCTAAAATATAAAGCATGATGCTTTTGCGATAGAGAGAAATTGCTGACCTGTGTTTATTAAGCAATTTTTTAAATATACATGTGCCTTATGCCAACATTGGACAATGGACAAACCGTATAATTCCTAAACATTCAGACAGCATAAGGACTTGCTGTAATTCTTCTAAAATTTTAACAAATTTGTTTCATGATCCAGCATGGAGTCCAAAAGGTGCAGATGGAATGGCAAACAGTGTAGACCCTGATCAGACTGCTCCTGAAGGAGCAGTCTGATCTGGGTCTGCACTGTTTGCTTGGAATGGCAAACGGTGTAGACCCTGATCAGACTGCTCCTTCAGGACCAGTCTGATCTGGGTCTGCACTGTTTGCTTAAAGTAAACATGTCCAAAAGCAACAAAAGGGGCACACAGTTGTATCCAGCTGTGTGCTTCTCGGACTTGTTTTTTCTGATTAGAATGAAATTATTAAGTGTTCTCTGACCTTATTACAGTCAATACAATTCTTTCGTGGAGATTAAATATGAAATCTTTTCTATGGCCATTCTCTCCCTTCTGCTTATTCAAGAAGGGCAGTCGTCAGTTTCTGGCAAAAGAATGTGCACTGTACTGGTTAACCGCATACGTATAAGCCTGCCCAGGAAAATGTAGACAGGTAAACTGACTGGCTCAAAAATGACCTAAAATAGTGTTGACTGGGCTGTTAAACACCAAAACAAACAGAGGGTCAATACAGCAGTTAGAATAGAAAAAAAATATTTTGCATTTAAATTATTATAATCTTTACCATGATTTGTTTGTTTGTTTGTTTTGAGGTTTAACATCCCCATGAACACTGTAATCGTCATTTTGGAGACGTTGCTTCCAATTTTGTGGGACTTTTACCCGACATCTCAAGCCCTGCTGCCCATTGAAACTGATAGGGTTTATAAGCATGGACGGGCCGACTTGCACCGCTTTGCCTGGGCAGGCTTAGATCCTCTGTTTTACCAGTACTCATGTGTGGGTCGGTTTCAGCTCTGCGTGGAAGCATCATGCAGCCCATCCATTTCTTCAAGCCCCAATGGGCGGGGGCCGCTTTACCACGATATATCTAGAACAAATCTTACCAGTAAGGTGTTCCAATGAAGGAGTCTCTCCTCTGTATGGTTTTGGCATTTAATGCTGACACCCCAAAATCAGCTGAAAAAAAAAAAAAAAAGCAATACTGTAATTTCTATTTAAAGCAAGTACTCAATTTCCCGTATGTATTTGTAGGGGAAAGCCTTACCAAACAGTGTTGGCCTCTGGTAAGAAGCCGCAAAACCCAGTGTCTCATCACAGTCTACACTATTTGCCATTCATATTGAATTATACTTATTCAAATTCAAATTTTTGGGTATGTATGTTAAGGAGTTGAGGTGTCCTAATACATGTATTTAGGGTAAATAAAGTTTTTTTTTCCTGATGTCTATAAGAAAATGAACTACACTTGGTCAATGTAAAGAAACAAGAACCCGTACGGGGTTCATACATATTTTAATAATGTCCTAATATTTTTCTTTTTGGTTTCATCACAATCAAAGACCTCTTTTTGCTTTGTGCAGCCCAAATAAAACCAGTTGCTCCCATAGAACAGACAATCCATCAACAGCTATATTCCCCATTTATGGACTCAATTACATGTATTTAGGGTGATGCTAGGGTTGTCGGAAATCTTGTCGAAATGGCAAACAGGAGAATGGATGGAAAACCAGACTCCTTTATCCCCCAATGCATAATGCATATTCTGCAGTTCACGACAACCCCTACCTTTGTAAACAGTGTAGATCCTGATCAGATGGCTTCTGAAGAAGCCATCTGATCAGGATCTACACTGTTTGTCATGCAGTTTGTGAACTGAATGAATACAGTATATCAAGTAAATTGATTGGCTGATAGTCAGCAATGGGTGTGGCTTAATTAATATATTCAACAGGAAAGGGTTAAAGCAGGCATGACAAATCAATTGCCCAGGTGCCTGGGGCAAGTCCAAATTTTAGCTGGGCAAGTGATTTTTTATTTCACTTGCCCAGAAAAATGTATAAAATATTTAAGGAATATTGTAATTCTAAGCTATTTTCAAGATGCTGTTGACTGTCGGGCAAGTGGTTAAAACTTGGATTTGTCAAGCCCTGAAATTTAAATGGGTCAGGTTTATACTTTTCCCCCAAGTTCTCATTCTGCTTACCTAATTTGACTTCCCCATCCATGGTCAAGAGAACGTTGCCAGCCTTAAGATCTCTGTGTATTACCCGATGCTTGTGGATAAAATCCAGGCCCTCACACATCTCCCGGCAGATGAAGCGGATCTGTTCTTCGTTGAGTGGCTTTTCAAGGTCAACCATGATGCTGTCCACAGCTCCTGCCCCGCAGTACTCAATAAACATCTGTACAAATGAAATGCAAACATAATGGGCATATACAGTCAAACTTCATTGCTCAAAAACCTTTGGGACTATGAAAATTTGTTTAAGACTTAAGGCTGGCACATTTATTCAGATAATTGATCGGATAATGATAATCCATTAATTGTCAATCGGATAATCAATTAATCAAGCAACAGATTCCACAAAAATGATTATCGTCACTGATTTTGTTTGTATTGGATTTTAACGACCTAGTCAACACTATTTAGGTAATTTTTGAGCCGGTCAGTTTACCTATCCACACTTTTTCTGGGCAGGCTTATATACTGACCGGAAATAGAAACTATACACTTTTAAATTGTCTCGCCTGACAAAACAAGTGAATAATTTAATTAAAAATTACTTATTAAGGATTTAACTAACTATACAAATGAATCCTGTAACAATCTAAAGAAAATCTGGTGTTCAAAATAAAAGTTTTTGGGGAAAATGTAAAAAAGTGCATTTTTCACAAAATCTGTTTGTAATCGAATTTTGACTTCAATTTTTTTCCGTATAGATAATAAGTTAAAAGCAAAGAATAAAAAAAATAACATAAAATCTAAAAATTATCGAGAAACAAACATTTTATTGAAATCTAAAAAAATGCTTTTCTTCAGCGAAATTTTCAAAATAATGTTGCAAGCCAAAAATCGACCCAAAAGTGACTTCAATCGTTTTAGCATCTTCAGCTGTGTCTTAAATATTGATTAAAACAAACTCCGCAATCAGAAATGCCATATTTTTCGCCCACTTCCGGTGGTTTGGTCCATTATTTAAAGGTCGATATCTTTTCTACCATTGTGTAAATTTTCATTTTGTAAACAATATTCCCAACGTTAGGTGATGAGTAATAACTTGTAACAAGAGGCCCATGGGCCACTATGCTCACCAGAGCTCAGGTGGGCACTGCCAAATTGCAGCCATGTATTTTAACATGATATCATTTTAATCTGCCAAATGAACCCCCATATCCAAATGAGCATCAATGTGGACTCAGTATATGAAACATATAGTATATGAAACATTAGGCCTTTTATGAAGTAGAGGGGGTGGGGCATGGACCCAATGGAGCCCTGGTTGGTATCACTAAATGTGTCTTATCACAAAGAACAAGAATATATATGGTTTAGCAGTGGGGATCTGCATGGCTGGAGATATAAGTGGAGGGGTTGGAGCATGCCCTGTCGTTCCCAGGAAAGCCCAAGATTGTTGTCCCTAAATGTGCCTCATCATAAGGACCAAGTATATATATGGTTTAGGGGTGGGAATCTGAACGGTTTCCAAGATATCCTTTCATGAAGTGGAAAGGAGAGGACTTGCCCCTGCGGACACCCCTACAGTAGGTGTGCTAATAATAAGGAACAAGAACATATATGAATATGGGGTGGGGGTTTGAATGGTTTCTGAAATATATGGCCTTTTATGAAGTGGAAGGGCGGGGCACATTGCCTCAGCACAAAGAGACCCCCAAGTTGGTGTGACTGAATGAGTCTTATCATAAGGAACAAGAATATATATGGTTTAGGGGTGGGGATCTGAACTATTTCTGAGATATGTGGCTTTTAATGAAGTCAAGCGGTGGAGCAAGGCCCGGGCATGCCCCGGGGACTCACAAGCTGGTGTCAATGAATGTGCCTTATCAAAAGGAAGATGAATATCAATGGTTTAGGGGTGGGGCTCTGAACAGTTTCTGAGATATAAGGCCTTTTGTGAAGTGCAGGGGTGGGGCAAGGCCCAGGGAGGCCCCCAGGTTGGTGTCAATGAAAGTGTCTTATTATAAGGTACAAGAATATATATGGTTTAGGGGTGGGGATCTGTAAGGTTTCCGAGATATTGTGATATTATGAAATGGAGGGGGTGGGACATGGCCCCAGCACATCCATGGGGACCCCCAGGTTGGTGTCACTGAATGTGTCTCATCATAATGAACAAGAACATATATGGTTTAGGGGTGGGGATCTGAACAGTTTCTGAGATATATGCCCTTTTGTGAAGTGAAGGGGTGGGGCATGGCTCCGGCGCACCCCGGAAGACCCCCAATTTGGGGTAAATGAATGCGTCTTATCATAAGGAGCAAGAATATACCGGTATATGGTTTAGGGGTGGGGATCTGTAAGGTTTCCGAGATATTGGGCCTTTTATGAAATGGAGGGGCGGGACATGGCCCCGGCGCATCCCGGGGGACCCCCAGTTTGATGTCACTGAATGCGTCTTATCATAAGGAACAAGAGTATATAGGGTTCAGGGGTGGGGATCTGAATGGTTTCCGAGATATTGGGCCTTTTATGAAGTGGAGGGGATGGGGCATGGCCTCGGCACATCCCGGAGGACCTCCAGGTTGGTGTCACTGAATGCGTCTTATCAATAGGAACAAGAATATATATGGTTTAGGGGTGGGGATCTGTAAGGTTTCTGAGATATAAGTCATTTTATGAAGTACTGGGGGCGGGGCATGGCCCCGGCACAACCTACTGGACCCCCAGGTTGACATAAAAGCATATGGCTGAGAGAAGTTTACTAAAGGAACATTTCTATGAAAGTTTTGTCAAAATATCTGCAAAGGCTTTGTAGTTAATGCCATTTTTCAATTTTCCCCATTATAAGTCTATGGAAAATCTAAGTTGCCATAGCAACCAAACTAAAGAGCCGAATTTCATAAAAAACACAAAACCTGTAAAGGCAAATATGGTGAATATTTCCATAAACTTTCAGCCTCATAGAGCATACGGTTTCTGAGGAGATGATTTTTTAAGTATTTTTTTTTTTATTTTTTCATTTTGGTTTCCATGGCAACCAATACAAATGAGCAGTAGGCCTAAAATCATATGGCAGATAGTAGATTGCCTAAGGAATATTTCTATGAAAGTTTTGTCAAAATATCTGCAGTGGCTTGGCAGTAAATGCCATTTTTCAATTTTCCCCATTATAAGTCTATGGGAGCTCTAAGTTGCTATAGCAACCAAACTAATGGGCCAATTTTCATAAAAAACACAAACTTTCAATCCCCCAACCCAAGGATGCTACAGATAAAATTTGGGCTGAATCGGTCCAGTGGCTTCAGAGAAGAAGATGTTTGAAAGTGTTGACGTCAGACGACGACAGACGACGACGACGACAACGCCGCCGGACAACTGCCTATCCTATAAGCTCCCCCGCAGCCTTCGGCTCTGGTGAGCTAAAAATGGGAATCACATTCGCGTCACAAAATGTTTGACTCAATGGAAACTTGAACAGCAATATTTTAACCCTTGGTTTAAACCTTTGGCTTTACCCATTAAATCGTAGCTATCATTAAACATTTTATTCGATAAAGCAGACATGCCACTGATGATAATTTATTTAATTTGAATTCATATTTCAATAAAATGTTTTGCCAGTGACAATTTAAAAATGAGTGTATAGTTTCTATTTCCGGTGAGTATATGAAGCGGTTAACCAGGACAGTGCACATTCTTTTGCCAGAAACTGACAACTGCCCTTCTTCAATCAGCGGAAGGGAGAGAATGACCATAGAAAAGATTTCATGATCAATCTCTTGGGAAGAATGTTACAGATTCCAGCAGGTATCGAACCCACATCCTCCTGATCACCAGTCAAGACACACATCCAACTGAGCTACTGAGGCCGGCGTGTCCAAAAATACCTGGATGAGTGGCAAACAATGTAGCCCCTGATGAGATCATCCAGGTCTACCCTGTTTGCTTAGTCCTGTCAGTCCTAATATATACAGTAGAACGTCGATGGCTTGAACACCGATGGCTTGTTTACCATGGCTGAGTCGAACCCGTTCTTGAGTCCCTAGGGAAATCCTCTACATAAGAAATAGTGGAGGATAATTAAGAAGATTTTAGTCTTTTTTCTTGCAAATGTATGCTGTATGTACTCATTAGAATCGCCTCGATGAGGCGATTCTAATGAGTACACACAGCATACATTTTCATTATAGAACACCGAAAAGATGACTAAAAGTATCTCGTTATGCCTCCTGACAGTAACCTCAGTGGCCCAAACTACCCCTGTCTCCAACAGATTTTCGAGGTCCCAAAGGTGTTCCAGCCATTGAAGTTCAACTGTACAATTATTTTTAAGTATAAGAAACTGTTACAATTGTGCTCAGACAGTGAGCCAAGAAGGTAAAATTAAGACCAAATCTTCAGTGATTACTTATAGATTATCAATTACAATGTTAGGACCGCCAATCATCTTTTAACCCTTCTCTTGCTGAATATTCATTTAAGCCACACCCCTTTCTGTCTATCAACCAATCAAATTACTTGATGTAATTTATTGCTACAAATTCATCAACTGAATGCCAAACAGTGTAGATCCTGATCAGATGGTTTCTTCAGAAGCCATCTGATCTGGATCTACACCACTGTTTGAAAAGATAGGGGTTGTCGTGAACAGCAAGATACAGGTTAAGCTCTGATTAGCAAGCCCTATGTAAGACAGGGTTTGACCTATTAAGGGGACAACTGTATTTAAAATAATCATTGGGAGGGGGGGGGGGGGGGGGGGGGGGGTAAATCGACAGTTTTATGGCCGCAAATTTCTTTTTAACAGAAAACTGAATCTGCAACCATAAAACCAATGATTTTTGTTTGTTTGATTTGAGGTTTAAAGTCCATGTCAACACTGTAAAGGTCATTTTGGAGATGCTGCTTCCAACTTTGTGGGACTTTCACCCCACACTGAGATGAAATGACATCTCCAGCCCTGTCAACCAATGAAACCAATAGGGTTTACAAGCATGGGCGGTCCGACTCGCACCACTTTGCCTGGGCAGACTTAGATCCTCTAATCGGTTTACCAGTACTTGTGTGCATGTCGGTTTCAGCTCTGCGTGGAAACATCATGCAGCCCATATATTTCTCTTACCTTACTTGTTCTAAAGATTGAAAAGTATAATTTACATGTACCATACTACCAAAATTTGTGACCGAACATACCTGGATGAGTGACAAAACAGTGTAACCCTGATGAGACACTGCGTACTGCAGTGTCTCATCTGGGTCTACACTATTTGCACAGAGTCGTGCTCAGACAGTAAGCCAAAACAGTAAAATTAAGACCAAATCTTCAGTGATTACTAAAATAGATTATCAATCACAATGTTAGGACTACAAATCATGTTTTAACCCATTGCATACGGGAAACCCTGTCCATGCTTATAAACCTTATTGGTTTCATTGGGCGGCAGGGCTTGTCTCAATGTCAGGTAAAAGTCCCAAAAAATTGGAAGCAATGTCTCCAAAATGACCTTTACAGTGTTGATGGGGACTTTAAACTTCAAATCAAACAAAACAAAGTAAAGGGTTACCTTAGCAAACAGTGCAGGCCAAGATCAGTTGCCACAAAATCAGGGCTTGCACTATTTGCTAACAGAATAATCGGTCAAAAAATAGAAAAATGAAAAAAATGGCCTGGCACCCCTTATATGACAAATGGGCTTGACCAACATATAGCAATGGAAGAGTTCACCAGTACACAATGGGTTTAGCTCTGATTAGCCGGCACTATTTAAGACCGGGTTTGAGCTATTAAGGGGACAACTGTATTTGGAGGGTAAATCGAAAGTTTTATGGTCGGAAATTTCCTTTTAAAAGAAAACAGAATCTGCAACCATCAAACCAATCCACTCATCCGCTCGCCATGATGAGTAACAATTTCAGACGACAAGACCCTATGAAATTTTCAAGACAACTAGATCGTGGGGTTTTGCCGGTTCTAAAAGAATTGAGCGGGTGTACTGTAGCTCTGGAGAAATTGATTTGAACAAAAGGGTGAATGTTATGGTTAACGCAATAGTTCACAAGTCAGTGAAGCATGAAATGTAGGTTATTGTCAAATTTTGATGTTTGAATTAAAGTTGCTATCCCTAGATGCAAGTTTGTACCAAGTATCATTTAAAGCTCTTATAGTTCTTGAGAAATGGACTTGAACAATAGGGTGAAGGCTGGGGTTGTTGCAACCATTGATGGCTTGCCAAACAGATGAATGGATAGATGGACAAATGAATGGACAGACAGAAAACCACACTTCTGTATCTGGACAGACAAAAACCCAGACACCTGTATCATTTCATGGACTTATGGGATTTTTTCCAAGGGAAAGATGCCAATCGCAACTGTCGTCTGCTTAGCCGTCTGCGGATTACCTTAAAAGTCATTTTGCAAACAGTGTTGACCCTGATCTGGACCCCACACTGTTTGCCTGCATGCAAAAATATTTTTAAAAAGTTTGCAAGAGATTCAGCAGATGACATAAGCAGACGGCATTTTCAGATGTAGATTTTCTCTGCATTTTAAGTTTTAAGAATAAGTTTAACAAGGCATCGAAAATGCGATACAAATCCCCTCGCACAAGACAACTTCGTGTGTGGAAAACATTGAAATGGCAAAAGTCCAACTTGCTTGAGATATTATCATATGCAACATTTGTGTAAAATTTGTTTAAAAATCCATCAATAAATGTAGGTTCTAGAGTGATGACAATGTTTCTCTAAAAATAGCCATAGTGACCTTGACTTGAGGTCATGACAGCGAAAGAAGATCTTGCTCAAGATCTTATCATAAGCATCTTTTGTGTGAAGTTATATTAAAATCTGTTAATAAATGTAGGCTGTGCAGTGATGACAAAGTTTTTCTAAAAATAGCCACAGTGACCTTGACCTTGAGGTCATGACCTTGAAAGTCAAAGCAATTCGAGATATTGTTATAAGAAACATTTGTGTGAAGTTCTATAAAAATCCATCAATAAATGTAGGCGCTAGAGCAATGACAAAGTTTTTCTAAAAGTAGCTACAGTGACCTTGACCTTGAAAGTCGAGATAGCTCGAGATATTGTCATAAGGAACATTTGTGTGAAGTTATATTGAAATTAGTGAAGAAATGTAGGCGCTGGGGCGATGACAAAGTTTTTCTAAAAATAGCCCTTGAAAGTGGAACTCGCGAGAGATATTGTCATAAGGAACATTTGTGTGAAGTTATATTGAAATCAGTAAAGAAATGTAAGCCCTAAAGCTATGACAATGTTTTTCTAAAACTAGGCACAGTGACCTTGACCTTGAGGCCATGACCTTGAAAGTCGAACACGCTTGAGATATTGTCATAAGGAACATTTGTGTGAAGTTATATTGAAATTGGTGAAGAAATGTAGGCGCTAGAGCGATGATATTGTTTTTCTGAAAATAGCTACGGTGACCTTGACCTTGAGGTCATGACCTTGAAGGTCGAACTCGCTCGAGATAGTGTCATAAGGAACATTTGTGTGAAGTTATGTTGAAATTAGTGAAGAAATGTAGGCGCTAGAGCAATGACAAAGTTTTTCTAAGAATAGCCACAGTGACCTTGACGCCATGACCTTGAAAGTGGAACTCGCTCTAGATTCTTTTATAAAGAATATTTGTGTGAAGTTATATTGAAATTAGTGAAGAAATGTAGGCGCTAGAGCGATGACAAAGTTTTTCTAAAAATAGCCACAGTGACCTTGACCTTGAGGTCATGACCTTGAAAGTCAAACTTGCTCGAGATATTGTCGTAATGAACATTTGTGTGAAGTTATATTGAAATCAGTGAAGAAATGTAGGCGCTAGAGCGATGACAATGTTTTTCTAAAAATAGCCATAGTGACCTTGACCTTGAGGTCATGACCTTGAAAGTCAAACTCGCTCGAGATATTGCCATATGAACATTTGTGTGAAGTTATATTGAAATCAGTGAAGAAATGTAGGCGCTAGAGCAATGACAAAGTTTTTCTAAAAATAGTCACAGTGACCTTGTCCTTGAGGTCATGACCTTGAAATTTGAACTTCCTCGAGATATTTTCAAAAGGAACATTTGTGTGAAGTTATATTGAAATTGGTGGAGAAATGTAGGGCCTAAGGCGCTAGAGCGGTGACAAAGTTTTTCTAAAAATAGCCACAGTGACCTTGACCTTGAGGTCATGACCTTGAAATTCGAACTCGCTCGAGATATTTTCAGAAGGAACATTTGTGTGAAGTTATATTGAAATTGGTGAAGAAATGTAGGCGCTAGAGCGATGACAAAGTTTTTCTAAAAATAGCCACAGTGACCTTGACCTTGAGGTCATGACCTTGAAAGTCAAACTCGCTCGAGATATTTTTATAAGAAACATTTGTGTGAAGTTATATTGAAATTGGTGAAGAAATGTAGGCGCTAGAGCGATGACAAAGTTTTTCTAAAACTAGAGAAAGTGACCAGTGGGTCACGTATACCCCAGGCCAGCGTCACCCTCTGATATATCTTTCGAGCTTGTATGTGATATGAATGAAGTCAAGAAGCTATAAGAATCTATAAATGTGCTTGTAAAAGCTAAACCAAACATAAAATTTCTAAATGGACCAAGGGAGTGAGGGCATCAAATAGAACATACAGGCATCTATAAACTTTGACATAAAACTTTAACCAAATGCAAAAATTTCTAAGTCCGTGACCTTGAGGTCAAGGTCACCATGGGTGGGCTAAGGGACATGCATCATGAAATCATTTATCAAAAATGAAGAGAATCTAACATGTGGTTACAGGGATATCAGCCATGAAAAAGGTTTAACACAAAACTTTGACGTAAAAGTAGATGAACAGACAGACAGACAGACAGCCCTACCAGGGGCTTGACCCAGAGGCTTAGATATTCCATATGAAAGGTAATGCTATAGAGATATCCTTTACCAAACATGAAGAGAATCTAACATGAGGTTACAGAGATATCAGCAATGAAAAAGGTTTAACACAAAACTTTGACGTAAAATTAGATGAACAGACAGACAGACAGCCCACCCAGGGGCTTGACCCAGGGGCTTAGATATTCCATATGAAAGGTAATGCTATAGAGATATCCTGTAACAAACATGAAGAGAATCTAATATGTGGTTACAGAGATATCAGCAATGAAAAAGGTTTAACACAAAACTTTGACGTAAAAGTAGATGAACAGACAGACGGACAGACAGACAACCCACCCAGGGGCTTGACCCAGGTGCTTAGATAGTCCATATGAAAGGTAATGCTATAGAGATATCCTGTACCAAATATGAAGAGAATCCAACCTGTGGTTACAGAGATATGAGCAATCAAAAAGGTTTAACGCAAAACTTTGACGTAAAGGTTGACGAATGACCGAACGAACGTACGAACGAACGAACAAACGAACATACGAACGAACCAACGAACGGACGAACAGACGGAAAGATGAAAACTATATACCCCCTGACATACTTCGTATGCCGGGGGTATAAATAGCCAGTGACCTTGACCTTGAGGTCATGACCTTGAAAGTGGAACTCGCACAAGATATTGTCATAAGGAACATTTGTGTGAAGTAATATTAAAATCGGTCAAGAAATGTAGGGGCTAGAGCGCTGACAAAGAACGTACGTACGTACTTACATGCGTACATACGTACGTACGGGACAAATGCTATATCCCCCCTCACAACTATGTTGTGTGAGGGGATAATAAGTTTAAAACAGCTGTGGGAAATGGGCAATTGGTGAATGACCCATCAATGAACAGTGCTCAGTTCTTACCCATAGAATTCCATTGTGGTAGAAAGCCTCATGCAATCCGACCACATTCCTATGTTGGCAGGCGATCAGAATATCGATTTCTACACTGAAATCTTCAAGGTCTTCTTCTGTCTTAATTTCAACCTGTTTCAAAGCTGCAAACGTACCATCCTCTTTATGCTTGGCCTGAAAAAAAAAAAGCGAAGCATTTACACTTGTCCCGCTGAATAAATGCATTTTGCCACACCCATTTCTGACTATGATGTACATGTACCGACCCACAACCATTTCTATCTGACGTAATATAATCATTCAAATTTGCCAATTAAAGTGAATGGGTAAACCTTCAGGGGAGGTAATTCCTGCAAAAGTATTTTTGTCTCCCATGTCAATAGTGGTCGTTAACACAGGGATTTTCCTACCCTTCAGAATCAGGGTCCAGGGGCCGCTGGGTTTGGGAAAAACAGCTCGCTAATATATATAGTTTGGAATTTAAATCAGCTGTAACTTTGCCAATTTTGGTTCAATTTTCATGAAATTTTTATCAAAATGTAGCACAACATCAGAAATTGGGAAATTTGTTATAAAATTTGGGAATATCTGTCTCTAAATTGGGAAAAATAGGGGCCGATTACCGGCCCCAAAGTTGCACTAGGAAAATCCCTGTAACAGAGTTCTCAATAACTCCAAATTTGGGGTAATTTACTCCAACATTTTCATTTCTGACTCCAACTTTTTGGAAAGTCTCAATAGAAAAGTATGGTAAAACTACAACTTTTTCTAGAGGACAGCATTTTTACTCCAATTTTCAAAATCCTAGTGAGAACCCTGGGTCAACACTTAAAGGAAAGAATTTGCTCCTGAGGAGCAAATTCTTTCCTTTAAGAGTAGACCCCTTTTAAAGTGGGACAGGGCTTATAGTAAAGCAAACAGCACGTCTCAAAAGTTGTCTCCCGCATTCGGACACCAATTGTACTAAAACTTACCTGTAAAGTAGCTTTTTAACATACGTGTAACAACTGATAGGGTAAGTATTTTGTGATAGTTGAAGGATAGTTTTCCTTATTTCTCCATATAAACCTATGTTGTTGGTATGCATTAGAACTGCCTCGGTGAGGCAGTTCTAATGAATACCCACAACACAGGTTTTTATTTAGAATTGCCAAAAACTATCCTTCATGTGTCACAAAATACTTACCTTATCTGTTGTTTTGTTTTTAATAAACTGCCCTGTCCTGCCAAAACTGTGTCAACAGACTGGAAAACAGTACAAACACTGATCAGAGTGCGACTCTAAGAGCAGTCTGATCTCAGACTGCTCCTCTAAGAGCAGTCTGATCTGTGTCTTCACTGTTTGTTCAAACCTGTTAAAATATTTTGAGTAATTACCATGAATGAAATGGATAGCCAGCTTCAAGTTTGAACAGCTGGGTTCTAACCTAAATCAATGTACATTTCACACTTTCAGGTACAGGTAAGCATTATAGGCAAAAAACATCTGGTCCAGGTATGCTTAAGCTGGTTTGCTCTCCACATTACGGCCTGAATACAATAAAGGCACAAACAAGGTCTACTCTTCCATTGATTTGATCAAGGATAGTACAGTATAGCTCAAATATATCGCGTTCCGATATTTCACAATGTCCAATCTATCGCGGTCGCGCCGTGGATCCCGTTTTTTTTCCCCTTAAAAATTCATAATAAAAAAAATAGAGTTTTAAGTTGTTAAAATTTATTTAAAACCAGGTTAAACCAACAGCATTTGACTTTTCCCGCCCAGCGTCTGCTATTTGGCGCCAAAACATAACCATTCACGAGATCGCAGAAAAGTCCGTTTTTTTATGCAAACATCTACCTTTAGATGTAGCTAATTGTCTGAGGAGCGATTAAATCATTTAAATCATTTTCACATTGATTGTGGATTAAATTTTATGATTGGAGGATAAACGCCAATTAGAGACATAACTTGACCATATTTTCACACCTTATCGACACGCACCGCAGGGTGGCAATTATATGACAGGGATTAACAATAGTGTCATACCTGAACCGTAATAAATACACAGATGGTTTGACTCTCAATTGACAGTGCAGCAGTTTACTTACTGGTCTAGTTTTATCGTATTTAAGGACTCAAAAAGACTGACAGTTGTAGACGATTTTTTTACACTTGCCCGAAGTCAGTTTCTGGCAAAAGAATGTGCACCTTACATGAAAACCACTTATGCTTAATAATAACTAGAGCTGCCGCCTAACGGGCGCCAATTATACCCCCCACATGCGTTGTCAGTACTAGTAGCAAGGTGTGTGGTGTGTGAATATTAAAGAAATCGGTCAAAGAATGAGGAAGTTATGTGCAATGTTAAAGTTTTTTTGTACCGACAAATTTTTACAAGTATTTGACCTTGAGGAAGGTTAACGTAAAGGTCAAGGTCAGGTTTGTGTATATCAATCTTAAGTACTAGTGGCAAGGTGTGTGGTGTGTGAATATTAAAGAAATCGGTCAAAGAATAAGGAAGTTATGAGCAATGTTAAAGTTTTTTGTAACGGACCGACGACAAATTTTTACAAGTATTTGACCTTGAGGAAGGTCAACGTAAAGGTCAAGATCAGGTTTGTGTATATCAATCTTAAGTACTAGTGGCAAGGTGTGTGGTGTGTGAATATTAAAGAAATCGGTCAAAGAATAAGGAAGTTATGAGCAATGTTAAAGTTTTTTGTAACGGACCGACGACAGACGACAAGCTGACTCCTATATACCCCTTTCAAACTTCGTTTGCGGGGGTATAATGATAATAATAATAATCAACTTAATTTACAGAGGTTAACGCAAGAAGTAAACTAGAACTAATCTTCTATGTGGCTCTCTGTTCATCCTCTTCCTGAGTAGAAACCAGTACTAAGCAATGTGGATGAAGTCTATTGCTCAAGGAAACAACACTTGGTGCTTGTGGGGATCGAACTGGCTACCTCTCGATCTCAAATCTGATGCTTTACTACTGTACAACAGTGCTCCACGAAAGCTTATTTATCATATGATGTCGTGTCTGAGAACGTAATAATGCCATGTAATAAATTTGATAATCCGCTAGTAGATTAAATATGCAAATTAGTAATAATGTTACATGTTCGATGTCCTTAGCGTACTAATGGCAGAATATTGATATTTTTGTGAAACAATCGTGAATAAAATGTGTTTTAAATGTCATATGACAACTAGAATCTGGCATTTGTGCTCATGTACATGTATTATTGAATTTATTAAACTTGTCAAGGAAAAAGAACAAAATGCTCGGCACAGCCTGGCATTTTATCCCTTTTCTTCAACTCGTTAAATAAATTCAATAATACATGAACACTCATGTAAGATCTTCTATGTACATGTATAAGCCTGCACAGGTTAAGTGTTGTTGCCAATGTAAAACTCTAAACGAACAATTAATTACTGCTACAAATAAATGTGCAGAAGAGCACGACAAGGTCACTATGCTCACCACTGGCAGCCATGTATTCTAACATGATATGATTTTAATCTACCAATTATAAAATCTCCCATGTGGACTCTGTATCTGAATTATTATGCCTTTTATGAAGTAGAAGGGTGGGGAATGGACCCAATGGAGCCCTGGTTAGTATCAATGAATGCATCTTTTCATAAGGAACAAATTCAACAAAAATATACTGTATTCGACCTATTTTCCGCACATGCTCCTATAAGTGCACACCCAAGCTTTTTCTGGAAAAAATACACAAGAGCACACTTTACAGTAACCTCCCAACAAATTCATATTGAGTTTTGCTGCAGCTTTGACCCAGACAATCATATGTATATGTGGTGAACCCCTATGCTGAAATTTAACTCTATAAAATAATCATATCAGAAGCTTTTTGGCGTATTTTTTTCGTATTGAGTGTGCGCTTATTAGGTAGATTTTTCACCACAATATTTTCATACAATTTTGAAAAAACTAAGCGCATGGTGCGGTAAATAGGTCAAATACGGTATATGGTTTATTGGTGGGGATCTGTAAGGTTCCTGAGGTATAAAGCCTTTTAAGCAGTGGAGGTTTGGGAAACGGTCCTGGCAGACCCCAGGAAAACCCAAGATTGTTGTCACTGAATGTGTCTTATCATAAGGATCAAAATATGTATGGTTTAGGGGTGGGGAACTGAACTTGAACTGTTTCTGAGATATAAGGCACTTTCCAGAAGTGGAGGGAAGAGGAATGCCCCCTGCGGATCCCACAAGTTGGTGTGACTGAATGTGTCTACCGGTAATCATAAGGAACAAGGAAAATATGATAATGGGGTGGGGATCTGAATGGTTTCTGAGATATATGACCTTTCATGTAGTGGATGGGTGAGGCATGGCCCCCAGCACATTGCCCTGGCACAAAGAGACCCCCAGGTTGGTGGGACTGAGTGAGTCTTATCATAAGGGACAAGACTATGTATGGTAAATTAGGAGAGGGGATCTGAAGTGTTTCTGAGACATATGGCTTTTTTGAAGTGGATCGGTGGAGCATGGCTGGGGCACCCCCAGGTTGGTGTCACTGAATGCATCTTATCATAAAGAACACGGATATGTTTTATGGGTGGGGTTCTGAAGAGATTCTCAGATATATGGCCATTTGTGAAGTGCAGGTGTGTGGCATGGCCCCAGCACAACCTAAGACCCCTAGGTTGGTATCACTGAATAGAGGGTAACACAATTAGTAAACTAGTACTACTCTTCCATGTTGTTTAGTGGTGTGGATCTGAAAGGTTTCTGAGATATTGGGCCTTTTAAAAAGTGGAATGGGTAGGGCATGCCCCAAAAACATCTAGGGGGACCCCCTGTTGGTGCCACTAAATGCATCTTATCATAAGGAACAAGAGTATATATGGTTTTGGGAAGGGGATCTGAATGGTTTCTGAGGTATATGGCCTTTTATGAAGTGAAGGGGATGAGGCATGGCCCAGGCACACCCTGTGGGACCCACGAAAGCATATGGCTGAGAGATGTTAACTCTAGAAATGTTTTCAAAGGAAAACAATGCCCCCCCCCCCCCCACAACATAAATATATCTTAAAACACCACCCATTTGACTTTTGTAACTAGGTTAAAGTCATCAAAATGTAGGCTGCAAACAGCCCATTTTTTGGCCAAAAACTGACAGTTTTCTCAGGAGCCTGTGACCTTAAAAAGCAAACAATCATTAAAAAGCTCAGATCACCAGACAAATTTGGTAGACTGTAATTAAATATTGTACCGATTTTGACCCACATTCATAAATTCTTAAATGATATAGGTTACAGGTAAGCCTTTTTTTTTGGCCCCAAAAGAAAAGGTTTTGGGAGACCTTGGCCTTAAAGTGCAGAGAAGCCATTTTTGGTCCAAAATTTACTGTTTTGGGGGGCCTGTGACCTTGAAAATAGGTCAAGGTCACCAAAATCTAATCAAGTCTGTGGTATGTTGTACTGATATATTGTACCAAGTTTGACTATAATTAATCGATTCATTAATGACCTCCACTTTTCAACAGTCTCATCTCCCAAAGGTGGTTCCTGCTCAGAGTACATTGTGTGCAGAAAACACAAAGAAAGAATAACTGCATTCTTCTAAATAAGCTTTTCATGCCCGGGGAATCTAGATTCGGGGGGCATATAGTTTTTGGTCTGTCTGTCTGTCCGTTTGTCTGTCTACAAAAACCTTAACATTGGGCATAACTTTTGAATAGTAACAGATAAGAGCATTCATATTTCACATGTGTATACCTTATCACAAGACCTTTCCAGTGGTACCATAATTTTTTATCATGTGACCTTGACCTTTGACCTACTTTTTTCAAAATTTTCATAAACATAAACATTGGCCATAACTTTTGATTGGTAAGTGATAGGGCTTTCATAGTTCACATGTGCATTCCTTGTCATAAGACCTTTCTAGTGGTAACATAATTTTTGACCTTGTGACCATGACCTTGATGTTTGACCTTCTTTTTAAAAACTTTAACATTGGCCATAACTTTCGATTGGAAATTGGTAGGGCTTTCATATTTCACATGTGCACTCCTTGTCACAAGATCTTTCTAGTGGTACCATAATTTGTGACCTCATGACCTTGACCTTTGATCTACTTTTTAAAAACTTTAACATTGGCCATAACTTTTGATTGGTAAGTGGTAGGGCTTTCATATTTCACATGTGCATTCTTTTTCACAAGACCTTTCCAGTGGTACCATATTTTTTGACCTCGTGACCTTGACATTTGACCTACTTTTTAAAAACTTAAATTTTGGCCATAACTTTCAATTGGTAAGTGATAGGGCTTTCATATTTCGCATGTGAATACTATGTCACAAGACTTTTTCAACAATCCCATAATTTTTGACCTTGCGACCTTGACCTACTTTTTTAAGACTTGAACATTGGCCATACCTTTCGATTGCTTAGTGATACTGCTTTCATATTTAACATGCGCTGTCGGGGGCATCGTTGTTTCACAAACACATCTTGTTAAAGTAGAATTAGTCTTAATTTTAGGTGGTCTTAACAGAGGAATTTCACCGTAAATCTAATACAGAATAAGAAAAATTATCTCAGAATTAACCTGCTTGTCTGGCCAGAGCTCTAAACTGTCTGTGCCGTCTGGTGAAAACATACACCAGTACATGAACATATACTTCCTTTTGCCTATCAGGGCCTAACATTTTGTGTCATATGGCTTTTTTTTTTTTAAATGTAACATGAAATACTGTAACATATCAAATCTCAATAAAGAATTTTGAAATGAAAAATTCAGGAAGTTTAAATAACTCAATTGCAACAAGACAGAGGGAAGTCCAACAACCTACTCTTAGTATCTCTAAACTTTAAATTTATTTTAGTTTGTGACAAGTTCATTGGTTTGGTGTTTAAGCCTTGTCCTGCTGAATAAATTAATTTTGCCAAACCCATTTCTGACTTTCAACCAATTAAATTACTTGATAAACTGTATTCAAATTCCCAAAAGCCAAAGCCATCTGATCTGGATCTACGCTGGTTTGTCCACACTGTTAAACCTTTTTCCTGCTGTTCACGACAACGGCTATCTTTGCAAACTGTAGATCCTGATCAGAAGCCATCTGATCAGGATCTACATGATTTGAAGTTCAGTTTATGAATTTGTAGGAATAAATTACATCAAGTAATCTGATTGGTTCAAAGTCATAAATGGGTGTGGCTAAGTTGAATATTCGCCAGGATAAGGGTTAACTCTGCTATAGCAATTGACATGGACAACATCATTGTTTCTAAACTTTGCTTTACCTTTCTGAATCTAACAACAGGAAGAATTCTGTCGAAGGCTTTGTCACGTCTGCGGGGTGCAAAGTCAGTGAACCATGAAATGTAGTTCACGGTCAAATATGGTGATCGCACTGTAGGTGCTATCCCTTGATGTAAGTTTGTTCTAAGTATCATAAATGAAGTGCTTATAGTTCCTGTGAAAAGGACTTGATTTTTCTAGATGTTGAAACAATATTTGTTTGTTTTGGAGTTTAATGGCCCTGTCAACACTATTTAGGTCATATCTAGCTGGTCAGTTTACCTATCCACAATTTGCCTGGGCAGGCTTCTATGTAAGTGGTTAACCAGTACAGACTACAGTGCACATTCTTTTGCCAAAAACTGACAACTGGCCTTCTAAAATCAGCGGAAGGGAGAGAATGACCGTAGAAAAGATTTCATGATCTATCTCTGTGAAAAAACGTTGCAAACCCAGCAGGTATCGAACCTGTGACCTCTTGATCACCAGTCAGATGCACATGTATGCTTAACCCTTTTTTGTACCAAATGGAATCTTCCTACTAATATATAGCAGGAGTCCATTTCAAAATTTAGGGGTGTCAGGTTGTGTTTCCTTCAAAATCTATTTGTAAACTGGCTGAATGTTTTGCAAACAGTGTAGGCCCTGATCAGATGCCGCGTTCTGTGGCGTCTGATCTGGGCATGCACTGTTTGCCACGGTACCCGTTTAGGCGTTTCCAGTCTGAAATGGGTTAACTATCATAGCTATGCCAACCTGTTTTGTCTTAGCAATTGGAAATCTTGCACAGCTATCGCAAACACTTAACACAGACATGCATGGCATATTGTGGGCTTTCATTCAGTTGCTAGGGCCAAGCAAAGACAATTCAGAGTCTACCCTGTTTTCCACTGAAGCAGTGGTGGTTAGTCAACTTAAGTGCACTAGCCTCTGATGCCAGAGGTTCTGGGTTTGATACCCAGCAGTGGCAATAGAGCATTTTGATGTCCAAAGATGCTCCACTGGCATCATCTGCAGGATATATGCCATAAAGTGTGTCTTCCTTTGGACCACGATGTTAACCCTTGTCCTGCTGATCCCGGATATGTCTTATCTTTCAAACAATGAAGATCCAGATCAGATAGCTTCTGAAGAAGCCATCTGATCAGGATCTACATTGTTTGTCATTCAGATTGTGAATGTGTTGCAATGATTTGCATCAAGTAATCTGATTGGTTGATAATCGGTAGTGGGTGTGGCATTTATGAATATTCAGCAGAACAAGGGTTAACTGGAGGCTTTTGTGCATGGAAAATCAGCACTTTTGCAGGTTAAAGACCCTTTCATATGCATGATTACTGTCTAGTGTCTCTGTTTTCACTCTGAAAACCTTGAGTGTGTGCATTGTGTTTTGGTTTTATGGCCCTTTCAAGACTATTTCACTCATATCCAGCCGATCGTTAATCAAGGGTGGGCGAAAACAGGAGTACCTGGAGAAAAAACACATGAACTTCCATTGCAGAACAAGGCATCTGCATTTGTGAAACCTGAGCTAGGCTCGAATCACAGTGGTGACAGACTGATTATAAATGATTAAGAATTTAAGAGTCAGCGCTCTTATTCACTAGGCAGTGTTTCATTTACATGTGCGTCAGAGAAGCACGAAAACTGCTGAAAATGCAAACTTTTGCAACATGTGCATTTTGCTGACGCACAGATTTAGCTGGCTGTACGTCCTGTTCGATTCGATTTGGGTGTTTTCCGGTAAATTTGTAGTTTTTCTTTTTACCTTATCACCGGTTTGAGAGCTGGTTCCCGTCTTGATAAAAGTCATCATAAAACCAATATTGCGTTACCATGGGTAGATCGATATCCAGTGTCTATTACTGTAATGCGTTGATAAGCGTGAATTTGATTTGCTCATTCAATTTGATTATCCAGGTGGATGGTTTTCATTTCCAAACAGTTACCTACTGGCAATGGCGTAAACAATGCCACCGAAGAATAAAGAGGCTACATTAGACCAGAAACAACAATTAATAACTGGCTTACTAGTAAAACCCAAGTGATCGGAACAAATGCCTTAAACTGATACAGAAAAAAATCCCGATCCACTTGAAAATTCGTCAAATTCCAGTTCGGCCCCTGCAGATTTAGACCAGGTGCATTCGGCCTCGGGCGACTCAAATCAAGAGAATTTAAGTCGCACTTGTTGAAGCTTTTCAGATGGCTTGTTTATTGCAGTAATAAAGGTTACATGTACTGCTCTTTGTGTACTGATGGAAAGAAAAACAAATGGAATGGCCAAAAAATCAAAATACACCAACTTCCAATTCACAAAACTGCGCCGCCATGATGGGTTTGCTGATCACAAACCTCTGCTACAAGCCCCACAATTGAGGGAAGATCTAAAAGCTATCCAGAAAAAAATCTAAAATAGAGCATGCGGAGTACACCAGTAGATTATATCAGCTCAAATCTCATTTATGCTGATCAAGTCTTTTATCAAGTCTAGTCACATTGGTGTCATCTGATACTAATGTCTGATCTCTTCTGAGAACTCTAGTCAGATCCTAGTCATCCTCTATCTTTTTGTATTCCTTGCATTAAAAGAGATAACTGTTTAAGGCTTTAATTTTATTTGTTACATATACAGTACTGGATACAAAACTTACAACATTTTCATACATTTTCACGTAAAAATGTGGGACTCACAAATTTTGCTTCAGACTCGCAACTTTCCAGACTGATGAGTCCTGGGACTCACATACAGCAAATTGTAAAAAAATCACTGCTAGGCCATGGAGGCCCGTTAGAGTGTGTGTAATGTACACCTGCCATTAATGGAAAAATATGATTTATTGCAGTATCAATGGAAAGAGCTGGTGTCTGTCAGTGTCTGAATATTTCGGTTCATATGGTAATATTGGCAATTTGCGAAGATTATTTTTTTGGTTTGTTTGATTTCAGGTTTAACGTCCCAGTCAACACTGAATAGGTCATTTTGGAGACGTTGTTTCCAATTTTGTGGGACTTTTACCCGACATTGAGATGAAATGACATCTCAAGCCCTGTTGTCCAATGAAACTAATAGGGTTTATAAGCATGGACGGTCCGACTTGCACCGCTTTGCCTGGGCAGGCTTAGATCCTCTCTAAGTGGTTTACCAGTACATGTGTGCAGTCCGATTCAGCTCTGCTTGGAAGCATCATGCAGCCCATCTATAATTTCTTCAAGCCCCAATGAGTGGGGGCCTCAAAGATTATTTATTCTAATACTGGGTCTGTCAAATTTGATCCTTACCCCAGTTAATACCTGGGTAAAAACCAGTACTAAACAATATGTATAATCCCCCCGCCCCCAATCAGGGCTTGGAGAAATATACTGGACTGCACGGTGCTTCCACGCAGAGCTGGTAAACCGACTAGAAGTACTTAGCCTTTTGAGGCAAAGTGGTGTGAACCAGACCACCCGATGCATATAAGCCTTTTGGTTTCATTTGGCGCTGTGGCTTGAGAGGGTCCATAGAAATACCAAAACGCACCTGTATTTACCAAAACGCACTGCCATTATTGGATTTTTCTATGTAAGGTACGGTGAATTCAGCATTTGTTAAGAGGATTAGACACCTAGAAACAAATATATATATCTATATATAATACATATATTATAAATATATAGATAGATTTCTAGTGCGTTTTGGTAATTGTTTTTTGTTAGAGTGGCGTTCTTAGAAAAATCCAATATTGACAGTGCGTTTTGGTAGCGTTTTGGTAGGAACTGCTGAGCCCAAGCTCAAATGTATAATATGTATAAACGCCTATATTTATTTATATCCTAAATATATATTAAATATAGATAGATATATTTGTTTCTAAGTGTCTAATCCTCTAATTCACCCTACCCTACATAGAAAAATCAAATATTGGCAGTGCGTTTTGGTAAATACAGGTGCCGGGCTTGAGATGTTGTTTCATCTCAATGTCGAGTTAAAGTCCCACAAAGTTGGAAGCAGCGTCTCCAAAATGACAGTGACGTTGAAACTCAATTCAAACAAACATACAAAACATGGTTAAAGTGTCTATCTCAATGGTGCCTTGGGCACGACTCGAACCAGGAACCTCTCCATCAGAAGTCAAATGTTTTACCACTGTGCCAGTGCATATCGCACTCTTTGATAAGGATGCTCAAAAATGGGCTTCAGTTTGGAATATGATCTTAGAGGGCTTAAGTTTCAATGATGCTACAATTGAAAGAAAATAAATATTCTATGACCATCAGTCATCACCAGGAAGAAAAAAGCGAAAGACTTCAAAAGTTTATCTAAAAAATAAATGGTGCCTTCAGACAACATGGGAAGGAATTGCACCCACTTTATATTGATCTGAATTTTAGACATAACCACTCAATGCAGATCTCCTAAATTTTATACATGTTTATGGGACATCCATTTTTGCTCTGCATTCTTCTCACCTTGTACACTTTTCCGAAGGCTCCATCACCTAACACATCTATAATTTCCCAGAATTGGTTAGGGTCTATATCCCTTTTTATGTTTTTATTCACGGACCCTTTTTTCACGGAGTCACCCAAACCAAACAACTTCTTGAAGCTGCTGAGAAATGACATCTCGAATTTTCATCAGTTTTTTACCGAACAACTATGGTAAGGGCGTTTATTTGAGGCTGAGCGATTACAGTCACATCTCAATTTTTGTGAAGAAGGACAGTCATTCAATTTATCGGACAATTATGTCCCAGATGCAGTTAGGGGGCCATTTTTCCTTCGACTTTCACTGAAAATTGATGTAGCGGAAAATCTCCATCTTGTTATTTTAACGCATGCGCTTTGGAAAAATCTCACTTCACTTCCGTGTTTACATCGGCAATTTAAGGAGGCACGCCCATTTATAGATAGAAATGTTTTTTTCGCCAGAAAAAAAAACAAAACAAAATAAAACGAAGAATAAAAAGAAATTGGTCGTTTTTATATCAGCTTTTGACATTTTATAGTTTCCATAAATATACTCTTGCAGTGACAATTTCCATTGTAATCAAATTTTAAAGGGACTACTCCTCATCAGAAATCAAAGCACTGAGAGTACTACTTGGTCGATTGTCTCTGCGTGTAGGTCGATGTAAACGTCCTGGACTGTGTTTTAAACTGTTTCATTTAACCCTAGAACTCCGGTTTTTTTTTTTTAAAGCAAATGGATATTGGTCTGACGCCGTGTTCTGTGGCGTCGGGTCTGGGTCTACACTGTTTGCCAAGCCCAATATATGATTCCAAGCTAACCCTCTTACGCAACACTCTGACCTCAGTCACTGCGGGTATTTTCTATGATAAAAGTTATTTAAACAAGTCAGTGATTGTCACGTGGACTTTAGCATTGAAGAACTTTTCTGCTTAGTAACTTTCGCCAGTTGACAAAGAAATACCCCAAAAAGAGATCTAAGAGGTCAGAAGAGACTGAACATTGTTTTGGGCTTGGCAAACAGTGTAGACCCAGATCAGACGCCATAGAACGCGACGTCTGATCAGGGTCTACACTGTTTGTCTATCTATCTATCTTCTGATACTGCGTCGGTCACATTTTTTATACCAGCTTTTGACATTTTATAGTTTCCATAAATATACTCTTGCAGTGACAATTTCCATTGTAATCAAATTTTAAAGGGACTACTCCTCATCAGAAATCAAAGCACTGAGAGTACTACTTGGTCGATTGTCTCTGCGTGTAGGTCGATGTAAAAGTCCTGGACTGTGATTTAAACTGTTTCATTTAACCCTAGAACTCCGTTTTTTTTTAAAGCAAATGGATATTGATCAGACGCCGTGTTCTGTGGCGTCGGGTCTGGGTCTACACTGTTTGCCAAGCCCAATATATGATTCCAAGCTAACCCTCTTACGCAACACTCTGACCTCAGTCACTGCGGGTATTTTCTATGATAAAAGTTATTTAAACAAGTCAGTGATTGTCACGTGGACTTTAGCATTGAAGCACTTTTCTGCTTAGTAACTTTCGCCAGTTGACAAAGAAATACCCCAAAAAGAGATCTAAGAGGTCAGAGTAGACTGAACGTTTGTATTTGGTGCAAGAACTTAATGGTGCAGGGAAACAGACCAAGTGCTCGTTCAAGAGCAATTTCCAAGCTTGCGCTCAGAGACAGTCGGCCAAAGTTGTCAGTGCTTTGATTTATTTACCCTCAAACCCTCTCATCATTGAGTTTCTGGAGTGCACTCTTCCATCACTGAAGTCCGTTCCCATATATGGGGACATAACAGTTGACCCCAAGGGCGTCGTTTTAGTACACCTCTGAAAGCAGATTGGTACACCTCTGAAAGCAGATTGTAAATAGTTTTAAGAACTCATCCAGTGGGTTTTTTTTTTTGCTAAATTCTAAATTTAGCGCACCACCCAACTGAGGTAATGGCCAAGTATGACCGACTCAGTATGTGAAGATAGATAGATAGATAAACTACATGTATTTGGTAAGCTGTAAATACATAAGGCATCTGGGCCGGTCGACCAGAATGCCAGGGTGCTTAAGGAATGTAGTGCTGAAATGGGTGATTTGAATGATTCTGTTTTTAAGGCACCAAGAGCACATAGGGGCTACCCCCAGTTCGCCGGCTGGGATTAGTTATTGGTACTGCTCTTTTCCCTGGGCTGCCAATGTGCTGCCTCCTGCCAATTTGACAGTTATCAGCTAGCCGTTGGGGAGTGAGGTGACCTCCTTCGCGGAGGACGTGGAAAGCAGGCCAATCCCGCACACCACCTCCCCCGCTCAAGATGCCAAATCGCACAAATCGCACCCAATGTAAAGCGTTTGTCCTGTAAACTGAGCAGTCCTCTGGCGGTTTTTGAATTTTGAATGCAGATACAGACCAGTGGTCGGGCTCTAGAATGTGGGGGCACGTTGCCAATTCCGGCTGCAAAATGTGCCAATTAATGCACTGCCCTTTGTCTGGCCGTGGCCAAAAAAGCTTGCATGCATTATCGGGTTGGCTTCCATTAGACTCTATTAGACTCTATCCCACCCCTATCTTGGTAGAGAAAACTCCGTCGGGCACGATGCTTGTTAAAGGGTGATAATGCATGGGATTTGGAATTTTGAACGGCGGCCAAAAGTGAGCCAGGAAGGGTTACTATTAGACCAGCCAATTTCGGCTATTGCAAAATTTCCTAGTACCCGTGCTCTACCACCCTGAAAACACGCCTATGTTTTGTCTCCACCCCAAGCCCCTAGAAGGGTGTTCTTGGTAATGTCGTATACCACTGGCCCCTAGCTGCGTTGTGTTGGAATGTCATGTCTTTATTGTCTTGTGTGTTGCCTCTTTCCTTTAGTTTGTAATTAGTTTAGCCAATCAGTGTAGTGTAGGTGACTTCTATCGCGGAGGATGATAAAATGATGATGCTGAAATCTCACCTCTATTGGCCTTTATCTTCAGTGGATTACTTGCCCAGGGCAATATACCAGTTGACTGGTGACTAGCAAATGTTACCCATGTCTATAAGAAAGGTGAAACATATGAGGCAGCAAATTATAGACCAGTGTCGCTGACATGCATCTGTTGCAAAACATTGGAACATAATTTATTATATGAGTTAGCAATACCAGCAAGCACTTTGAGAGCATTCTTGCTGACTGTCAACACGGTTTCCGAAGTTACAGGTCTTATGAAAGGCAACTAGTTCAATTTTACCATGACTTTGGGAGCAATCTGGATGGGGCCACAAACCGTGGCCACAAACAGACTGACTTAATCATCATGGGCTTTACCAAGGCCTTTGATAAATTATCTCACATAGGACTATTGTATAGACTGGACAACTATGTGATAAGAGGATCCACACATAGGTGGATTAGCTCATGACTCTCTGAGTGCTCAAAACAAGTAGTACTTGATGGCCAAGCGCCTGATCCAGTCCCTGTTTTATCTGGAGTCCCTCAAGGTTCGGTCCTTGGACCGGTCCTCTTTTTGGTGTTCATCAATGATCTCCCTGATAATATCAGGTCATCGGTCCGTTGGTTTGCAGATATAGAAGCATATATTCTCCTTCTGACTGTCTTATTTTACAAGATGACCTGGATCGACTTGTACAGTGGAAGGCCGATTGGCAGAGGAAGTTCAATGTGGCCAAATATGATTCAATGAGGGTGTCACGACCCCCTCAGGCCAAGCAAATTAATTTTGACTATACACGTCACCAGCAAATTTTTTGAGCACCTTCAATCCGCCAAATATCTTGGTATCACCATCACTGACCATCTTGATTGGGGTCAACATATCTCAGAGATAACATCTAAAGCAACTAGGACCTTAGGATTCCTTAGATGTAATTTGGCCTTTGCACCTAGGCAGACAAAGGGTGTTGCATATAAAACATTGGTTCGCCCTCAACTTGAATATGCATCACCCATTTGACACCCCTATGTTAAAACTCAGGTTCAGCAGGAGAGAAGGTGCAGAGGACAGCTGCTCGATGGACCTGCCGGTGATGAAGAAATAGAAGTAGCGTCGGTGACATGTTTAATGAGCTAGAGTGACCGCCCCTAGAGGTCCGTCGTGAGAAGTCCTCTTTAACCTTTTTCTATAAGATACACTCTGATGCAGTTTCTATTAATAAAAATAGACACTTGTCCCCTTTAACATCGTCAACACAAACAAGGGCATCAAAAGTAAACAACTCACAATATCGTACGTACGAGTTCTATAGCGATGCCCTGATAAACTCTTTCTTTCCTAGAACTATTCCTAAATAGAATAGTCTTCCCTCTTCTGTGGTGAATTCCAAGACCACAGAGAATTCAAAGCCCGTTCAGTGTAAGATTTAGACTCAGAGGTATTCGTACTACCTCTGTTATTCAGATTGTAAATAGTCAGTGAATTTTTTACCTAAATTTTAAATTTAGCCACCCATCTAACTGAGGTAATGGCCAAATGTGACCGACTCAGTTTAAGAAGATGGATAGAGAGACTAAATAGGGAGTCTATCAGAATTATCCTGCCTGCCTGCCTGCCTGCCCGCCTGTCTATCTATCTATCTATCTATCTATCTATCTATCTATCTATCTATCTATCTATCTATCTATCTATCTATCTATCTATACTGAAAAATAGAAGTGAAGGCAATGGCCAGGAATCGATACAATTAACCCACAGCTCCCACCAGGGGAATCGAAAAGGGAAAGAAACACAAACATGAAATAACTAGACCCTAATGGAATCAAAGCGCCAAAGGCACTGAAATGACAGAGAAAATCATAACACTGTGAAAACTTACAGAAAACCTTTCTAAAAAGAGCTTAACATTTAGAAAGGTAGTTCTGCAAATTCCAATATATGATATGTTTGCAGATGTCTATAGACCGGTGGTATTATGAAACGCCATTCGATGTTTCAAATTTTTGAAAGAAACTATTTACGTTTTCAAAACCAAACATTAAAATTCAGGTTTTAACATAGCTACTGTCCATAAGTAACAGTTTTTGTCTGGTCGGTTGTGGACACCTCTACCCAAAGATACTCTATGGGAAAGAGATCGGAGGAGAACGGCTGGCTAGTCTAGTGCATGAATTTCATTGGCTTGAAGACATTTTTTTGATTAAGAACAGCACTATGAGCCCGCTCGTAATCCTGCTGGATAATATATCCCGGATTCTGAGCGTAAACAAATAAATGGAACCATGTGAGGCCGAAGCACTTGATTGATGTAATGTCTCGCTGTTCAATCCACGTCTCAGCTATGATCTTGAATGTTCTTAATGACACTAAGCTGCGTTCGCTAACTACACGCAATAGCTCGCCACACAATTACGCTTATTTCACCCGATATGTCACGCTCTATTACGCACGCGTCGCCTCGGCATACCTTACACCTATACGTCGAAATCTCACTAAATGCTTTTTTGAGAACAAATTGCAGTTTCTTCTTTTCTAGGCACGACCTTACATTACATATCAAAATTTTGATCCTGAACCTGTGGTTTCTATCCGTACTGGTGTGAAGGTGGCGCACAGGATCGACGTGGCCGGACTGGTAACCAGACGTCACGGTTGATTTATTTAACCTTTTTAGCTTAAGGGCATGGTGCCTATGTAATCGTTTGGTTTCAGAATCAAAGCACTGAGAGTTTGGTGTGTAGGTTGGAGTAATAGGCCTGGGCTGAGATTTAAACTGTTTCATTTAACCCTGAAATTCCAAACAAATAGTGAAGATTTTGATAAGAAGACGCGTTCGACAGCGTCTGATCTTGGTCTACACTGTTTGCCAAGCTCACCCTGTGATTCCAGGATAACCCTCTTCCGTCTTATGGAATACCCCGATCTCACTGCGGCTATTTTCTACAAGACAAAAAGTTATTCTGACAAGTCAGTGATAGTCACGTAGACATTAGCACTGAAGCGCTTTACTTATTATCAACTTCGGGTCGAATGCTAAACAATCAACCCAACTGTGACATAGCCGCGTCGTTTGTCAGTGTTGGGTACATGTACGTGTTATCTGTAAAATCTGCACTTGAATCAAATGTTGGATATGTCAAACAATGTAAACTCAGTTCAAAAGCCACACAACACGGTGCTGATCTTGTTCTACACCTTTTTGCATTAGTTACTAACATCTTAAGTTTAAACGAACCAGTCCAAGTCCCCGTTCATGACCAGCCTGCATTTAGAGACAATCGGCATGAGTGTTGTCAGTGCTTTGATTTATTCACTGCCTTGGGTTTCTGGAGTGCACTCTTCCATCACTGAAGTTGGACTCGTCCATTCTGCTAAATATATGGCACCTAGAATTATATCACAAGACCTACACTAAGTATCTTTACCATATTCCAGGGTTGAAAGGGACAGCCTTTCTTTTCAATTTCTCCACGCAAAGTCAATACACACCTAAGTTGTAACTGACCTAAACTTGACCTCGAAAGTCAGAAAGAAAACCCATTAATATTCTTGTCTACAGCTGACCTGGTCCAACAGCAGGCTGGTCTTTAAGGATTAAATATTGACAGCACTAATAGAAAACAGTGTAAAACATGATCAGACTGCTGAGCAGACGCCGCATTGATCTGGGTATACAATCTTCGCCAAACCCGTCGCATATGCAACTGATTCATATGAAATGCTGAATCGTCAAGTCGTCTGCTTCAAAAGTTTGTATTACGCTTTCAGTATAACTAATACGCTTGTACAATTTTGATTACTGCGCTAAACCGGACTACATTTTGTGCGGACTCATATTTCTATGGCGGTCAAAGCCGGAAGAAAAAGCCTGAATTACTTTAAACGTGCAGCACAGCAAGAATAGACAGATGGAATCTGTCATTAAAAACCAATAGCGGAAAGCCAAAAGGGCAGTCACTTTCCCACAAAATGGCCAGTTGGCTATCCAAAACAAAAAATACATATAAGCGAAACACACACTCAAAGACAAACCATAACACAAAAAAATAAACCGCCTTGGTCAGTGAAACGAATTCCACGTGGGGTGGGGGTGGGGAGGGGTGGTGTGGGGTTAAATCGATTTTACGCGGCCGCAATCCTCGCCCTTACTTCCGTCGCGATTTAGACAAATAATTTGTTCAGTACTGACGCATGAAGGCCTGCAACATCTCCGAGAACACAAACATCAAACTAACTACAGAGAAGAAACAACGGTGAGTGTTGATATTTGGCCATTACCTCAGTTGGGTGGGTGGCTAAATCTAGAATTTAGCCTAAAAAGTTTGTAGGGGGACGCTGGATGAGTCTCTAAAACTGACTGACAGAGGTATACTAAAACGCATACCTCTGAGTCCCAATCTACACTGCACGGGCTTGGCATCTACCGCAGACGAGCAGCATCTACCGCAGAAGAGGAAGTTTGCAAAAGTGTCTGTATCGGGTTGTAAGGGATACATTGTAGATTCTATGTTTGGTTTTTGTTTGATTTGAGGTTTAACGTCCCCGTCAACACTGTAAAGGTCATTTTGGAGACGTTTCTTCCGATTTCATGGGACTTTTACCCGAAATTGAGATGAAATGTGTGTGTAGATTCTTTGTAGGAATACTATCATCTATTTCAAACATACATAGACATACCGCCGTCAGTTTCTAACACTAACAATTCCACAGCAGCCGGCTGAGCTTATATGGGTACACGCAACACACTGACCTCCAGATAAAATCATCACGAAAACACGCCTATATAATTTTGACCCCCTCGAACCCCACTTTTATATAGTAAAACTGGGGTTTGCAGGGGTAAACCTTATTTTTCTTATTTTTGCTCTAAAATATAGATTGTGGGTACTCGTTAGAACCGCCTCATCGGCGGTTCTAACGAGTACCCACAATCTATATTTTGAGCAGAAATAAGAAAAATATCACAATTTTTCATCTTAAAATTTTCATTTTTCCGGCCTTAAAGGTTACAATGTATTTGTATAGGCGTGTTTGCGTAATGATAGCGCGACTATTTGCTATTACTAACCATAACCTTGATCGATAAAAATAGTGCGATTATTTTCTGTTAATAACCGTAACCTTGCTTTCCCCAAATCAGTGATAGTCACGTGGATAACAGCATTAATTCAAATTTGCCCTTTACAACTTTGGCTCGACTGAAAAACAATCGACCCAAAAAGTAAAGCATGATAGAAGATTAACTGTTAGATTTTAGAAGGGTTTATGTGAAGAAAAGTATGTGTTAGTAGAGAAGAGGTTAAAAGCTTGTAAAAACAATATTTCACGGTTCATGTCATTGGATGTTGGAGGGTGCATATAAGGCCCACGCCCATCGGGGCTTGAAGAAATAGATGGGCTGCATGATGCTTCCACGCAGAGCTGAAACCGACCGTACACGAGTACTGGTAAACCGCTTAGAGGATCTAAGCCTGCCCAGGCAAAGCGATGCGAGTCGGACCGTCCGTGCTTATAAACCTTATTGGTTTCATTGGGTGACAGGGCTTGAGATTTCATTTCATCTCAATGTCGGGTAAAAGTCCCACAACAATGGCTGATCTGAAAGAATCGAGATCAGAGTACACAGCAGCCTGAGAAGGTAGATAATTCCACTGTACAACAGCCGAAGGACGGCCCCCGCCCATAGGGGCTTGAAGAAATATATGGGCTGCATGATGCTTCCACGCAGAGCTGAATCCGGCCCGCACACCAGTACTGGTAAACCGCTTAGAGGATCTAAGCCTGTCCAGGAACCGCGGTGCGAGGCGGGACCGTCCATGCTAATAAACCCTATTGGTTTCATTGGGCGACAGGGCTTGAGGTGTCATTTCATCTCAATGTCGGGTAAAAGTCCCACAACAATGGCTGATCTGAAGGAATCGAGATCAGAGCACACAATAGCCTGCGAAGGTAAATAATTCCACTGTACAACAGCCGAAGGAAAGAAACCGTATTTGTAGTATTTGGTAGTAGTGGGAATTTGTACAAAAGGCATAGGATGCATGTTTTTAGTGGATCTGACTGGGCGTCGTATATATGGAGGCAGTGGTATCTCAACAAGGCCATAAACTATTTTGTAGAACATTCTAACACAGCGCGCCTATATAGGCAATGGAAAATTACTGTGTTTTATTCTGCAACAAATCACGGCAAGGAAGAGCGTGACGAGTGACGTCATTAAAAACTGCCAATTTATGACGTCACTAGTCGATTTTCCTTGACGTTAGACGATGTAACGTCATATTCTCGCATCGAAAACGTTAGAAAAGGATATAAATGCATGTGTTTCAGTCGATAATTTTAGCGGGATTTCTTCTAACAATGGCGAAAAGTTGTGAGATTTTGAAGGAAACAACAGCATTATTGCCGAATTTCAGCCTGTTAGAATCGAAATAGATCTGCTCTAGTTTGTGATTTGTTGAGTAATAAATCACAGTTTGTCGGTCAGTTGTAAGTAGACAAATCACGCTCGCGTGCGTGATTTGTCTACTTACAACTGACTGACAAACTGTGATTTATTACCCAACAAATCACAGTTAGAGCTGATCTATTTCTTAAATATGAGGCGTGCGCCAGCACGTCTCTGTTCCAAGGATCTCCAGCTGAGAGCATCTAGCATCTGGGCCACACTACTGTATGAAGAGTAGGCCTAGTCATTTTAACCCATATACACCCTTTTTAATTTTGGTAATGTTGGACTGGGTGAATGGGCTCCACACAGGATAGGGTAGGAATACTCGACTTGGGGCCTGACCAAAGTATTATATGCTGTGTCTCGTATGCCTGATGTTTGGTGCGAATATTTCTATGTATGAAGCCCAGGGTCCTGTTTGCCTTTGTGGTCACGTTTTTGATGTGAGAATTCCATGTTAAATCATGGCTGATTTCAAGTCCCAGGTATTTGGCATGGTCAACCTCTTGAAGGAATTGACCATGAAGAACGTAGGGATGTTTGATGGGAGTGTGGAACGGGAAATGTGCAGGACCTTGATTGAAATCCATTTCAGAGGTTCTTTCCAAAGTTTCAAATTTCTAGAGGCCCGTCTGCAATGTTTTACAGTCATTTTCGATTTTGACAGCCAAATAAATCAAATAAATGGCAGTATCGTCTGCGAAAAGCCCGACCTGTGTGTGGATCTGCTCAAGTAGGTCATTTATATATAGGAGAACTAGGATCGGCCCCAAGAGTGATCCTTGGGGAACCCCTGATGTGACCGGAATATGGGATGAGGTTTCCCCTTCTAAGGCTACGCAGTCGGTATGGCCCAGAAGAAAAGCTTTGATCCATACAAGAAAAGACTGAGACAAGTCTTTTATTATTATTAGTTTTAATTGTTTGTTTGAATAGTGGTTTTACGTCCCCGACAACACTATTTAGGTCATTTTGGAGACTTTGCTTCCAATTTTGTGGGCATTTTGTCCGAAATTGAGACTAACTGACATCTCAACCCCTGCCAAAAGGGTTAATATGTAGGGACGGTCCGACACGCATCACTTTGCCTGGGCAGGCTTAGACCCCTAAGCGGTTTACCAGTAGTCATGTGCGACCGGTTTCAACTCTGCGTGGAAGCATCATGCAGCCTATCTATTTCTTCAAGTCCCGATGGGCGGGGGCGATCTTCTATTTTTGCTAATCGGAGCGGAACCGATTAGCGTTTTTGGTTTTGCTTGTTTGTTTGAATTGGGGTTTAACGTCCCCGTTAACACTAATTTGGTCATTTTGGAGACGTTGCTACCAATTTTGTAGAACTTTTACCCGACATTGAGATGAAACGACATCGCAAGCCCTGCCGTCCAACGAAACCAGAAGGCTTATATGCATTGGACGATCTTACCCACACCGCTTTTCCTGGGCAGGCTTAGTCCTTCTAAGCGGTTTACCAGTACTCGTGTGTGGTCAGATTCAGCTCTGCGTGGAAGAGACATGCAGCCCAATCGATTTCTCCAAGCCCGGATGGGCGGGGGCAACTTAGCGTTTTTGGTAGAGGGTCACATAAGTAACATTCCGGTAAAATTGGCCGAAGAATATGTGAAGTTTGAATAAAATTGGCTCAAGGGTTTAGGAGGAGTTGGCGTTTGAAGATTTTTCTATTTCTCAGTAGCTCTGGCGGCCATTTTGTTCATTTTATTAGATTTGTTACCAAAATGGTTCTATCGGTATGTCTCGTAGTCATATTAAACAATGGTTTCAGTCATTTGCCGTCATTGTCTGATTGGGTAACGTAGAGGAAAGGTCTGGTAAGTACGGGTAATTGTCCTGCGTTGGCCCAAGAAGTACGATACCCGAAACGGATGCGAAGCGCTACTCTTTATTAGTCTGGAGTAGGACTGGCTAATCGGAGCTGAAAAGATAATCGATTATCAGTCATGCCATTGCGATCGATAATCGATTAGTAATCGCTAAGAGTTTTTTCATTATTTTACCTGTCTGGCTTTCTGTCTGAGCATGACTCTTACCATATGTTGCACTTTACCATATGTATATTTGAACAGACAGGCCTGAGCAAACAGTGTAGACCCAGATGAGACGCCGCATAATGCGGCGTCTCATCAGGGTCTGCACTGTTTGCCAGTCATCCAGCTATTTTAGGCATTACTTTGGGTAGTAAATTGTACCTATCAAGTAATCGATAAAAAACAAATCAGAAATGATAAGCATTTTTGTGGAACTTATCGATCGATTAATCGATTATACGATTAAGCGCTACTCTTAATTAGTCTGGAGACACCATGCCCTAGGACGTGACGCTACCTTCCCGTGGTATAGGGCTTTCGGTTTAACTAAACGCGTCATCCCTCAAAAAGGTCATCGAGGGTCAGCCAACGTAAAACCTCCATATATGACAGCCATCTTGTGACGTCATTGCCAACAAAGTGTCCCGGATACTACTCATAGCGCGGCCAGGTCATGAGGCATAATGCAGTTCATTAGACCTATAAAATAAAGGTATGAATACTGATTTGAGGCGATTCTACATATCTTAACAGGAAATCCCCCTTAAACTATTTAGATGTATGTATATGGATATATCGCCCCCGCCCATCGGGCTTGAAGAAATATTTGGGCTGCATGATGCTTCCGCACAGAGCTGAAACCGACCGCACTCGAGTACTGGGTAAACCGGTTAGAGAATCTATAAGCTTGCCCAGGCAAAGCGGTGCGAGTCGGACCGTCCATGCTTATAAACCCTATTGGTTTCATGGGGCGACAGGGCTTTGGATGTCATTTCATCTCAATGTCGGGTAAAAGTCCCAGAAAAATTGGAAACAACCTCTCCAAAGAAACAAATCTACACACCTCTAAATAAAAAAGCAAACAGGAAAACCTCCTTAAAATATTTAGATACATGCATATGGATCTTTGAAGCTGAAAAGAATTCTCTAGGGTTTGCTGGGCGAGTTCGAATTAGCCATGGTAAACGAGCTATCCGTGTTCGAGTGAATGAAGTTTCACTGTACGTGTCATCTATTACTGGCATGAAAAGACTTGGAATTGGGTGATCTTAGAGGATCTTTAATACACGAGTGTTCATGTGTAACTGAATTTATTAAACTCTTTGACCTCAACGAGTTTAATAAACTCAATAATACATAAGCACGAATGCAAGATTCTATTGATCATATGACATTTAAAACGTATTTTATAACAAAAAATGTCAATATTCTGCTCTTAGTAATCGCGACGTCGTTAAGAACGTCGTACGCGTAAAGTAACTAATTTGCATATTTAATCCACCACATTACCGTATTCGCCCTAATTTCCGCACATGCTCCTATAAGCGCACATCAAAGCTATTTTTGAAACGGAAATGCATAAGCCCACACTTTACAGTAACCTCCCCTTGAAGCTCACAGTAAATCTATAAAAACTAACCGTTATTTCTTCAGAAGTGAAGGCAATGCTTAAGTATCCTTTTCTGTCCCATTAAATATCAGTATGCATCATCTCGGAAGCTATTGTTTTCGTATCAAGTGTGCGCTAATTAGGAAGATTTTTCACCCTGATTTTTTGACATGATTTTGGAAAAACTAAGGGCACGGTGCGGTAATTAGGGCGAATACGGTACATTCTCAGACGCGACGTCATATGATAAATTCGGCTTTCTTGCACTGTCTTTGCTTTTATCGGGCGAGTTTGACATGTATTCTTTGATAACTGAAAAAATGGCATTTTTTCTGAGGGAAATGTGTAATATCTTTCTTAATTCTGATTCTAACATAGATTGTGGGTGCTCGTTAGGACCGCTTTGATAAGACGGTTATAACGAGTATTCACAATATATGTTTTTAACAAAACAAAGGGAGGGGGGGGGGGGTGATGTATACCCTCAGTGAATTATGAAGTGAAATTTACAAGGGTATAAATTACATGGACGGTTCTAACGAGTCCCCACAATCTATATTTTGACAAGAAATAAGAAAAATATCACGCTTTTCATCTTAAAATTCTCTTTTTTGTCGGCGGTAAAGTTTCCAACGCTTTTGTATAGACATGTTTTCGCAATGAAAAGTAATCATCTCATAATTAAGTCATGACCGCTTCCAATATCTGCAGCTACACGCAGGCCATAAATGAATCGGTTTCTGGCAAGATGTTTGCGTGGTGTCTAGGATTTAGGTTGGCTGCTTTGAAGTTTAACGACCCAGTCAAACAGTAAGGTCTAAGTTGCGATCAGATCAACCAAGCGACCGGTAACTGGTCGAGCTCGCTCGACATGAGTGGTCGGAATGGCCTACTTTGATCGACATCACTCGACATTCTCTGCCGAAAATTTTGGGCATGTCTATACCATTCGAGTATCGATCGAGTAGCCAAGCGCTCTAGAAGCCACTGGGAAGAGATCGAGTATTGGTTGAGTAGAGGACTGGGGCCAGTTGTTCAAAACTAACGACGTCGTTAGTTAACGCATCGTTATAACTTTGATCATTAAATATGGCAAATATGCTAAAATTTTTGCTGAAAAAATGTGAGCAGCTTTTGCGGACGCAAAAATACCAAAATTTACGACATTGTACTTGCTAGAAGAGTTAACAATGTGACCACTAACGAGCTCGTTAAGCTAACAAACAGTGTAGATCATCTAATCAGGAATTACACTGTTGGACATTCAGTTTGTGAATTTGTAAGAATTAATTACTTCAAGTAATCTGACTAGTTCAGAGTCAGAAATGGGTGTGGCTAAATTAATTATTCAGCGGGATAGGAGTTACGCTTACAAGAAAGCGTTAATCGAGTGTCGTTGTCATTGAAAATGGGAGATTGGTATAGTGATCGCAAAAAAAGATTGGCAATACGGAGCTATTCAGGTGTTGTCAGTATATGTCAAATTCGCTGAGTCCACAAGAAGATTAGGTGGACTGCCTTTCTGTGCCTTTCCCTAGCTTTTTGCGAGCATGTATACCAAAGCCTTGTTTGTGTTACAGTTGAATTACACCATCGGGTGACTTGGTTTACCATTTTGTTAAAGGAATACTCCAAAGACAGATGCAAACCAATTACGAAAACACGCCTATGCAAATCGAGGCAGTTCTAACATGTATCCACAATCTATATTTTAGAGCAGAAATAAGAAAAATAAGGTTTACCCATGTAAACCCCAATTTTAACATATAACAATGGGATTCAATTAGGTCAAAATTATTTCGGCGTGTTTTCGTGATGCTGTCAATCTTATCTACGACTATTATATAGGCCCCGCCCATCGGGGCTTGAAGAAATAGATGGGCTGCAAGATGCTTCCGCGCAGAGCTGAAACCGACTCGCACACGAGACTGGTAAACCGCATAGAGGATCTAAGCGTGCCCAGGCAAAGCGGTGCGAGTCGGTCCGTCCATGCTTATAAACCCTATTGGTTTCATTGGGCGATAGGGCTTGAGATGTCATTTCATCTCAATGTCGGGTAAAAGTCCCACAAAATTGGAAGCAACGTCTCCAAAATGACCTTTACAGTGTTAACGGGGACGTTAAACCCCAAATCAAACAAACACAAACCAACAAACGACTATATCACACTGGTAAAGGCAAGCGCGCAGGGTAAGGAACAAACCCACAGGATAAGGAAATTTTTCCGATCAGGATAAGAAAGAAAATGGCGGAATCGGCATCTCATGTGCAGGTTTGTTGTTGTTCTAGATCTCGTGTTATCATCACTAATCAATACGGCTGCTCACATTAGCTTCACGGAAGACACATATTATTCACAAATTTATCTTCGATGGTCCGCATTCGACAGTAACAGCCAGTCAAAAGGAGAACCGGAGACAGTGGAGGTACTCAACCACGAAATCTCGTTATTTTACATGAAACGCTATTCTGGGAAGATGGCATGTACTTTTTTATTGGTTGTAGACATACCCATGATAAATTGGACTGTTGCAAATACGATTTAAGGAAAATCGGAAATTGGAAGGCCCACAGTGAGAAATCCTAGTTCCATTTTCAATACAACGCCCACGGGCAAGGAAATGGGTACAAGGCATATGATAAGACACAAAATTTTCCAGGGAAAATGGTAGTTATTATGGTCGTAGCTCTAGTAAATGTCCATCTCAGATTAGGTTTTCCGATATTAATAATTAGTCCTACATAGTTTGAAGCACCAATTGTGACCTTTAGGAAACGTTCAAAATTTGAGTGTCTTGTCCTGGCATGCGCATTGCTCTGGTTCTAGCAATATGATAATCCCCTATGGGGGGATAGACGGATTGGGTTCATCGCGATCATGATTTAGGGAAATGATATATATGTCCATGCAGTATGTTTGTTCTTTTGGCTGAAAATAAGTAGATTACCTCGCCAAATTCGTGAGACTTACCTATTGCGTGGTCATTTAAGGGCCTGATATGATTTGGCTCCTTTCTGGCCCCCACTCAAAACCTCTTCAGTGTGTATCCTTTCACTTGCTAACAGGCTTAGTTAATGGTAACATACAGAAACAAATTGTTTCGTCTTCATGTATATTCAGAATAACTTGACTTTTGATGTGGCTGTATTGAGTTAATAAATTATGAAGAAAATAGTAAGAGAAGTGTGATAAAAGTATATCCCTTCGAAAGAAAAAGACAACGTAAAGTGCCTTTGGAAGTACCTGATTATAGGTTTCAACCAGTGCTTCAGCTGAAGTGCACGACCCGCCGGATGCTTTTAGCTTTATGAGTGTTACCATATATGGGTATGGCAGCCATTTTGGTCATGTGACCTGGACATAAAACGGTTCCCCCAATAAATGCGCCTTATCGTAAGGAGCAAAATTATATCTTATACTTTAGTACTGTATTCTGAATCGTTTGCAGGATAAAATCCAACACAAAAGCATATGTGTCAAAGTTTGACCTAGGCACAAAGAAGGTCAAGGTCAACCCAGGGTCACCATTTTAGCAATTTATGATGGGCCTACGTTCCAGATGCTATTTATCAAGTTTCGTGGAAATCTGCACAGTGGTTCTGGAGAAGACTATTTTTGAAGGGTTTTTACCAAATATTGCTTGGCGGCCATTTTGGTCACGTGACCTGGACCCCATGAGGAAATTTTGGTTTCCCCCATCCTGTAGAGGCTCCATATGAAATTTGACTTCAATCGGCCCAACGATTTCCGAGGAAAAGCAGTTCGAAAATTATCACATTTTTCGCCTCGGCGAGGCTGTACTAAATGGAATGTAATATTTCGCAAGTTCATTGATAAGATCTCATTGATATTTATCAGTATGCCAAAAATTGTTTAAATATTCCAAGCGGTTAAGTCACTATCACCAATTTTCACAAACGGGTTACGGACGGACAGATAGACAGACCATATATGGCTTGGAGGCCATTTTGGTCATGTGTCCTGGACCCCATGAGCAATTTTTGGTTTCCCCCATCCCATAGAGGCTCCATATGAAATTTGATTTCAATCGGCCCAACGGTTTCCGAGGAGAAGCAGTTCGAAAATTTTCACATTTTTCGCCTCGGCGAAGCTATACTAAATGGAATGTAATATTTCGCAAGTTCATTGGTTAGATCTCATTGATATCTATCAGTATGCCAAAAATTGTTTAAATATTCCAAGAGGTTAAGTCACTATCACCAATTTTCACAACAGGTTACGGACGGACAGACAGACAAACCATATATGGCTTGGCGGCCATTTTGGTCATGTGACCTTGACCCCATGAGCAAATTTTGGTTTCCCCCATCCCATAGAGGCTCCATATGAAATTTGACTTCAATCGGCCCAACGGTTTCCGAGGAGAAGCAGTTCAAAAATGTTCGAAAATTTTCACATTTTTCGCCTCGGCGAGGCTATACTAAATGGAATGTAATATTTCGTAAGTTCATTGGTTAGATCTCATTGATATCTATCAGTATGCCAAAAATTGTTTAAATATTCCAAGCGGATAAGTCACTATCACCAATTTTCACAAACGGGTTACGGATGGACCCAAAGAAGGTCAAGGTCAACCCAGGGTCACCATTTTAGCAATTTATGATAGGCCTACATCCCAGATGCTATTTATCAAGTTTCGTGGAAATCTGCCCAGTGGTTCTGGAGAAGACTATTTTTGAAGGGTTTTTACCATATATGGCTTGGCGGCCATTTTGGTCATGTGACCTACACCCCATGAGCAAATTTTGGTTTCCCTATCCCATAGAGGCTCCATATGAAATTTGACTTCAATCGGCCCAACAGTTTCCGAGGAGAATCAGTTCGAAAATTTTCACATTTTTCGCCTCGGCGAGGCTATACTAAATGGAATGTAATATTTCGCAAGTTCATTGGTTAGATCTCATTGATATCTATCAGTATGTCAAAAATTGTTTAAATATTCCAAGCGGTTAAGTCACTATCACCAATTTTCACTTATGGGTTACGGACGGACAGACAGACAAACCATATATGGCTTGGCGGCCATTTTGGTCATGTGACCTTGACCCCATGAGCAAATTTTGGTTTCCCCCATCCCATAGAGGCTCCATATGAAATTTGACTTCAATCGGCCCAACGGTTTCCGAGGAGAAGCAGTTCAAAAATGTTCGAAAATTTTCACATTTTTCGCCTCGGCGAGGCTATACTAAATGGAATGTAATATTTCGTAAGTTCATTGGTTAGATCTCATTGATATCTATCAGTATGCCAAAAATTGTTTAAATATTCCAAGCGGTTAAGTCACTATCACCAATTTTCACAAACGGGTTACGGACGGACAGACAGAATGACAGACTGACAGACTGACAGAATGACAGAATGACACGGTGATTTTAGGGCACTCTTAGAAAAAACCGACTTCAGTCGGTTGCTTTTTCTGCGGGTCGTGCAATTGACGCATACCACGTAGCACAGCTAACCATTTGTACACTAAGTGAGTCGTATCTAGTTACCCAACCCACTTGCATTATCATGAAGATATACGAAAAATGAAACAATACAGGATCAAAATAAAACAGGTACCAAATTATTCATTGGGTTCTAACTAAGAAAATAAGTAATAACAGCTCAGTCGGATGCGCGTCTGACTGGTGATCAGGAAGAAGCGGGTTCGATACCTGCCGGGGTCGGCAACATTCTTTCGCGGAGATTGATCATGAAACCTTTTCTACGGCCATTCTCGCTGATTCAAGAAGGGCAGTTGTCAATTTTTGGCGAAAGAATGTGCACCGTACTGGCTAACCGCTTACGTATACGCTTGCCCAGGTAAAATGTGGATAGGTAAACTGACCGACTCAAAAATGAGCCGGTCAGTTTACCTAAACGTAAGCGGTTAAAAAAATGGTGCACATTCTTTATCAATCTCCAAGAAAGAATGTTGCCGACCCCGTAGGTATCGAACTCACGTCCAGTCAGACGCGCACCCGACTGAGCTACCGAGGCCGGCCTAGAGAAATAGGGGAGACAAAAAATAAAATAAAACAGAAAATACTCAGATACCTTCAATTTATTTAATAACTGTGTCTAAAACTTGTGTGCGCAGAGTGATTTTGATCCACACTTTTGTTTGCAAACATTAATAATAATAATAATAATAATAATAATAATAATAATCGACCTTATTTATAGAGGGTAACACATTTAGTACTAGTACTAATCTTCCATGTTATTCAAAGCATTGTTGTGGGTACAGAGTACACTGTTGTGGGTCCATGTTAAGAGTTAATGAAAAATATCACAATATATATAATACACAAACGAACAAAACCAACAATTTAAGTGTGAAAAAGGTAATTAAGAAAGCAAGGAAACATGACCAGTCAACAAATGAGTCAGCCAATTAACCAAGTGCTAATTGATCTTACCTTCAAACAAGTTTAAACAAAATCATTAAATTTATCTTTTTTTTTTTTTTTTTTTTTTGTATAGTTATCCCGGCCACATCGTCCTAGATTCTTTGCTACTAACGACTTTGACCATTCATAATATCACAGGCTTAAAGTTATAGTTTAGGAACAAAATAAAATTTCTAATTGTTTTTGATAAAAATCTTCTTTAAAATATTCCTTCCACAAACATTATTGCGAACAAACCAAAAACAATAAACTGTCAATTTGAACTGATCATTATATTAACCTAGCCAAATTGTCCTACCCAATATTTTTGCTGGCCAAATTGTCCTAGGCCGAACTGTCCCAGGTCAAATCGTCCCGGCCACATCGTCCTAGATTCATAGTGGTGGTGTGTGTGTGGGGTATTATATTGCTAGAACAAGAGCAATGCACATGCCAAGACAAGGCACACAAACTTTGAACGTTTCCTAAAGGTCACAACTGGTGCTTTAAACTATTTTGGACTAATTATTATTATCGAAAAACCTAATCTGAGATGGAAATTTACTAGAGCTACGACCATACAACTACCATTTTCCCCGGACAATTTTGTGTCTTATCATATGCGTTGTACCCATTTCCTTGCCCTTGGGCGTTGTATTGAAAATGGAACTAGGATTTCTCACTGTGGGCTTTCCAATTTCCATTTTTCCTTAAATCGTATTTGCAACAGTGTGATATATAGTTCTGTATACATGTGAAATTGGAGTGAAAATTTGGAAATCCGTAATTCACTGACACACACATACAACGTACACATGAAAACTTTTGTCATTCCACTCTACAAAGGTTAATGTACGCTAAGCGGAGACTCAAGATTTTTGTAAAAAGCTAATACGTGTATGTTTCGTGAACACGCACATTGCATGGCATTTTTGCACCTTTGCGTGCGTGTAGTCGAGTTTTATGCCCCACAAGTTGATAGAATATGTAGACGAGACCTCGGTTTACGGACTCGTCCAAGACTTTTAATCATTAGGTATCTTACCGCTGTAGTTCGAGCCCAGTTCGGGCCATATGTGAGACGCCAAGTCTGCAACGGTTGGTCAGACGGGTTTTCTCCGGATACTCCGGTTTACGCCCACCTCTAATTAACGATCGGCTCGAAATAAGTGAAATAATCTTGAAAGGGCTGTAAAACCAAACAAAAAGATTCGTACGAAAGTCTGGAGAACCCCGGAATCGAACCCCGGGTTTATGAGGCGAGTAGCTTAACCACTCCAAACGGTGGGGGGGGGGGGGGGAATCAGGCGGGAGGTGGGGCTCTACACCATACGGTAGAACTTGAATGGTTCCAACATCGATGGCTCGTTTAATGTGTCTGATTCGGACTCTTTCTTAAGTTCCTAATAAACGCCGCCGCCCATCGGATCTTGGAGTTATATATTGGGCTGCACGGTGCTTCCAAGCAGAGCTGAAACCACTGGTAAAAAGTTAAGAAGGTCTAGGCCTGCCAAAGAAAAGAGATGGGAGTCGGACCGTTCCTTAAACCTCAGTGGTTTCTTTTGGGGATAGGACTCGAGATGTTATTTCATCTCAATGTCGGGTAAAAGACCCACAAAATCGGAAGCAACGGCCCCAAAATTACCATAAGAGTGATGACGGGGACGTACCCCCATCCCCGCCCCCACAAAAATAAAATAAATAAAACTCTTCCGATAGCTGTAGATAACAAATATTTAAGGATAATTCAGGGACATTTTCCTTATTTTTCATGAAAATGCATGTTGTGTGTACTCATTAGAATCGCCTCGTCGAGGCGATTCTAATGAGTACACACAACATACTCATATTTAATAGCAGATCGGAAAGATATCCTTAAATTATTCTCAATATACATCCTGACTTGTCGCTATGAGTACCCTTAGTGGTTCGAACTATTGGAAGTTATTCAAGTGTGCGCGCCCCGTCCATCGGAGTTATTCAATCCGATGTATATAGGATATGAATGACACTTTTAGTTTGGCATTTCCTACAAATCCTATTTATGTCGTTTACGTTACCAAAGTTTATTTGGCATTTCCTACAAATCCTATTTATGTTGTTTACGTTAGCATAATTTAATTGTGATACCCTCTCTGCATTTTCCTGGTAAACGTTTCAATATGTGAGCTGATAAAATCAGATCAGTGATTATAAAGATATAAGCAAATTCTATCAAGTGGCGGCCATAAAGAATGCTATCTTCAATAACTCAAAATACGTAAGATGGTATTTGTCAAATTCCTCAAATTTCTTAAAGGCAATGCCTAAACTGCAGAAAAATAACAACAAGAATTCCGCCGAAGGTTATGTCGCGGTCGCTAAGTCCCTGAACCATGAAATGAAAACCAAGGTCCAACATTGATCCTTGTATAAAAGTGGTCATCCCTAGATGCAAGATTGTACCAAGAATTATTAATGGAGCTCTTATAGTTCTTAAGGAATTCACTCTTAGGTGAACTCTAGGGTTGATCCAATACTTTACAAAGTCAATTAGCCATGAAAAGTAGGTCATGGTCAAATATAGATGCATGCATTTAAATTGCAATCCCTAGATGCAAGTTTGTACCAGACACCATTAATGAAACTCCTATAGCTCGTGCGAAATAGACTTTACATTAGGACGAGAACTAGGGTTGGCGCAATACTTTACAAAGTCAGTGATGCATTAAATGTAGATCAAGGTAAAGTATGGATGCTTGTATAAAAGTTGCCAAGCCTAGATGCAAGTTTGTATCAAGTATCACTAATGAAGATTTGATTGTTATTGAGAAATGGACTCATACACAAGGGTGACACTAACGTTGACGCAATAGTTTTCAAAGTCAGTGAACCATTAAAGTTGTAATCCGTAGTTGCAAAATTGTACCAAATATCATTAATGAAGCTCTTACAGTTCTTGAGAAATAGATTCTTTCATTAGGGTAAACCCTAGGGTTGACAAAGAAATGTAGTCAATGTCAAATATGGATGCTTGCATTAAAGTTGCCACCCAAACATGCAAGTTTTGTACCAAGTATCATTAATGAGGATCTTATAGTTCTTTAGAAATGGATTCTTACATTAGGATGAACACTGGGGTTGCCGCGGTATGAACCACGAAATGGCATCAAGTCAGACATGGATGCTTGCATTAAAGCTGCCATCACAACTGCAAGTTTTGCACAAGCTCTTATAGTTTTTGACAAATGGACTCTTTCATGGATGAACGCTAGGGTGAACGAAATGTTGACGAACCGACAAACGAACGGACGAAGGGACAAACGAACGGACGAAGGGACAAACGAACGGACGGAGGGACAAATGAACGAAAAACCGGACTCCTATATCGCATCATGCTTTAAACAGGCGCGATAAAAAAAGAAAAGAAAAAACTTGGAACCCAGTTCTAGGTACCGGACTATATAGCTGTCATATTTAAAAAGTCCACATTTTGTAAGGTAAACTGGAATTTAAAAGGGTATACATTTTTTCTTTATTCTTGATAAAACAAAAATTGTGGGTACTCGTAAAGGGTATTCAGTAGAATCGCATCAACGAGACAGTTCTAACGAGCACCAGCAAACTGCGTAAGCCAAAAGATTTACTTAGGTAATGTCGGTTGGTGTCTGATGCTTGGTCTTTGTTCGGGCACACTTGAGTCCAACTGGTGGTTTTCTTTTGCTCCAGCATTTCAGTTATTTCATGC